>OU015471.1:18850292-19581575 GCA_907164805.1 Brachyptera putata | reverse complement strand
ATATGCATTCAAATAATTACACTGTATAGGCCTACCGCCTACTTCAACATTTTCATATAGTGAAAATAATAAGGATTCAAAAGTTGAATTGTTCTTACCTCGGTAGCTCAGTCAGCTGAGTTGGTTACTTAGTATTAGGGTTCAAAGTCAGCTGAGTTGGTTAGTTAGTGTTATGGTTTAAAGTCCGCTGAGGCACCGCTTCAGAAACTGAAGTCGAGCATGGGTTCGAGTCCCGCATAAGACATGGGTTTTTGTAAACGTCCTTTCACGTATCATCACTTCATAGTTTCATAATATCTGTTCATTCGTACCCCCATACACCCTAGCTGTTGGTGGGGTCGTTGAGCGAACAATAATCATCTTCATCATCAATATACTGTTTATGAGTACACTGATTAGGTAGTATAGCTAGTGAGGTCATACTCATAAAATAAAACACTCGTTTCACCAAGGGACGGTGCATGGCCTGTATTAAGCGACCGAATCGCCATAAAACATGTCTTTTATTTGTTCAACTTTTCACTTGGATGGATTAGTACACGTGTAAGTCATAATCGAACTCATAATCAACGTTGGCGGAGGCCTCTATATTATTAATTCTTACTTGGAAAACGCAGAATGTGCGTTGTGAGATGAGCGTAGAAGTATGGAAATCTGGAATTGAAAAATACTCTGTCAGCTCAATCTACATCTAAAACCGTGGACTACTTCAAACGCTGAAACCTTACCTACAACTTGTTGCTATTTATAGAGCTACCTGTCGCATATACACTGTTGCATAACATGTTTTGATCCTGATATTCGATAAAATGCATTTATTGCGTTTCTTCGTTATATCCCATTCGATTGTTGTACAAATTATTGAGAATATGTATGACAGTTGTTTCATATTCTGTATGAATTGGAAAGCTTTGAAAAATTTTCGTTTTGAAGTATTTTCCCCCTGGGTTATTCTTATGAGGATTTCCGAACTTTCCAAATTTTTCCGGCAAAGACCGTTCTAATAATTTTCTGAAAAACAATCCCAACCTATTCTGGTATAAACAAGTTTCGAGTGAGTGATTATTTTTCCTGACCTTATGCCGCGTACAAATGACAAAAAAAAAAAAAAAAAGCCTAAAATGTTTTGGTATATCGAATGAAAATCTTCGCTACGCTCATCTAATTATTATCAAGGTCTTACAAATATCTGTATCTCTGAGTATTAGAATTTGGATATCTTGTACGCCGTTCTTCAATTTATCACTAAAGACCTAATAATTCGCTTCTCAGGCACGGTATTACCAACGTGAGAGTAGCTCTAACTGTCAGTTTATAGTTGTTATCACCATGGTTACCCATGGAACAATGTTTCCGACTAACTCTCAGATAGCGGCTAACTGGACTAGTCAATACCGGGCCATGATCGCCTCCCATGTGTTATTCATCTCTTCACATCAAATCACTTACTGTGGTAATTTTAACAGAAAAGAATATTAGAGCCACCCCGGTGGCTATAAGTCAATTATCGCTAGCGGTAGTAACTGAAGTCACCGTTGGGCGTGGGTTCGAGTCCCGCATAAGGCATGGGTTTTTGTAAACGTCCTTTCATCTATCATCTCTTCAATCGTTTCATTATCATCAGCTCATTCGTACCCCCGTATAACCTAGCTGTTGGTGGGGTCGTTAAGCAGCATTGAAAAAAAAAAAATTTTAAATCTTGATTTGATGAAAGCAGTTTTTAAGAATATGACCATATTATAATCACGAATCGACACATCTGAATTGTTTACAGGGAGAACAAAAAATTCGTTTAATCAAGTAATCGAAAACGCAATATAGCAGTATTAACTCGAATCATTTATTGCTGTGTAATGCTATATGAAGTTCATTTCGACATCTTCTTTCAAAATAAAATAAATAATTTCCTTATATATTCAAGTCAATGCGAGTTGAAACCACTCGAATGATTTGATTCACGCATTAAAAAGAACTTTCACGTGTTTGCCTCAAGTAGTTTTTATCAAACAAAACTAGTATAAATAAATAATTGAATTGAGGATAGCGAAGACATTTAATCATTATATTAGAATCTCACTCCGACTCGATAAACCAGACCTTACCAAAATTGAAAATAACTTTCCATGACCTTCTATCGGATAAATTGTTTTGGCTAAAGAAGGGAAACCAATTTGAAAACAACAAGGTCAAAATGAAAGTTCATACAGTATGCCCTTAAATAAACTTGAATTAAAGTTTGATTTGTAATTTATTTATCATTCGATAGAAAATCCGGCATGGACCATCCATCTGCTATCATACATTGATCCATGTATGCTATTGCTACTGGACCGTTTATATATAATATATATATATAATATATATATATATATATTATATATATATATATATATATATATATATATATATATATATATAAGATTATATATATATATATATATATATATATATATATATATATATATATATATATATATATATATATATATAATATATATATTATATATATATATATATATATAGTATATATATATTATATATATAATATCTATATATATATATCATATATATATATATATATATAATATATATATATATATATATATATATATACAATATATACAAAAATTATGATTCGCTGAATTGCAAAGTGTGAATTGTATCTAAAATACTTAACCCGGAAATGAAGAAGTTACATTTACTATTATTTTATCTCGATAATTACAGCAGATTCACTATTATTAAAATGAAGTGAAATCCACTCTGTTCCTCAATGAATTTGTATTCATCTCGACCTGGTCACTGGTCACTCTTTGTTGAGTCATCGCTTTACAGTTTGCGGTGAAGGGATAAGGGGTGTTGGACTCAGGTCGCAGCTAAGTCTGTAGGCTCTACAGGGTTGAGAACCCCAGACATGCGAAGAGCAGGGAATATAATCAATGGCTCGCGCGAGCACTTCCGACACTGACCTTTCAGAATTATATATACTAGGAAAACGCCATATATGCGTTGTTAGACGAGCGGATAGTGATAGTATGGGTACAAATGGGTAAAAACTGCTTCGAGTGGTACCAATTTAGCACATTTTATGTTTTTCTTCCAAATGGCTGACCCGAAATGGCTCACCCGATTCAAGCTGATTTTTTTTTAGGAATGTGTATCAAAATGTGATTCACTCCAAGCAAAATTTCATTTTTTGGGGGAATATATATATATTTTTTTTTCTGCAATGTTATTCTAAGTGGTATTTTGAAATTTCTAAAATTCATAAAAAAAAAAGTTACCACCCGATAATACCACAAAACTATACAGATCTGAGTTGGATGAGGACCATATTGAAAAAAGTTTGAAGTTATAGCTGTAGCCGTATGACCTGTGGTGAACCGAAAAAAAAAAAAAAAAACGAACACCAATTTTTTTCAGAATGTCAAATTGAATCCTCGCTGAAGCTCGTCTAAAAATGCGATGACATGTGACGCATTGAACCAATTTAGAAAGAAGTGTATTCAATATTGGGGCCTATGCATTCGCGTTGTGATGTCAACTCACGAATAAAGACAGTGATGACAAAACGCTCAATACACATTTATTAAAAACTATACATTTTATATGTGGGCCTAAATTGTTTTTAAAGTAAGTGGGGTGGGGAGGGAGGAGGGGAGCAAAAGTTCTTGACATGGCCCTGTCCAAGATTATTATATATTATTAGAATGAATTTCAAGTCTTATCTCCAAAGCAACGTTTTAATTAATTTAAAATCGAAAAACAACTACTTCACATCTCGATGTTTATGCACCCTCACTTTTTACACGCAAGATATGTAATCGATATACGCTCGTATACATATGAGTACAACGACATCACATATACGTACTACTGAAGCTATAAAGTGAGTACACAGCACGCAACAACACTAACATAAGGAGTATTACATTGTACTACGAAAACGCCATATGCGTTGTTGAACGAGCGGATAGTAATAGTATGTAAAAATGGGTAAAACTGCTTCGAGTGGTACCAATTTAGCACACTTTATGTTTTTTCTTCAAAATGGCTGACCCGATCAAGCTGAAAGTTTCCAGAAATGTGTATCAAAATGTAATTCACTTCACGCAAAATTTCATTTTTTTGGAAAATATATTTTTTCCGCTGTGTTATTCTAAGGGGTATTTTTGAAATTTCTAAAATTCGTAAAAAAAAGTTACGACAAGTTGCCACAAAACTATACAGAACTAAAATGAAGAACCGTATTGAAAAAAAGTTTGAAGAAGTTGATAGCTGTAGTCGTTTGACCTGTGAAGAACCGACAAACAAACAAACAAACAAACAAAACGAACACCAATTTTTTTCAGTATGTCAAATTGAATCCTCGCTAAAGCTCGTCTAATGAAACAAAAATAATCATGCATCCTTACAAGTGCATGGTGTTAAAACTGCATTGAATGCATCTACTCATTGAGAGTTCATTTACGTTGGATCGATACACGGAGGCTAAGGGTCACGAGGGATCTTGACATAATGAATTGGCTAGTTTATTATTCATTTTGATGCCAGTTTCAAACTACACTCTATGCCCTATGAGACTTGAACGTGCCAGTAATATAGACAGCATTTTTTTTAAACCCTACGTTATCAGAGATAAAATCGGTGTAGGCCTAAATTGAAGTTACGTCTTTACGAATTCACACATATATATATATATATATATATATTGGTATGATTCAAAGATTGAGGATTTGACGATTTGGTATGATGTAATTAGTAGCGCCATAGAGTAATGAAGTCCTTAAATGGTAGCGCGTCAGACCGGCAATCTGGAGATCTGGCTTCAACTCCTGGGGGGGCGCAAATTTGACTTGCTTGAATAATATATATACCTACAAATTGATACCAATATGAAAATAATCAATTTATCATTTTATGTCACATATAATTTCATAAAACTAATCTGACGAGTTTAGAATAAAAGCTACCGATTCGTAGATAAGTAGGGGCCTATATATTTTTCACTTACGATTCCAGCTTTAGCTACCGTACAGGCACATTGCCTATCTAATATTGTTGCGTTTGAATAAGGTGGATGCCATTCAACCAACTTGTCAACAATTAAACATAGTAAAATAGACGAGAACTGCAATGGCTTCACGGATTCGAATGTTGGAGCAATATTGTCGCTTGTCATGTGCAGTTATTTATAGGTTGATATTTACGTCAACATTCCTGTTCGAAAGGAAGGGTAGTGCTGAGAATTACGTGCCTTGGGATAACTGTGGAGCTGGGATTTACAAAGTTTATCTACCTTATTGAAATTCTATAATGCACATACATATATTTTATTTATATATATATATATATATATATATATACACACATAAAAAATGACGTCTTAACATATACCTGATAATTGCATTTAATAGGATTGGAGATATTCCTGTTTTATTGTGTTAGTGCTCAAGACATATCTTCAGTTCCTAGCTATACACATAACTTTATGACGCATATAATAATGGTAAATCACGTTCATAGCGTCATGATAACGATCACAGTTCGATTATGACGTATACTGATCCATCCATGTGAAAAGTTGAACAAATAAAAGACATGTTTAATGACGATTCGGTCGCTTGATCAGGCCACCGTCCCTTGGTGAAACGAGTGTTTTATTTTATGAGTATAACCTCAGTAGCTACTAGCTATACTACCTAATCAGTGTACTTATAAACAGTATATTGATGACGATGATGATTATTGTTCGCTCAACGACCCCCACCAACAGCTAGGTTATCCGGGAGTACGAATGAACAGATATTATGAAACTATGAAGTGATGATACGTGAAAGGACGTTTACAAAAACCCATGTCTTATGCGGGACTCGAACCCATGCCCAACGGTAACTTCAGTTTTCTTCATTTCATCATCGCATCATCTCATTGATCATCCATCCGACGCCATTAGATCTGCGCTATCATAACAGTGCGTCGTTAAACCCTATATATATATATATATATATATCTATATATATATATATATATATATTATATATATATATTAGTGATGCCGTCGGGTAACAAATTAGGAACCGGGTACCCGCCGAAATTACCCGGTATTACCGGGTTATTTAAAAAAACTAAATAAAACTAAAAACTAAAAACTATATGACTATATATGCTTCTCAGTTCTCGGTAAAGGATAGTATTTGGCAAGGCAACTAAATAGCGGGTGTCGGGCACGTGTGACCACAGATAACGGTAGGTGGTGCGACTAGATTTGACGAGCGCATTGTGACAAGTTGAGGGAGGTCTGGGAAGGTAGGTGAAAAAACGTATGTAGAATGCGAAGTTGAATTTCTCTCGGTAGCTTGAGTGATTTATAAAAGTTATTATATATATATATATATATATATATATATATATATATAAATAAAATAGAGGTTTAGGTCAGTTGGGTTAGAGGTCAGTTGGTTTTTAGTGCAGTTCATTTTTAGTACAGTTCACCAATCCCCTCAAGCGAGTATTAATTTATTTCATACATTGTGTCACAGGCACGGTTACCAGTAATAGTTCAGGACGCAAGGCTTACCAAGAATCTTGTTGATCCAATCTGCCAGATCTTCTTGTAATGGAAAGAGTTGTCTCTCCTGAGACGAGAATATTCTATCCTGGAAATATTCCACGTACTCCTCCTCGGTCTCAGGCACGGAATGCGACGCCGCGTGATGTTGAAAAGCAAGGGGACCCCAAACGCTCCCTGTGGAACTCCTCGCAGAGCTTCTTGCGGAACTCCCACGACGACACCGGGTAGGCGTCGAACGATACCCTGACGACATCATCTTTCAGAAATAGTGCTGACAGTCAACTGTGGAATGGAAACAAAGAAACAAATTAGAAGCGATACAAGACAAGCAGGTCTTGTTATGTGATTATTTTCAATGTTGATTCACTTCTAATCTGTAGTTCTGTGATGGATCCTTCTTCTTGAAAGAGGATTGGAGATAAAGTAACGCCGCCCTCGTTAGCTCAGTTAGCTGAGGCATGCTTCAGAGACTGAATTGACCGTTGGGCGTGGGCTCGAGTCCCGCATAAGGCATGGGTTTTTGTAAACGTCCTTTCACCTATCATCACTTCATCGTTTCATTATCATCCGCTCATTCGTTCCCCCGTATAACTAGCTGTTGGTGGGGTCCTTAAGCAGCATCGAAAAAAAGAAAAAAAAGAGAAGTAACATTGAATTCTTACTAGAAAATTTGAGAGAATTTGAAACTTTGAATATTTTCTGTTGGTGTGGCGGTTCTAGATATCAAGATTATATTCTATAATATTCTATTTTTTCTATTAAAAAATACACTGGCACATTTAGTTATACATTTAGTGATGGGACAGGCGTAAACTATATATACGTTGGCACCAGTACATTTATATGGGTCTTATATGGGATCGACTGTTTAGATGACATGCCGACATAACTATAAGTTTTCTTTCATTTTCTGAATTATAACTCATAAATCTTCTTTTATGTTTGATGATCACCTTTAATTAACACTTCAAACAATTATTAATATTCTGCACATCATGTAGCACATATAGATGTCAGCTTGAAACTATATAAATGGTTGGTAAGAATAGTTTTTCAGTTCGCAGATAAAATCTAGACCTACATATAATACGTAATACCGCTTAACTCGTAGAATAATCGTGTTTTGCGACATAAAGTTATAAAAGAATTATCATCGACGTAACCAGTCGTTTTCGACAGTCATGCAGCGTTCCTTTCCGATTCGTTTCTAATTGCACAAGTCGACACATCCAGCTTTTCCAACACTATAATTAAACCATTAATTTGGTTGTTTTTACTGTGGAACTATAACGAGCTCCGTTAAGGGGACCAGCGCGTAAAGAACAAATTGATTGATTTTATTCGATACGTTGAGATTATAAATACACTGACAATCCTAATACTGTTTTATTGTTTAGTTCTTAAAATAATATTTGAATTTCTCCGACAGAATTGAGAAATCTCCCAGTTCAAACATTTTGGGGGTGATGAGATCTCCCTTGTATGGTGCCCCGTTCAAACGATCTCATATTTCATAGACTTAATTGGGTAACAATGATTTTGTATCAAGTCTCGATGTTATTTTTGAAAAAAGTTCAAACATTCCGGTAAACCAATGTTAAACAGCTCAGTTATTTATGAATATTTTTTGCCGCTATACACATCTATAAGAACCTTCTGAAGCAATTTACATTAAATTTTCACCATACCTTCATATATCTTGTATTTATATAATCTAATTGGATGTTTACTACAATTTTATTAATAAGTATGTTATGTTCAAGACAGTACTTGAAATTGTTATTTATATAAAAATAAAAATGTATTAACAGTAAAAAAATCATTATTCACTAGATGTAAACAGAATCAAAATGATCATAAAGGATCATAATTATAAATAATACTGTGAGGTATAACATACAAAAAATTATTCATTCGGAAATATTATCAGGAATCGGCACAATATGTTACAGAACTTGGTCAAATTTACATATTACATTTTCATGCACTTTTCCCACTGGTCGAAATCCGATAGAAAATTTGTTAGTACGGTAGTAGGGTACGATGCGAAGTTAGAAGTGAGAGTTTGTATAATGTGGTATTCAAAAACGAATGATATTTTTGTTCCAAGACAAATCTTTTTTTTTCCAGCGCTCGAATACGCTTTTTGGTATCTCATGAAATAAAATAGTTTAGGTGATATTGGAAGATGACTATTGGTTGTTTTCTAATAGTCACCATAGTCATAGTGCTTATGATCACTCAATCTTTGATTCACTACCATCTAGAGATATTATGTTTACACAATATTGAAGCACAAAATATTGTTAACTTGTAACAAAAAACTCTTCTCGAAGTGGCTATTAACCGAACCGGAAGTAGATTTTAGATTAGTTTTAATTTAGATTAAATTAGTTCAGGCTCTTTGTTTCGTTGGGTTGGTTTAGGTTGGGTTAGTAGGGATAGGTTGGATTGGATAATTTAGGTTAGTTTAGGTTGCACGCAACAACAACAACAACATCAACATCAACATCAACATCAACATCAACATCAACAACAGCATGAACATCAACAACAGCATGAACAACAACAAAAACAACAACAACGTCTAACTGTTGTGACGTACACCGATGGTCCGATGAATAGAGGCTGCCAAGTCTTTTACTAGTTTAGACTGTGATATAATATTAATACAAACCTTTTCCTACCATTAATAATTAAAACAAGATTATAACTCTGCCGAATAAGTATAATATGATAATGTTTCGCTTCCTTACTAAGTGATATTCTATTATTAATGGTCGAAGCTACGGTTCAAGTATACTGCCTTTATAACGTTACACAATAGATATGTACTTATAAGTAGATTTTGATGCGGAAGAGAAAAACAGTCGACTTATTTGGTTCATTACTTATGAAACAGAACACAATTCGCATGTCATGTAATAAAAAAATATATTAATGTATTTAAATATATAACATAATATAGCAATAAAACAAGCAAGGTCAATTCGAGCAAGGTATAATCATTATATAAACATACATAATTTGTATATTCATTTATTACAGTTTGATGAATGTATGAAATTTTCGTTTCTCACTCAAGTGATCCTGAAATATAAACATATGTTTAAATTTAAAACGGTACCATAATGACTGCTATCTCGAAATCGTTATATTTTACGGATATTTTTTGTAAACCGAAAGATGAAAAACATTATTAGGGTCTTCTTGTTAGACATATTTGAGTATTTTATTGATCGAATAATCCGACTGTTCAACGTTTTTCATTATGATACTGATAATTTTAAATAGATGAGCTTTAGCGAGGATTCAATTTGACATACTGAAAAAAAATTGTGTTCGTTTTTGTTTGTTTTTTGTTTGTTTTTTATGTTTTTTTGTCGGTTCTCCACAGGTCAAACGGCTACAGCTATCAACTTCAAACCCAAAAGAAAATATTTTTATTTTCCAAAAAGATGAAATTTTGCGTGAAGTTGAATTACATTTTGAATACACATTTCTAAAAAATTTCAGCTTGATCGGTCAGCCACTTTGAAGAAAAAACATAAAATGTGCTAAACTGTTACCACTCGAAGCAGTTTTTACCCATTTCTACCCATACTATTACTATTCGCTCGTCTAACAACGCACATACGGCGTTTTCCTAATATACATAATAAGAACAATTCAGCTATACTTGTATCCACGAAAAAGGAAGGTCATCTACCAACTAAATAATTGTAAAAACTTGAGCAATTACATAATCTCGCTGCAACTTCAAGAATTTAACGCTTTGAAAGATGTAGTTGCTGTTCTTGACATAAATCTCGTCCTAAAAATCATACTCTAAAAATATCACGGCTAGACAAATACATTTTTGTTTCGTGTAAGATGTACAGGACATAGACGACCGTCTTCTTTCGTGGATACAAGTATATTATGTATGTACACTTGCGGTCACATAAAATGGTCAATCCATCCAATTTAAAAATTAAAATACAATCTGAAGAAAATAAACTGATGTACTACGCGCTAAAAGCAGCAGACACCGTAGAACTTGAACCAATAGTAAAAGTCTGCTTTCTATTAATCTACTATCTGGTTTAATCGTTTAAATCCTATGCAATATCACCAGTTGTCAGTATAATCAGGTAGAAAACGAACTTTAAATTTTGTTCCAAGCTGTACATAAGCACTTCATCTACAATCCATAGAAAAACCAACGATTAAATATGCGTTTTTTTTTTTTGTTTTTTTCTGTTATAAGAACATCAGTTTGAATAAAAAATACAAATTTTATTAAAATCTGTTTAAATTTTTATGTTACCATTGCCCTTGTGTTGCCCCGTTCACACGATCTTAAATATTCATCCTATGCCTTCTTCTTAGGGAAACAATAGTTTTGTGTCAAGTTCTCAATGTAAATAAAAATAAAAAAAATGAATTTAAAAAGCTTCTGACATGACCGCAAGGCCTCCCAGCTGAGACAAGTGTGATTCTCGTTGTTTGCGGTTTCCACTCGCCGACATTGCTTGAGTGCGATGATTTATTACACTCGTTTAACGTCCGGAACTCTGATCGACGCATCCACTTTACATCACCGACAGTCTGTTCCGAACCTTCACCTCAAGTCCCACCTGACATTAGTAGGCCTACCTACTAAAGTCGAGCTCATTACCAAGGTTGGGATTAAATTGTTTCCTATTAACGTAATAATAGCAGCAATTTCGTTTTTTGACAGTTTGGTTGTCTCGCGAGTTTAAATGACTATTATAATCTTTTTTGCGTTAACCGCCGAGTGAAGTACAGTTAACGTTTTAAAAGACCAGGCACTTATCTTTTTAACTGAGAAGAAGTAATCGTATAGCTGTACAAATGCGTGTTATTCAATGTTCACTTCTTTCGTTTCATCCGTTTGGCTAAGGCGGTTGAGGCAATGCTTTGGAGTCTCAATTGTCAGACGGACGCGAGTTTTAGAAGTACTTATATATATATATATATATATATATATATATATATATATATATATATATATATCTGAACGAGACGACTCCAAGAAGATGGTCAGCCGCAGCTGTCCGAAACGTCGAGAGACAAGGTTCTTTTCAGAACCGCCAACTGTTTCCAGAAAGGGCAATCCGCAAAGTGTGACATTACCATCAACCATCGGCCCTCAAAACCTTCACCAGCACATATATATATATATATATTTATTTATATAAATATATAATATATCTTTCATGAAGATTCACAGAATCAAAATCAATTAATATAAAATATAAAAATTGGAATGGTTAATTGAGACGAGAAGGTGGTATAGAATTGAACTATTAGTCATGTGACATAATTTTGAAGTGTATACGGATGAAAAATATGTTTGTTCAGTTGTGTATGGCCTACGCTTGACAATTATGCACTATTAGTCAAATAGTAATTACTTGTACCATCTTGAAGGTATTACAAATGTCTGTATTTCCTCCGTATTATAATTTTGATATCTCTTATCTTTCAAAAATTATCACCAAAAATCTGATATCAATCTAAATCAACTCTCATGCACTCTAAACGCAACTCATAACATACATTTGGGATATTTTAATAACTTTATTACACGTATTTTATTGCTATTAATGTTGTAAAACAACCAACACTCGGATATGAGAAATATAAATAACCGTATCTGATTTTCATACTTCGTATGGTGTTGATAAAATAAACCTGATTTGACGGCTGTATTTCGATTGTTCCCGTTTAATCGCGCGCGTTGAATCAAATAGAGCATGTAGGTACGTAAAACATAATAATTTAATATCGAGCTACTTACGCAATGAATTCACCGAGAAGCTGGTACAAATATTACAACATTCAAGATATTTATGCTAGGCCTATATATATATATATATATATATATATATATATATATAAATATATATATATATATATACAGGGGCGTCGGAACGTTTTGAAAGTTGGGGGGGGGGGCAAGCTCAACAATTGCAAGCCGTGGAGGAAGGAAGTTTGGGGTGCCACATATTCAATAACATTTTTAAAGTATTTTTCAGGACAGAAGAAAAAAATACTGAAAATACCAGGACGGAAGGGGGGGGGGGGGATCTCAGTCTGGGAAAGAAAACGCCATATAAGAACAGTTGTACAAAGGCCAGTTAACGCGAAGTCTGCGGGGAAGGGGGGGAGGACCCTTTCTGGCCCCGCAGGGATTTTTTTTAAATTACCCCTTTTTTGAACACGATTTAACGTGTTTCAGATGAGATTTAGATGAAATAATTGATTGTTTTGAAGAACTAGAGGTACCCAACTGATATTTGCCAATCATAGTTATTGTAACTGCAGGGTCGTTCTGGCTCATTTTAGCGCCACGGGCAAGGACTCAATAGGCCCAAAAACTGAATGTGAAAAGTGAAAGTGAATGCAAGTGAGGGAGGAATCAAGCCCCGCAGGGACATTTTCGAAAATTTATCTTTTCAAATTCGATTCTGCGGGTTTGGAAATTACACGAAATTTCTGGAATTCATGAATTCTTCAGTGTGGTAAGGAAGCTAGTTTTGCTGAATGGCTGATCCAAGAAAATAAAGCGCTAAATTAATCCATCATTCGATTACAATGCTGTTCGAATAATAATATTTACTCCACCCAATAAAGCATTGAAGTAGAATAGAATATGATTTATGCAACATTATTGTTAATAGGATGTCACAAATGTGCGCCGATAGCGCCCCTTAAATTTGACGCCTCTGGCAGTCACGCTCTTTGCCCACCCCTAGAAACGGCCCTTATTGGAAGTTCTCTTTTTCCATTTCACTTTATTGTCATCGTTACGACTGTCGGAATTTTGTAAATTTACAAAAATTGTAATAAATAATTTACATCTGGAAGAAGCATATAGTGTTGCTTGTTGATTTCTGCTAACTTATAAACTACGTACCAGAGCTGTCATTTAGAAACAGTACATCAAATTTCTTTAAATCACACCTTTTTCAATAGGGTTCAACATGTTTCAGATGAGATTTAGATGCAAAAAATCAATTTTCTTCTAGAACTGAATGTGCCCATCTAATTTTCTATGCAATGTGAAATATGAATCTATGTACGATTTTATCTATTTATATACATCTTTCCTCCCTTCTCTTTTTTTCTTTCTTTCCTTAGCTCTTCCTTTTTTTTCGTCTTTTCAAATTGTGTCTTGCAAGACCTTTTTTCTTGCCCCCCCTTGGCCAAAAGTTGGGGGGGGGGGGCATTGCACCCCTTGCCCCCTCCCCGGTTCCGACGCCAGTGTATATATATATATATATATATATATATATATATATATATATATATATATATAGATATATATATATATATATATATATATATATATATATATATATTACAGAATGTATACATATTAATTCAGGTATTGTTAATTATGCTTAATTTACATGATGAATCAAGTGGTAAAATTGTATTTTCTTTCGTGTTTATTTCAACATCGGTTGATGGTTTACAGTTCGTGTTATTTTACATTTTACATTATTTGCGTATTATGGGTTTCATTAATAATTCACATTTCATACACAGTTTTTTTAAATCTCTCAACAATTTTTTGATTGACGATGTTCAAGGAACAATTTGTTAAGAGGAAAATTTTACAATATGTTATTGTTGAAGGCCATTGTATTGTTGTTTTCACGAATGTTCGTTTTTTTAGATTGGATTGTAGGGCTATAGTGTGACTGACGTTTCTTTATCTTACGATCAATCAAGAATTAATGAATATATTATTATTTGATCAACAGAAAGACTTGTATGACGCATTAGGAGACAGGTTTATGTGGGAAATGGGAATGGACATACAACAATATCAATGAATAGAAGAATGGTGACCTTAGAGGAGAATATGGAAAAGAAAGGTGGGTATGTGATGAATTCAGATTCAGTTAAGAGAGTTTCGAAAGGGAATAGAGATTTGCCAGATGAAAGAAATATTGGGAGTGAGGTTTTGAAACAAAGGACGAGTCAAGTAAAAGATACAGAAGGTGAAAAAATGATGATGAGGGCTGAGAAGATTTTGGGTAGGAGAAGAATGCCATGGATAGAAAAAGGTATAAATGCAACAGTGGCGGGAAGAGAAGAGGAAGTGTCAAGGAAGGAAAATGGAAGAAGAGGGGAAGGAGAGGCTACTACGGTGGAGAAACAGAAGATGTTATCAGGTTGTCGACCTATTAAACTGTACCACCGTGTGCGCAGCCTCCCAGATATTACACACAAGTAGCACCAGGGAGAACAAGCAGATATCTTATGATAAGGAAGATCAAGAACCAAATGAAGACGAGGCAGAAGTGACAAAAAAGAAGGCGAAGGATATGCGAAGAGAGAAAGGGCTACAGGGAAAGTAGAGAAAGAGAAAAGGTGGAATGACAGTGGAAAGAAAAGGGTAAATGGCACCCCAACGGGTGGAGAGGTCCAACGAAGGAAAGGGAGTAGCCAGAAGGAAGATTATGAAGGAGGGACAGACAGCGAGAAAGGAGATCTGAAGGATGGAGAAATAGTAACAGTAACATTAAAAGACGCACCGACATGGCAAGAAGGTGGGAAGAGTAAATGGGAGAGGGGAATGTCAGAGAAGCATGGAAAACAAGTGCTTCTAATTGGAGATGGTGGAGGGGGGGATGGGACAAGGATTCTGCACGACCGAACGATACCGAGCAAGACTATTCCCAGGAATAACACTCGGAGCCCTGAACAAGAAAATGGAAATGGAAAGAAAATGGGCAGGAAGAGTAGGAACAGTTGTGATAAGTGCGGGGACGTGGGAGGCAAGGGCCGGGGTGCGAAAAGAAGATATAGGGAAAGACGTAGAGGAAGTGATGGCCACAGCTCGAAAAGTGCTTGGACGGGATGTTAAAATGGTTGTGTGTGGGTTGCATGGAAGGAAGGGTAGCGCTGTGAACTACGAGATGAGGAAGAGAGTAAATGCACTAGGAGGAGTGTATATTGAACCGATGGTGCACACGCAGCAGAGAATGAGTCGGTGGGAGAAGGAGGAGAAGTTGGGAGGTGAGATGAGGCGGGTGGTAGAGCAAGTAATAACAAGAGAAATGAAAATAATGAGAGACAACGAGGGGAGATCGAAGGTTTTTTGGTCAAGAACAGTGAGGAACTCCAACATATAACACAGGAGCAGGAAACAAGGGAACTCGAGGAAAAGAAGAAAGAGAAGGGAAAGAAGAGGAAAACGAGGAGAAGGAGACGACAATGTGTACTGAAGATTGGATCAATCAATATTGTGACATTAACAAAGAACATAGAACAATTGTTGACCTCATGTTGGAAAGGAAGCTGGATATTTTAGGTTTAAGCGAAACAAAATGGAGAGGGGAAGGGGAGAAAACATTGCGGGGTGGTTATAAATTGGTTTGGTCAGGAGGTGAGACAGGGAAGAGTGGAGTAGGTTTTGTAGTGAGTGCCACCTACAAAGAAAGGGTGTTGGAAATAGTGAGGAGAAATGATCGACTCATAAAAATGAAAATAGCAGTGGAGAATAAAATCATAGAGATAGCACAAGTATATGCACCACAAACGATGAGAGCGAAGGAAGAAAAGGATAAGTTTTGGGAGGATCTGGAAGAATTGGTGACTGGAGATGAAGTGCTAATCATCGGTGATTTTAATGCCATGGTAGGGATGGACAGGGAAGGACACGAGCGTGTGTTGGGTCCAAATGGTTGGGGCAAGAGGAACGCAGAAGGGAATAAGATGTTGGAGTGGTGTGACACGATGAGTGTAAAAGTAGCAAATTCTTGGTTTGCGAAAAATAAAAACCACACGATCACACGGGTTGGTCGAGGACAAGACGGACGGATCTTGGAAACAGTGATCGACTATGTTTGTGTAACCAATAGTGTATTTAGATATCTGCTGGACGTGGAGGCAGTACCATCGGGAACAGTAGTTAGTGACCATAGACTGATGGTAGCAAAGCTGAGGATAGAAAAGAGGGAGAAAGGAAATCGGAACGTGCGTGTGAAACACATTAAAACGTGGAAGCTACAGCAAGACACGGAAAAGGTTGAGTTCCGCAGAAGAATATCGGAGGAAGCACCAAGAGGGGAGATCCAAGATGTAGAGGTGGAATGGAGGAGTTTCAAATTGACAATGGTGACAGTGGCAGAGGAAGTTTGTGGAAGGACATCTGGAAAAAAGAAAGAGAAGGAAACACCGTGGTGGAACGAGAGAGTTAAAGAAGTCGTGAAAAAAGAAGAAGGATGCGTGGGACAGGAAAGAACAGAACAACTCCGAAGAGAATGTAAGAGAGTATAGAGCATGTAAGAACTTGGTGAAGTCAGTGGTTGAAGAAGAAAAGAAAAGAACGATGGAGATTTTTGCAGACCGGTTAGAAACAGACTTTGACGGCAATAAAAAAATGCTGTATAATATGGTCAAGTTGAAGAGACGAACAAATGATACACAGACGGTCATGAGGAGGAACGACGGCACGGTTGACAACAAACCCGAGGAGCTAAAGAAAATTTGGAAAGAATACTTCGAGAACCTGTTGCAGGGAGAAGAGGGAAGCGAAGAAATAGAAGCGGTAACGAGGGAAGAGGTACGGAAGAAACAAGAGGGAAGGACAACGATGAAAACAAGAGACCAAGCAGAAGAGAGGTAACCGACGTTATAAAGAGAATGAAAAATGGAAAAGCTACTGGGATGGACGAGATAAATGTGGAAATGATCAAGGCAGCTGGTGTTGAAGGAGCAGAATGGCTCTACAGAGTCGTTTTAGCGGCATGGACACAAGGCAGAGTGCCTCAAGACTGGGGCAAAGGTGTCATGACACCTATATTCAAAAAGGGAGACAGATTAAGGTGCCAAAACTACAGAGGCATAACAGTCATGAGCCAAGCAGCCAAAATATACGAGAAAGTATTGGAAAAAAGACTCACACAATATGTAGAGGTAAAGATGAGAGAGGAACAGTATGGGTTCCGAAGAGGACGATCCACAATAGATGTGATATTTGCATTGAGACAAATAATGGAAAATAGGTGGGAAGATGGTGCAGTGATGAGAATGGTATTCTTGGACCTGGTGAAAGCTTATGATCAACTTCCACGAGCAGTCGTGTGGAGATGTTTGGAAAAGAAGGGCGTAAGCGAGGAGTTGATAAGAAAAATAAGGAGTACCTACAAAGAAAACTGGAGTTGTGTGCAGTGCAACGTAGGGAGGACAGAATGGTTCAAGGTAAACGAGGGATTGAAACAAGGAAGTGTGCTATCACCAACTTTGTTTGGTGTGGTAATGGACGAGATGTTACGTGAAGTGGAGGAAGGTGAAGAGGAAGAAGCGGACTCAAAGACGTTCATTTATGCGGACGATATTATGATTTGGGGGGAGTCAAACGAAGAGGTACAATCGAGAGTGGATAAGTGGGAGAGGGGGGACAGAGAAGTTTGGACTACGTATTAGCTGCGAGAAGAGTGAAACACTGACGATGGACAGAGGAAAGAAGGCAACGTGCAATATCAAGGTTCAAGGAGTGGTACTAAGAGAGAAAGAAGAGTTTAAATATCTAGGGAGTGTGATAACGAAGGATGGCAAGGTGGGGAGTGAGATCAAGAATAGAAGGGCAGCGGCTGAGAGTTTCTATCAATGTGTACGAAAATTAATATGGAAGGAGGGTATTCCAAGAAGATGTAAACTGATGATTTACAAGTGTTACTATCTACCCATCCTAACATACGGTGCAGTAACATGGCCAATGGGGGGGAAAGAGGGAGCAGACATCCAAGCATCCCAGATGAAGTTCTTGAGAGGGGTGGTGGGAGTGACGAGCTAGACAAGATCAGGAGTGAGAAGATTAGGGAGGACCTGGGAGTGGAGAAGTTGAGTTGGAAGTTGGGTCGAGAAAGATTAAGGTGGTTTGGACATATGAAAAGAATGGGAGAAAATAGAATCCCGAGAAGAGAATTTGAAAAGGGTAGGGATATGAGGGAAAGAAAAGTGGGTCGTCCAAGAGCTAGGTGGATTGATAGCGTTGAAGGAGATGTTCAAGAGAGAAATGAAGAGTGGGAGAGAGTAGAAAGAGAGAAATGGTGGGAAAACAGAGAAAGATGGAAGGAATTGGTGGAGCGGCAACAGGAGGAAGAAGACTGCGAAGAAGCTGGAGAAGCAGAGTACAGGCAAGAAGACGGAATGGCTCACCGTCTTCGACATCCCAGGCAGCCCTAGAAACGACGGTGGAGTCACCTTCACCCCCCAAACCCGACATCGTTGGATGGGGAGATCGAAAATCGATATATATATATATTATTATTATTATATCTTTCGGAGCACCATTATAGGAAAATACTAATAGAAAAATAAATTATGGTATAATTAGACCTTAATTAATTACATTAATTAACTGCTCAAACCTGATGGATACCTTTTTTATAAAGGCAGTCTTATTTTTACTGATGAAGATAGATACAAAAAAATACTCAGTTGAATGAATTAATAGTACCGTAAATTAAGCTTCGATGTTATATTAAAAAAGAAAGTAAATCAGGTATGAGGTTTTGCGAACAATTTCACAAGTATAACAAACACATTGAATACTGGGTACGGTAATTCAATTTGAATTAGAATTTACAAAGTCCAAAATAATTTGGATAATTATTCCCTATATATTATACCTCATCAAGAAATCATTTCAATATTGTAGAAGAGAATACGACCATCAATATTATAAAAATCGAAATCATTACCACGCAGTAACATATCAAGGATTACTGTCCTTTTACGATTCCCCCTTCCCCTCTTCCCTTACCATATAATAATACAATAATTTATAATGCATCTCCATCAAATCAATCATCTTTCATTGTCAGTGAAAACCTATAATCTTCAAACATCTCATTGTAATGTCAAACCCATTCAAGATTCATTTTTTCATTTATTACTTCCTAATAAGTAATCCACTACTTCAGTTTTTTGTTCCCTTTCGGCTTCAGGTTCGGTACGACAACAAGCACAGTGTTTATATAATACACCCATGCAATGCAAGGTGAAGGTTTGATCGCACGTTTCGAGTACAGTTCGAGATAGCCTTGATCATGACGACCGAGCGTTTCGAACACGCATTGAACGTGAACGAACGTCATGACTGAATAACTAAAATGTAACATACGGTACAGATCTCAAGTTACTGAGAAACAATCTTCTAGTTATATAACTTGGCTGCACATCGTCATGGTAATGTTTTATGGAGTCAGATTGTTATGTAAATACATCTTCTACGAATGGTACACAATGATCTTTGATAATTTAATTAGTTAACAACAAAACATTTGAAAATGTAACTATATGTAGCTTCAAAACGGTCTTACTAATTCATCCTTAGCCTTAAATGGGAAACAAAGATCGTATACCAAGATTTCGATGTTGATTATATATATATATATATATATATATATATATATATATATATATATATATATACATATATATATATATATATATATATATATATATATATATATATATATATATATATATATATATATATATATATATATATATATATATATATATATATATATATATATATATATATATATATATACATACATACATACATATATACATACATATATATATATATATATATATATATATATATATATATATATATATATATATATATATATATATATATATATATATATTATAAGACGTAATTCTAGAAAAAGTTCTACCAAATTATACCAAACCGAACCGATTTCAATAATTAGGACAGTAGGCCTACAATATGTCTCTCTTTCATTCTCCCCAAGGAATTAATTATTGTTAGGTTGGCACTACCGACTAAAATGCAAACATCGTGATAGGATTGCTTTTGAATATTTTTTTTCACTTTCTTTCAATTTTTTTGTTCAAATCCAGTTTTTCCAATTGGAGTGGAAAATTCACAATTAGGGGTACAAAATGGTCAATAATTGGCGCAAAAGTGTGGTGCTGTCATAATTGTTGAATTTCCTTCGGGCGGGATCAGCTCAATGGGCCCATTTTTAAACACCACAATAACTTGGAAAAATTATTTTTTCAGTTTTAATTGCTGGTACTATAATTGTATTTTACATGTAAGAGTAGCCTAATATCATTCTGTAACATGATAAAAAGACATTATTTGTTCCAGATGTGAACTTTCATTCAATTTCTCTGGTTTTTGAACATGGAACCAAATTAGTGAAGATGAATTTCTCTATTTTTATAAGCACCGTGCATGCACCCCTTCAAGAAACCTCCTCAGGTCACGTCAAAAGACATCCCCTCTAACAAGGAACATGGAAATCGGACACGAAGAAGAAAGGATAGTTACCCCAACTAGCTATTCGTACATTGTCACTCATAATAAAGTAACAGATGCCACATGAATAAATTGAGATGAATCAAGCTGCTGGGAAGAAAGAGAGAAAGAAAAAAGAGAGCGAGAGAGAGAGAGAGAGAGAGAGAGAGAGAGAGAGGACGTGGTTGTCGAGAGATCATTGAGGATATAAACACAAAAACACTAACAGGAAAGATGAAAGAAAAGAGTTGTATAGACGCAAGGGAGAGAACTAGACATGCATGTGTATATATATATATATATATATATATATATATATATATATATATACAAAGTTATGCAACACACACACACACACACGCACGCACACACACACGCACGTGACATGGAGTTACAGTCATCAGAGATGATCAAGATAATGTCTCCATAGAACGAGACGGGAAGTCTACCAGCAAAGCAACACATCCGTGTAGTTAAATACCAGGCCAGGCTACCACACGTTGTCGTGTGAAACAACATCGTAAACGTTATAGCATTACTAGACAACTTAATAAGAACATTACAAATTAAAGTATGATTGTAACTTGTCTCCTTGCCATGCTGGAATAGTGCATGAGCAAACAAATAATCTAAGGTGAAGCAGTGTATACGTTGTAGGATGAGCTATATATTTATACTAGGAAAATGCCATATATGCGTTGTAAGACGAGCGAATAGTAATAGTATGGGTTAAAAATTGCTTCTTCGAATGGTACCATTTAGCACATTTTATGTTTTTTCTTCAAAATGGCTGACCCGATCAAGCTGAATTTTTTTAGAAATGTATATCAAAATGTAATTCAACTTCACGTGAAATTTCATCTTTTTGGAAAATAAAAATATTTTCTTTTTTTCCGCTATGTTATTCTAATCGGTATTTTTGAAATTTCTAAAATTCAAAAAAAAAGTTACCCCCCGATAATGCCACAAAACTATACAGATCTAAGTTAGATGAGGAACCATATTGAAAAAAAGTTTGAAGTTGATAGCTGTAGCCGTTTGACCTGTGGAGAACTGACAGAAAAAAAAAAAATATGTCAAATTGTATCCTCGCTAAAGCTCGTCTATTGAAATGTAAGTTACTCAAAAAGTTCTATACCCTACTATACATGATGTCGTGTTTACTAGCAATATATGTTATAGCACCATTACAAGACAGTATAAGAACATTACAAAGTGAAATATTACTATTATAATTTGTCTCCTTGCCATGTATGGAATTGTGGAAAGTATTCAAGTAATCTGAATTGAACGCACTCTTGTAGGATGAGCGATATATTTATATGAATTATAAGTCACTCAAAAAGTACCCAACAAGACGTCGTGTTCAACGTCATAATATATATATATATATATATATATATATATATATATATATATATATATATATATATATATATATATATATATATATATATATATATATATATATATATATATATAATATATATATATATACATGATTACCAGGCGACAGCTCACGAACGTTGTAGATTAAAATAGTATCATTATAATTTGTCTCCTTGCCATTGAAGCGTGGTGGAGATCGACAATCAGGGAGAACAATTCAGAATCTCTTAATCCAACTTATTTATTACGATATGCAAAGTGTATCCATACAAAGCCAGCGATAGGTATTTACTCGACCGAGTCCCCAGTTCCACTGACGACCCCGGTCCAGACTACCCTATCTTCTTCATGTGTCATCGCCTAACAGTTAGGCAACCTCACAAACCAAACATTAAATCAACTGAGTATAAATCGTAACACCATGTATGGAAGTTTGCATAAAGGAATCGAGTAATCTAAGGTGACCGCAACAAGATAAGCGAGATATTTATATGAAATGTAAATTACTCAAAAAGTATGCACACCTTGATTTTGAAATGATCAAGTCGAATCAATCACCCTCTTCGTTGTACAACCAACTCTTTGGTCATCCCTAACATGATAACTAACCTAACGTGATAAACTAACCTAACCCCTAACGTGATAATCAAAATTATATCGACTATTCAATTATATCGATATAATATACAATGATTTTTTTTAAATCTATTGTTAGTGTATTAGATTTCAGGACGAGTTTTACGATAGGAATTTGCAACTGTTTCTTCCAAGAGCGTAAGATCATTGAAGTTGCAGAAAAATCATATAATTAACGAACAATTATCTATATAAAAGGCTAAGCGTGTCTGTCTGTCTGTCTGTAAGATGGTGGTGATCGCGGGGCAGGGTGGTGGGGGGGGGGGGGAGGTGAGGGAGGCGTGGATGACGGGCGGAGAAGGGAGGGAGAGGAGGGAGGCGCATCTGGAGGAGAACGGAAGGTGCGAAGGAATTTACGCGTAATTGGGTTAGTGCGTAGTGAGGCTGTGCGTTCAAGGTATATGCAGTGCGACAGTTAGAACAATAGTAGTGGGAAGTATAGTAACAACAGAGAGACCCCGCATTTAAACGCGGGGCTAAGGCTAGTTTATAAATGTTTGTTGGTAGACGATCTTTTCCCCCTGGATCCAGAATCGAAACTTCTAGGGTCATGTCTAGTTATTTGTCCAATATTTCATTCCTCGTGACAACCGTAAGTCCGGTGTTCGATTCCTGTCCGAGGGGATTACTATATGAACTCTACGACGAAGTTTATTTTCTGACACTTATAAGTTATATAGAGCTGCAGCTTTTAGATATAAAAAGTGACATGTTGCCATAGCAATTATATCTAATACGTGATGGGAGAACAATTTATGTATGGAATAAAGTTTTTCTGATAATTTATTGAAATAGCACAATAAATTCGTCACTAGCCAATGTAGTATAATACTACATAACAGTCTTTCCTTACTGAAAACTGTATTTTTCAAACAATATGAGGGTAAAATATAATACTCGATTTAGAGAAATAATAGCTTTTTTGGGGATATCTTTTGAACGGTATGAGATATTATAATTCGAATATACGGAAGAAGTAAGGATAATTGTCATACCTCCAAAGTGCATTATGGAAAATAAAATTATTGGGTGGATTGCAAGAACGAAGTTTAAACCCCGGTCTTCTTAGACGCCGTCTAAGTACAAAATAACATTACAGAGGCAATGCTATTTTGTACTTAGACGGCGTCTAAAGTAGACCGGGGTTAAACTTCGTTCTTGCAATCCACCCATTATCTTATAATTATTATTATTATCTTTGGATTAAAGTATTTTCACATGTAGGTATATACAATTGAAAATTTGTTTTCAACTGAATAACTGCACAAATTATGCGATATACATTAAATAGGTTTTACTTACACCATCTTGAAGATAATAATTATATCTCTGTTTTCCCCTGGATTAGAATTTTGATATCTTATATCATCCAAAGTAATTATCACCAAAAAAAATCGCTAAATCGAGGGTATGCGTATGAGAAACCGAACATTAGATTCACTTCAACAAAACCCTTATAGACTTTATTAACACACTAACGTTTTAGCACCCCGGGCACGTGCTATTCCACCCAAATGTACCCCTAACACGTGCCTAATGTGATAAACTAAATACTAATTAAATTATCTTTCCCGTCGTACAATCAATTCCCTGCTTCCACCTAGTTCCCAGCATCCACTTACACCTTTGTGACGTAATCGATTTCATCATCAGTCTTGTTCTATCACTAACTTCATAATACATGCTACAATTTTAGATAATTATTGAAAGAATGAAGATATTAGAACAACATATACTAAAATAATATCACCTATAAAATAACAATACAAACAGAATTTAATCATTGAAAGTTTAAATAGTCTACATTTACTAACTCTTGAATCTATTCATAGTTTCCCTAATATACTTGTTATATTCTCCATTCAAGTTGTTACAATTTTCAGTCTTCGGCATTTTGTTACAAATTCTTATATCATTATAAAAAACATTATTATGAGTAAAGCTTTTCTTTCCATAATTCAGTATATGTTGTATTTTATTTCCATATACTATCCCTCAGGTAATTATTAGACGAGCGTTAACGAGGATTCATTTGACATACTGAAAAAAAATGGTGTTCGTTTTTATGTGATTTCTTTTCTCATGTTTTTTTGTCGGTTTTCCACAGGTCAAACGACAACAGCTACAACTTCAAACTTTTTTCAATATGTTTCCTCATCTAACTTAGTTCTGTATAGTTTTGTGGGATTATAGGGCGGTAACTTTTTTTTTAGGAATTTTAGAAATTTCAAAAATACCCATTAAAATAACACGGCGGGAAAAAAAATCCAAAAAAATGAAATTTTGCGTGAAGTTGAATTACATTTTGATACACATTTCTAAAAAATTTCAGCTTGATCGGGTCAGCCATTTTGAAGAAAAAACATAAAATGTGCTAAATTGGTACCACTCGAAGCAGTTTTTACCCATACTATTACTATTCGCTCGTCTAACAACGCATATATGGCGTTTTCCTGGTAATAGTACATGGTTGATTCTGCAGTTTCTAAACATGATAATGTAGTCACTATAAATACAAAGTGACTGCACAGACGTATACAGTTAGTTTTTATCGTGTTTTCTCAAGTCACTACTGGGTTTGGCTTCCGTATATCAGTATCAAGATCGTGTGTTTTAGGGGTGGCTGCAGATAGAATCACCCAGAACAGAACGCCATGTGGCCGACCCACCCCATGCAGACAGCTGTTTTCTTGTCGCACCCTTGCCTTGGCAGCCATATAACACACCCCGAACAAAAGCCTTCTTCACACGTAGCGCCGTGTGCTACAAGAAGCCGAGTGGACAGGAAGTACTATGCATTTTATAATATCGGCGAATTCATTCGAGCGGCCAAATATTGCAATTGTACTTACTGTATTAATTTTATAAACATTACACATTGAACGTAATTTTATTTCTGACAGAACAGCTCAAAACTCAACTTCTGCCGCTATTTTAATTTATTTTATATGCATAAATTTACTAATGACTTCGTAATATAAACACTCTTACATTGTATTTAATATGTATAACTGTGACAATTTCCATACTCGTACAGATTTATTTTATGAATCAATGAGCACATGAGTGATTGTATATATGTACAATGATGAAATAATTGAATTGTTATTATTATTATTATTATTAATATTATTATTATTATTATTAGAAAAGAAGAAATTCTTCTACCCACATAATGAGATGAGCGTTAGCGAAGACCTCTATGCTACTTTAATGGAGTCTTTTTTTATATTTATATTGGTATCTAACGGCGCACTATTGGCGTCGGATGAATAATTAATGAGATAATGAATGGGATGAAGAGATGAAGGTTTCTTGGGTTGAGGAGCTGTTTTGAAAAAAAAATAAAAAATAAAACGTAGCTGCTACGCTCATTTTACCATAACTTAAGAGATACAAAGACAGTCCACACAATGTTAAATTACAAACTAGAAATTATAATCAATTTATTTGTCCTCCCGGTCCCAGCTCTTTGAGAGAATCGGCAATGTCTACGTCATAACTCATGGTCTCTGGAGGGCCAAAAAAATAATTATAATTCCTGAAATTGAGAAGTCGATTTCTAATTATCTTTAAAATAAGCTAAATAAATATCGTATAATTGTTGATTATAATCTCCTTTCAGTTTTTGTGACATCCTTTAAGTATTATTCAAATAAAAAATGAGATGAAATTATTACATGCTACTTAGATGATGGGTGGGGTCAATTGCCTTACTGCCTGATGGACTATTTTCTGCTATGGCATCATATTGTATCTTCCTACGCCCCCCCCCCCCCCCCCCCCCCTCCCCCTTTTCCTTATACTTACATATATAGAGAAACTAGTTCATCACTGGATAGAAAGTGTGCTGTTCCTTGTTTAATTAAACTTATCAATATCTGTACAAGATACGTAAGTTATAATTATGTAAATTGTGATGATTGTATCTCCTTAAACGCATGAGAAGAACTGAGAAAACCGCAGAAAAGTGCAGCAGAAAAGTGCAGTATAAAAGTGCAGAAGAAAAGTGCAGCAGAAAACTGAAAAGTAGCATGCTTCTGATCTGCAAGATTTGACTAAATTTATCACACACTATATATATATATATATATAGACAATTTCAAGCACATGTAGATTTATATTATAAGTTAATATAAATAAACTATAGGTCTATATTATTATAATTATATCACTTCTGAGGAGTAACGCAATATATCTTTATAATTAAAGTTCAGTTTGAATATAACAGCACGTACGTCGAGTTTGGATGTATTCCTAGTTCACACTAAATATATATTTAAAAAATATATATAGCCTAGGCCTATATGTGGGAATTATCAAGCAATTGTTCATCATTTTCTCAATTATTAAGACTTCTGAATTCCAATAGAGTGATCGAAAGAGCATTTTTACACCAATATATATATATATATATATATACATATATATATTTATATATATAGGCCTATATATATATATATATATATATATATATATATATATATATATATATATATATAAATACATACATATATACATTTAATATACACATGTGGAAAACAAGACATATAGTAGTACCTGAAAGAGTTGAATGAACATCCTCGTTTCGCTCATTCTCATATAATTCGTCGCTTTCACGAAAGTCCTTAATCTCAAGTAGACATGTATATACTTGTACCCACGACAGTTGAAGGTTCCGATCGACCGTCTCCTCTATCCCACACTACTAGGCGATCGGGTGGTTCGCTCTTTCATCTTTCGTGGATACATGTATACGACAGTACATAATCCACGCATATTCTTAACTGCTAATTGTGACCTTTGACCTGTCGACAGGTTGTTCTTGAATATGTTGGCGGGTGAAACGATGCCATTCTACAAGTCAACTGCCCACACATTATATATGCGCAATTTAAAACTACTAAATAGGAAAACGCAGCATTATAGGTTATAAGATACATATATGTATAATATATATGTATATATATATATATATATATATATATATATATATATATATATATATATTATATATATATATATATATATATATATATATATATATATATATATAAATATATATATATATATATAAATATATATATATATATAGGCCTATATATATATATATATATATATATATATATATATATATATATATATATATATATTTCAATTCAATAACATCGAATCTTGATATACAATCATTCTTTCCCAATCAAGGCTATATAAGGATGAATTAGTGAGACCGTTTTGACGCGCCACATTTTGGTTGTTTTAAGACTTCAATGCGGTGTCACCAATAAATATAACTATTGACTATTTTTTCTATAAAAAACAATGAACTTTGATATCAGTGCTGCGCTGTCTGTGACCATACTTTTTCACCCCCGATAAAATTCGGTTTTTTACAATAGTCCATAAGTATAAACTGTTGTTGTGATATATCCGAACATTAACAGAATCAAGACTTGAGAGTAAAACAATTTACACCCATGTTGCTATATTGTCCAGCTCGAACTGAGTCTCTAGTAGTCAATGTTCACTTTGTTCCCACGAACAACTAATCACTGTATGCCATACAAATATGAAATGTAATGAATCTATCCACTAACTAATCTTTACTTCTTAATCTTTACTAATCTTAACTAATCGTTTACTTGAATTTCACTAATTTTGTCACAAATATGTTCGTCAGGGATGTTCTACAATATTTCAAAATTGAAAATTTTGTAAATAATTTCACTTTATTCTTGACCCTGCTCTTCTAAAGGGTAATCTAATAATATATCCATCAGGTGACCACGTCTTGAATCCTAGAGTGATTTCATGTCGCTAGCGGTTTCACGAATCGGTTTAATCTCATATCGCTACTGAAATCACCCGGTTCAAGACTTGGCCTCCAGCTCCTCAAAATTTACCCGCGATGTTTGATTGTTAATCAAAAATAGACAATTTCCGTAGAAGATGAGCAAGTCTAGATTTTTTTTTTGGATCTCGCCTTGGCCAAGCTATACAAAAATACACAAGAAAAATAGGAAAAACAGAAAACAAGACTCGATTGGCCCGAATGATGTCTTCGCTCGCGCTCATCTATTTATAAATAACGTTCATATTTTTTTTTCAATAACATCGAAACTTGATACAAAATCATTGTTCCACAAGCCGGGGCGATGGTTAAGTCAATTATCGCTAGCGGTAGTAACTGAAGTCACCGTCGGGCGTGGGTTCGAGTCCCGCATAAGATATGGGTTTTTGTTATCGTCCTTTCACAATTCATCCCTTCATCGTTTCATTATCATCTGCTCATTCGTACCCCCGTATAATCTATCTGTTGGTGGGGTCGTTAAGCAACATTATATAAAAAAAGGTTCCCCAATAAAGGCTTGTATGAAAAACACCACAAGGGCGATCTAACCACCCCAATTATTTATAATATTTATATTATTTATTATTATTATTTATAGTAACGCTTATTTGACTCATTTGCTGCCACCCAGCCGAGACTAGTGGTGTAATAATTGTCCTACTAGCTTACTTCGAGCCTCGCGCGTGCGTAATTATTCACGGCAATGCATGCGCTGGTCAAGTGCGCACAACTATGAGGATGCTAATCATAGCCAACTATTTGAAAAATGTTTCTTATAATAATATATTATCGTCTCACACGGTGAACTGCTTCCGTAGATAGTTCTGGTGCGAGATTCATTTTCTTTTTCAAATATTTATAGGGTAAGAGCGTAAGTGTGGACTCCTTATGACTCTCAAGGCATGCACTTACTCGATTGCTTTAGCAATGTGAATGTCAGAATTTACATAATTTTCATTCTGCATGGGTTTTGCGTCGATGTATGATCCATTTATGACCAACAATGACTTTGGGTCAAGTTTTCGACCTAAGAGTCCATGAGAGTCTATTTAACGTCATATCAGTTATTTGTAATAACACGGATATTTGTAAGTATAATTATCCATCTTAAATCAGCCGATTGTCAGGCGTATATACGGTTAAAAATACTCATTTTTTAATCAAATATGCCTAACAAAAATGCAATATGAGATTAATAGTTATTACGTATTCACCATCTTGAGTTATTGGAAATATCTGTATTAACTCGTTTTTGGAATTTCGATATCTCATACCAATCAAAAGTTATCACCAAAAAAATGAATTAAAATAATTACTATAGGAGACGCTGAGCTCAAATAGGCCTATACGCATTATGCCATCTAATTCAGAGGCTTCTAATTTAGTTGACATTGAAAGTTGACTACTGGTTGTGTTCTGATAGTCATCATGGTCATATAGCTCATTTTCAACTAAACCGTATACGATCCACTGCCATCTAGATTCTATATATTCATTGCGCTTCCCAATATCATAAATTTTTTTGTTGTTTTCGTTTTCCTATTCAACAAAGTACAGCTATATCACCAATAATCAATTAAGTTTTACCATAGTATAGAGAACTTCTTCATTTTATTGTTGTACGTAGGGTCATTATTGACGGGTTTGACATTTACAACACAATTTTATAGAGATGCATAAAAATCACAACATTGCATCTATTTTAAATTGATGTAATTGAAAAATATATTAATATTGACCAAAAATATGACAATTGTATATCAATTTGCACAGCTTGAATTAAAAGTAAACTTCTTTTTGTACCAGACAGAAAACAGAAAATGAACTTTTACTTTTGATTCAATCTGCACAATAATGATCATGTCCTGATAAAGAATCACAATAACACCTTCTAAAACGAGTCCTCATAAGCGTCAGATTCGATAAAAAGGTGACGTCCTAACTCATCTCTTTCCTAACTCATCTCTTTCCTAACTCATCTCTTTCCTAACTCATCTCTTCCTAACTTATCTCTTTCCTAACTCATCTCATTTGAAACGAACCCGTATATTGGCTGTCCCAACTGATTTCTTTCCTAGCTCATTCCTTTCCTAACTCATGTCTTTCCTTACTCATCTCATTTGCTGCATCAACTGCTTTTCAATGGATGAGATGAGTTAGGAATGAGATGAGTTAGGACATAACCGATAAAAAGACATGTTCAGCGTGGGTCCGAAAACGAGGCATTTACCCTAGACTATAATCTGTTCGTACATCTCGTTCGCTTCTGACTCATAAAATGAAACTTTACATGGCTCCTAGATTACTGATTTGATGGTTCAATTAAACAAGTCAGGAACGAGTGACCAAAAGCAGGGCAAGTGAGCCTATGTATATAAATGAGTAATTAAGAATAATTAATTAAGACTTAATTATAATAATTAGAAAGTGTCTTAAGAGAGAAATATGCAGCCTATTCATGTATGTATTATACACACATGGACTAAGTAGTAGACAAATAAAACCTGTTCACACAATCGAGGTTCTATTCGATTTCAGTTCTGAATTATTGTGTTTTGTACAAAAATTATCGTTTTTCTTCACCGAAATACTGAATCACAAAGTATAATGTAATCTATTACATGAATAATCTGATCAGAGATTGGAATAAAATGTAAATCACGAAATCAATTACGAAATAATTATTAAATGTATTATTAATAATGAATTTGAATAATCTAAATTTAAATTAGTATGCCTACCCTACACCGGTACATGTGTTTAGTGTTATTTTATTCAGATAATAATTAATTTGAATACAGAATGAATATTACATATGGTGCAGATTATGTAAAATGGTTAGTATGTGATGACTGCTTAGGGATTAAATCAGTATAGGTTCATTTAATATAATTTACGTTGACATACTATAATCACATAACATAATTCATATGAAAAATACTAATAAGACATGATCCTATATTTACTATACGACAGTCGACGGTTATGATTATGATTTTTTTTATTTTCTCATTTGATCGCATTTATACAATATTGAGCATCGTCAGATATATATTGTAAATATGAAATGTACGTATAAATAAAAATATAATATAGTGGAATAATACACTTCCTACCCAACAGAACCTATGAACAATTGAAGAGTCACACACAAATATAATATATTATAGACCAAATCTTGGACCAAATGTTGGAAAACCCAAATGTTCGAACTGTCGGAGACAATGGAGTATACAGGGGGCGGGGAAGGGGAGCCCCCCCCCCCCCCCCCCCGAAACTTGACCGAAGCTGGACTGAAATTGGATTAACAGCATAAAAAGTATGAAGTTTGTGATGAATACAATATCAACTTATATATTATTTTATGAAGTCAATAATTGGAATGGGTATGTAATAGTTATTGGGAGTGGGCTATATTCCTCCATAGAGCATGTACTTCCAAAATTATTTCATTTTACACTCGAGTTTCGCCCCCCCCCCCCCCCCCCCCCCCCCCTCTCTAAATATAATCCTGGCTACAGCACTGGACCCCTATTCCTGAGATAAATGAGATGTGAGAAAAATAAAAGTGAGTGAGAAAATGATAATCTCACATGAGATGGCCAATTATTATTCCTAAATCAATTTTCCTCTTTTTTTTCTCATATCTCAATTTGTATTTAACTTCCTATTTTGATGGATCTGATGGTTTATCACAATCTATCATCATTTTTCTTCATCAAGAATACTAAATCTGATGAAAAGTGAGATGATAACATTTTCTCACTTCATTTTCTCACATCTGATTTATCTCAGGAATAAGGCTCCTGGTCGGAGATATGGGTTTTCTGAGACCTGGGTTTTCTAAGATTAGTTTTCGAGGTTTTGCCGTGCTGCCACGGTCGACGGGTAAGTGTGAAGAAGCCTCAACTACCCCAAGGAACGTCAACCCGTAACAGAAACTGGTCCTGCTTAACATTCATCACACACACAACTAGGCTGTACATTTATAATAAATAACGCATCTCACTTGTCACTCTGACTTACTTCAGTATCTGGGGAAGATTTTAAGTCTACGAGGAATGCGTCTATCAAGTTAGATTTGAGTTGCTGTAGTAAGAAATAACCCTTAAAGGACATCACAACCCTGAAACTAGATTTCAATTAATAATGACAATATGTATTTCCATAATTTTAGAGAACACTATATAGATCATCAACTCAAATTCAGAAATTATAACCAATTATTTGTCCTCCAGAGACGATTAGCAATGACGTAGGCATTAGCTATTCTGTATAGAAACATGAACAGAATCGAGTAATATAATGTCTAGGTCACTCTAGCCGATTGTACCAACTGATGATTAAATATTAATTAGTTAATCATTACTTTAAGGTACAAAAATAACATAGGTAACCAAGGGTGATAACAAGTTAATTTGCTAATTTTTGCTTAATTCACTAATCATCACTTAATTGGTACAACCGGCTCTAAGAGCCGATTGTACCAACTGATGATTAAATATTAATTAGTTAATCATTACTTAAGGTACAAAAATAACATAGGTATCCAAGGGTGATAACAAGTTAACTTGCTAATTTTTGCTTAATTCACTAATCATCACTTGGTACAACCGGCTCTGAGTACATTAAATTTCGATTTGTCTCACATATATTGTATAACTAGGAAAACGTCATATATGCGTTGTTAGACGAGCGAATAGTAATAGTATGGGTGAAAATGGGTGAAAACTGCTTCGAGTGGTACCAATTTAGCACATTTTATGTTTTTTCTTCAAAATGGCTGAACCGATCAAGCTGAATTTTCCAGAAATGTGTATCAAAATGTAATTCAACTTCACGTACAATTTCATTTTTTTGGAAAATATATATATATTTTCCGCTGTGTTATTCTAATGGGTATTTTTGAAATTTCTAAAATTCATAAAAAAAAAAGTTACCACCCGATAATGCCACAAAACTATACAGATCTAAGTTAGATGAGGAACCATATTGAAAAAAAGTTTGAAGTTGATAGCTGTAGCCGTTTGACCTGTGGAAAACCAAAAAAAAAAAGAAAAAAAGAACCCAATTTTTTTCAGTGGGTATGTCAAATTGAATCCTCGCTAAAGCTCGTCTAATAAATTTACGCAATAAATCTAATAGTTGTCATGGCTGAATGATTGACAATAGAACTGCACTCAACATATTCAAGTGTATCCTCGACATAAGGTTCCGATCGACCGTCCCCCCTATCCTACACCACTAGCGCACGGGTGTTTCGCCTCTTCACCTTTTCTCAGCTCACCGCCCTCTTATAGCTGTAAACTATAACGCATCGTCGCCATGCTTTCTCTAGCGTCACATTTTGATAGTCTACCCAATATTCATCACGCATGCAACTAAAAAGTAAACAGTTATACTTACGATTTCCTACTACTTTATTACGAATATTTCGTCCGGTTAGTTGTATGGAACGAATAAATTGTGTTCATCTTAGTATTTTTTTAGTAAGGTAAGAGGTTTCCTTTTATTAATTAAATTACAGTTTTAAATTGTTGATTCGTGATTTTTGACCTGAGTGGAAATTTATGACGCTATACTAACATCTTACATAATTTATTAATATATGCGTATTGCTTAAATTTGAAGGTACTCCACAATGAACTAGTTGTTCAAATGAATTAAGCAATGTTTCATAATATGTATATATTATAATTATATGCAAGCTAGGATGGCGTTTTGTGTTAGTGCTATAGCAAAGTATATATGATTCTCGGTACTACAAAAAATGTACGTATTTGATAGAAAATAACGTTGAGTCCATGGGAGTCCGATTTAGCGGAATAACAGTTTTTGGTGATAACTTTTGAACGGTATGAGATATCGACATTCTAGAAACAGGGAAACAGATATTTTCAATACCTTTTGGAAGGTGTAACTAAGTGATAACTATGTAGGCCTATATCAAACCGCCCGTATCGCCAATGTATCGCCAAATCATAATTTAATCATAATCATAAAAGCTACATCAATGAATAACAAGAATGTGATGAAATTTATTGACGTATTAATGAAAACTGGATCCAATTTATTCAATGACATTGGTCTGTGAACACGGAAAAAATAGTGAAGAAGAATTTCTCCATTTTAAAAGCAAATGAAATATTTGTAATTAGACGAGCTTTAGCGAGGGTTCAATTTGACGAACTGAAAAAAATCGGTGTTCGTTTTTATATATATATTTTATGTTTAAGCTTTTTGTCGGTTTTCCACAGGTCAAACGGCTACAGCTATCAACTTTTATTCAACATGGATCCTCATCTAACTTAGATCTGTATAGTTTTGTGGCATTATCGGGTGATAATTGTTTTTTTTTTTGAAGTTTAGAAACTTCAAAAATACCAATTAGAATAACACAGCGGAAAAAAAGAAAATGTTTTTATTTCCCCCAAAAAAATGAAATTTTTAGTGAAGATGAAATACATTCTGATACACATTTCTGGAAATTTTCAGCTTGATCGGGTCGCCCATTTTGAAGAAAAAACATAAAAATGTGCTGAATTGGTTGGTACCACTCGAAGCAGTTTTTACCCATTTTCACCCATACTATTACTATCCGCTCGTCTAACAACGCATATATGGCGTTTTCCTAGTATACAGGAAATTGCTTCACTAATCATGCACCATGTAATCACAATATTAGAGTAGCCTAATTTGTTCAAAATAACGAACTATCGTAATGGATATATAACTGTAAATTTGAGAAGATTACATGAGGGCTTATCTATAGGCATATAGGCGAAATACAATGTACACTTGCAGTCACATAAAGTGGCCAATCGAGCCGAGTCGGGATAAAAATCCAGTATAAATAAAATATACAAACCTTGTGGTGCCCCCGTCCAAACGATCCTACTTTCAATTAGCCTTGATAGGTTAACAATGATTTTGTATCAAGTTTCGATGTTATTATAAATAAAAAATGAAGAAAATGAATTGACATTATACTCGTCACTTATATATTATAATTTACAATGCAAATTCAACTTCTCTCTCTCTCTAAATACATGATTTTTTTTTATTTAGCCAGCTTACAAATCAATGTGCCAACATTCTATTGAGAAACTTCTCTGTTGGCATTTATGTTTTTCAAAAGTAATGAAAGATTTTCCTCCTTTACCACCCACATGCAGGCTTCGGCTCGCGTGGATTCTATTTTTCAACAATACAATATAATATATCATAAGTTAATTGCAATAAATTATTATGTTTTCAAGCACTTAATTTCAGTAATTATTATTGTAATCAAAGAATCTCAGACCAATGTATTATATATTATAATTATGTTCGCTATGGTTAGTATAAATTATATTCATATTCTGTATATAATTGACAAATATTGAATAATTAAAAAAAAAAAGAACTTGCAGGTAATATGGAGATACGCAGCCCCATAAACAGACTACGTAAAAATTAGGAGGTGACTATAAACACAAGTAGATTGTTTTTAAATTTAAATGTCAGAAAAACCTGACATGTAACCTTCATTGTGCTGACACTGATTAAACATCCTCATTGCGATAGCGAGTTATTTGCACTATACGGTGGTGCATTCCAAGATAACGCTATAGTTCCACCGTTCAAGTGCATGGTTGGCCTATAGCTATCTTGTTTCGTTGAGTACACATATTGGTGAAATCTCCGATCAGGGTTGCTCAATTTGCATACGCCGATTAATAAGCCACACATATAACTATAGTTGTTAACTAGGAAAACGCCATATATGCGTTGTTAGACGAGCGAATAGTTATAGTATGGGTAAAAACTGCTTCGAGTGGTACCAATTTAGCACATTATATGTTTTTTCTTCAAAATGGCTGACCCTATCAAGCTGAAATTTTTTAGAAATGTGAATTAAAATGTAATTCAACTTCACGCAAAATATCATTTTTTCTGGCAAATAAAATATTTTCTTTTTTCTCCGCTGTGTTATTCTAATGGGTATTTTTGAAATTTGTAAAATTCATTAAAAAAAAGTCAACTCCCAATAATACCACAAAACTACAGATCTAAGTTTGAAAAAAAAGTTTTAAGTTGATAGCTGTAGCCGTTCGACCTGTGGAGAACCGACAAAAAAACCTGAGGGAAAAAAAAAAAAAAAACGAACACCAATTTTTTTCAGTACGTCAAATTGAATCCTCGCTAAAGCTCGTCAACTTAGCCTTCATCTGATAGTTGGTGATAACAACTAGCATGGGTAACCATGGTGAAAACAACTTTAAACTGCCAGTTAGAGCTATTCCCACGCTGGTAATTCTAGCACTGATACAAGTAAATAAGCCAAATACAATTCAAGAATACACACGAAACACTGAAGTAATTGTATGAATATAGACCATAGACGGATGCATATGAGTGTAAGCGACGAGATAATAATGGTAACCGACGATTCCGATGTTATCATGTTATCACCAGGAAAATGTGGAGTGATCCACAGGGTACTAAAAGTAATTTACTAATTTTGTAAGTATTGCCAGCCTACTCGACGTAATAGGTATGATACATTAATTAAATATCATATAATATATATATATATATTATATATATATATATATATAGGCTTTTGGCCACGTGTTATGTGATTGACAGATATATTTCATTAGTCACAGATAAAGGAATGTTGTATATTCATAGGATTAGGTATATAGTTCAGCGACAATTGAAAATGAGATGTAAATTGCACCCACGACTATTTTCACTTTTAATGTTTATATATAGGCCCAGTATCAAATATTTAAACCAATCATCCATTAGAATCCATTTGTACAAGAAGGATAGTTACTATAATAAAATGTATCAGATTTGATTCATAGGATCTTCCATTACTCGTTAAATATACACTATAATGCATATACAATTTACACAAGCAGTAAATATATAATAAATCTGTAACCTACAGTTACGTTGCGTGAGTTATCTATACCAACCTATCGAGAACCTTCTTTACGATGAAAACAAGAAAATAGAGCAATAGCTATAGCGTAATCCACGGGTATCGATCATAATATTGCATCCACTCGATAAAGAGGTCAAAGGATTTGATTCGATGTACAACTCGAAGCATTTTTAGCAGAGCATAGGCTAATCATTTAATCAGTATAAATAATTGCAATATTATACACTTTCTACTATGAGTATTCATCTTATCTTGGATTGCACTATTTGTTCAGTAGACGCATCGCAATGTATATCGAGGAAATGATTCTCATTGGTCCTCCTTATTTACCTGTCTTTAGTCACTTGATTGTGATAATATAGAGGGTATTTTACCGACATCGAGGAGAGAAGGTTACGAGCGACCGTCTCCCCTATCTCACACTATAACGAGCAGGTGGTTCGCACCTTCTTTCGTGAATACAGAAATAGAACAACGTTGTTACAAATTGAAATTTAAAAAATAAAAAATTGCAATTAAATTACTTGTCTGTGGATTTACATACTTGCTGGATTTACTCTTAGGGCTGGGACAGTCCTATATACTGACCAACGATTAAGTTTATAATTATTTTGGTAATTATCCTTTAGGTAGGGCATGTGCTACATGCAATTGTAGAAATGCGAACACATATCTGATAGTTAACAAGGTGATGGGCCTTTAGATAGAAGCCCCTAGTACTAATTTGCACACTCGTACTAAACGAAATGCGAACTGACGTGTGAACTGGGCCTGATACAGACTGCATGTCGCTGTTCTATCGACTGAACAGTCGTGGACCGAAGGTAGTTTCACATTTGTTGTCAAATTTGTGTCAATATTTAATAAAAGGTAAGATTGGAAGAAAGAACAAAAGAAAGTAAATACCGGTATTCGAAATTTGCCTTCGAATTGGTTAAAAAACATACGGAAGGTAAAATTCAAAATCAAGTACAGATGATAAAAAAGAGCATTAAATAACTCAGAATATATCTTAAATTCCCACTAAAAATATAGGCTCAAGTGTTTTATAATGATAGCCTTGATTAACTATCCTAAATGTTTTTGGTGAATAATCTTCATTTCCTTATCAGTTCTATTTAGTTACAGTTAATAGTTTTGTTTGGCGATATCATAATATTTTTGACATTTATTCATATTTCGTATATCGATCGCGAAATAATCGAAATGAATCTATGTTGGATAAGATGACAGCCAATCTCCCTCCCCCCCTTCGAGCATAAATGTAAGAGGAATAACTCAAATAAAACAGTAGGAATTGATTACAAATTGGTTGGGCGTGGGTTCGAGTCCTGCATAAGGCATGGGTTTTTGTAAACGTCCTTTCACACATCATCACTTCATAGTTTCATAATCACCTGCTCATTCGTACCCCCGTATAACCTAGCTGTTGGTGGGGTCGTTAAGCAAACAATAATCTGAATTAGAAATTGAATAAAAGGAGATAGTTGCCAAGCCTATCTGAGGAGTCTTATATACCATACTATATCCACATGGATTCACATTGAGCGGGTGTCAATTAATTTTAGTAACTTTCGTCCCCCGCCCCTTGGTATATAACCCCAGTTCTAGAAGTTAAAACGTTACCTAACAATGATCACACGAGTAAGGGTGGAAACTACCCTTGATTCTGAATACCCAAGTGAGACGCCAACCCTCATGGCCAATGAGTTACCCCCAGTCAATGATGAGGGCACTTAAGAGTCACGAAGGTATACGCCCATACTGTTGCTACTCAAACCGAAGAACTCATCACTGGGTGTACTTCTGTGAACGTGAGATGAAGAGGCCCACCAATTAAATAATTACTAAAAACTTCGTTAATTGTAGAGAAACTAATTGAAGCTGAAATTAGAACGTTTTTGATAGACGACGTTATGATTTATAGAGACGTAGGAGATGATGACGACGGTGCATTCGCTTGTATTAGGTGTTACTATAACATACGGGGACGTGACCGAGGCGTATACCGGAATAACGTCACTCGGTCGTGTGACATGGGCTTCTGGTACTTTTCAATGGAATGTGGTCAGGGTTCAGGTAGGTTGGACACCCAAACCATGTCACACAACAGTCAACCTTTATTCCGGTATACGCTCTTCAGGCGCCACCAACTTATGAGCGAATCATTTCCACGTCTGCGGCCGGGCACATTGATAGACCTATCCCTCCCAAGTCGTTCGAGAAAATGTATTCTTGAGAAAATTATAAATTTTTTACTTTTTTCATAACGAGGTAACGAAAGACCGATTGAGTGGAATAGGGCCTATCTCTTTTTTGGTGATAACTTCCTGAACGGTATGAGATATCGAACATTCTAATGAAGACGAAACACAGAAGATACCTTCAAGATAGCATAGGCCCTACATACTAACTATTGTTTATGGGTAAAAATGGGTAAAAACTGCTTCGAGTGGTACCAATTTAGCACATTTTCTGTTTTTTCTTCAAAATGGCTGACCCCGATCAAGCTGAATTTTTTTAGAAAGTGTATCCAAAATGTAATTCAACTTCACGCAAAATATCATTCTTTGGGAAGATAAATATTTTCTTTCTTTTCCCGCCATGTGTTATGTGTATTTTGAATTTCTGAAATTCATAAAACAAGTTACCCCCCCCCTCCGATAATGCCACAAAACTATACAGATCTAAGTTAGATGAGGAACCATATTGAAAAAAAGTTTGAAGTCGATACATAGAGTAAAGATGGTCTATGGTTATAGCTGTAGCCGTTTGACCTGTGGGAGAACCCGAAAAAAAAAAAAAAACATACAAAGAACACCTATTTTTTTCTCGCCTAAAGCTCGTCTAATAAATAGATCTACCATCTTGAAGGTATTAAAATATCTGTTTCGTCTTCATTAGAATTTTGATATCTCATACCGTTCAAAAGTATCACAAAAACTAACATTCCGCCAAATCGACTCCCATGGACTCTCAATGTATTTCGAATATAATTATGCATTGCTTATCGAGTATACACCTGTTATCTCAACTGCCTCGTCCAGAAGTTCCCAGTAAAAACTTGAATACGTCATATTCACTTTCGCTGCTGATCTAACAAGATAAATCAAATATTTTACCAATTCTAATTGTTTCTCTTAACAAGATAGCTTTAGAGATTGACGTATAAAAACACAAGTTACATCTAACCACCGAATAAGTCGGAAGTGAAGTTCAAGCACTAAATGTTGTAACTGCCACCTGTACGGTATCTACACAGGATTCATACAATAGATTGTGGTTATTGTCAATCAGGTAAATTAAGTAAAGTGTGGAATTCAATCGGAAGAAGCTTACCGGTATTGATTGATTTATTAGGTATAGTTTTACTGAAATATCACTAGATACCGCGGTGTAGGCCTACAGTTAATTGAAACGCGGCAGTGTGTCACTCATTAGTAGTATGTAATTTGTGTATAGTTAACTCGTAATTTGTCCTGTTTTGCAAGAAAACTGATTAAATATGATATTATTTACAAAAAATCAGAAATGTATTACCGGTATAAAAATACATTACGATGTAAGTTACCAAAAATATCCATTATCGATTACTAAAACTTGTTTTAATAAAGTAGGTCTTGGCCCTATGTAGAGAATGTCTTGTTGGTTTGTTGGTTAGGTAAAAAAGTTGACAAATACATTTTCAATTATTATTAATATAATTATACACAATTGCGCATTGCAGAGACACATGTCAGACTGTATAATCATGCCTCTGATAAAAATTTCACATTTAGGCCTATCTTTACATTTTTTTACACATTTTGATTCAACAATCGTCATTCAGATATGTAGGCCTATATGTTCATTCTGTCAAGACTATAGAGAAGGGATGTTGAAATGTTTCAATTTATGACAATTAACCATTTATTGAACATTTTCAATGCAAATTTATTTTATTTTCAATGCAAATTAATTTTATTTTCAATGCAAATTCACTTTATTTTCAATGCAAATTTATTAAAATTTTTAATGAAAATTTTCAGAAAATGTCCAACTCATTGCAATTTCTGTGAAACCATTATAATCCAATGAGATCAGTGAATTCATACCATTGATTTTTTATCAAATGATTTTCCTAAAAAACCATTGTGTTTCATTCAATTCATTGCAAATTTTCACTGCAAATTTATCGATTTTTTTTTCCTATTTATAGGCGAGCTTTTCAAATAGATAATTTTCAACGGACTTTTCAAATTGGACGGTACAAAGTAGTACTGACCCCACCAACAGTTGATCGACGAAAAGTCTACAGATTTATTGGAGATCTATCAATGCTCAAAAACTTATACTAAATCTTGTAAATACGGTACTCATCATTTCTGCTTTCATTGCAAGTTTTATTATAATATAGTGGTTCAGCAAATTGTTCCAGTATTGCTACGGGTAAAATTCAAACTCTAGTTTCTTCTCTAACAACTTGGGTCTATATTTCACCAGAAAAAAAAAAAAAAAAAGAAATTTTCAAGCTTTTAAAATAATTTCATGTAAATTTTCAATGGAAAAGATTCTCATAAAAATTTACATCCCAATTCGAGACAGTATAGGCCTAGCTTCCTTGCACTGATTTCTTTCGTCACGTTTCAATTGTACATTATTATTCATATATTCTGGCTTTCGTACGCTTATTAGGTCTGTTATTAATTATTCAATGGGCATTGACCTAATGAATACGACGATCATCTGTGCAAACACAAACACATTTAATCCAGGCAGTTGATTGATCAGAATTGAATTGATTATTATTATGTCCGGTTTGACCGACCCGATTTTTAATCAAAGATTGATCTCAAAACTGAATTGAAAATTGTTGTTAGGCCTATTATGATGAGTAATTTTTCTTGTAACATAGATTTAACGATATTCTTCGGTTAAAATGTTGGTTAAAAGTATTGATTACACATATTATGAAGTATAATTAGGCCTAACTATATATCGGTACATAGGTTTATAAGCTAGACTCAGAAAAAGTCAAAATAGTAAATTAAAGAAGCACAAAAATTAGGTTGATGAACGATAAAAACATTGAGATTTGAGTCAATCTAATGAGATGGAACTGATTAAATTGTTTGCATATATATATTATATTGTATTATTATCTACCTATATACACTGCAATCAGCTGACGTTTTTTATTATTCTCATTTTTTTTTAAATTATTATCGATAGTTAACACATCAATCGTATGATGCCAATATCATACGATTGTGAACTATTCATAGCACTGTAGGCCCATATACCGGCGCTTATTTTTTAACAATCAGCATATAAAGTTGAAAAGCAGTAAAAATAATATGCGGGACAAAGTAACGTAAAATCATTAACGTTGTCTTTCGTTTACCATTGTCGTGTTAAACTCGAGTATTGACTATTATTTATGAGAGTAGTGTTGTGTTAGCGGCAAGCTGGTATTTACACTAATCTGCGGCAAATTTATTGAATTAAGTCAAATTACATTTTATATGCCGTTTTCAAATAAATTTTGGTAACATACACAAATGTTGAGAATAAACAATATTACTATTAACTTGACTCTCACTCATTACTGTACATCATAGGCCATGCTGAAACATATTGCAGACATGGTCAAAACGAAAAATTATTGATAACACTTCCGGCAACTAATCCATTAGAGCCGGTTGTAACAAGTTATGATTAATATTAATCAGTTAATCATTACTTGAGGTACAACAATAACATAGGTAACCAAGGGTGATAACAAGTTAATTTGCTAATTTTTGCTTAATTCACTAATCATCACTTGGTACAACCGGCTCTTATATACATAAATAAAATTTTATAGTCGTTTTATTCGTAAATCCCTTGAATACAATCGACATACAAATCGAATAATACCCTTACCTTTATCAAAACTGCCTCTTTATTAATTCACCTCGACCCAACACAACTGTCATCCTGCCTCCAAAAACTTCACTGTCCCATCCACTTTCTTCCCCACACTAATATTTATCACTTCTCACACAAACACTTGGCCTATTGGTCGGTCAACCGTCCAAAAAACACCCACTGTCCTGCCTTATTTCACCCTGACCTTCGGAAACACTGTCAGGTTATCAGCGAGCCATTTGTCGACGGCAGAGGATCAGCTATCGCGTGGTCCGGCGCGTGGGTCGTAGGCAACTGAAGGAAATTCAGACGAACTGCTGCGAGCTTTCTCGCGTTACCGCATCGAGCGTGCTAATCGCGACGAGCACATGGATCAATAATAACAATAATAATGCTTTCACTATGCGTTACGTGCCTGCCTGCTATAGTTGTATTGACATTGGTAATTGGGTTTAAAGTACCGGTGGGTTGGCGTTTTGGTGCCGGCTATGAATGTAGATCAGGGAGACGAAGAACTGTGTATGTGTGAAAATAGGTGTGAAAATAGCATTATGTTCACAATTATTAGACGAGCTTTAGCGAGGATTCAATTTGACATACTGAAAAAATTGGTGTTCGTTTTTATGTTTTTTTTTCTGTCGGTTCTCAAACGGCTACAGCTATCAACTTCGAACTTTTTTGATTATGGTTCCTCATCCAACTTAGATCTTCATAGTTTTGTGGCATTATCGGGTGGTAACTTTTATTTTTATGAATTTTAGAAATTTCAAAAATACCCATTAGAATAACACAGCGGAAAAAAAGAAAATATTTTTATTTAAAAAAAATGAAATTTTGCGTGAAGTTGAATCATAGATTAGTGAGGTTGGTTGAATTACATTTTGATACACATTATCTAAAATAATTCAGCTTGATCGGGTCAGCCATTTTGAAGAAAAAACTTAAAATGTGCTAAATTTGTACCACTCGAAGCAGTTTTCACCCATTTTTACCCATACTATTACTATTCACTCGTCTAACAACGCATATATGGCGTTTTCCTAGTATAAATATAACGTCTAACCCACGAAAAATATACCTTGAACCGCGAAAGAAGGCTCGAACCACCTGCGCGCTAAAGGTGGTGTTATGAAGGACGCTCGATCGTTCGCCGTTTGCTCGGAACCTTTCGTTCGTATAGACGCAAGTATAAACTAACAAAGTAACATTAAATGCGAACTCTCCCCCCCCCCCCCACCCACCATCATCCCTCTATCTCCTTCCCTGCCCACACATCATAAACATGCACACATGCAAAGTACATTAAAAATGTTATGTATCTGCGGAATACATTAAAAGCGTAATGTTTCTTCTGAATAGGCCTACATTAGAGTGTAATGTTTTTCTGTGTACATGCATGTTCGCACGAGACGACTAGAGCACTTGATCTCCGCACCATATGTACATCATAATCATGTATCCTTGCGGGCAAATAAAGTAATTGTTCACGAAATTGAATTTAAATCAAATCCACAGTTATTTTAGTTATAATTAGGTCATAGACTGTATGTGAAGTGCGTGTATGTATATCATAGATCTTCTGTTCGCATATCGACTGATGAAGATATATTTTTATTCATTCTAATATATATATATATATATATATATATATATATATATATATATATATATATATATATATATATAATACATGGGCGTCGGAACACTTTAAAAGTTGGGGGGAGGCAAGCTGGCAAAAGTGAAAAAAATGACAGCTAATTTGAACAAAGTAGGTTTCAACAGGAAACAACGAGACAAATGGAGTCTTGCAAGACCTTTTTCTTGCCCCCCCCCCCCCCCCTTGGCCAAAAGTTGGGATACAATGCCCCCATGCCCCCCCCCCCCTCCCCCCTGTTCCGACGCCAGTGTATATAAATATATATGTATAATGTCAGTGTCAGTATACATTTTGTCCAGGATTCATTTTAATGTGGTTTGATGGGCCACTTTATGTGCCCGTCAGAGTGTATGTATATACACGTATACAGCATGCAATTATCCAAATATCATGTAGATAGCAGTGCCTATTATGCAGCAACTTCGAGGGATAGAGTAGGATATAATAAAATATCAATTAAAGTACTAATGAATAATTAATTATGAATGCTCGGAACGTCAGGCTCGCGGCGGAATGTTCCATTGACAGTTACTAAAGCACAAATAAAAGAAACATTCAAGTTCAAGTCAACACGCATAGTCACGCAATACGAGTTTAGAATGTAATTGTGAAATAAACTTGAGTAGACATGGAGCTATGCCGGAAAAAACAGTGCGCATGATTAACTGTAAAAAGGTATTTTGGTCTAAGATTGTACAAACCACGAAAAAAGGGAAATGCAAGGCTGAAGTCGGAACTGATGTTATAAAATATATAATTATAATATGAAATATAGAAATTAAATTATATATAAAGTATAAGTTGATATGAAATGTAAATTTATTATAATACATAGGTAAAATGTATATTACATATTGAATTAATACAAAATCTGAATTGGATATTTTTTTTTTTTTAATAACATCGAAACTTGATACAAAATCATTGTTCCCCTATTAAGGCTAAGGATGAGAGTAGGATCGTTTGGACGGGGCACCACAAGGGCGATCCCACCACCCCATTTTATTATTATTATTATTACTGAATTGGATATGAAAAAATATAGTCAATATGGAAGGCGTAGTGGGCATTTGTAAAATCAATAAATATGCTATAAGCCTGAATGTAGGCCTACAGATATCATAATTGATATACTTTATTGATATATGAAACATAAATCCAAGATAAGCCTCCACATGAAATATAAAATAAACATAATACTGACATAAGATACATTTCAAATATAAAACAAATCTCGTATAAAATTAATGTCAAATATAAAATGTGTGTAAAATATAAAAGAAAATACACAATATAAATGTACAATAAGTACAATAATTACAGAAGTAATGACCCATTTTTATAAGTACAACTCGAAGATTTTATAACATAAATAAAAAAAATATGTCCAAAGAATTGTAAAACTTCGAAATAAAACCTAATCAAACTGTATCAAAATGAATTACAACAAAATTAATATTATCAAAGCATCACAGCAACTTACACTCTCTCCTTTTCCCTACGAAAACAGTCTTATCCCTTATTTGATGTCAAAACATGTATTCCGAAGTTTCGAACCATACACACACACACATATGAAATCTCTCACAAATCAACAATATTCTTCTAAATCTATTTTCTCTTTATAACATATTACATGAAACCGAGTATTAATTTCTCTGGGATGCTGCGAGAAATCCCGTCAACACCATATTGATATCAGTTAGTTATTAGTTTTGGTACTGACACGGATTCGAACCTGGTTCTGTCAGCAAGCAATGCAGACACATGCATGCAATGCTTGTTGGCTTACGTGTTTCACATTATTTCATAGATATCCTGCGGCATTTCAGACAATGTTGTCTGAATTTGCATGCGAGAAACGTACGAGTACTTAAGATTGTTGCAAGAAAACAACATTTTGTAAATGGCAATAGGGCAGATAAATCATGAAGATTTATTAATAATAATATTTATAAATTTGTAGCGTTATTTCTTTAAAAGAATTAATCAAAATTAAAAAGATTAAGGACCGGTATTACCAAGTCCAGTTAGCATTAAAATAATTTGGGTAACCATGGTGATAGCAACTTTAAACTGCTAGTTAGGGCTACTCCCACGTTGGCAATTTAGATACTAATATAGTTAATTCATAATCACTGTAATACCCAGTCAGAAGTTTGAACCATATTTCAAAAAAGATATTTAATTATAATTTATAAGTCATAAAAATATAAATGTTGAAGAATGTAAGTTAAGATTAGTGACACTGTGCCATTGAATAAGATATTCAAAATTAATTTAACCTACACCTAAGCAAAGCTTAAAATCTATCCAAGATGCATTGAGGGTTGCGTTGGTTCGCCGGCCTCGATACGGCGAACCAACGCAACCCTCAATGCATCTTGGATCTATCTTAGTAACAGATAAGCCTATAGACCTGACCATTGACCAATTGACTTTCGCCTTTTAATTTCAATATTGACTCGGTTATAATATTTACTTTCCGATCTTGATATTTGACTTGCTAGATGCTAGGTATTTATACAAAATAACATCTAGCATTTACATAATTTTTGTACCTATATGTTTTGTTTGTATTTTTAATACTGTGAGTATTTCATATATAGTCTCGTATTTACCCTTTGTCCATTTGTTTAACTTTTAAATAGTATATTTTACTGGCCACTATTGGACAAAAAAATGAAAACAAATGAATAAATAAATAAATAAATGATAACGTACTCATTAATTACAAATAATTATTAATTGAATTCTACAAGTTGTGTATATTCATATACACAGGGGCGTCGGAACACTTTGGTAGTGGGGGGGGGGCAAGCTCAACAATTGAGACCCGCAAGGGAACAAATCCTCGCTAAAGCTCGTCTAATAATTATATCATGTGTTCGATAGGGCTCCGGAACGGTCAAAAAGCCCGGGGTGCGATCGCAACCCAGCACCCCCTGCCAGTCCGCGCCTGGCGTATATAGACTAGATAGAGCGTATATTTTCAAAACCAAATCATCCACGTGTATCTTTGTCGTTCTGCATAACCATTTAGATCATATGATCCATATTTAGATAATTTGAACCACTTATTAAATATATAATAATTTGGATGACCATATGGGCTGCCTGACATTTTAGGAAATTATTACTTTCACTAAACTTATATGGTATACGCGGTATGGACTTAAAACTCGTTTGGTAGAAGATCAACTGATTAGATGCTGTTTAGATGCACATACATTGAAATAATTACCTTAATTATATAATATAATTTATTGCCCTGGACTTTCAATCACTTCGTATCCTGGACCTACCTGTGTTATACTGTTATTGCTACGTGCTGTCCCTACTTTTGGCATTATTCTGGTATGGTCTTATTGGTCTACAAGAAGTATAACACTTGACCTTTGCTTAGTAATATAATCGCTGTCACCACTCGAGAGTTTAACCTGAGACTAATCTAACAAGGACTGGTTTGAGGGAGGGTTCGTTTGCTTTGAAGCGGGTACGGAAATATATACAGAGAGCATTAAAAGTAACCTTATTTTATTTAAATATGAATTCTAACTTAAAACATATAACTTAATCTAATAATAATAACGAAAAACACTTACAATTAACGACTTCATCGTGGAGGATGCGTGGTCACAGTTATGAAATAAATTAAGACTTCCCTGGCGAGCATGAAGTTCAAGCTTATTTATCAACTATTCTAAGGGGGGTGGTTTAAGACTAGAAATATAAAAAAGTAAAAAAGAAGGGTTGTGATTTGCGGATAGAAGACCCGCGAAATCATAAAAACATGAGAAATAAAGATAACGAATGAAACTAACAAATAAGCGAATGAATATACATACTATGATAATTATAATTATATAAAACAGTTGGTGACTGTTAACGAAGCTATGTGGTGCGATCGAGTCCTGAATGTCGAATTATTTGCAAACTGCGACTTAAAGAGCAGTCGATGTGCGGGAATAGGTCACCAGGGAGGCTGGATGAGATCGATAACGAGGGGAGACAGCTGGACGCCTCCCTCTCTCCTTTCTTCCCCTCAAACACCAACGAGCAAAAGAGGGGAGATAAAAGAATATTTATTGTCGGTGAATACACCTTCGAGACGTTCGATATAAATGTATACATAATATAATATACAACGTAGAGCAAATTTTACTGTTGGAAGTTGTGCTCTATTACAGATGATAGGCCTATTTACTATAAAAATGGAATCAAATATTTTTTTTATTTTTCCAATAACATCGAAACTTGATACAAAATCATTGTTTCCCTATTGTAATAGGCTATAAGGATGAAAGTAGGATATCGTTTGGACGGAATCAAATATAAATCCATTCGAATAATTACAGAAAAACAAACAAGCAAAAAACAGTCGTGAATAAAGACTTGGACGTCAATTGATCGTATCAAAAATGAAATTACTTTATTTGAACCATTATCTGTTATTGTGATGGTTGGAAGATATACTACTTATTTTTCTATATTTAAAATGTTATTCTCAGACATGCGATTTCCATATTCAACACGAAAGTGGAACAACACAGAAAACACGACAAAATATGTTAAAGCTACTCAGATATTTAGCGTATAATCCAAATAGAACAACTTCTTCCGGCGAATAAAATACTCTGGGAGAATTTCAAGCACATCAAAAACTTATAGGCCTATTATATAACGTACAAATTATTGAATAACTATACGTCTTATATATATATATATATATATATATATATATATATATATATATATATATATATATATATATATATATATATATATATATATATATATGTATGTATATATATATATATATATATATATATATATATATATATATATATATATATATATATATATATATATATATATATTTATATATATTGTATGGTTGAAGTTGATTCTCTGATCCATATTTATGATATTGAATGAAATTCCGGTTGATCAAATAAAGGTTTTATTTATTTCAGAAATTAATACCCATAGCAGTTGGTGGGGTCGCGAAACAAAAGCAAAGCAAAACAAAAATGATAAAAAGTAAAATTAGCTTCTATACCTAAGAGGCGCAGTGCTCGAATACTAATTCTAGTGTACAATTATAAAACAAATTCAGTTCCGTTGATATTGAAAGTTGGTTAATTGTTGTTTTCCGATGGTCACCATAGTCACCAAACTCGTGATCAACCAACCTTTATGTTTCACTGCCATCTAATTATTTGTTGCGCTTTCCAATACCTAGTTAAAAAGTAGCAGGAAGTTATTATCATATATAGGGCAGCAAGTGCGTGCACGGTAACCAAGATGCGTGAGAAATATATCGTCTACTTTACCTATAATAAGCGTGTAGTTAATTGTCAATATCATTGCCAATACTTGAACTGATGATGGGTATAGGTTATACTTTTGATACGGTCTGGCGATTATTACTTTCTGAACGGCTATCAATCAGGAATACATTTGGATATATATATTTTACGGAGTGTATTGAATCTGGAACGGGACATTGAACAGAAACTACATTGATTAGATGAGCGTAGCGAAGATTTTCATTCCATATACCGACAAATTTTGGGCTTGGTTTTTATGTTTTTTTTTTTTTTTTTTTTTTTTTTTTTTGTGTGTAATTTTGTACGCGGCATACAGGTCAGGAAAAGTTTCAATCGACTCGAAACTTTTTTTACAAATTGGTGTTATACCAGAATAGGTTGGGATTGTTTTTCAGAAAAATCGGTCGGACGGTTTTTCCGGAAAAAATTGGAAAGTATGGAAATTCCCCATAAGAATAGGCAGGGGAGAAATACTTGGAATTTTTTTTTTTTCAAAAGCACTCAAATTTATACTGTTTATGGGAAGAACTATTATACACATTTTAAGCGACTTATGGAACAATCGGATGTGAAATAACGAAGAAAACGCATTTTTAATGTACTTTTTTACACATCAATAAAAGCAATTAAGAAAGCAATTGAGAAACTATTAAATGTGAGCAACAAGTGTCACCAATAAATGTTTAAAATCTGTGATGGATAATGAAGAAGGCACTGATATAATTGTTTGGAGACCAAGGTTTATATACCAACAGACAGCCGCAGTTCTTAAACCTTTCAAGTGATCCATGGCCTGTATATGTACATTGAGCCGACCAAATGTTCTTAATTCTACATTTCCATACTTCTAAGCTCATCTCACAACGCATATAAGGCGTTTTCCTAGTTTATTATCACTTCACTTCAATTGGCGCGTAAATCAGTTTTGCGACTAGTTGGAAAAATGTGATTACATTGTTGTGTGAAGCGTTGTGGCAGGGATCAAGTTTTTCTGTGCTTGACTTTGATTTCATGCACACTTATTGGTTGAGCAAAATAATACCGTCACTCGAAGATGATCGCTATTTATTTTTTGTTGCTGATTTCATTTCATTTCGTTTTATTCTTCATCTTATTTACAAAACAAGAGAGCAAGTAAGACAACACGAAAAGTATAAAAGTGAAAAAAATATTGTAAATTAACAACATCAGCATTTACATGATTGTCCAGAAAATATTTTTCAAGTTCAATTTCCAATTTGTGTAGACCTATAATGTTTGAGTGTGTAAAACAGGTGAACATTTCTTTCAGCCCACTTGGAGATTTTGTATTAAATTATACGAGAATAATAATAATATCATATGTATAATCATTCTTTATTTATAAATGAAAAACTAAAAATGCAGCGAAAAATATATATGAATCAATAGTTTCAAAAGGTATGTTTCGACTATTTATCTATGTACAAAACTGTGACTAAATCAAATCGAAATTGCATATATTCTGAACTCAAAAAATGTTATTCCAAATGCACATGGCTTCTTGTGTAGAATAATCAATATCCGCATTTCTATTCTCGATAATTTTGAAACCTTCCAATAACGAATAAAACACGTACAACCCGTCCCAATCCCCACGCAATGTAGTAGTTGTTGGGATCCTAAACACATGTTCATGATAATCATCAGATTCGACTTCTAAAAGCAAGTTTCATTGTCATTTGACCAATAACTCACGGATCCCCCACACAACATCAAGTCGACAGAAGATAGATGGTCCCCTCTGCATGTTTGGGAGTATTGTTGCTATTCCTACGCCAGTTGAACTCTGAGATCCCACCGCCACCTTTAACCATGACCTTTTCATTCAGTAAACACGTTCCTTATTTAAATATTAGAACGAATGCATTTGTTGAGTTGGAATTGAAAGAAGTTAAGGCTCATTCACAACAGAAATTAGTAGTACAAGTAAGAGCCGGTTGTAAAAAGTGATGATTGAATATTAATTCACTATATTAGTCACTATACTAAAGATACGAAAATAGCAGACGTAACCAAGGGTGATGAAAAGTTAATTAATTAGCTAATTTCTGCTCAAATCACTATGATGATCAGTTTGTACAATCGAAGGCCCGTTATTACAAAGTCCATTTAGCCTTAATCTTAGAGTTGGTGAAAAAAAATAACATGGGTAACCATGGTGGCAACATACTTCAAACTGCCAGTTGGAGCTACTCCCATATGCTGGTAATTCCTGCTCCAAGTCAATTTAAATCAGATGCAGATTAAAAGTAAGTTTTCATAGTAATTCACATGAAACGAAGTTGCTATTCACAAACATCCCAGTTGGTCACTGTTATAGTATAACTGGTAATTTGGATTAAATTATGTTAGTTTTAGGTACGGTACCGGTACTGTAATAATAAATTAGTTCAGGTTAGGTTGGTTAGGTTGTGTCCGGATAGGCTCTATGGGTTAGTTACATCAGGTAATCTTTCGACAATTTAGAATACTTGTAACGACAACAAAAATAACGTATTTATTGAAAGAACCACAAATACGTTTCAAGAAAATAGTATATTCGTTAAAGGTATGAGATTATATAATAGAATACCAATAGATATAAGAAATCGCGGAAATGTTTACAAGTTTAGACGAGATTGTTGTAAGATAATAAAGCAAAGAAAGTTAGTGGCAAATCCCAACGAGAGGATACAGTTCTGGGACTTGATTGATGACTAATTTATTTTAATTTAAAAATGGACCTATGTTTTATTCTTTCATTGTAAAATTGATTACCTTTATTACTTTGTATTTCCAATGTATATGTGAAAATAACATTTATTGCTAAATAAAATATCTACTACTGCTAGCTACTACCAACACCTCCTGCTACGGGTTAAGACATACCCAAGTCTTTCTGCACATAGGCCTTGCCGAAAAATGTAGCAATGAGAAGCGGCCATCGAGAAGACAATTGTTTCTCGGCTTCTGTCAAGTAACGTCAGTAAACACGAACAACAATGTTCACCAACTGTGATTAACCAATCACAATATTAGATACTCTACCAGTTCGCTGTGTTACTATGGTGACTATTTGTTATTCATTTGTTAACTGAAAGAAGCCATTGATGGCACTCTATTTACTAACTTTGCATAGCAGTTTGCTAATTTTGGCAATCTGTATGCAATTGGCCATGACTAGCGGCTTGGACTTACCGCCTATTCCTTACTTCTGTCAAGTAACAAATGACAAACAATCGTTACCATAGCAACAAAGTGAACTGGTGAACTACCAGACATTCTGATTGGTCAATTCCAACTGGTGGACATTGTTGTCTGTCTCTCTCAACAATGGGTGACGTCACTTGACAGAAGCAGGGCCGTATTAAGAGGCCCGGGATTAGAGCAGCAAATGTCTGAGGGGCGTCAGCCCTAATAATACGTAAAAATGTTCAAAAATCGTATATTTTCATATAATATACATTCAACTTCTGAGATACCGTACCAATTTGAAATTTGAAAAATAAAATCTCTCCAAAAATAATCCAATTTTCACTGAATGTAAACACATACATGATACACATTCAGAAATTTGTGAGAAAATACAAATTTTGAACAATAGCTCGAATGAAATCAGCGAGGCAATATCCTGACCGAAGCGATTTGAACAAACTCCGATATTATCATTTAAATATATTAATTAGTATGCGTAACGATCAAAGTTTATAAAATTATCCTCCTCATTTATCGGCCATATCAATATCCCAACACAATAATTATAAATGTGCTTCTAAATAAAAACCTAGAGCTCGTCATATTTCTGAGCTATTGTGCTATTCTGAATCAATTACTATATTTGACAGAGGGGGGGGGGGGGGGAGGACGCCAAAAAATGTCGGGCCCGGGGCGCAAAATGTCTTAATACGGCTCTGCGTGGTGTTGTGAACGGGGCAAGTAATATAATTGTGAAAATTTCGCTTACAAGTAAATTCTGCTTTAATTTATCACGTGAATGGTCCTTCAAAGTTGTCCAGGGTTTGGTATAAAGACTGCGATTACCTTCTTCTTCATTACTTTTTTCTCATGTATTAGCTTCAATAGCTCTAACCTTAGCCCTTGAAGATAGTAGCGAAATATATTGGCTTTTAATTCATTGCAAATATTATGCGTCTTACAATGCAGTTGGCCTTGAATTGATATTTACTATTTAATATTAACTTTGTAGTAAGTTCTTTGTGGTCGCCCACTTTAATGTGTTTTTCAAGTGTTGTGTACATGTATAAACTGCACTTTTATAAAATGAACATTTCCGTGCATCAAAGTCTGTGAGCAGTCTATGCCGATTATTATCGATGGTCTAATGCAGGGGTCTCCAAACTTTTTAGCTCAAGGGTTATAGTAGAACAACGCCTTCTCGAATTACAACATAATTTTTTCATTAATCATAATTATAATGTTTAATATAATTATGTAAATTTCCTATGCATGTCACTTATTGTGAGTTTTAAGGATACATCTCATATCACTAATTACAGTTTAAATTTTCAATTCCATATGTATTGGCTCAAGTCAGCTGGTTATTGTGTTTCTTAATTGGTCGTTAGATACAATTATTTAATTATTGTTTTGTATGATTTACTTGGGCCTACATTGTAAATTTTACAATGAATGAAAATAAACTATGGCGGTCCGAAATGGTGGTGCTCGCGGGCCAGTGTTGACCGTAGTTTGGAGACCCCTGGTCTAATGGATACCACATTAAAGACCATGTAAGCGATCAAATGACGATTTAGGTAATAATAGGCCTACATGTTATACAATATGTTGTAGTTGGTATTTATAAAACCTTGACATTAGAGAATATGCCATGTAGGCCTATATCAATTGTATGACACCGCATAGTAACAAGTTGAATGATGATTGATGATTGAACTCCGGTGAATATACAGGATATTACCGTATTATACTTCTTTCGAAAAGTGTGAGGGAAACCTACCCACAGAAATGTATCAAATATTTGTTATTTATTGATATATCAATATTGAAATAGCTACCGGTACTGAAAATTTAAAATGAAAAAGATAATTTTGGAAATAGTAGTAGAGATATAGTGAGATACTGATATATATAGTGAGCAATTTAAACACTCACATTGGGGACAAAAAATCTCCAATCTCATCATCTTAGCTACTTAGATTCTTCAACTCTTCTTTGATTCATTTTCGACTCTACATATACCGGTATTCTTGTATCCATTATAAATTTGTCAGTAATTATTGATTCAATTTTTTCTTATCATTCTATTTATTCATTTTCATCGATCTATGTATTCATTTCTTCATTACTTCATTCATTAGTATTTTTATTTATCCAGCAAATAATTTATTTATTTCTTATTATTATTCATTTGTGTATCAATTTTTTTTCTGTATTTGTTGTATTTTTCAATTCATTTCACCTCATTTAATCAATTGAATACATAAGTTATTTACATACGCATGTGGGCTTACTCCGTGCAAAATTCTTATTCAAACCTCCCATCAATACTCGGGTGCTAAAATACACAAATAATTATTGCTGCCAATGGTCACATGTCAGATTTATGAATCGCTTTGTTATCTCGTGATCAGTACAGGACATGTAGGGCCTATACTAAACTTTGCGTGTTCAATAATTTCACATAATTTATATGTTATCCTCTCTCCACATCTTTTATAATCATAATAATTTATCAACGAAATGTCTTCAAAATGATTTGAATATCCGTTACCAAAACACTTTTTAATAAACTAACTGTTATTTTTCAATTGGTGATTTGATTAGTTTTGTTTTTCTGTTGGTTGATACATTTTTTAATGTTAATTTTAACGTCTTGTTTGTGAAAAGTAATTGGTGATTTTAATCGAGCACATGCAATGCAATAAAACCTGTAAAATATCTTGGAAACTGATTAAAATAAGAATAGGAGTAATGTACAGGGGCGGATTGGGGGAAAAAAGCGGCCCGGGCAAATGCACAAAAGCGGCCCGGGCAAATGCACAAAAGCGGCCCACATTGCATCGGCCTTTCTGTTGATATTACGCCCCCCCCCCCCCCCCCTCGACCGAATTTTAAATCACGAAACATCCGACCACGGCCAATTATTGTCTCGAACTAATTCAAAATGAGACTAACATGCTGTGAATCCTCCACCCCTACTCGGAGCAACGATTCTGTGTAATTTTGTTATTAATATTTTTGTCAACGTGGCCTTCGTACTTTGTAAATCTGCAATTTTGCCACTTTTTCTCAAGTAAATCATTCTTTTAAAAAGGGTAGCCGGCAAAAAGATCGCGGCAAAAAGAGCGCGGACATAAGACCGCGGACAATAATCTCGCGGCAATAATATCGAGTGGGTGAAATGATCGCGCGTACATAAGGTCGCGCAGACAAAAATATCGCGACCAAAATGAGCGCGGGAAAAAAGATCGCGGCGACCATATGATCGCGGACAAAAGATCGCGGCGACCATATGATCGCGGACAATAAGATCGCGGCGACCATATGATCGCGGACAATAAGATCGCGGCGACCATATGATCGCGGACAAAAAGATCGCGGGCAAAAAGATCGCGGCGACCATATGATCGCGGACAAAAAGATCGCGGGCAAAAAGATCGCGGCGACCATATGATCGCCGACAAAAAGATCGCGGCGACCATATGATCGCGGACGAAAAGATCGCGGGCAAAAAGATCGCGGCGACCATATGATCGCGGACAAAAAGATCGCGGGCAAAAAGATCGCGGTGACCATATGATCGCGGACAAAAAGATCGCGGGCAAAAAGATCGCGGCGACCATATGATCGCGGACAAAAAGATCGCGGACAAAAAGATCGCGGCGACCATATGATCGCGGGCAATAAGATCGCGGCGAGTATATGATCGCGAGCATTAAGATCGCGGCGACCATATGATCGCGGACAAAAAGATCGCGGTCACCATATGATCGCGGACAAAAATGTCGCGTACAAAAAGATCGCGGCGACCATATGATCACGGGCAATAATATCGCGGCGACCATATGATCGCGGGCAGTGAAATCGCGACGAACATATGATAGTTGACAAAATGATCGCGGACAAAAAGATCGCGGACAAAAAGATCGCGGCGAATATATGATCGCGGGCAATAAGATCGCGGTCGCGGTGTACATATGATCACGGACCAAACTTACTGCTTTTGATAGTATCTAATACATGGAGACGGATACCCGAACCAGAACTTATATTACGCTAGTCGAAACCGCCGTTCGCCGTCAACCGATGCACAATGCTCGGGCATACGGCGACCGCGGGTGACAACGAGGGATCTAGTCCGAGGCCGCATTTCCGAACGCCGCGACGGATCGCGGCAGCACGGGCCAAAGAAGACGCGCACGGCGCCCCTCTACAACCTCGTGGTCGAATCATCTCGATCCAACCGGCCGTTCGCCGGCAATCGCCGTGTGAACGATGCACCGTTCGGGTATAGTGAAAACACGGCTAGGCCGAAAACAGCAATCTTGTCAGGGCCCGCGTTTCCGAACGCCACGATGGAACACGGCCGCACTGGCAATAAAATACGCGCATCGTTTTCCTCTACTCCCTCGTAGTCAAATCAGCCTGATCCGACCAGCCGTTCTCCTGCAAAGTTCTCCCGAGTGTCTCTTATGGGCACCGCTGTGTTAAACGATATGCAGCGATGGTCGAATCGAACGGCGGTTCGCATCCCGGACGAAACCGGTACATGAATGCGTGTTTCGTCGGTGTGCATGCAACGGTGCCACCCTCGTTTCGATCCGACCCGCCGTTTACCGGCAATCGCCGCATGAATGGTGCATAATGGTCGGGCGACCACGGGTGAGAACGAGCGATCATAATTGGTCGCCGCGATCTTTTTGCCCGCGATCATATGTAGTCCGCGATCTTATTGCCCGCGATCTTATTGCCCGCGATCATATGTAGTCCGCGATCTTATTGCCCGCGATCTTATTGCCCGCGATCATATGGTCGCCGCGATCTTATTGCCCGCGATCATATGTAGTCCGCGATCTTATTGCCCGCGATCTTATTGCCCGCGATCATATGGTCGCCGCGATCTTTTTGTCCGCGATCATATGGTCGCCGCGCTCTTTTGTCCGCGATCATTTGGTCGCCGCGATCTTATTGCCCGCGATCTTTTTGTCCGCGATCATATGGTCGCCGCGATCTTATTGCCCGCGATCTTTTTGTCCGCGATCATATGGTCGCCGCGATCTTTTTGCCCGCGATCTTTTTGTCCGCGATCATATGGTCGCCGCGATCTTTTTGCCCGCGATCTTTTTGTCCGCGATCATATGGTCGCCGCGATCTTTTTGCCCGCGATCTTTTTGTCCGCGATCTTTTTGTCCGCGATCATATGGTCGCCGCGATCTTTTTGCCCGCGATCTTTTTGTCCGCAATCATATGGTCGCCGCGATCTTATTGCCCGCGATCATATGGTCGCCGCGATCTTATTGCCCGCGATCATTTGGTCGCCGCGCTCTTATTGCCCGCGATCAAATGGTCGCCGCGCTCTTTTGTCCGCGATCATTTTGACCGCGGTCATTTTGTCCGCGGTTATTTGGCCTCCGCGATATTATGTACCCGCGATGTTATGTCTCTCGCGGTATTATTGCCGCGATCTTATTGCCGCGATATTTTGGTCGTCGACATTATTGAGTCGGTCATATTACCGTGAGCCGTTAAAAAGGCCGCCGCATAAGGCGGCCTACCAACAGACAACAGGCGGCCGGCCTGATGAATACCACGAATAATGCGGCCCAAATGCAAAGAATAATTCATCTAACCTCCTCTATTTGAATTGAACCTACTGGCTACTGAGCGGCCTTTGTGCCTTTAGCTGTATTAAAAATAATCATGATTTCATCAATGACGGCGAAAAAATCAATAACTTCAATTATTATATATTGTGCCTGCCAGTTGTATTAGAGTTTTTGTAATTTTTAGGAATTAAAAAATTATTTGCAAGTTTTCAAGAAATTATAAGCGGCCCAAATTACGTCCAGACCGACCGGCCCACCGGGCATTTGCCCGGTTGCCCTGCTGGCCAATCCGCCCCTGGTAATGTATGTGCTAACACGAATGAATCATCATAGGTTCCTATGAAAATGTTCTAAACGCATGTTGTACAAATTAACTGTCACACCAAAAACTATATAAAACTAGCTTCCATAGCTTCCATAAAGCGCGCGCATATTCATATTCATATTCAATTGTCTTTATATTTCCAAAAAAATTGCGATATTCAGATTTCAGCATTGCTAAAATATTCTGCTCTTCCATATAACCAATACTATTTTTACTTATGAGCTATGAATAAGAATTAAATGATATAATGGGATACAAACAAGATGGTATGAATGAATATTATGATAAAACACTATGAAATACAATGTATAATTAGAATTGATGGCTATCCTTCTGATCTGATCTTTGTGTACGGCTTTTCACTGCAGCTTTGAATGCATTTTGGCCTAATGTCTTGAACTGTTCAGAAACTGCGTCATATCTCAACAATCACTTTTATTGAAAATGTTACATTGTTGAGTGTTTATTATTTGTAACATTTCGTCGGCCATATTGGCTTTAAGAAGCGCATTCTGTTCTTCATTTTAGTGTCGAATATAATCATAATATGTAACTGCCAGCATTCATCCCATTTCCTTGAGAGAGGATAGCAACAATAATCGACCTAGACCAGAAGGAAAATATGGAAGATAAATTTCACTAAATTATTTTGTTTGTCAAAAAAGTCCAAACGTTCTTTTTGTATGGATGAAGGGAGAGGGGGTGGTAGGTAAATTATCTTCCCAGGCGTACAAGGCAGAGACAGAACGCTATTCTCAGCAGGAACGATCTTTAACTGCTCGAAACTCGGTATCGTCAATGTTAATTATTACCAGGAAAACACCCTATCGAACCTTGAATGATTCGCCATTGGCCATATGCCTGAGACCCACCCTTTCCCTGCCACCGACTCAATAATATGATAGTCTTTTTCACTTTCCAGTACCAATCTCCCGAAAACACAGAAACTAATATTTGCATTCCACTTCACGTCGAATAGAACCGCCAATAAACAAATCTGTGTATATACTTGCATCCACATGAGTTGGAGGTATGAACCGTTGGATGTGGTAGAGGTGATAGAATGTGGTACTTTGTTGGTTCATGATTTGTTTGTGACGTGATTTAGTTTAGTAACACCACTACGTCTTTCAGAAGCAATGAATCTTATTTAAACATTCAGCTAGTTTCTCTATAATTAATGTGTTTACAATTGTCTAGTTTAGTATACTTCTTTCGTGGATAGAAGTATATGTGGGTATAATATAGGCCTACACACCCCTTCCTATCTCTCTCTCTCTCTCTCTCTCTCTCTCTCTCTCTCTCTCTCTCTCTCTTTCTCCCCCTCTCCCTCTCCCTCTCTTTCTCTCTCTCTTCTCTCTCTCTCTCCCTCTCTCTCTCTCTCTCTCTCTCTCTCTCTCTCTCTCTCTCTCTCTCTCTCTCTCTCTACGAAGGCACAGCAATCGGTTATCTTCAATAATAATTTTCTTTCATAATATTGTACCTATAGGTTTTATTAGGTCAGTGTAATTAACATAAACAGGGCAATAATGTAGGCCACATAATGTTGTTAATTCGGGAAATAGATGTTGAGTTTTTTTCATCATAAGAGTGATAACATTAATTTATGATCATTTAAACTACCAAGTACTATAAACTTTAATATATCTATAGTGGTATTGCAGTATTGCTTGGGAGATTATACGAGAAAATATTTCGGAATGAAAATATATTCTCATTTCAAATTATATGAAGATCGGAAGAACTGATGAAACAAATACCGTGTGAGACTAATTGTAGGCATGGACTATTATTTGGCAGTAGATATTTAGTAAATTAGTTATTAATAGAATAATATATCTTATTAATATATGCAGATTGAATATGTGATTTAAATCCGTAAATCGTGTGATATGATGCATGATGCAATGTATTCGTATTTCGAGGAGTTGAAGAGCTCATGTCGTGAACAGCAGTATTATTTTGAATTTTGAATTTTCATTTTCTTCACTTAATTCAATGTAGGTCTTCAATCAAAATTCGAGAATGGTAGGCCTATAGAGAAGTTTTTTCTAATAGATTGAAGTGTTGATTATAAATATAAAATAATAAAATACCAGAAACGAATACAATTCAATTTCCCCAATATTGAAGTGAATTTATTCAAAAAAATGTTAATATAGGCCCACCATACCATATCATTAGTTAAAATCAGAAACTGAGACGAATAATTTTCTTCATAATACTTCAATTTAAAAAAAATCTCTTAAAAAAACTAATTTCATTGAATTTATATAGTGATGCACAAAAAATGAGTAAAATAAATTAAATACGAAGGCTGTATCCTGTACCGCTATGGCTGTATTCACTATTTCTCCAGCGGTTCAGAATGGCGATCCACTCTTATCTAATCACAACTAAACGTAAGAGACTGGCATTGGGTGATCCCAAGTCTCAGTCAGAACTATAAAAGTTCCCGTCACGATCTTCGATATTGTCATTGCTAACTACAGCTATAGTTCATTCATGGGTAACCTTAAGGGGGGACAACACTGAAATTCCCAAGTTTTACATTTTCACCGAAACAAGTTTTTTTTTTTTATTGGGGTCTTGCATTACCAACAAAAAAATAAAAAAATAAAGTTCAATTTTTTTTCATTTTTTTTTTTCAATTATTACATGAATATTTTTAATTGTCATGGAAACACTTTTTTATTGAAAACGGCTTGAGATGAATATTTTTAAAAAATTTCATAGTCTTCTCGAAAGTACATTATTTTGATAAAGTTATGCATTGGTGTTACTTTATACATTTTTTTGGAGGAAGTTTTAGTTTTTGGTTCAACACTAGATGATTAAAAGTTTAATATAAAATATACCAATGGACTAGTTCACATAATTTCTTCAGCAACCCAAAAAAAAGATATAAAAAAAATTGATTATAAAATTTTTTTAAAAAAATCCAACAAATAGACGAATTCTCAGTGTTGTCCCCCCTTGAAGACTGATTTACACGGGCCAATGTTTCGATCAATGGATTTAGTTCAACCCTTGAGCTCAAGCTAAATTGACTCGTGTAGACGGTACCATTGATTGAAAAGTCCTTGACGTGCAGGGTTGACATCAACCCTTGAGCTCAACCCATTTGTTCAGGACTTGTTCTATTTTCGATCAAGGCTTGACCGAAACCAGCCAATCAGACGCGACTTATTATCCTACTGCGCACCTCTCATCGCGCAAGACCTACTGCGTTTATGTGGAGAAGTCAAGTAATTGCTTCGACAAATCGTGAAAAATTTCAATATGGCCGTTTCTTGAACAGCTGACATTTGTTATGACGTCAGTTTACTATCACGCCTTGATGACAGGGTTGTTTCAATGTTTCAGTCAATGTTTCAATCAAGGACTTGAACTCAAGGGTTGAACTCGACCCCTTGATCGAAACATTGACCCGTGTAAATCAAGCTTGAAAACTAGAAAATCTAGCGATCAGACCAATAGACCGATCTAGATATTTGGTTTATGATCATATACTAAACCCGATCCTTTAATGAACAATTATTGCATCGACCATCGACAATGTTTTCTTCGGGATATTGGTATTATTTTAGGGACGCTGAAGAGCGTAAACCGGAATAAAGTCAACTCGGTCGTTGTGAAATGGGCTTCGGGGTACTTTTCAATGGAATGTGGTCAGGGTTCAGGTAAGGTTGGACACCCAAACCCATGTCGCACAACCGAGTCGACTTTATTCCGGTATATGCTCTTCAGGTGCTTCTTATTTTTTATGTCCACTACTATGAAGTTGATTAGCAACCATGCAAATTTGTGGATTTCGTTCTTGATGAATTTAATTGTAGGCCTATGTTGAATTAAATGAAAATGCTAATCAATAGAATCCTTAAATCCTTAACATAAATGCAACGAGATTATGAATTTTTTGGTTGGTAGCGGAACTTCTTCTTTCGATGGATAATGTAATATAAGTATATATTATACATATATATATATATAGGCTTCTATCAAATAACGTCACTCATTGTTGAAAGAGACCGACAACAATGTACTATTATAGTTTAAATCAACCAATCACAATCTGTTTTAAGCCACTAATTCACTGTGCTGTGTTTGTCACTTGAAAGAAGCCTTTTGGTTTCGAATATTAATTCGATGTGTAAAATTAAGATACATTTAGGATCGTTAAAAAACTAGAACGACAGATGTGGATATTATACCACAGAATGAAGAAATAAAGATATAAAAATGTCATAAAGATATCTTTATTCTATGACTATACCTATACAACTCGCACGAAAAAAAGTCATGCCATTTTTTAGAGATAATTGAGTTTATTATTACAGGTAGATTTATTAGTATATAGTTGACTCTTGAATAGACTATAGGTCGAAGTTGAAACGACGGGGTCGGAGGTTACAAACGAGCTCAGAACAGACTCGGGCGGTGCAAGGCACTAGACAGGCCACACGATATCGCCCTAATCTATAGGCCTCAACTGTGATGTCGAAATACACAAATAATAAAACATTTCGAAAAGAAAATTGGGTTATACGGATTTCATTATCATTTCCTTCCTGACTTCTTCTTGACTTGTTTTATACAGTTCTTTAAGAAGTTATGTTATAGGGACATCTATCACTTAGATCACGTGCATGCATGTAATAAACAGTGTGACTGATTACTATTGTTGTTTACTTAAAGACCCCACCACAGCGAGGATATTTGGATTTGGGGGTACGAATGAACGGATGATAGCAGATGAATGATGTTTATAAAAACTCATACTATGCGGGACTCGAACCCACTCGACATGATCGACTTTAGTTTCTAATGGAATGAATGCTTTAACTGAATGAGCCACGGGAATATTTGTTTGATTCAGGTCATGATTTTAATACTAATTATAGGCCTATTCATATTACAGACTATACTTAATTACAAGATATTTTAGTTCTATATTGTAGCCAAAATACAAAATATTTATAATGCAAATTAGTTATTAGCTATTTTGCTCTAGTGTGTGCCTATACATGCCCACTGTTACTTACGTCAGGTCCCCAACTGACCTATTGATATTGATGGACTTGATAATAAAATCTGTCGTCAAATACAAATCGTCATGAATGAACCAAAGGAAATCGGATGAAAATTCGCCGAGCTTATTGTTGTAGCTTTTAAAACTGTTTAAACATCACACAATCCTATTGTTGGCTACAAATTACAAAATATTATTATGAAGTAATGGTAGTTTAGGCACAGAGAAGTAAGGTTTATTTGGTTTTCGGCATAATGTCTGGTTTTACCAACTGATTGTTAGCTGTAGATTTAGTGATAGCGATTTAGTACCTGTATAATATTCGTAAGACTGGCTCTAAATACTATGAAGTTTCAGTACACAACAATGACAACGACTAGCTATTGTCAAGATTGTACAATTATAACCGTATGCAGTTGAACTGCTGAAACAACAATCAATAGGCCTATAACAAAATGGGAATAAATATTTAAATTAATATTCAGCTATGCCATGGAAGTGTTATATAATATGTGTTGTTATTTTAAACAACAATGCTTAGGAATATCTTACCTTACTGTTATTGTATAGATCCACTGAAATGGCTGAATGTACACCTTCCAATCATCGACAGTTTTCCAATGTAACTGAATTTCGTTTGAACAGCTACTTTGCTGTGAAACAAAAGATCGATAAGAGCACACAGTTCGATTCAATAGTTTTATTTTGTTTATGTTTATAAAATGTAGACCGTTATATTGTATTGTTGTTTGACGTCATCGTGTCGATTCGATAAAAGCGCGGTAAAATTAAATCGTGATTTACGTTCTTTAGGAGACAATTTTAGGAAAACGAAGGTGAAAAAACCACTGATTTTGAAAGTGGAAAGTTATACTCTTGCAAAATAAGTACATTTTATGAATTGTATTCGGAAAGAATATGGCTTTTCTCTGAGGTTTTGGGCGTTTTAATCTACTGGTGCATGGGAGAGTTGAGTGGCGTCGAAGTGAATGTGGGCAAGAAGAAGTTGGCAGAAGTTGCCGAAACGGAAAACCAAATATAATGCGGCTCAAACCGATGGTTTTTCAAGACTAACATATTAGATTATGAGTATAATATTAAGATGGTTAAATTAATTGTTGAATAAGTTACTTTAGAATTAAGATCAACAATTAATTTGGGTGGTAAGATCGCCCTTTTGGTACACGTTCAAACTATTCTATCCTGTCAATAAATGACTTCAATGTGTCAAGTTTTCGATTTTTGCGTACGCCTTTCACAGATTACCAGATTGGGCGGTATGATTGATAAAACGTATAACTGTCAACAAGTATTAGGTCTACATTTCAAGTTTGAAATAAACGTATTCTATACATAATTGGGAAGCACAATAAGTACATGCTGATGACCATAAATGACAATAAACTCGGTGACCATGGTATCCATCATAGAAAAACAAAAAACTAACTCTCAGTGTCACCTAAAGTAAGCTTTCAAATAACACCCACACATCTTATAAAAATCTCAGTGACCATGTTAACCATCAGAAAACATCCCAAAATAAGCTTCCAGTATCACCTAAACTAAGATTTTCAAGTGGCTATACCAGAATACGCATTTACGAGCTACGTCTCTCAATAAGTTTGGTGACCATGGTCGTCATCAGAAAACAATCAATAGTCAACTCTCAGTATCACCTAAACTGAACTTTCCATGTATAGCTATCAATACCAGAACGCGCTGTAACTTCCCCAAAATATAAATTGATCAAATTGAGTTGATTGCCAAATTTGCTTCATATTTGCCTATTTAGACCTATCACTCCTTATTTTTGTTTCTTTTTTCTTATCCTTTGTATAATGATGAACTTTGCATCTGCTGTTTTGGAAGAAGTGAACATTGCCTAAGAGACTTGGTTCAAAGTGAAAGATATCAACATTCGTGTGTTTGGATTATTCCTAATACCAATGTTGGTAGTGTCCGGATATATCGCAAAAACAGTTTATACGTATGTGTTCCGGACTTTCGGCAACTGAAGACTTTTATCTGCGGCGAAGTGTGGTTACTGGTTACAGACAGCGTAGACCTGGTGTCAAAGTTCATTGCTTTTAATTTAAAATAATAATAAAATGGGGTGGTAAGATCGCCCTTGTGGTGCCCCGTCCAAACGATCCCACTTTCATCCTTAGCCTTAATTGGGGAACAATGATTTTGTATCAAGATTCGATGTTATATATATATATATATATATATATATATATATATATATATATATATAAAAAAGCGACAATACGAGATTTTCGTAATTTTTTCATGTTCCCAGTACAAGAAATAAATTGTAACATTTCGACTCCCAACTCCTGCCTCGTGACCCTTTACGTTAGGAAATTATGGGCGTTACTTTTATATGAATGTAGGCTTAATAGTGATAAATAGTCATAAACCACTATTAAACACAATTAAGACATTCAAAAAGGAAGAATTTCAACAAAGTAAAAATGATTACAAATAAGCATGCCATTACTGTCCCATTATATTTATTGATTTATTATAAAAATCAAATCGTTTTAAATTAACAAAATAAACCAACATCTGTTTCATAAGTTACCAAGGTCTTTGATCATTCGTATTGTTGTTTGTGAAGAATACAATCCAACGCCCATTAGATCTGCCAAATAAGGATCAACAATGAAGTCACGGTTTTAAACAGAAATCACATGCACGTCTCAGATCAAGTAGGCAGTGAGTGTTCATAGTAAGGGCGACATAAGGGTGGACATATTGTCGTTACACAAGTTTACACCTGTTCGAAGTAATTAGAACGACCTCTTTTGAACCCCACGAGTGGAAATACAATCCCAGATCGGAGAAAAGTGTATATATGAATAATGTTGGACGACATTCATTTATGGGTTTGCCCATCAGACTCTGGAATGACTTTTCTCAAGATCGGATGAATGAATTTCCCGAAGACCTGTTCTCCTGCAATGAAATTATAAACAATATTTGTTTGTAATTATTTATGTTGTTGATGTTGAATTCTTCGCGGGGTTTCATTCATATATACTTATTGTCAGTGGTTAATTTGTACAGAAAAAGGTGAGTAGGCTCTCCTAAACATTAGTCTATAATCTATCTTATTTTGGCGCGCCTACGCCGTAGGCCTACTTCACAACACCGATAACACTGTATAATTGTTATATGTCTCAAAGTGTGTAAAAACCTATTCTAACATTCTAAATAACTCATTAGACAAAGTTTTTATCATCATATCTTATATATCTCTAATTCTTTAAAAAAACTAATTATTTGTCCGCAGAAAACTGCAGTAAACCACGTATAAACTATGACTACCAATAACGTAACGGGATAAGCAACTTGATCATTTCCTTTCGCACCATGCGGGAATCAAAGGGATGCCGTCATACTCAATTTTACTCAATTTACTGGTAGCATTGTATATTGATTCATAAAAGTAATACGTGTAATGCACTCTGTGAATCCAGCTCTTCCCAACTGTATTAAGCAATGTTGGAATACGTTTCATTTGAATTAGCCAATCTAAATTCTAAATACGTGTGTAAGAGCATTTGGACCCCTAGTCAAGAGCCATACTGCCACATTTACCAATTGATAACTGGATAATTACTTGACATCTACGAGAAAGAACAGAAACAATGCAAATACTCAACTATGTACTTTACATTGAAATACGAGCCGAATGCGTACGTTTTGATTTGAAATTGCGAATCTCAAAAATGTACACTTCAGCGCGTCACATTTTTTGCTTCCATCATGGTGAGAAGACGTCCAATGTTGAAAGTATATAACTTACGCCATGTTGCTTATCCCGTTACGTTATTGGTAGTCATAGGTATAAAGCACCCCAGCACAAGACTACCCTGCATGAAAGAATTAAACAGTCTCAACAATAAACGTGTCTAGATCAAGGGTCCGGAATCTTAGGGCGTCCCAAGTCTCCATAGGGGTAAAGTTCCCAGCCAGGATGATTATTTGTGAATATATTGTGAATGTACATTATGGATCGGTAATTTTTTAGAAGGTATTTTAGAAACCATATGCGCTTGTCATACAGCCTAAACTAATTTAATCTAAACACTCGAAATTATTTCGTCTATCGAGCAAGATATGGCGTTTGCGTGTCCACGGTAAAATGGTAACGACCTCGGCCCATGCGGCCTGCTACTTTTTGTTTGGAAATATTATATGATCCCTTTTGGTCATGGGATAAGGAACATGGTGTTTTTGTTTTCAAAAACCGATATTGGAATTGTTTTCATTCATTTTTCTCGATACAACCGCAGTCGTCGTTGGAACAATTTGCGCACTCGTGCTTTGTGTCAGTCTTCATACTAGTGGCGTCACCTCTGGCTCGTTATGAGAACTAAACCACATTACTAAACTATCAGCCGCCGTTAAAAAAAAAAATTAAAAAAAGGTAAGGGGAATCCAAGCTAGCAAAATAACAACCTAGAGAAGTGAATAGAAATAATACCCTATAAGGCTGGTAAATATACAGTATTCAGTTGTTAATTGAATTATATTTCTACTTAGGTAGGTATTCCACTGTGTAATTGTATTTCTAGTAAAGTATTGTATTTTGTAACTGTTCATTATGCATTTTATTGTGTAATGGTAATTGATTTGTCAGTGTATTTCGTGTCATGTATTTAACCTTGTAAATTAACAATAATGCTAAATAAATAGCTACAATAACACATAATCTCGAAAGAATAGAATAATGATTAAAAACAAAATACTCCAGTCAATCTAAGCCAAAAAGAGCCGTAGCCTCAAACAAATTGTAGGGCCTAACAGGTTTTTTTTCAGTGTATTTTAATTGCCCCAGTATTTCAGACTAAATTAAAAAGAGTTTGCTCAAATTGGAGCCGCCTAAAACTATCACATTTTCATGAAAATCCATTTTATTTTTTATTGGCCATCGTGAGTGAATATCATTTCCAAGTTCAATTTAAAATCACGAGAGAATGTTTCACCCAATATAAAAAATAATTAGAATAACCAGAGATAAATTGCTATGACTTTGTGATTAAATTTAAATTAATGCCATATTTCATTAATCAGATCTAGTGAACAAGGTTCAGTAGTTAAAAATGTAAACTCAACAAAATATCATTGAAATAATTATGTACAACTATCAGATGTAGAGTTTGCTCAAATTGAGTTGGCCATTTTGTTTTAAATTCAATTCTTAGAAATGTTCAATTCTATCTAAATAGTCGACCATTATCAATTTTTGTCAATTTGTTTTCCGCATCATGAACAATGAATTTGTCAGATGATGAAAATATAAAATTGGGGTAATTTTTCTACAGTTTGAATGAATTTTGAATTAAATTTGGACAAATATAAATTTTGTGACAGGCTGTGGGGAGCAAGCGATGAGCGGTAAATATCCCAATTAAACGGTGAAATCATCCAGTAATTATAGCTAACAGCTGGCGATGAGTTTGCTGACATCAGTGCAGTTTAATTATGAAAATACGCACAGAATATACATGTTATAAACGCGTACTTGATCTGAATTAATAAAGCAAATCCATGGAATAACAAAATAAAGTATCCAATGCAGCCGTTTGAGTATTTTATTCAAGCTGCAATATGTCTCTCAAATACACAGTGTTTGCCATCCATTTCCAACAAATTGTTTCAATGTTTCCTTGGCAACAATAACATAATTATTGTTATAATTTTCAACACTGCAAAGTAAATAATCAACAATAATGCGTGATAAATGAAAAGTTAACGAAACTATAGATACAGTGAAATCTTGGAATATTAAATCATTCTAAATTTGTCAAGCAAACGATGCACATGGTGCACAGTTCTGCTCAATGAAATCTCACTGGCGTGGCTTCAAAACCCGTAAAGCCTTCATTGAGTAAGTACTTGGCTGCCTTCTCAATGGAATCTCCTTGGCGTGGTGTGAAAACCCGTCATTGAGCCTTCATTGAGTATAAGCCTAGCTGTTACCCAATGAATCTCACTGGCGTGGCTTAAAATCCCGTAAAGGCATTCATTGAGTAAGAGCGAAGCTTATAAAGGTAGCCAGCGGTGAAATGAAACGTTCATTGGAGCGGGTCATTGTCACTAGGGTAGGTTCGAACCTTAGACCAGCTTGTTGGGTCTCCGCCACATAGGGTCTCGTTCACGGACTCTATGTGGACCTCTATCCCGGGCTTGCTATTTGGCTTAAAGCAGGCCCACAAAAGAGGCTCTCCATTGATGGTTGGGACTTTGTCGTAGTAATGGAGCTTTAAACTAACACCAACCAGTGAACATTTTGTTTTACAGTCATCAGCTGAATAATATGCTGATTGCTGCAGATCAATCTTAGAAGTTTGTAAATATTTTGAAATACTTCATTCTTTGAACTATGTGTGCCTGATGATTAATTGGCCTGTCATCATGTTTTCTACAAAACAAAGCTTATTTCTATTGAAAAAAGAAAATAATCATTTCAACAACCTCATCCGAATGACTATCCCTATAATATAATTAGATGATTAACGACCCCACCAACAGCTAGGTTATACGGGGGTACGAATGAGTGGATGATAATGAAACGATGAAGTGATGATAGGTGAAAGGATGTTTACAAAAACCCATGCCTTATGCGGGACTCAAACCCACGCCCAGCGGTGACTTCAGTTACTACCGCTAGAGATGATTGACTAAGCAACCGGGGCGGCTTTAGGTGATTTCTACTTTTAAAAAACGATAATAGATTTAGTGATGTCTAGAAAACAGAAATACGAAAAAACATGCTTTATGCGGATCTTGAACTAACGCCCGACCTGACATTAGGTTATAAAACACGGCCTCGACTGTTTGAGCTCGAAGGCTGATTAAGTCTTTTCCATCTCTCAATACTTGTTAACAACGATGCACATTTTCTGTCGGTGTCGGCTCACTCTTCAACGCCTGTAGTGCAGTTAGATCAATGGTACCAAATTCGTCCAAATACTTGATTTGTTAGCTGTTGACCAACAAAACCAAGTGACTCCACTTACAACTGACTTACCGGTACTGACTCCGTCTTGTCAATCAGCACAACACGCAGAAACTAAAAACAACCCGCACTTTCCCAAATAAATGTATTGAAATTGTTATTGAATAATCACTGTTATATTTTTCCCCCATGGTTACGCAGATGTGTCTCTCCTGTGAAAATCAAGGGAAAAAATGTAGGCCTGAAAATGTTTTCTGCGACATATTGACTAGGCCTATATATATATATTATGCAAATTTTTTTATTAATTTTTTAATTAATTATACACCGATGTCAGCAAACTCATATCCAGCTGTTTGCTATAATTACTGGATGATTTCACCGTTAAATTGGGATATTTACCACTCATCGCTTGCTCCCCACACCCTATTTCACAAAATCTATATCGTCTATCCAAATTTAATTCAAAATTCATTCAAACTGTAGATAAATTATCCCAATTTTCCATTTTCTTCATCTGACAAACTTATTGTTCATGATGCGGAAAACAAATTGACAAAAATTCATGATGGTCGACTTACATAGAATTGAATATTTTCCAAAAAATGAATTTAAAACAGAATGGCCTACTCAATTCAAGCAAACTCTACATCTGATAGTTGTCTATGATTATTTCAATGATATTTTGTTGAGTTCACATTTTTAACTACTGAAGCTTGTTCATTAGATAATCACAAAAATTTAATCACAAAGTCATAGCAATTTATCTCTGATTATTCTTATTATTCTTTATATTGGGTGAAACATTCTCTCGTGATTTTGAGATGATTGGAACTTGGAATGTTATTCACTCACGACGGCCAGTAAAAAATAAAATAGATTTTCATGAAAATTTAATTAAAAACAAAGTGGCGGCTCCAAATTTAGCAAACTTTTTAAAATTCAATTTGAAATACTGCGGCAATCAAAATACACTGAAAACGTTTTCTGTTACAATTTGTTTGAGGCTACGGCTCTTTTTGGCTTACATTGACTGGAGTATTTTGTTTTCAATCGTTATTCTATTCTTTCGAGATTATAATATGTTGTTGTAGATATTTATGTGATCCGGGAGACGAGGGGTTTTCGGACCTGGTTTGATCCCCGCCGCCGACCATCTTTACAGGGGTTTTTCGAGGTTTCCCTCTGTAGTCTAGGCTAATGCCAGGATGGTTCCCACAATATAGGCCACGACCGCTTCGTTCACAATATCCTTCCCATTACCCAAGAAACCTTCATCTCATCATCCCATCATCTCATTAATCATCCATCCGACGCAAATAGATCTGCGCTATCATAACAGTGCGTTGCTAAACCCAATATATATAGAGTAGTCCGGGCAACAGTACGCACAGGGCAAGACTCCTATTTGTAAATTTACAGCAAAATATTTTAGTTTGGTAACCCTGGGCCCAGATTCACATATCTTGAAACTTTTTAGCGCTAAAACCGTTATATATTGAAACTGAGATAACACATCCTAACTTTATCACGGTTTTATCTTTAAATCCTATTCACAAAGAATTTCAAAGAATGACATTTTATCTTGGTGATTACTTCAACCCCAGTTTACCTTGTCGTGGCCTTGTGAAGTCATTGTTTTCTACTGTCAACCAGTGTGAGCAAAGAGTGGGACGTCAATTAGTTTGTAATTACGCAATATGAACATCAATTATTGTTTTTCTACAACAAGTTAACATTTAAAATCAAAATGAAAGAATAAAATCCGCACATGCACATTTAACGGCACATGCAGGGCAGTGGTAAACGCGCTCGCTTCGTGAGATCCGGCAGGCGAGGGGAATTCCAAACCCAGTTCGATCCCCGCCGCCGACCATCTTCACAGGGGTTTTTCATGGTTTCCCCCTGAAGTCTAGGCTAATGCTGGGATGGTTTCTACAATAAGTTGGCCATGACTGCTTCCTTCCCACTATCCTTCTCATTACCCAAGAACCTTCAACTCATCATCCCATCATCTCATTAATCATCCATCCGACGCCATTAGATCTCAGTTATCATAACAGTGCGTCGTTAAACCCTATATATATATATATATATATATATATATATATATATATATATATATATATATATATATATATATATATATATATATATATATATATATATATAATAAAATGTTCTACATGTTTCTACGTTTGTTTTCTTCTAATCATTGTGAATCTAATGAAAACAATCAATCATAATCATGTAATCATATAATAATCATATATTCAATCAGACTGATTTAACATATATAATAAAATTATGTACTATTTTACCTATCAATGCATCCGTCGCGTGTAGACCAGTGGCTGAACTTCGTTTCCTGGGCCCGCCCGCAAAATTTTTATGAAGGCCCCCTTACTCAAATAGGCCTAAACTAATTCAATATATTTATATAAGTAATTGAGTGATATGTCAGGTTTGGTCAACGGCATCTATGAATTTGTGGCCCTAGTTTTTCTGATGGTAAATGTTCCACCAGCCTGACCACGTATTTTTATGTGAGAGGAATAAAGATAATATATTTTTTATATACACACAGATATATATATATATATATATTATCACATAACCTTACCTGCCTTTAGATAAGCTTCCTCCGAGTTTTCATTTTGGCGAAGCGGTCAATGACACAGTCAATGTCCATTTGTTTAGCCCTAGCGGCTTCTATATTCAACACAGCCAATTCCGTGAGTCTCTTTTGGCCCATCGAATTTCTTAAATAGTTTTTTATGATTTTTAGTTTAGAAAACGACCTTTCGGCCCCTGCCACACTCACTGGCAAAGTTAAAAACAAAAGGAGGGAAGTACACACGTCTAAATGTCCCGAAGATAGAGCAGTGTATTGATCGAACACCAAGCTGGCTAATTCTAATGCAGTTTGCACTTTTCGAATTTCTAAAACCATGGAGTTTCGAAAAGTAAGCAGCTGCAGCGGAAAACCAGCTGTGACAAATCGTCGGGATAGGTTGCTTGCAAAATTGCTGCTCTGCTCATCAAATCGAGCTCGAGCTCAAACCCATGCTCGAACTTGTTATGAGACTAACAAAAGCGTGAGATAACATCCCTCATACACATATGCGTATATAGCATAGGCGTCAACAACAGTCGGCCTTTCCGCGAATTGTTTCCAATCTTGAAAGACAGTTGACTTCCTTTTTCTAAATGTCAACAAATACATTTGCTGCTTTTGTTTTCAATGCCACCGCAAAGTATACAAGTATATTATAAAATGGCACATCTCAAGCATTCAGCAGGAAAAAACGAAGATTCTAACAGGGCCCCCTAAACTGGCGGGCGGGCCCCGGCCCACCCGCAGCTGCGGGCTCTGCGGGCACCTAGTTCCGCCACTGGTGTAGACTTGGTGTAACACCACTTACTTTGTAGTAGTGCCGCCCCGCCCCTTTCTTCGCAATTTGTCATGGAAGGATTATACGAAGATGCATTGATTCTTTTGCTATTTCAGAATATTTATGAAATTTTGCTCCTGCTGTGACATTTTCGTGAGAATATGGAGAAAATGTCTTCCTAATTCAGATTGAAGTTGATTGGACAAAGATCAGGAGATGAGCAGCAGTTGAGCGTAAGAGAAGATTAACCTTTGACTCTGTAACTTACAAAATCAATGGTTCAACTTAAGCAACTTCGCTGCATTAATTAAAATCTTTTTATTATTATTACTATTATTATAATGAGGAAAAGTATCAAATTGATTGAGGTGATAAAATGGTGAAAATTGAAAGCTGACTGAACTATTCTAGGCCTCACAAAAAAGCAAATCTAATTCAATACCATTTGTTACAAGACAGATTTCTCCAAGTGACAAAATATCCTAATTGATCACTTCCTTTAAATTAAATTATTTTGCTTGCTATTTTTTAATACCAAAGTGCTAAACACTCTGGGCAACAATACTTGTACAAATTAATCACACTATAGCCCATAAAATAGAAGTAGGACCTTCTTTTAATTTATTTTCATTTTGTAAACAAACAGCAAATGGGATTTGTTTCTTCATGGATGAATAGGCCCTACACAGAAATATAAAATAGGTGCATTTTGTTTACTAAATGTTATATTTATTCCTATTGAATACAAAATAATGAATACTTTTTTGTCACAATGTTTTGTAGATGAATACATAATTGTTAGGCTGGTTAAGATTGATGTTCGGAAAGCCCAGGCGTTTGATTGGATGAAACCCTGAATGTGAAACACTCCTTCAAATGTGATTTGCGAGACCCAACCTATATGTACAACACGGGAAACTTTGATTCACGAGTATTGACATGAGAGTACCAACAAAACAAAACTAAATACCTAACAATTTCGTTTGTGCCTTTTATCCTGACGAGACCAATGAAATACTTTTAACATTGCAATATTCTAATTTTAAATAGAAAGTATATCTCATATTTTGCAGACAATGCAGATATCAAATTAAGGACAGTAGGCCTACATCTAATGTTATAATAATTAAATTATGTCATCTTGGTAGTCATCACCAAAACTCGTGAATAATTATAGTCTTGGAGATACGTACAACAGATACGAAAAAATATATTTTCCAGGGCCTACATCAGAAGACGTTTAATCCGAAGAAGAGAAATTGATTTCAAACTTTTGAAAATATATTCAGAAATTTATTTTTATATAATTTATTCTTAAATAGTTGAAGATAATTTTAAAATATTTCAACATACAAAAATGTATTGCATATTATATTCGAAAGTAACTTTTGGATAATATTTCAATGAGTAGGCCCTATACCATATGCATCTAATAACGGTAATAAAAATGGAAGATAAAAGTAGATTAACCGTTTTAGTTAGTTCGTAAAGATATGATTGTATACATGTAAAATGCGATTGAAACCCTACTCAGATCAAAATAAAAACATTATTATTACTCAATATTTATTATTTTGGGGTAGTACGTTCACCCTTGTACTGCCCTGTCCAAACCTATTTTGTGTCAAGTTTAGAGGTTAATAAAAAAAAGTCCAAAACATCACTCATCATTACAATATCAACAAATCAATTGTTTTGTATCTCACGTTTCTGTTTTATGTAAACCCAAGACTGAATGCAAAGATCCCGAATATTCTTAACTTTATCGAAGGCATTTGATTAATACTGCATGTGTATTGAACTCATCACCAAATCATCAACAGAAACATCGACATTGTTTGAACGTACCTAATTACTTCTTCAGACAAAACGAGGTAGTATAGCGTTGTCGTCTCTATACAACAAGATTTAATATTTTAAATTATTCATATTTATATATAGGGCCTATATATATAAATAAATATAGGCCTATATATATATACATTCATTTACATAATTAGTATTTATGGTCTTCTCCTCATGAGAATGTATGAAAACCATGCCCTTCTGTTCAAAGTCAAGGGAAAAAATCGTAGGGACCTACATCGTTTTTCCTTATTAAATTATAAATAATATTTCTTCAGTTAACATTTTCAGCTTTATGAGAGAATATTTATGATTGAAGCTTGTATACAGTGTAACTGCGCTGGCTGCTTCTACTTGGTGTTTTTAATTTACGTCTGTCATTCAAGTTGTATGATATAATCCGTGACATAAACTGGGTTCCCAAATTTTGTATTGATGATTATATTATAACGGAGTTAAAAACTAAAGTACGATGTAACAACTATAAAAAAGCTTTGAGAAAAGAATAGTGAAGCTAAATTACTCGTAAGTTTTATAATTACGCAGGGTCAAGTAATAACTACGCTACATAATTGAAAGGATAAGATACAACTCTCTCTGAAACTCTCAACCGGTACAAATCATTCCTTTGTAATTTACACTGTTTTTGCATTCTTGGTGTTTACTTGCAAATACTGTCAAACGGTTAATAACGATTTGGTTGTACTAACAATTAATTTAACTACATCGAAAATATAATATTTTCATTTTCAAAAACTTGAACATTTTTACTTGATTAAAACACATATTCCAATGCAGAACTTTACGATGGAATTTAAAAGATTGAGAATATTTCCACGAATAATTCTAACAATGATACAATTATATAAAGAACAATTTGAACTGTTTTGTAAACAAAACATTTACACATTAATTAATTTTGATAACTTGATTTTTAAAAGATATAAAAACATTATATGTAAACATCAAAGGCAACACGCACGCAATATGTTATTTATCTTAGCGGAGTATATTTTATCTTGCAATGAAACGAAACATGCAATGAAATGCTTTTCTCCGCTTAATCTTATGGGTTGTGACGTCATAAATTATAAACGATAACGACAGAATACAAACAAAACCTGGCGTTCAATCAAATCAATAAGCTTGGAGGGTTACGTGTTTAAAATGTGACTTCAGATTCACTTTTTTTTTTCTTTAAAAGCGGACAGGGGTTTTGAGATGACTTGAGATGACTGTTTGCTAGGGAAGGGGGAGGGGGGGCGTGTACAGGTATGGTTTGTGGGTACAGGGAGGGGAAGGGAGAGGAGGGAGGGATACATTGTGCTAAGGCAGAGCATTGGCTAACACGCTAAAATCGTTATAATGTAAACACTATTAATTTTTCAGATACTTTTCAATTCTATTTTTATTTTTATAATTTAAAATATTCATCTACGTTCATGCCACTATCAAATGTATTAATTATCCATTTTAAAAAGCATTAAGGTTATGTATTTTTCAAATCAAAACTACATTTTGAAATAAACTTTCATGTCTTAAATATTGATAAACTGGAGAAAAATCAAATGAAAAATCACAAGAATTATTGCTTTTATTATTTGCAGTATGAAAGCTTGAGAGCGCCTGAGGATGATTATATTATTGAACTATATTTGAATTATTGAAAAATATAAAGAAAAAAAAAATACCAATATTAACTTACGCAGCTGCTACCTGTACTTGGGGTTGGAGAGAAGAGAGCATGATAGAAGCAGCAGAAATGAAATTTATAAGAAGTATTGCAGGAGTATCAAAATTGGAAAGAAAAAGAAGCAAATTGATTAGAGCAGAGGTTGGTGTGGAACGGTTATTGTTTATGCTAGGTAGGGAGAGACTGAGTTGGTTCGGACACATGAAAAGAATGGGGAGGAATAGAATACCCAGAGCAGAATACGAGATGTCGGAAATGTGTGGAGATAAAAGAAGAGTGGAGAGACCGAGAGAGAGAGATGGAAGATGGGTGTGAGAAGAGCTGCTGAAGAGAGAGGAGAGGTATGGATTGAAGTTGAGAGCGGTAAATGGTGACAGAAAAGAAAGATATGGAGGGAGGTGGTGAAAAGAGTTGAGATGGGAGTGGAGGAGGAAGAGCAGAATCAGGCAGAGGAGACGTAGGAGGAAGAGGATTTGGGACTGGCAAAATCAAGTTGATATGTTGTGCCCTTGTAAAATGAACTTACCTAACTTTGTTAGAAAAGTATAAGGAAAAAAAATGATGAAATCTAAATCTAAAATAACAGCGTGTTGCCTATTTAACTACGCTACTTCATTCATTGCACTGAACAAATCAACGTAACACACATGATGGCGGAACCGTACGGTAGAAATATCAGCGTATGAGTAGCTACGTACTTGCTAGATTGATTGATAAAATATATTATAAGTATTGACTTTTTGAGGTATACTGAATCATTAGGCATGACTGACAGTTGTATGTAGCATTTGAGTGAAAGACTACGATGTTAACTTATTTTCACTGAAACTAATTTCATAATAATCATGAAAGAATTAAATTATGAATTAAATTCATGTGTACGACCTACCGCAATTAATTTTGCCTGAATAATGATATCGAAAACATGGTGATTGTACGTTTTATATTTACCCTTTCCAGGCCAGCCTGTCAAGGGACTGAAAAATGGGGCGTATTAAATTTAAGAAGAAAATATATCACATATTTTTTAAAAATTCAAATTTTATGTATCATTTTATATTCAAAAATATTAATTAAAGAAGATCTTGATTTTTTTTTTCAAGTCTTGGCATTTTAATGCCGTCAGTTTTCATACATATTGAAAATAAGTTATTGAAAAAATTGATGACCGCTATTATTTTAATACTTTCAGAATTAGCCTACAATCCAATGTTTTGGGAAATTACTAATAATAAAAACGAACAAATAATTCGACAAAGACTCAGAAATACTGTTCGTACAGGGCTAATATATACAGCACGAATATTGACTACAAAATACGATAATAAAAAATAGGATATTATCACTTTTCCAACTTGAAATTAGGCCTACAAGCCTGATATTTATAATAAAATTAATATTTCCCAACAAATTAATTTAAAATATTACGACTCTTTCAATAGGAAATGAATAACATTTCCCTTCATTTATAACGTGAACATAGTTTTATGACAAGAATTCCCCTCATTTATGAATGATAAGTTAATGTATGAATATTTGGAAATTATCACTTTTAAAGAATGTGAAAATTCCCATTACTCACCGGAATTGGAACGTTTAAACTTTATATAAACAAAATAATAATTTAAAACAGTTTTAAAGGATTGTGCAAGAGTGTAATTGATTGTCAAGTTCAAAATGAGTGTTATTTTCCATATCCTACGTGAATACGAATTTAGTTTTGGAGGTTCAACGATATGGCCAATATTTTAATGTTGGTATTCTTGTATTTACGACTGTTGGAGGTGGCAAGAATACCACTGTTTAATCTGTACAACTGTGGTTTTATGAAGGTTCATTTTTTAGGTTGAGATTTATGATTAGTAAAACGACTACAGCTTTCAAAAACGGTAAACGTTTTAAGATGACGTGAGATTCCCCAAAAGATCATCGATTTTTTAAATTATTATTCAGTTGGTAGATGACCTTCATTCCTCGTAGATATGAGTATATTGTTATACTTGGTGAAATTGTTTGGTGAAATATTTTAGGGAATTCTAATCACTCTTGCCGATAGATTTCGGATTTTATAATTGTCGAAAAGCCTTCGTTTTTTCTTTTTGTGTTTTTTTGTATAGTCAACTGATGCATTTGTCTGTAGCTAAGAAAGCCAGAGGAATTATAAGACTTTTAATACCGTCATTATTCAAGCTCATATTCATATTTCTTAAAACAAATTATACCAATAATTATTTTGGTAATATAAAATTAAATTTTTGTTCTTTTTTACCCGCACTAATTTAAACAAAAAATAACATGAAAATATCATGCAGTTTCCAATTTTTCTGGAATTATTAAAAAATACAGATACACTTCAAGGCATATTGCAGACAAACCTGAATCTACCTTATTATGTATGGTGTTTATCTCCAATCTTATCGATCTGGTGATAAGTCTTATTTCTTTCAATGTAATTCAAAAATGATTATTAATAAGAATTTTGTTTGACGACACATTTCCTTCAGCTTCTTAGTTCCACAGACAAACGATCAAAAGTTGAAATTGATCACTTGGAAGTAAACAAATTGAGTAAAATGTAAGAAATATTATAAAACTTTCAGAAAAATAGAACACGGGTTTTTTTTCAATCGACAAATTTACCATCTAGTATACTTGTATCCACTAAAATACCAACATAACAACATAAATATCACCGTTATATTTGTTTAGTTGCGGTATCCTCAGAGTATAAAGATTTATCAGGTCGAGGTTTACGACACGAAACAAAGTACAGCTTTACGAGCGTTAAATCCTTCAAGTTGCTGCGAGATTTTATGTAATTAATCTTATAATCAATGTTTTTACAACTATTAGGTTGGTAGACTACCTACTTCTTCAGTGAATACAAGTATACATAATAATAAATATTAAAAAATCGTGATAGAAAAATAATATTCCAGTCTTTTGAATAATTCAATACATCAATACACAGCTGAATTTTTCTCTCAAGAATTATGATTTAAATCAATATTATCACCAAAATATACTAATTTTGTTTTTACTTTCAAGTCATAAATCTTCAAAAATTCATTCGAGTGATGAGAAAACCAAAAAATTCAATTCAATTCAAGTCAACTTCCAAGTAATCAATCGTTAAAGTCCGCGTAAATCTAATTTGAGGAGTGTTTCGTTTGCGTTGCGCCTTCCGAACTGATCATCTCGGAGCTGCCGCTGGAGCTTAGCGTCGTGTTGGATCCGTACGGGTCGAGCGAGCTCTGAACGGACATGGAGCGACCTTGACCCGAACGCCTCACTCGGTTAGGGCTGAGCTTGGCGGGGTCGACACTTGTTGGGTCTGCCTACAACAAAACAACACCCCCTTGTAGGTAGGCTACCATCCCCTTGTGGGTAGGCTACCATCCCCTTGTGGGTAGGCTACCATCCCCCTTGTAGGTAGGCTACCATCCCCTTTGTTGATAGGCTATCATCCCCCTTGTGGGTAGGCTACCATCTCCTTGTAGGTAGGCTACCATCCCCTTGTATGTAGGCTACCACACCGGTGCTACATCGAGACTAATGTTACCATCCATCCAGTTTTACCCAAATATGTTCTCTTTTTCAGCACTCAATTTTATGACCTAGACCAGTCTCTGAACTGCTCGGTCCTCAATTTCCATAACCTCTCTTTTTATATTGTTACAGTTATTATATTGTTGGCAACTGTTTTTCTTTGCTGATGTCTGTCATAATTAATCAAACTTAGTGCTGATATTTAAATCATAATTCAATATGTTATCTTCAACCTGTCCGTATCCCGAAGAGTTTATCATTTGTATCAATTCGTCACATAATACTCAACAGTCATGCGTTACTGCAAGGTACGCAATTTAGGTACCACTTTCACGTGTTTTTTTTTCAAGTAAAGACCGGTCCTACCCGGTCTTCACAATCGGGTACCCGGTCTTCAAATCCCAGGACCGACGTCATCACTTCGACATGCTGTCGACTGCGTCAGTTTTCGACTGCGTCACTTTTCGACTGCGTCACTTTTCAACTGCGTCACTTTTTAACTGTGTCAGATTTAATTTGCTGCCAAGACTTTACTTGTCCATGGTGGGGGTATTTCCCCTCCACTGATACATGTAGTACGGTACTATTCATATCGAAAACATCTTACGAAGTTAAAAGCTGACGCAGTATAAAACTGACGCAGTTAAAATCTGCCGAAGTTCGAATCTGAGGCAATTGCAAAGTGACGGAGTGGAAATCTGACGCAGTTGAAATCTGACGCAGTTGAAATCTGCCGCAGTTGAAATCTGACGCAGTTGAAAACTGACGCAGTTGCAAAGTGACGAGGTGGAAATCTGACGCAGTTGCAAAGTGACGCAGTTGAAATCTGACGCAGTTGAAAAGTGATGCACTCGAAAAGTGACGCAGTTGCCGCTCTCCCCGTCATCACGTCTAACACTACGAAGGGGTTTTGGAGTGAGTCCCACCTGATACGCAAGCGCGTTCATGATGATGGAGTAGGGGACGAGACCGAGAGGGTGGACCTCCCTCATCAGCACGTTGGCGGGGATCTTGTGGAACTGGATGAACTCGAGGAAGTTACCGATCACGTCCTTCAGCGGCGTGTTCGGGTTGCTGTCGCAGTACTTCTTGCCCCACATCAGCGCCGCCTGTTGACGACAACAACCAGCTGTAGTATACTGTTAGCTATTTACCTTTCGATATATATATATATATATATTTTGAATGCTGCTTAACGACCCCAACAACAGCTAGATTATACGGGGGTACGAATGAGCGGGTGATAATGCAATGGTGAAATGATGATAGGTAAAAGGACGTTTACAAAAACCCACGAGTTATGCGGGACTCGAATCCACGCCCAAAGGTCACTTCAGTCTCTGAAGCGTGCCTCAGCTGACTGAGCTAACGAGGGTGGCCCGTTCGATATTATGAGCTAGGAGGTATGAAGCTGCAGGATCGAGTCAGGATATTCTTCGGGTTTTCACAAATTACACGAGGCTGGTTATAAGAAACGATCTAGGTTTGATGAAGGTAAATTAATTAAATATAGAATCATAAAATATATATATTTTCTCAATGTTGCTTAACGACCCCACCAACAGCTAGGTTATACGGGGGTACGAATGAGCGGATGATAATGAAACGATGAAGTGATGATGTGTGAAAGGACGTTTACAAAAACCCATGCCTCATGCGGGACTCGAACCCACACCCAACGGTAACTTCAGTTACTACCGCTAGCGATAATTAGCCACCGGGGCGGCTCATAGAATATATTACCGAGATATGTACGTGCTACAAAGGGTGGCAGTAATACTGATGTTTTGATAAAATGGTAAATGCAAAAGGTCCACCAGGTTTCAAAGGACGATCCTAAGCATTGAAACTGTCACGGCATTCGGTCGTGGAAAGATACTTGCTTCGTTACGCTTCGGTTTGTAAACAAAACTAGACGGATGAAGAAGAAAAAAGCGGACAGTTTTTGAATGGTTGAGAATGTGGGAGGAAGAAAATTTGATTTTGGAGAAGGAAGATGTGTTTCTTGGAATACAAGTGAGAGTAAAATTGAGTTAGTGATAGTATAGAGTAAGACGGGATCGAGAGAATTAACGAGGAGGTCACGGCCGTAACAAATGATTACTGGAATACTGAGTGAGAATAGTACCTGGAACTTGGTGAACTCGTCTGCTCGTAGTTCTTCTCGTACGAGGATGAGTCTGACGACGTGCTGAGGGAGCAGCGTGAACGAGCCGAGATTCAGGACCTCGTTACCGTGCTCGTCCACAAACTCCAGGACCTGACGAGCAAACAACGTAGGCAACATGGCATCAAACATAGAATTATACTCAATACTTTAACCCTTTCACAGTTGGTAAAATTCTCAATACTAGGAAAACGCCATATAGGCCTATGCGTTGTTAGACGAGCGGATAGTAATAGTATGGGTAAAAACTGCTTCGAGTGGTACCAATTTAGCACATTTTATGTTTTTTCTTCAAAATGGCTGACCCGATCAAGCTGAAAATTTCCAGAAATGTGTATCAAAATGTAATTCAACTTCACGCAAAATTTCATTTTCTGGAAAATAGAAATATTTTCTTTTTTTTCCGCTGTGTTATTCTAACGGGTATCCCATATTATTACAATCCCATATTGTTACAAAGTCATCGAGTAATAAGAGTAATGCCCGTGCATAGAGCCTTGAGGCGGACCAAATGTAAACATAGTATTAGTCTAAGGGCAAGGGGGTAGGGGTAAATAGTGAGGGTAGGCTGCGACTGGCAGGTTTCTCGGAGAAGTAGACGAACCACGAGGAGCAGAGGTCGTGATCTACATAGACCGAGAGAACCGGAACCAGAGATTTGTAATCCGGAAATCGTTTAATAAGGTGGCCTGCCCAAAAAATAAAGTACAGAGGTATTTATGTATCCTACTTTTTAAGAGTAATACTATTTATTCAACGTAGTAAAAATCTATCTCGGCCAGGAATTGGTTTGAGTGACATTTAATTATTTATAAAACCGCTACGTTATTCCGAGATCCCCGTCCTCGAGGGCGAGGCCTCCCCCGTGTCCGGAGAATACATCGTGACAATATAATCAATGCTAAATTTTCCTGGATGGATGGTTTTCTTTTAATGGTCTTTTGAAAAACGCTAGATAGAGGTTTCACAGTATAAGTAAAGTATCAGACTAGCATGCAACGGTTTACCTTCTGCACGAGTGACTTGGTGCACTTGTACTGAATGTACCTCTCGGCGGAAGCCAGCAGCGCGCAGACCGTGTCCACGTTGATGCAGCACTGCACGAAGCCGGCGCACGCACGTCGCAGCTCGTCAAGGCCGTAGTAGTCGGCGGCGTTCATCACGCCTGAACGATCAACACACAAGCGGACGTGATATTCGTTTGTACAACACAATTGGTGAAATTGATCAAAATATTCTATTGTTAGGTTAGATTTAGATGTATTGAGGGTTGCGTTGGTTATTTGTTAGGTTAGATCGAGATGTATTGAGGGTTGCGTTGGTTATTTGTTAGGTTAGACTAGGAAAACGCCATATATGCGTTGTTAGACGAGCGGATAGTAATAGTATGGGGAAAAATGGGGGAAAACTGCTTCGAGTGGTACCAATTTAGCACATTTGATGTTTTTCCTTCAAAATGGCTGACCAGATCAAGCTGAAAATTTCCAGAAACGTGTATCAAAATGTAATTCAATTTAACGCAAAATTTCATTTTTTTGGAAAATAAAAATATTTTCTTTTTTTTCTGCTATGTTTTCTTATGGGTATTTTTGAAATTTCTAAAATTCATAAAAAAAAAAGTTACCACCCGATGCCACAATGCCACAAAACTATACAGATCTAAGTTAAATGAGGAACCATATTGAAAAAAAGTTTGAAGTTGATAGCTGTAGCCGTTTGACATGTGGAGAACCGCCAAAAAAACATGAAGAAAAAAAAAAAAAAACATAAAAATGAACACCAATTTTTTTCAGTATGTCAAATTGAATCCTTGCTAAAGCTCGTCTAATAACTATTATTAAACAACAAAAAATAGTTGAATCGACCTATGGAAAAGTATACCCTCGACGCAGTTGATGCACTAGCGCTAGACCTAGGACGTTGTTTCAAAGTCACGGTAAGGGTCCAGCGTGTTGGATAACCGAACAAACGAGCGTAGAGGAGGGGTGGGGAAGGGGGCTTAGCAACTCACCGAGTAACGTCCTCGGCTGGAGCGTGACGCAGCCCGTGTGGATATACTCGATCAGCTGTCGAAACACGTCCGGCTCAAACTCCTCGATGATCAGCGTGTGATGTTGGTTCGACTGCGGCTGACAATCACACAACAACATCCCTGAACGTTTCCGCGCGACAACGACAACAACAAACGGTAAATAGAAACACGGGAAGAAACGAGAGAAATGTGGATCAAGTCGGTGCAACGTGTGGTGCTATCATGCACCGGTGCTGTGAACGAATAGGAATAGGAATATATATAGGCCTATATATATATATATATATATATATATATATATATATATATATATATATATATATATTTAAAGGACATTACATTCCTGAAAATAGATTTACATGAATAATGATGATATTTATTTCCCTAATTTTAGAGAAAACTAGAAATCATTGTCCCAATTTCAGAAATTATGATTAATTTTTTTGTCCTCCAGAGACCATGAGTCATGACATAGGCATTACCGATTCTGTATAGAAACATGAACAGAATCGAGTATTGTTTACGTCATGACTCAGAAAAAGGGTTGGGTTCTGGAGGAAATATAAATTGATTATTGTTTCTGAAACTGACACAATGATTTCTAGTTTTCTCTAGAATTAAATAGATATTGTCACTATTTGTTGAAATCTACTTCCAGGTTTGTGATGTCCTTTAATTATAAATTGAAAGGTGCAACTTCTAAATGGTGTTATTAATTCATTCTTAGCCTCAATTGGGAAACAATGATTCTAGGTTTATATCAAAATTTCGATGATATAAGAAAAAATTAACAATTTGAATAGGCCTATCTGCTTATATTTGATTATATATTTGTATCTCATAAAAATGATTTTTTTTTTAAAATCTCTGAACTCGATAGTTGACTATTTACAGTTTGTTTTGATTATGTTACCCATAATAATTAATTTCCTTCGTGGTGATAAGATCACCCTGGTGGTACTCTGTCTAAACGATCCCACCTCGTCACAACATAGCAACAATGACTTGTGTAAAGTTTTCGATGTTAATAGAAAATATTGATTTTTATATTTTAATTGCCGAAGATAACATCTTCTTTATGTTGATATGAAAATGAAATTGGGGTTTCAGTTTAGAAAGCAGGAATTTGTACACTAATATTTTCAGAAATGGAAATGTTTTCAAATGCAAAAGATTTGGACATGAATTTTGTGAAATTAAAATATAAGATTAATGCTGATGGGCTGCTATTGCTATATAGTGTTTATCTGTAATTTTATATTTTTGAAGATAAATTAATTGGTGTTTAATTTAATATAGAAATACAATAGTCATTATTAACTGAAATCATACAACATATAAAAAATATTGATACTGTATATATAAAATACAATACAAAAAAATATATTAGTAAGAGTGAGAAAGTGTGAAAAGTAGAAATTGTTGAACAGAATTACGTGACATATACTGTACATTATTATATTTATGTAAGCACACGAATAAAAAGGAAGCAAAAAGAAGGAAAATAACTTTGGCTTGTGTCGTATAACAATTAGGGAAGTATTTATATGTATACGGCGCCACGCTTAAGATGATTGTTGATTGCTCAACGACCCCACCAACACTGGGTTATTTGGGAGTACGAATAAGCGGATGATGAAAGAATGATACTCTTATGCGGGACTCGAACCCACGCCCGAATCGAGTACATTTTCTTGCTAGGAACTTTGACCGAGTCAAACGGGCAACCGGAATGTTACGTAATACATCAATGAATGCATGCATTGAACCGGGTTCGAACCCAGACCTTTCTGAGACGACATTAATTAGGAAAAGCAACGGGCGCAAGACAAGCTTAAAGGAATATTGGTTTAAACATACATGCATTACAAACATTAATGTGGAGAAGTGATTACAAACATAACCTACGAGCAGCAGTTACACATCGATAGGAAATTATAAACGAATCCATTAATAAAATACAGAAAAGACGAGAGAAAAATAGAAAAGTGCGCAGTTTTTAGGCAAGTGACATATTGACTAGAATGAAGTCACTGTCAGTTAAGAAACGAACGCTCCACTATGTGCAACTTACAAAAAATAAAATACTGCGATTATCACGGACAATTTTCAAAATGAATAATTTTTGTAGGAAAATATCATTTCGAACACTGATTTTCTGGATCCATACAGAAATCAAATTTCTGTGAATATTTGTGGTTATTTTTAACTCGAAATAAGAATAAATACAAAAAAAATATAATTTTTACTTCAAATACGGAATTTAAAAATTTAGCCAGCTCTTACGCTCACCTATACCGTACTTGTGACTATGAAGAAGAGAGTCGTCCACCAACTACGTACTTACATGATTGGTAAAAACATAAGTAAAGGAATTATCTCCGTGCAACGTGACAAAGACTTTTGTTTTTCCTATCATAAACTTTCTCCTGAAAAGTTCTATTTCCTCAAAATACCACAAAACGAATATAACGGTGATATTTGTTTTTGTTTTGTTGGTATACGAACTTCTTCTTTCACGGATACAATTATAACAACTGATTACTCCATAGAGAATTCTGTTTTTACTTGTGTTACGTATCTCAACTGACAGCAACATAAAAATGCATAAACGAACTGGAAATAAAGTGTTTCGAAAGAAATAAAGATCCAGAAGAAGATTGTGCAAAACGTGGTCAAAAGATTCTTCTTCCGTTACGGTAAGTGTTTTACCTCATGAATTGGGGCCAGTTGTTGTGTATAACCACGCTGCACAAATATAATAATTCATCAACATAATCAGAGAAGTAGGACAAACCAAGGTGGTTCTATATTTAAGAAATACAACCAAGATTCGAATCACCTTGGTAATACGACCCAGAGAAGTATGGAGAAACCAAGGTGATTCCAACAATATGAGTTTGTAGCCTCGAATCAAGTATCGAAAAACCTTCGTAATACTTCCTTGAGAAGTAGGGGAAACCAAGGTAGTTCAAAGAACCGAAGTTCGTACTCTCGAACCAAGCCTCGGTACGGAGCCATGGCTTGGGTTTTCGAGAGGTTCAAACAACTGTAGTTCGTAGCCTCAACTTGGTAATAGATCCCAGAGAAGTAGGGGAAACGAAGGTGGTTCGAACAGGTGTGGTTCGATCTCCGATATATGCAACCAAGTCTCGAATCACCTTGGTAACGGTAGGTCACACACGCAAACAGAAGAGGGATATTACAAGATGACCGCCGTACTTTAAATGTATATCATATTAATAATACAACGAACATAAATTTCAAATGTTGAAATTTTTTTTTTTTTATAAATTAATGCAAACAAACGTATCAACAGGATAGTAATTGAAAGATTGTAATATTAAATAAGATAACAAAATTTCAATACTCGTGATAAAAAAATCTAGCCAAGAATGAGCTGACATTTGAATCACACTCAACCGCTTACGCGCCGGCTAGTTTTCCATGCATCGAGTTCAGTACGGCTTACGTTTTAATAACAAAAGGAAACCAAAATCAATTCGATATTTCATAAATTACGGTCACAGGAATTTACAATGTGGAAGCTCACAATCTAGCAGAAGGTTTTCTATGATTGTTAAATTGGTCGTCTTGCAATATACCTCGGTACACAATCAAGCATTTTGTTTTGTAATGTACAGGTTGGTAACTATGATTAAATACAATTATCAACAGGTATTGGGGTTAGCAGTATATTACAAGGGTCGACAGATATCGTAGCTTGTTGCCTCGGAAAGAAGTTGAGACATTTGAATAATACTAGGTGTTGGTGTGATTGTAAGGAATACATATTATTTGGAATGAATGTTTCACCAAATATGACAATCTGATATTTTTTGTGTATTGAATTTCGAATTTGAATTTGAATTTCATCAATTAAGTTGCAATTATTTAAATATCAAGATTTTTGTTAACGTACCTCTAGCACCGAGTTTTTATACCTACAAATTCGATGGTGGTAGTCATATTTACCTGGTATTACAATGTTTCAATAACGATTGTTTACGGGAAACAAAACATTGCGTTACCAAATAAATATAGCCAAAGTACTGAAAATATAAGTAATTAAATTTTAAAAATTATCGTAGTTAAAGAAGTATTTTAATATTTAATCATACTTGAATATAAGATTCAAGCTGTAAACAAGTATATTATTATCGAGACAATCATTTTAGTGAAGAAAATAAACAAACACAAAAATGTCTGAAATATGTGAACGAGACTTCGAAAGTTATCGAAATCCTTGTGCGGGAATGAATTTTTTACGATTTCTTTGTATTAACCTTCGTATTAACGTCGCTATGATTTTGGGTTCATTTACACTTCATCGATAAAGACATCGCTCCTTACTGGACTATTGCGTTGTATAATAAAAATATTTGTGAATATTAGAAACAGAGTTCGAGAATGTATGTTCTTGAAAATGGTGGCAACACCTCCTGACTCAATATAAATTTTGGATCTAAAACTGGGATAGATGATATCAATCAATAATTACTTCATAATAAGCCTGATGTAATTATTCCCACACACAAATGATGAAAAAAAAAAAAAAAGTGCTCGAATACCTTATGTGGGAGTGGGAGTAGCTCTAACTTGTAATTTAAATTTTTTTTACCATTTTTACCCGTGATATTTGTTTTCACCAACTCTCAGATAAATGCTAACTGGACGTCGTAACACCGGGCCTAATTTGACTATTGTGTACCATACACACAATTAACCACGGTTAACCAAAAGCGATTGAAAAAATCTCCAATTTCTATAATTCACACAAAAATTCTATCGACAAATTGAATTGGTATCAACGAATGAATTACTAGAGCCGATCTGTCGGCCAATGACACAACGTGAGACAAGTATTGACGGAACATCACCTGCTGGGCAGCGTTCTGGAGGTTCAGCAACGGCTCGCTGCTTCGTTTCAGAAACAGACGCAACTTGTTCTCCTTCGGCGGAGCCTCTTTCTTCCGCTGCGGGCTCGGAGCTTGGTACAGCATCTTGTGGAACACTCTGACAACAAACACAACATTAGAAACAAGAAGAAAAAAAAGAATCAGGAATACTATTATTCCGAAATAGATGCACTTTATTAAAACGTCCCCAGTATACATAGTTAGATACTGTATGTAGGGATTTAGCATTAGTGAAATGTAGCTGTAGTAGTAGTATTGATTTATTAAGCAATACATGCTATCATTAGACTTATCAAATCTGAATATTTCTCAATGACATATATTTTTGTTTTTCTTCGTGTTTTGTGGTACAGTATTTTGATTCATTTGACATTATATTCTATTTCACTGTTGTACATATATTTTCCACACATTTAGTTATTTCGTGAAAATAAGCACATTTTTGGAGACAATGAACTGTATTGTATGGAAAATGGTTTTCGAAAAAAAAGTTCAAGTATTTCCAAGTTAACTGTAGAAATCAATGCTCAAGTTGAGAAGAATCGTTATCTCTCTCCTCGAATAACCATCAATAGTAAGTGGTATTCGGACAGCTTCTGCTTCGGACTTCAACGTCTGAAAAAATGACTCATTCTGTTGATAATCCCGCAGTTGTTAATCTAGAGTTTGCGGCTCCCCTGTTTTTCTGGTACCGTAGTTTGCTACAAAATGCTACATTTCACATAAAAATGAACCACAAATGTGAATGATATATTCCTACAACTCTAACTATAAGACTCTTAACAGATTTGCATACAAAATTCTAGTTGCTACAAAATGCTATATTTCACATAAAAATAGACTACCAAAAGAGAATGTGAATGATATAACCCGTACAACTCTAATTATAATTTCTAGTCACACAGCTCCACGAAAATATTAATTAATTTTATTTATTTTTTATTCTATTATTAGTTGAAGGTTTGGGTGGAAGACCACTCTCAGTAGTGAACCCCGCATACTCTGAGAAATCATTGTATATTTATTAGGGATAACTTCGGTCAACCGAAAACCGGTTCTGAACCGGTTCCAGGTTCAATCGGTTCTGAAATAGAGAATCTATTCCTTCTGTGATAATTTTTTTATTTATTCATCATGTTGATTTGAGTTATTATGTATAATTAATAGATATTTTTCAAGTGTGTTGTCGCAATAAAAATTGTATAGATATAATATACTAGTTCACGCGTGCATTATTTATTTGTCTTTTCTCCTCCATGCACATTGAAACCCAAAATGTGAAGGAGAAAGACATGCGCATAAGTTTCGGATACACAAAATTTGCCGAAGATAACCGAATGATATGATGATTCCTAAAAACAAGAAATGAAGTCGCACCAATGTACGAGAGCGTCTACATGAAAGTTTACTCTCATTTTCGACCAAAAAATGTCGTAGAATCGGTTCTGAACCGGTTCTGTAAATCGGTTATCCGGTTATGATTTTTTTGAACCGAAGTTATCCCTAATATTTATTACTATATTTTATAATATCATACAAATATTGACCAAATAAAGAATAACAATACAAAAAAAATACATAAAGAAGCGAATATTAGTGATGTGGCTCGCGTGTAGGGATTCGACTGACCTGCTCCTAGCGGCCAGAACGGCCTTGACTGCGCACACCGGCTCCCTGGTGTCGCCGACGAGAAACGTGACGTCGCACAGCTCGGGCATGCTGGCCAGGAACTTCATGTCGTCCGCCAGCCCGCTCTTGTTCTCGAACGTGTTGAGGTCGGGCTCGTCGCTCGTCACGATCACGTCGGCGGCGGCCATGTTAGCCGCCTCGGGCATCAGGAGCACGCTGACTGCCAATCTGACGCGGCGAATATACGTTTGTTAGGGGACGTCCATAAATTATGTCACACTTTTTTAGGCCACTTAGAACCCTTCCTCCCTCCCATGTCACAGTTGGTCACAAAACCTATTACCCTCCCCCTTTTGTATATGTCACAAATTCATCCCCCCCCTCCCCCCTTTCTAACAAAAAAATGAAATCAACAGGCAGCAAAGTTACAATAAAGTAGTAAAATTAAAGTATTTATTTCTTTGTATTTGCTTTCATTAAAATTACGCAATTATGCATACGTAATGGTAATAAGGTTCCATATGGCGCCAAATACATAGAACAAAAAAATGGTATGTCGCACAGTTGCTTCCTCCCTCCTCCCCTGTAACACCTTGTCACATATCTTGACAACCCCCCTTCCCCCCCTAAGCTTTGACGTAATTTATGGATGTCCCCTTAGGAGGGATTGGGACTAGTTGCCATGTATCCCGTATTTGGCAGGACAGTCCCGCTTTACACTTCGAAGTCCCACGTCCCGTTAAATATCAAGCGGGATATTTTTGTCCCGCTTGGTTGCGTGATTTATGAAGTATTCATTTTTTCGCGCCGCGTGCTTGTAAAATAATTTGAGCTATTGAAAAATTCGAAGAGGCTACGCTCTTGAAAGTAATTACATTCCAATCAATTTATAAATGATTCTAGATTTATACTATTCGTGTGTTTCATCACACAGAATGATATTGTGTGCTGTTCATATGATCTTTCTTGAATATATTAGAAGCAGGGCTGTGAATTAACTTTCATCTGTTCAATCATAACAAAACTTTGAACATTTCTGATTGATAATGCGTATCTTCTTACATTATTTAGTGCCATTATTCCAGTACCGTATAGTAATTGAGCATTGAAACTGTGGCCGTCCCGCGGGCTTGCACTTTCAATGAACTAGATGTCCCGCTTTGATATATTACAATAATGGCAACCCTAATTGGGAGACCATTCAGCGGAAGATAGTATTTTCATTGACGAATTAATATTCCTAAAGTGCTAGAATTACCAACGTTGGAGTAGCTCTGAATGACAGTTTGAAGTTGCTTACCCCTATCGGTATTTTAATATAGCCTTCTCGGAAAGTAAAACTATTATACATATTTTACATAGTGGCACAAAAAAAAACGGTAACATAGGTCTACCGGTACACAATAAGAAAAAAGAAAGAGAAATTTCATTTTTTAGTCTTGTTTAATTTTTAAGAAATGTTGTAGGCCTACTGGTAGTATTAGTTATATATTTCATTATTTACTTTCATTTATTTACACTGCTCTACGATCATCCAAAGTAACTAGCCGTGAAAATTGACCTCTTTATATGATATATTATAACAGATCTACTGGGCCTGCTCAATTAATTGGAATATTCCAAAAATCATCAAAAACTATTCAATTAATTTATTTAATAAAATCAATTTATTATATGTATTTAAATACGTTGAAATTTAAAATTTTAGGCATACATGTAATTCACTCAAATACCATATTAATCCTTATAATATATACTATTTTAGATATAATTCTAACAAAACATAAAAATAATTAATTGACAGGCATCAAATCCAGACGTCCAGATTTTCTACAATCTTTATATCATCCCATCAGGTCTCGAACGTCAGGTAACAAAGGTGGGAAGAGCCTAGCCAAGACAGTACAGTATGCTCTTTGCCTTGATGGTGAGTTATTGATTTCTCGCAATTTCCACCCCTTGCTCGCACACCCCTCCCACACCACAACCCCACATCTACCCTCGCAACAGGTTGCCCGCACAGAAACCGAAACGTACCTCATAGCATTGTCAAAATCTTGATAATACACAACAAAACTTACCTGATAACAAATCTGGAACTCCTTGGTAGAAATTTATCACCCACAATTTATTGAAAATGAATGAAAATTATTTACGAATTCACTAAATATAGAACGTTTTTCTGTACATTTTGTTGATTCTAAAATGGGCGTTTATTGTATGTATACATTTGATGATGTAAAACCCCAAAGATGATGATTTTTAGGGTATTAACTTAAGGTTTTTGTTGAGTGAATTTCGTAAACGTCTTGTAAGGTTTACAAAACGATCTCCATCGCACCCCCGACGGCGATCGACTGAACTGGGGTTTGCTTCTGCAGGAGTATAAAATGTTTTGACAACACTATGCAATGAGTGACGTCGAAATGATGCAAACAGACAAATCGTGCGAGGCCGCGGGTTATGAGTTATGATTTTTTTCTCGAAATTGAATAAGAAAGAATTTGAATGAATATCGGTGCACACAAATATATTGTTCAATTACTTCAGTCAAAAGCCTCAATTGTGACGTCTTACGCTGCAGAGTGTTGTCATAACAATGATTTTCATGTGCAGGGAGATGAGATCGTAAAGCGCAGGCAAGTTCAAAGCAGTTCATTGCGGAGATATGAAGGGGATGATAATGAAACATTGAAACGAACAATGCACATCATTTTAAAGATACTACCAATCCAGTATGTTTAAACTGGAAGATTTTCTTGTCCTTGCCAACCCTTATTTAACAATATATGCTATTGTTGAAGGAGGGTTGGCTTTAGTAAGACAAGTAGAATTTTCAGCTAAACATAGGTTTTGAATAGAGCATAGATAATGCATAAGGGCAATGGCCTAGTGGACTGACTGTCTATTCAAAACCATTATGGAAACATCAAAATTATTTTCTCTGAAACATTAATTTTTCTCGAAAAGAAAATAAGGGCATTCCAGCCATATTCATGAATAATATATTCTTTGCACAATTTAGTGGTGTCTAAAACAATTGAAAAGAGTTTGTTTTACTGTTGTAAAATGAAAACTGTCTGAGAATACGGAAAATTAATTAAAATACTGACATTTGCAACAGTAGGCTAATTTCCTGTACGATATCGATTGGATATATTTTATTGTGCAATTACAATTTAGTAGGACATTTGAATATGGCAATCAAAAAAGTGTTGTGATAAAGTAAGCCATTAGAAAAAAATCATAGATTTGTAAAAATTAAGTTATTTTCTGATAATTGTTGGAGATAATTTAATATAAAACTAGCTAACTCGGCAAACGTTGTTCTGCCATCGAAGTGATTTGTAGTGAATGTTGGTTGTTATGCTACCTAGCGTGTAGCCCCGCAAATGGAGAGTACCCTTGAGTGACATTGTGCAACTTCTTCAATGTCAGTGAACAACGTCATTACTGGTGTTGTCCTTGAAGTGCCGAAATTTGGATATTGCTCATAGGAGAAAGCTCGGCGGGAGATCTCGTATACTTTAGGATCTTCTACCACCCCTATCGAATGTGCGTGAGGAATTTCACGACACTCGGTCGAGCCATTTCGGAGGAGTTCATTCTCTAACATGTGACACGAACTTTTTATATATAAGATATTCAGTTCACCTTTCCTTGTGGTATGGCCTGGGCCGAATCTGCGTATCCTGTGCAGACACCAATGTGCCAGATAGAAGTACATCCGTTCCGTAGACGCGATCGTGAGCGACTTACCTGACCGCAATAACGTCACAAGCTTGTCACTTTGGCCAGTAGAATTGTCTTGATCAATTTCTAACATAAAAATCAGTGATTTTGATGATTACATCACTTTATTTGTGAAGTGGCAATTTTCATCAGAAGGCCAAGCATGGTCATGTGGACTTCACCCTCAAGCCAAGATGTTCTTGTAACATTTATTCAATGACAAACCTACGGCTGGATAATTTTAAAAAATGAATCAAATCTTTCAATCTACCATAAAAACCTAAAAACACAAAAATTTGTTGTATTTTGAAAAAATACAGCCTGCTAAAAAATAATGGAGAAAATGGAAAAGGATAACCCAGGTAACCAATAAAATAAGAAAACACGTTATTAGAAAACATGATTTATTTTACATAAAAATATTCAGACATTCAAAAAAATCTCACTAAATACCTACAAGTCATGTTTCATATTTTTAAAAAGCATCTCTATTTATTTACACAATATACTCATTTTTCACAATCTTACCGACTATCGAAAAAAAAAACGTTCATCACAATATATACAATATACTTTCAGAACTAAACAAAGAAAACATTACACATAAAAAGTTTGTACGCCATTTTCTTAATATATACGAGAATACTGTAAAGTATTTATTTACATTAAAATAACAAACAAGAACTTTGTTTGTTCAACGTTTACTCCACGGACGTCTAACATCGGGTAAAACCATGAAAACAGAAAGTTAGTCGACACTTTCTTTCGATTAAGACGGACTAACTTAACGAGTTACTATTTATTATTTTAGAAAATAACGAATGAAACTTTTTAATCAGTGCAATAACAGTCGTGCTTGTAGATTCGATTCGAACATTTAAAAAAAGACATCAATTGAATTAGAGCATTTTTTTTTAAATTGAAATCCCTTTTTTTATTACGATGTTTTTTAAATTCTTCGAGGTGTATAAAAGAGAAGTAAAGTTTTTTTAACACACTTTCTCTACAATACAAAAACATTCGAATGACAAATCTTGAATAAAAATCCATGTATTATAATGAAGTAAAAACATTTTCTACTGTTAAAATGACATCATTTTTATCACCTTTCATGACTAACTGATTTACGCTCCTCTTATCCCGTTAGTCAGCTAATATCGACGAAAATGTACAACTATTTGAAAAGTAATACCACATATTAGTTACCAACGATCGGTTACATCTTCAATGTACTTGTTTCCACGAGAGATGAAGGCGGTTATAGCCAATTACAGTGTACGAAAACGCGTTCAGCGCAATCTAAACTGAACGACGTCACCACGCTGAACGGTAGACGTCAACGAGACAACGTAGCAGCGGAACGACAGTTCTACCCTCCGTTAGAAGAGACAACCGATCGGAACCTTCATCTCTCACGACTACATCGTACTCAAAACGTTACACGTTACGATTATAAATCGACGAGTTTAGGACTTCGTAAAATATTCCACGCCTTGTTACAAAAAGTTTCTCAAAGAAACTTCCAATCAAGACGAGAAAAGTTCGACTTCACTGTAGCAAGTATCACAGCCTATTAGATACATTTTTTTTTCATTGTTGACGTTTCTAATCGACACTGACATTATCAACGGCCTCTCTCGTCACAATTCATAATTATTATAATTCTTCCAGATCATTTCAATTGGCTGATAAATATAAAATGTAAACGTATTCGGCTTTCTTGATTGTCTTAGAGGAAACATTCCAGTGGCAACGTCTACTAAGACTATATTATTATAGTCGTTTTATTTGATGAACTCAAAACGGTTTAACAATTTCCAATGAACCACGACAATTGCTACAATTTACGTCATCCATACTGGTTGCTTTCCACGAATGCAAAACACCAGTGAGCCAATATTAAATCATGAGCTAGTTCCAAGCATTTTCTGCGTCTTGGCTAGAATTCCGAACAGGCGAATGACGCGAAAGACCTGAACCCAGAAGGCTTCATGAAAGGTAACTATCTCGCTCCCGTATTACGTTCCTTGCTAACACCCTCCCCCCCTCCCCCTCGCGCCTAGGACTATTATCGATTGCAACGAATGCTGCGAATATATCTCAGAACGAATCTCTTCTTGTATATTCTTTGACGATAAGAATGCCGCCCCGTATCACCATCGGCGATATATTTTTTTTAAATGAGCCTAGAGCATTTCAACATGAATAAATCTATCGTCCAACGAGATTTTGTGATTGGTTATTATTATTAATCATCAAATATATTTTGATAGATTTTTGAACGAGCCAATTCTTCAATGGATTATTAATCAACTATTGATTAATGGATTTCACTGATTTTTCCTGATAGGTCTACATAACCTATAAAGGCTATAATATTATATGTTTATCATTATAAGCAGAATATAATCCAGTATTTTGGAGTTGATTGTGATAGAATAGGTGTTTATTACTTTCACCGAATTTGAAAGTCAATCAAGACTGATTGTGTAATAATTTTCCAGTTACATATTTGTTTGAATACAAATTCCACCACATGCGGGCAGAAATTTTTCAAAGTAGTTTTTCAGGTTTTGGCCGTTTATTAAAACTTACGTAGGCCGACTTTCAAATGTGATGTGGCAATAACAACAGCTACGTTTGCTGAACAGAAACTCTCTTCTCGTTCATCGAAAATCCCAAGAAAGACCGTTACGTAAACTTTGCTTCGCTGTCGCTAGTTCAACTATCACGATGCAGCTTTACAATACTTGAACAAAATTTCATCAAACACAATATTGTTAATAAAAATTAATAATACTTTTTTGTGTAGAAAACATTATTAAAAAATAATATTACAGCTAATAATAATATTAATAATATTAATACTATTACAGCTGCTAAAAATAGCTTCAACAAGAGACTACCGGCAGCTCTTCTGGCAGACATTTTAGATTTTATTTCTAGCCTTAAAGAATATTAGGACCGTGTAATTAAATACAATCATCATCATTTCCAAGTATTAAATAAAAATATACAAAACAAAACACATCTATGGTCCCACGGAAAACAGTCGAAACAAGTTTCACACAATCATTTAAAAGTAAACTCAGTAATTGCTGCCTAACCTTCCGCCAGTATCTCGACTAGTATACGTTTGAGACTGTCTAGCCCGGTGAGGAAGCCGCAGTCGGGCCCGAGATGAACCGTCGAGTTGCCCGCGCCGCCGCCCGCGTTCGGCTTGTCGCTGAACGTCGTGTGCGCAAAGTCGATGATGCGCACGTCGACTTGAGCCGCGTCTTCTCGCAACGTCGCCGGTCGCTCGTGGAAACCGTTCGTCTCGGCTTGCGTGGGCGCGTCCGTCTTGACGCGCGGCCGCTTGCCCACGTTGGGCGGCAGACGGAGGTGTTGTTGTTGTTGTTGTTGCTCGTCGTCGCAGTGCGAGTTCTGGCGGGTGCGCTTCGAGCTGGCCGTGGCGCCTGGCAGTTCGAAGTCCGACGAAGCTTCTTCCGAGCTTTCCGTCAGCTGCGAGCACGAACAGTCACTGTTGTACACCTGAAAGACAAATTAATTATTATAAGAGGTGAGAAAAGAACATTATTTCGATAATTTCATTCATTATCGTCTTTTATCGATAATTGTCATCGACTCATTATCGATAATCTTTTCAAAATTCTTATACTATCTTATCGATATGATCCAAATGATTCTTTTATACACAATATGTGACTGGGTGGAAGAAAGACGTGTTATGTGGAAGAGTCTCATTGATCGCATGCAAGAAAATAGAACTATAAAAATTGCCAAGGACACATTTCCAAGAGGTCAGCGACGTGTAGGAAGCACAATGATGGCGAGACAAGCTAATTTATTCCAGTTAAACGAACAAGCCGAAGGCTTAGGACGGAAGAAGAAGATCGTTCTGTAGATACAGTGAACCCTCGTTGATTCTCAAGTCAAGGAAGTCTAAAGAAGACCGTTCAAATTGTACAATTCCAAATTGACAATTTTTTCAATTCTTTAAGATTATGGCATAATTTATTATGATGGTAGTGCAAGCTCAAATGTCAAAACAATGCTGATCATAGCTTCCTGCATGTTGCCCGTGTCTAGTAGGGCGATATCCAAGTCAGTGCCCAACGTAATCATTTAGTAACCCGGGAGCGTGCGGCGCCAGACACAACGTCAATAGACCACGCAATATACGGGGGCGCACCAACAATTTATTATGTACTTTTGGCTTTGAAAAATCAACAATAAACATACACGGACTGTGGATAAGGAGTTACGACTTTTGGCTCCAAATTTCAAAGCATTGGCTCATTGTCAGAGTCAAACTGTTGGTCTGAGACATTAAAAAACTGCCTAAATACAAATATTTCATTGAATACCCAAAAACAAATATTTTATTGAAGATTCGAAAATCTCTCTTTCAGAAACCCGAAACAAATAAGGTCGCCCGGTCAGACTGTTCTTACCGTCCAGCTGTCTACGGATATCGGGCTGCCCTCGGTGAGGACGGGGGTCGGTGACGGGGGGTCGAGGAAGATCGTCTCCTCGGATATGGGGACGAAACGCGACGTGTTTGCCCCGCGGGCCGCCGCCTCTCCGAACCCCCTCTGGTGGTAGCTGTGGCAATCGTCCGAGCACGACGTACCCTGCTGGCAACTCTGCGCAACAAAGACACATGATTAGAAGAGTTGTGGGAATACATGTAGGATTCACATTCAGTTTTGGAAGTCTCGTTTTCAGGGGTGTGCGAGATTGAGAATCCAAGTTCGAGTCAAGTTCGAGTTTGAAAAAAAAATATATTGAGTTTTCAATCGACCATTTTCAAAACGCCGTAGGGCCTACCTATAGTATAGGCATACACCTCCTGAATACAAAAATAAAAAACCTGTTTTTAACCAATGCTAGGCCGTGATTCGCATATCAGTAGCGACTTCTTGATCCTAAAATTCGGGAAAGATCACTTTTCATTTTCGTAACAATACACTCACATGTTGCTATCCTAACCCCCCCTCCCCCAATACCATCCTATACTCTATGGCGCAAGCCATATGTTGTCTGTCAAAAGAAGTTCTTAACAACTCAATAGCTCCGTTCACAACATCGGAAGAATATCATATTATCTCATCAGAAAATGAAAATTATTAAAACAGCCACTTAGATTGAAAAGAAGGTTTGTAAATGATACAAAACAGCCTAGCTAGCCACTCAACCGCTCGTCTCAATACTTTCATTTCCCCAACGATCTCAATACCGTCCAACTCGTTGAACCGCAGCCGCTCTCACCTGCGAGCACGTTGCCTCGTTGTCCTGGCTCAACGATGACGGGAAGTCCGACGAGTTGCTTGCGTCGGCGTCGTAGAACGAGTAGCAGGCGGCGTTGTCGACGGCCGACCTCTGACCCGACGACCGGGGCGACAGGTGCCAGTTGTCGAGCTCTTCCAGCGGCAGCGACGAGGGAAGGTCCTCCTCGTAGCCCTCGTACACGACGAGTAGCGAGCTGAATGAGGTAGAGAGCGTTAGTACCAGATTCTATCGCTTTGTTACATCGATCACGGTGAACTCACTTCAATTTGAAATTTAACGAACTAAAAAATAACCATTTAGAATTACAAAAGTTTGTATTCTCAGAATATTCAACTTTTACTCATGGTTGGTTGGATCAAAACTCTGTAGAGAACTATTCTTTGAATTACAGAAAAACTTGAATTAATTTCCGTTTCATTTCATTTCAATTAAAATTAACGGGGGTTCACTGTACGGTATCATCGAGTCTTCATTTTTTTAAACATCAGAATATCAAAATTTAAATGAAGTTCTGTAATGATTATTAATATCTATAGGTGTTGGATGATTGATTAATAAGATGATGGGATGATCAGATGAAGGTTTCTCAGGTAATGGTAGGATGAAGGGAAGGAAGCGGTCGTGGCTATTGTAGGAATCATCTTGACATCAGCGTAGACTCCAGAGGGAAACCACGAGAAACCCCTGTAAATATGTACAGCAGCGGGGATCGAACCACGTCCAATCCCGGCTCACACGAAGCGAGCAGCCGAGCTATACGTGCCAGAATTGTCACGATGGACGGGTATAGAACCACGTCCGACATGCCCCTCACCTCCCTCACTCACCAGGAATAGAAGCGGAAGCTGGACTGCCTCTCGATGGCGCGACGCAGCTTGTCTAGCCGAGCGATCACGCGTCCGATCACCTGCCCGCGCAGTTGGTAGCCGTTGTGGAAGAAGTGGTGCAACGCCCCCTTCAGCCCCTCCTCGTTGAGCTCGCGGCCCCAGTACTTGTCGCGCTTCACGTAGTGGTCGCTGTCGGCTTGGTACACCTGCGGGACAGACGGGATACGACGTTGTATGAACGATTCTGTTTGTCGTGTTGTCAGATCGATACAATTAACATTTTTTAAAAAAGAACCAGATATTGATTGTGTTTGAAATTAGGGGATCTTAGTTCCTGATTTTAAAGGCCATCACAACCCTGAAACTCGTTTCTTTATATATCTAAATTTAAAGGAAACTTTTTTTATTTTTCATCAACATCAACATCAAAAACTTGACACTTCCACTGCTTTCCTATAAAGGCAAACGGTGGAAGTTTAGGATCGTTTGGAAGGGGCACCACAGGGGCGATCTCACCAGCCCAAAAGAAAACTAGAGACAATCATCTCAATTTCAGAAATTAAAATGATTGTTTTCGTCACCCAGAGATCATGAGTTACTCATGACGTAGGCATTACCGATTCTGTATAGAAACATGAACAGAATCGAGTAGTCCATCGGTTTTTACTTTTAATGTGTTCCGGACTTTTAGAAACTGAAAAACTTTTATCTGCGGCGGGAAATTACGGTCACAGACAGCGCAGTCCTGGTGTTGAATTTAGTTGGTTTTAAATAATTAAATGTATAATTAAATTAAAAATAATCGAATGAAATAAAAATTAAATTTAAATAATTAAATCCATAGCCTTAATTGAGGAACAATGATTTTGTATCAAGTTTCGATGTCATTAAAAAAAAAATCGAGTAGTGTCTAGGTCACTAGACAGTAGTAGGTGTGAACGTGACCGGATCGTCGACGCGACTGACCTGCATGCCGCAGAGTCGTACGCCCAGCGACGCGGAGGTGCTGGCGGCGCACTTGGCCATCTGCTTGGTCTTCTTCTCGGCCGACGCGTCATCGCCGTGTTGACGCGTGCCCATCTTCAGATCCAGGATGCACGGGTGCGTGTAGCACGACGTGATGTTCTCAAGCAGGAGGAACTCTGAACGCGAGAGTCAAGGAAATAACAACGTGACAATGGCAATCGCTATAAAAGCGATCAAATCTAAAAGTGCTTAGTCTTGTGACATGGGCTTCGAGGTACTTTTCAATGGAATGTGGTTAGGGTTCAGGTAAGGTTGGTTAGATGAGCGTAGGAAAGATTTTCATTTCATATACTGAAAATTTGGGCTTTGTTTTTATGTTTTTTTTGTAATTTTGTACGCGGCATACAGGTCAGGAAAAAGGATCAATCGACTCGAAACTTTTTTTTTAAATTGGTGTTATACCAGAATAGGTTGGGATTGTTTTTCAGAAAAATCGGTTGAACGGTTTTTCCGGAAAAAAATGTGCAAAGTATGGAAAATACCCAAAACAATAAGCCGGAGGCGAAATACTTGAAAAACCAAGAATTTCCAAAAGCTCTAAAACTTCTACTAAATGTAGTAACAATTGGCGTGTAATTCGGACCAGCCGTTTCGAAGAAAATATTTTAATAAATGTTTTTTATTCATCAAAAAGATAGAAATATTGGCAGAAAAATATTGCATTGTTAGATTAACGTCTTTCTAGATCCATTGGCATCGGATAAAGTTCGTTTTATATGATCAAGATGTGTCGAGTTTCGCTCATCATACAACGCACATTCTGCGTTTGCCTAGTATGTTAAACAATTGTTCATCAGTATCACACTGTTTTCATTCTCACACTGTTTTTATTCTACAAAACGTTGTTGACCAATTAAACACGATGTTTCAAAATAATGTATGGACCGAAATGCTACTTTTCAAATTCTAAATGCAAACTTGAAAAAAAAATAGGTGCCATGTTTACGTGTCTCTAATTATAGCTTTCTCGATGGTGGTTTTACACGACGCAAACGACAGCATTAGAAGAACGTAGGAATGTCTACCGATTTGTCGTGTTCCGTTGTAAAGGATACGTTGCTTGTTCGAGTTGTCAAGGTGGTAGCTCGTTTTCAGAGAGTCGGCGGTGCCAGTCTTGTTACGATGCACTCGCATCCTGAAAAGAGAACAAAAAAACGTTAGGAACTGAAGAGGCGGCTGCATAGCAATTGATCGGAATCACATTCATTCGAATGATTGAAATGATCAAAGTGTCGAATAATCGGGACTTCGAACTATTGGGTTTTCGATCATTTGAGTTACACCCAAAGAGTCACTGAAACGTTGCAGTCTAGCAAATCTAAAACATGGTTGACGTCATGATTTTTGTTCTATGTCTATTCTACACCATTTGTAGCTTACTATCTATATACCTCATTTAGGACTACATGATTTCCTACAGTTTGGAAATGAAGCGTAAACGATAATGCCCAAGTATTATCTATTACATTGGTTAAAATTCAATGTATTTTTAATTTTCAATAATTAAATCAAGGTAACAGTTTGGATGCTAGGTTCTAATCAACTTGACTCTAATCAACTTGAATTAGAAAAGAAAATGCATCAAGTTCTGAAAAATTATTTATATGTCACAAGAGACCTAACCAGCAACTGACCTTAGAGACTGACCTAATATCTAATGATCGAATACCTAATACTCATATTGGTGAGAACAGTCCACTGAAACCATATACCTAAACCCAACGCCCAACCAAAACCTGATATTAACTGTACGGATTACCCACTAAATAAACGGTAAAACGAAGTTGGCAACAAGTTCTCGACATTACAATCAATATCAGCGACCTTGTACGAGAGGACCGTAAGATTAGGCAACGCTCATTTCATGGGGTTATTAAACTCGCAATTTAATCTAAGAAACTAAATAAATATTGAAAATAATAACAAGAAATTTCCGGCCGATATTCTGGAATGTACCAGAAAAAACTCAAGGTCGAACGACCCAATTTAACGAGCAGAAGGCCAATGTTTGAGCGGAAAAAAGTTGCATTGAAGTCATACCATAAATCACCGAAACAAACTAGAAGTTACCAATTATAAACCGTAATTAGCACGAATAATAACAGTTTGGAGACCTTAAATGGTACTTAGCTATTATACTGATTGGGTTAAGTTTTGACAGATGGCATTGATTTATAATTAGAGACAAAGTCCAAGCAAAGAACAGTCACTGAATTCTAGTTAGATAACCATGATTTTATAATGCTTTTATGGCTAGCAATAAAACTATCAGGAAAACCAACTCAATAAAAAATAAACATTTTTCATTGTTTTTATTAGCATTTATCATTTTTATTAATGGCATTTTATAGAAATAGTATTCAACAAACTTACCAACAGAATCGTATTTTGGGGTACGGATTAACCGGTGATAATGAAACGGTGAAGTGACAAACACCCATGCCTTAAACGGGACTAATTATTTTCGTCGAGGTGGTAAGATCGCCCTTGTGGTGCCCCGTCTTAACTATCCTACTACGTCATCCACAAACCATAATTTCGCATCAAGTTTTCGATGGAACAAAAAAAAAAATATATAATTATAATTATAATGACATGTGTGGCCAAGTGGTTAATGAGCTAAACCGTCATTCAAGAGACCGGGGTTCGATTTTTGCCATGGTCGACCCTCCTGCAGGAGTTTTTCGTAGTTTCCCTCTGTCGTTTAGGTCAATACTGGTATGGTTCCTTAACAGGCGACGACCAACAACTTTCCACTATCCAAAATCACCTTTTATCTCACCATCCCATCGCTTCATATATCATTCACCGACGCCAATAGATCGTAGTCATCAGTGAAATGTGTCGTTAAACCCAATATAAATAATTATTTCCTTGGAGTCCGTAAGATCCCCACAAGCCTGCTGAAGATCCTACCTTGACTCTGACTTTGTGTCAGGTTATAAATGTTAACAAAATAGACCTTGAGTATTGAGAATGAGAAGGAAACGTTTATATCGCATTGCTGAGTCACACAATGACATCTGTCGTCAGTCATGACAAATCAGAATCCTTGTTGACATGATTTATTGACACAACAGGAAGGGTAATACAGCGCATAATAAATCATCGACAGTTCAGTTATAGAAAAACTTTGCAAAACAAGTTATTCAAAGTCAAGTTCAAAGTTGGAAAAGTTTATAAAAGAAATTGTTTTTCTTTTTGGATCGATTTGTATTCTATTGTTCGTCATTCTATTGACGTAGAAAAGTTAACACATTTCTTTTTTTCATTGTTTAAATTTTATTGTTCATCATTCGATTGACGTACATACGAGTCTATAAATAATCGAGATATCAATCGAAAGGAATACAGGTACGTTTATAAATATTACAAATTACAATAGATTGGGATAGGCACGTTCATTTGTTTTACAAACTACCTCGGATGGTTCAGATACGCGTTATGAATATTGCCAGTTTGAGAAACTCTACGGTTACCTTGATGAATAAAATATGAATGAGTGATTATGTAAAGTCTATTCAGAAGATGAACAATATGTACGGGACCAACCATGTCGGGTAATTCCGAGGCATTTTTAATAAACCCTATTCAGTACTATAGGCCTACACACTGTTGGAATAAATTATTTGGGGTGGCCATAACTGCTACAAAAATTATTCAAGGGGGGACCTACATACCGAGTAAAATTTTCAGTGTCAACGTAACATATTAACGATCTTAGTGGCTTTCCGAATGAACATATTGTAGTGGAACTGCTTCATGAAATTCAGAGAAGTATATCCTCAAATACTGTTGATCCATAATATACATTCACAATATATTACGTGTTTGTAACGGTACGCGGTAGAGTGAAAATAGATGATACAAATATCGAGTGTTACTATTACATACAAGTAATCGTCTCACATTTGTTATTATAAAATTTGACTTATTAGTATTTTCAACAAATATTGTCTGCATCTCATAATGAATTTGTTAATTTTGTATCTGGCACTGTTGAAGTTTTATGAATTTATATATCTTATGATCATTAACATGTTGAATCACAACTTTTTTGCCCTATGGGGACTGGGTACGCATTAATTACATTCTGTTTAAAATGAATACACATTTTTTAATAATCCAATATTCAACTACCTTTACTTCCCTATTAGACCAGAAAATGGGATTGCTCTGGTACACCGAAAATCAAAAAAACGAACACCGAAAATAACGAACACCGAAAAGACGATTTTTTCATAAATGATAGTATATTATTTTGGCAGAAGGGGAATAGTCCCCCACTCTTTTACAACAATATCGTAACTCCACCCTGAATCGTCCTTCTACTCGGGTCTTGCCTCTTAGTACAGTCACACTGAAATAACATTTTCAGTGTTCGTTTTTCTCGGTGTAATGGAGGCTCTTCCCAGAAAATACCGTATGATAGTGGATCATATATCGATAACAGTGGATCACACGTTGAATAATAAATTACTAAATATTACTTGGCTACACAAACGGTTCAATTATTCTCGGACAAATGAATTCCAGGAATAAATTCAGGTCCTCTCTTTTCCTTTCAGTTCAATAATATGCCACTCACTTTAATACGCTGTCCCGTTTGCGTTTCGACGAGTCCCGCTTGCTCCTGGAGGGCTCGTCCCGGAAACTCGGGCTGTATCGCTTCTCGAGCTTTGCCCCGTTGCTGTTGGTCGCTTGCATCACGCCTGGAACAAACATGTCGCGCACGACGTTTAGCACGGTAACGTTCCGACGGGCACAAACGTTTGCCTCGCCAAGATATAAACATAACCTATAAACTGCCTAGACGACGTCATTACGTATTATATAGATAACATTACATGTATTGCCCCTAGAATTAAATAGTGGCCCTGTAGAGAGCATTGTTTGGAGAAGTACTGGAAGTAGTAGGCCATTAAATGAGCATTATAGAGTTTGTTATTGTCGATCGAAACCGAAACGACAGTTGATTCATCAGTTAGTGATACTTCCGTCATATTACTATTTCCTGACTAAACGCAGCACGGTCTGGTTTTGAAAAAGTCTTAATTAGACGATTAAGTTTATAATCCAAGATTGATTAATTGGACCAACATTTTTATCCCAAATGATCAGCAACTTCAATCATTAATCAGGCCCAAGTTGCGCCTGAAATAACGTCGAATGTAACCAACTATTGATAAAATACATTCGAAAGTGAATCAAATTATCAAGCCAATTCAAGTTTTGATCAATTGGTTCAATATATGACAAATATCGACATGAAGAAGAGTGAAAACGCGACGGAAACTATTAGACGTGTATTATAGGTCATGTTGGTAGAACGGTCATTGTAGTTATTTGAACACCAATCAAAAAAGCATAAACACTTTCCAAAATAGAGCACGGAATACAATTAAATACTGTAATTAACATTTTTGTGGCCTCAGATGACCCCATTTTGAAAGTCTCAATAGTCAATTTCCATACCAGTAATCAATTTCAATTGGATATCAATATTAATTTTTATAATGTCCCTTTGTCATAATGAATATAATTATGATAATGAAGTAGGCGTAGCTAATAAGGGAAAACCTACCTATGACACCCATGTCTTTGTATTACACTAAGCTTACTAATAATGTCTTGGCAGAGGTTAAACATATGCAAACCAAGCTTTCTCACTCTCTTTCTCTCTCTCATTCTCTCTCTCTCTCTCTTTCTTTCACTCTTTCACTCTCTCTCACTCTCTCACTCTCACTCTCTATCTATCGATCTATCTCTCACGCTCTCTCTCACTCACTCACTCACTCACTCACTCACTCACTCACTCACTCACTCCCTCTCTCTCTCTCTCTCTATCTCTCTCTCTCTCTCTCTCTCTCTCTCTCTCTCTCTCTCTCTCTCTCTCTCTCTCTCTCTCTCTCTCTCTCTTTAATGTAATGTATTCTCATCTTGCCAAGGTTGACACTAAAGCGAGAAAATATAATGCTGACGTTAAAGGTACTTATCTTTAGAAACTGTTTTCAATTACAAAAGAACACACGTGTGTGTATGTGTGTGCAGTTATTGTTGTGCATAATCGGCACGTAAGCAGACCATTGTGTTGACGATGAAATGTTAATTTAATACCTGTTCCATGAATTCAGTTCTTGGTAGATTGATTTTGTTAGCATTCATCCCACATGCAGCTGACATAGCAGACAATAGACATGACAATGCACAGGAAAGCCACATTACATAACGGATAAGCGTTTTATGTTATACCAAGGATCAACGTTTTACGCGACCAACGTGTAAGGTGAACGTAAGATGTTACTGAGCAGTGTATTTGGTTTAGTTACTAGGAAATCGAAAATTTGGAAATTGGATATTAGGAAATTTGCATTGTACAGTGAGCGAGATATTTCTCATGAGTAATTTTTTATAATCAATTATTCAATGAAAATATGTGTTCAAAATTGTCGTTTTTGCAATTATGCGACAGAAAAACTGGTCCAATTCCGACCGACAGCGATTTTGAAATGAAAATGCTAAGAGAAGACTATGGATGATTCGATTAATGAAACTATCACACTTGGTAAAATCTTTCTCGAGTCCACTGGTAGAAAAATGAATATTTCAAGATTCCATTTAAAATTCTAGTAGAAAGAATTTCACAAGCTTAGTTTTAAAAGAAAGCTATAACACTAATAATGTTCCTTCAAGAATCAGTTTTCGTTGTTTGAAGGTTGATTTCAATTGAGACGGTGCCGTTTCAAATAAAATTAATACTCAAAAACATTCCCATAATTCCCTCTTTTATAATACGAACCCACACAATATTTCCGTTTCAACGTAGTTTAAAATGGCCCACTACTTTCAGTACAACTTATTACACTATATCACATATCAAGCGACCGAAAGACGTAAAAAAAAAAACATTTATTTTCGACTGTATTTAAAAATTGTATGAATATGGGCAAATCACTGTATATCTATACAAACCCTTGATATCAGGTAGCAGTTCAGACAAATCTTAGGTGGGCAATTGGCAGCCATTTGCGGGCGACCGGGGTCGTTGTCCACCAGAGAGCCGGCGAGTCGGGGGGGCCAACCCACGCCGTAACGGGGGGCGTCATCCCGGCGTCCTTCATTCAAAACAGGGAGAAACGCACGTTTTGTTCCGAGCGCACACTCGCGTAACGGGCCCACATGGTGCCCAAACAAAAACAACAAACCAAGCCCAGATGCCAGACCAGAAAAACAATGGTGTACAACAAAAATAAAAAAATAGTTTTCGATTTTGAAAGTTATTCGTAGTGACTAGCAGGTAGATGTACGTTAAGGATGTTGAAGGAATTAAATAATAGTGACGTTGATTTTTTTTTTTGGGGGGGGGGGTGTAACTATAGACACAACACAAACATGATTCTTACAATCCAAGTACTGCAGTTTGATATGGATTTTGATTAATTAATTTTGATTTATTATGATTTGCATAAATTCATTTCACTCAATTTAATTAGTCTATGTCTAGAATGGGATAGGTCTTGTCTCCGGCTATTTCGGTGAGTTGGGAGGTAGTGCTGCTAGTTCCACCAAAATCCGTGCGGAACGCTAGGTGAAAAGAGGCCGGTGGGTCACGCTCTGCACATGCGCGTACCAAATGTACGCCATTCACCTAGCGCTCCGCACGGATTTTGGTGGAACTAGCAGCACTACCTCCCAACTCACCGAAATAGTCCGATACAAGACCTATCTACTGCAGACTGTAGTCTACGTCTAGAATTGTGTATGATATTGTGTGTGGTGCCTTTATCAAGCTCAGTTAGTTAAGTTAGTCTCTTTGCAAAGCTTATCAATATTCTATGACGGTGCAAATTATGGACCCAAGATAACAAAATGAAAATTTAAAAAATTCAAATTTTCAATGTACAGTACTAGAATATTAATAGTTGAAAGATTCCAAGGTGAACTAGTCGAGAAAGTTGTAACGGAATATTTTATCAATGACACAAAGCTTGGCGTATATATCTGTTACTAGGCTCTAGGCTCGTTGAGAATCCAAATTATCAACGGCACATGTGAATCGGCCGAACAAAAATAAAATAATGAACAAGCGACGAACGAAACAAAACGATATTACATGTTTGCCATAACAAAAGCCTTAAAAAAAACACAAGCACACAACAATAATCTGAAGACACTCATCACTGATTTAATCGTAGAGAAAAAAAAACGCCAACGTTACGATATTACCTCGTATTGAGTCGGCCGGTTGAATGTCAAGAACGTCAATCAGCTTCATCGTTACCAACAAAACAAATTGGGCTAACGTTACGATATTACCTCGTATTAACTCGGATGGTTAAATGTGAAACACGTTAACTGGTCGTCTATTACCGTCACGTCAAGCTCAACGCAAGCGTTAAGTCGGGGGTTAGATCAGCGTCTGATCGCCGAGCATCTCGTCTTAGCCTTCTTACCTTTGTACTCGGGAACGAACGTCTGGATGTCTTGCGGAATGTTCTCGTAGAAGTTGAGCTCTCGACTGTTGAGCGGCTTGCAGATTGTGCTCTGGTTGAGCAGTAGGAAACGCGTGTGACCTCCCACCTGGAATACAAGACACGTAGAAGTTCATTCATTGTGGCTTTTTTCTTTATATTTAATATAATATTAATAAAATTGGGTGGTAAGATCACCCTTGTGGTTCCCTGTTCAGACGATCCTACTTTCATCCATACAGGTATGGACATTATTTATGCATATTATTATTCACATTATTCATGCAGTAGTTGTGTATTGCAAGGTTTCAAGGTATTTCCATTTCTGCATTTAGAAATAGAATGAAAAAAGTTGTGTTACAACTTACAATAATGTATTATTACAATTCAACATTCCATGTTTCTGTTTAGTATTTTTATCTAATCTATAACCTACTGGTTTTAATTCATAGCCTAATGAATAATGAGATTGATTACATTTATTTTATGTATTGTTCTTAATCTTGATTTTACATGTTTATATGTATGTAATCTTTACAATCTATTATTAAAACAAGGTTTCCTTATAGTTCTTATCATCATCATCATGATGCTGGCAAAAGCCTGCAAAGTACATGTCCATTATTTTCCACCTGTTTCATAATTTAAGAATGGAAAAAGTGTATTTTTTGACTTGTTTGTTCATTTATACTCCCTTGCTCTAACAAATGTTTCAATTCTTTTCAATACTTGAGCAGGATTATTGTTCAGAATGAGAAACTTGGGCAATCAAGTAAGATTTTAAAATTATTTTCAATAATGTACTGTAGCTGGGTTCAGCCTGAGAAACTTGCGTAATCAAATATTGAAGTACGGTATCTATATTATCTTAGAAAAGCAGATTCTTACAACCATGGAAAATGTCATTGCATCAATACCTTTATACTTTGGAAATAATTAAATTTTTAAATACCTGATATAAATTATACTTTGTAGCCTAAATAATAATAATAGTAATTAAAAGACAATTTATTACTGCCGGTAGACAGTAAGACTCAAATTTACTTCACGAAGGTAGATACAAAAAAGTTATACCAACCAATAATTTGGGTTTTTTCCATTTTGAAATCAATTTTTGGTTTTACGGCACATCGACATCTAGGTCATTTTGCAATTTTTCCATTTTACTTATAACATAAGTTAGCAAGCGTCTTGACTCTCACCTGGTTATTGAGCGGCAACAACGAAACCTCCCGGTCGTCGTCGCAGATATCGTCGACACGCTGCTGAAGCCACGACTGTTGCATCGCCGCGGTGGCGTTACTGTTGAATGACGAGCTAGCGGCCGAGCAGTTGTTCTTGATGCCATTGTGTTGTTGCTGTTGTAGTGGTAGCGCTGAATCTCCCATACCCCAGCTACCAAACAGGTAGACCATCACCGTGCAAGGACGGCCAACGTAACGGTAGGAAAAAGGGGGCTGAGGGCGATGATGTCGTGGAAAGCGGGGTTATGTGTGACGATCGATCGATCAGCGGATGATGTCTGTAATGAAGAGAGAAAAGAAATTAGTTATTGATCATCGAGATAAAGAAAATCGATATTAGAAAAGATATGTGGGTACTCGATATATTTTATTCATATCCCAAATAGGAAATTACTTCTGAAAAGTGAAAATTTTAATGATATCTATAACGAAAAAAGTTACTACATGGATTTAAGACATTATTCTTGATATTAGAAAACAATCAATAGGGCCTACTAGTAATAATGGATTTATAACTCAAGTGTTTAAAATTACCAATAAGCAGTATAAATTTGAAAACAATAACGCATTTTTTGAAAAGATTCAAATCAGAACAACTTATTCAAAAAATGAAAATTACTAAAAACAGTGTTATTTGTATTATAAATACTACCATGAACCTGTGTATTTGTATGGGTGGAGGTGCCGGGTATTCACAAAAATCAAACTCGAAGAAAACGCATTTATACTAACGTGTCTATGCTCAAGTTTGGAATATAATATTCAACAAATATTGTAATATCACCTCTTTGCCGTTTACTGGTTCAACCCAGCAATACTTAACTTCAAAGTTTTGAGTAAATGTAGGCCATATTAATGAAATGAAGTTTGTTTCGTCGAGTCTTTTGCTCTTTACAAACCTTGGTTTGCCAGTTGTGAGTGATTGTTATGATCAAAATAGTGCCAACGGTCAGTTTTACTAAAAGTACTAATCTGGGGATAAGCGTTAAACCTAGGATTAGTGAAAAAATACAGGAGCTGATTAACACCTTTCAATCAGGGCTTTAGCTAATCCAATGAGGATAAAATTGATCCTAAACAAGACAATTTCAAGAAAAGGCTTAGATCTGCTCGAATTAATATCTTACAGCCTACAGGCCCTCTAAAGTAATCAAAACCTTCGAGAAACTCGTGTGGTGAACATTTCACAAAGTGCCAGAACTCGCAAGAACGTTGCCAACAAACCAGATACAAGAACTAAAATTTCGTTTTCCATTACCCGAAAATAACTTCCCACTCGACGCCAGCTAGTAAGCTGTTTGTATATAATTTCAACTGTATTATCTTGACTGCTCTCATAGGTGAGATGACGCACATGAACTGAGCCGGTTCAAACGAAGAATATAAAAGAAGTCGAAAAACACATTCGCCAACACCTGAAATTAGCCGTCTAATCTCGGGACAAGCTCACATGTGGCCGCCGTTCGAAATTCGAACGCGCCGACGACCGTCAACTTGGAACAAGTCCACGGCCATCTCGATTAGATACAGTCATGGTTTTATCAGAATCGGGTGGGCTGTGATGCATTCTATTATTGCAACTGAAAGTTGGCAGAGATGGACATGCAAAAGTACGTAAATAATTGAATAATTGCCTTCAGTTGTGAACTTTCCATTTTTATTTTTTTGCTGTTCTATCGTGGATGATTAGGTACGTCTCATACTATTAGTTGATTAGTTCAATACAGTATAGGTACGGTTTACGTGAAGTGAAATCCCTCATTGTTGAAAGAAACAGACAACAATGTCCACCAATTAATATTGACCAATCACAATCTTTGTTCGTTCTCAAGAGCGTTGTGTTGCTAAGTTATCTATGTTGTTACTCGAAAGAAGGCTTCTCCAAAAAGTAATGTCACTCACTATATAGAAAAAAATGACAACAATGTCCACCATTTGGCATTGACCAATCACAATCTTTGTTAGTTCCCAGTTCACTGTATTTCTGTTAGTGACTGTTAGACGATTGTTCTTGAAAGACGACTGTTTATATGAGCGCGACATGGGTCTGCATGGCAACTATAATCAAAAATAAAACAGTTCCTCAGTTTGAACTGTTCTAACCATGCAAGGTGAACGATTGTGCCAAATGTCACTGCCAAGAACAGCTGGCGAGGCTAGGGCAGTGATTGGACGAGAGGCCGGTGTTTTGCGGGCGGCGTGCCAACCAGGATGAAGGCCCGGGACATTTCTGAATCATTCACATTGAACGGTATGTCTACACTTGCATCCACGAGAGATGGCGGTTTCGATCGATAGTCTCTCCTTTCCACACGACTAGCGAACGTGTGGTTCAAGCCTTCATCTCCCGTGGATATGAGTACGTGATGAATCCACGAGAAAAGAAGGTTCCGGTCGACCGTATCCCTTATCTCACACTAATAGCGCACGGGTGTTTCGCGTCTTCATCTCTCGCGGCTAAAAGTATATAGTTCAAGTTAAGGGGAATGTACTGACGGTTAATGATGTGTTACATAACTGGAATTTAGGGCATGTTGACAAGTATTGCAGGGGGCTCGAGCGTTTGAAACCGAGACACAAATCATTTGTACAGATTAAGGTAGTATCTATAGGGCAAAAAGTTCCTGACAGGGTGATTTCACGGATATAAATGATCATAATCCTTGAACAGTGCAAGACAAACAATCAAACAAGTACATCATAACATGCAGACAATACTTGTAGAAAATGCTACTGACTAAAATTTGTAATGACAAATGTGAAAATATCACTTGTAGGCCTATATTGTAACAGTAACACTAGATATTTTACCACGTAACATATTGTGAATGTTTATTATGGATTGACATTATTCTAGAAAATACTCCTCTGAATGGTGTGGAGCAGTTTCAATACAATATGTTCACCCGGAAAGTTAGTGCGATTTGCGATCGTTTAAATGTTTTATATGTTTACACTGAAAATGTAAACCTGGGTGAAAATGATAGTGCATACATATAGTTCTTTTCAGTGCATATGTGAACATTTTTCCATTGCATTAATGCACGCATACTTGACGTTTTATCTCGATGCATATCTACCTCATTGTCCTTACAAATTGACATCACTTATACGATATTCCCAGTTCATATCTCGCTCATCTTACATTACCGGTACATTATGCTGGATTTGACTAGCTAGTACGAACTAGTCACAATTCAACAGAAAAAGTTGCAGATACGCTGTCGGTGTTGACAAATAGAACTAGTGAGAAGTCACAAAATAAAGCGCGCGCATGTTTTCAACAATGACGTTGATTGAAATATTATATTGTTGACTTGTTTTGTGTAACTTTTCGTTGGCCATATTGTATTTAGAAGCCCCGGTGACCAAGTCAATTATCGCTAGCGGAAGTAACTGAAGTCACCGTTGGGCGTGGGTTCGAGTCCCGCATAAGGCATGGGTTTTTGTAAACGTCCTTTCACCTATCATCACTTCATCGTTTCATTATCATCCGCTCATTCGTACCCCCGTATAACCTAGCTGTTGATGGGGTCGTTAAGCAACATAAAAAAAAAAAAAAAACGCATCCTACCGTTACCTTCAAGTGTCGAATAGTATCCGATTTTGACTAGCTGCTATGCAAGTTACCCATGGATGTGTAGATAACAGCGATAGATACGTCACTACCGTTATCTATATAGATATCCACGTCCTTCTCGGCTTATCTTGTCTAATTCTGTTATCACAAATACTCGTTACGTACTTGTAGAGCTATACAATTATAGCGGAGTGTCAAGGTGGATAGATTGGATATTAATTGCACGAGACACTAGCCATAAGATGAGTGAGGGGTGGGACGGGAAGGGGGAGGGGTTATAAGGGAGGGGGGATATTGATTTCATCGAACGAGATTAGAAGATCGAATAGAATGTCTATATTAAAAGTATTTCCATCGTTTGGTGAGCTGAGCTGGAAGTAATTTTATATAATTCCTATAACATAATAATAATAATAATATCTCTTCATTTTAGCAAATATTTGCTATGCTTCATACATATTTATAATTACAAATAATATGATTAATACTTATACAGGTATAATATTATTCCTGAATAATGATAGATAAACATTATAGCACAAATCTCCTACTTTTCTCAACAAATTATTCTATAGCATGTCCCAGTATTATACAATCTCACTTCTATTAGGGACTAATTTCCACTCTTTCATCAATTATTTCATCTTCTGAAATCTTCTGGTTTATTTACATCCACATTTTGGAAATTCAAGATGAACTTCATGGAATAAGTATAATCTTGAATAGCAATTGATTTACTAACACATTTTTTCTCACCGAAGTTATAACACTTGAAGGTTGATTTACCACCACCACCACCACCACAACAACAACAACAACAACAACAAACGCACGAGCTGAGATAATCCGACGGTTCGACGTCCAGTGCCTGCCATAAATTAGAGGCAAGAGACCGGTAGTTTATATATATACTCTTATTCCAATTATCGTCAGGTTAAATCTATAGTCGATGTAAATGTGAATCTAGTTATTTGATGTGAGTAGTGTTTGTTCAGTCGGTTTGTTTAGTATCTCGGCTGGCTCGCTAAACAAACTAACGATGTTGATTCGCATGTTAAATCAATAGGAGCCTACGGGTACGGATATTAACACTGTACATATCTAGAAGTCACGTGATACGTTATCATACGTTATTTTCTGGTCTAATAGGGAAGTCATTAGGTAGTTACATATTGGATTTTTTTTTTTTTTTTTTTTTTGGTGTAACGACGCACTGTTATGATAGCGCAGATCTAATGGCGTTAGATGGATGATTAATGAGATGATGAGATGAAGGTACTTGGGTAATGGGAAGGATAGAGGGAAGGAAGCGGTCATGGCCGACTTATTGTAGGAACCATCCCGGCATTAGCCTAGACTACAGAGGGAAACCATGAAAAATCCTTGTAAAGATGGTCGGCGGAGGGGATCGAACTGGGTTCGAAATTCCACTCGCCTCCCGGATCACACGAAGCGACTGCGACTGTCATACGTTATTTTCTGATCTAATAGGGAAATAATAATTGGTAGTAACATATTGGATTATTAAAAACCATACACACATTTCAAACAGAATGTAATTATTGCGTAAGGTCTATACCCAGTCCATATATAGGGCAGAAAGTTCCCACCAGGGTGATTCCACAAATATCAGTGATCATAAAACTTGTGCCCTGCAAGATACAAAATTACCAAATAAATCACAAGATACAGACAAAATTTGTCGAAAATGTTAATGACTAAAATTGTATAATAACAAAAGAGGGAAGATCACTTGTGTGCAACAGTAACACTCGATATTTTTACCTCACAGTACCGCTACATACAAATAACACGTAACATATTGTGAAGAGCGTAGTTCTGATGCCCGTCCGAACGATCCTACCTTGTCATCCTCAGCCCTAATCGGAGCACAAAGACTTAGTGACACGTGTTATACATGTAAATAAAACAAGAACCTATTCTTGGAATTGAGGCCGAGTTATTTATATAGTGTTCTCTCACAGAAGGCTTATTGCAACAACGTTATCACTTAGGTTACTAATGTACCATTTGCATTTCTGTTGATTCTGTTGAAGAGATTGCATGCACAGCCGTGCACAGGATGCATTATTGCTTGCTTAAGATGGTACATGCAAGGTGTTTATATACCAATAGAGAAATAATTCATCTTTACTAATTGTTTCTATGTTCAAAAACCAGTGTAATTAAATGAAAAGTTCACATCTCTAAGATAATTTTATTGTTTCAGTGCATTCAATCAGTTTTGAGATGATACGTCAATGAATAAAAAGAATGTGGTGAAATTCATTGACGTATTTTATTTTTTATATTAGGTTTTAACGACGCACTGTTATGATAACTGAGATCTAATGGCGTCGGATGGATGATTAATGAGATGATGGGATGATGAGATGAAGGTTCTTGGGTAATGGGAAGGATAGTGGGAAGGAAGCGGTCGTGGCCGACTTATTGTAGGAACCATCCCGGCATTAGCCTAGACTACAGAGGGAAACCATGAAAAACCCCTGTAAAGATGGTCGGCGGCGGGGATCGAACTGGGTTCGGAATTCCCCTCGACTCCCGGATCACATGAAGCGAGCGCGTTAACCACTGCGCTGCATGTGCCGGTCATTGACGTATTATCTCAAAACTGATTGAATTCACAAAAATAAAATGCCGTATCAATTGAAGAGCATAAAATTATCTAGGAGATCTGAACTTTTCACTCAATTAAACTGGATTTTGAAAATGGAAAAAAATAGTAAAGATAAATTTCTCGATTTGTGTAAGCACCGTGCACACACCCCCTTGAATTAGCACCGCGATTTTGTGATTATCCAAGTTTTTGCATCAGTTTTCTCCTTGTACTGGCTGTAAGTTTGCCAACGGTGTTTCGATCAGCCTGTTGCTGAAGGAAGCGGTTGACACGTACAATCACTATCAGCTGTCCGATAAGACTACGGTGTTGCCGCTGTTAGCACTTGTGCACGTACTAGATCTTGTACCAACTACTTTTCACTTATCATTACTCACTATCTGAATCAATTTGACAAATAAATAATGCGAACTTGTGAAAATATTCCCTAAAGCCAATCCATGAAACTAGATTTTAATGAATAATTACAATATTAATTTTCCTAATTTGAGAAAACTAGAAATCACAATCTCAATTTCAGAAAATATATTCAAATTATTTGTCTGCCAGAGACCTTCAGTCATGACGTATTCTGTATAGAAACATAAACAGAATCGAGTAATGTCTACGTCACGACTCAGAAAAAAGCCCGGGTCCTGGAGGACAAACGAATTAATTATAATTTCTGAAATTAAGACGATGATTTCTATAGTTTTCTCTGAAATTAGGGAAATAAATATCATCATTATTCGTTAAAATCTAGAGTGGCAGTACTGAGATGTACAATTGATATCAAATTAGGTCAATGTATTGGTGTTAGGCAAATAGACCATGATAATAATGAGAGAATGATGACACTTCATAAAAATCAGTACGAAAATACCGGTACAGGTGGCTCAGTGGTCGAGCACTTACTACACGAGCCTCGGTTCGATCCCTGTCACAGTCCATATAAGTTATACAAGTCCCAGTTTTATGATGGGAAGATCTTTTGGAAGTACGCCATGTTTGATTCAGATGAGGGGGGACAGGGGGGAGATACAAGCACGTGTTGGGCCTAATGTCAGTTAGGTTAGGGGGGAGGGGGAGGGGGGATTATGGCGAACAATCACCGCACGTGTAGAGCTAATAAATGTGTTCACGAGTATTGAAGGCTTGAACCACCCGGCTGCTAATGGTGTGGGATAGGGGAGACGGTCAATCGGAACCTTCAACTCTCGTGGATATACACTGTACAAGCGAGGCTATTTTAGAGTTTTATTATCAACAGCTGTTTTAGCAATTCTTGATTACGGTCGTCTGTTTTTCCATGTGTATTAGTATTGACGGTTGGGTGTGTCGATCCTTCAACTCTACAAACAAAGGACTTACTGAAGTTGTGCAACTTTATCCATAAACGAAGACGAAAAGTAGAATAACTATTCAAGTTAATTAACTAAATTAACTACAACACCCCCTAACAGAGTTTTTTTTACATATACTATTTGAGTAGAATGATAAGAAAAAATATGACTGATATAATAAATAATGAACAGAAAAAGAAAAGAACATTTGAAAAGGGGTTTTTTACTCGCATCCCAACCATGTCCCTTAACCTACTTATTGAACGCAGTAGAAATACGGAGAATTCACTCAAAGGCCAGAAAATGTATACTTTTACATGGCATGATAAAATAGGCCAATATAACAATATTATAAATTATATGTTATATTATAATAATTATATGATCATATACAAGTTATTATTTTACAATACAATATGTTTCTATACGTACGGCACACAAGCAACTGATAACACAGCATAACTACGGTAATGATACCATTTATAGATAACGAGCTAGATGACCGAGTATCAGCTAGAAACATCCGACCGCTAACGCTAATGAATAGGGGGAACGGTCGATCGGTACCGGCAGTCATTGTACTTGTAATCTGAACTATTACTTCACTCCTTCAATTGCATATTACGTTGCATGCAATGATGCACTTTTCTGCACGGTCGAACATGCAACGATGTGATGCATTTTATTGCACATTAATGTCACTGTTGAATGAGATTTATTGTGCAGTTTCACTTTCCATTGGAACTGAATATTTCATTACCATGTTGGGAAACTTGAGAATAGTTAAAGGAGATCACAATTCTGAAACTGGATTCTAACGAATGATTACGATATTTATTTCCACAATTTCAGTGAAAACTATAGAAATCATCATCTCAATTTAAGAAATTATAATTTAAATATTCAAGAAAAAGAAAACATTTTCTTGATAAATTTTCCAAAAGATTTGAATTTGGTATATTTTACACTTTGAATTATACAATTTTTGTTATAATAATATCGAAACTTGATACAAAATCATTGTTTCCCAATAAAGGCTATGGATGAAAGATGAGATCGTTTGAACGGGGCACCACAAGGGTGATCTTACCACCCCATTACACAATATGATACGATTCTTATTATAAAACCAACTATCTCAACCTCCATATCTATAACATATATCACTCACTCACGCACATGAAACTATGTCATCTGCGCAAACAACGACGCACAAAACATATTATAGATATATTCATGAAATAAAGCGAAGTGTTTTGGCATCAAAGTCACCACACTTCTTTTCCCTCTTATTGACACATCAACACATCCAATCGTCAATACTAGCACATACAAGAGACGTTCGGTCGGGACGTTCAACTCACATATTGCGAGGGTCAAGATCCGACAGAGAATTTAGCACTGCGCTGCAGTGGGGTGGAGAGGGGAAGTGGGGGAGTGGGAGAGTGGGAGAGAGAGAGAGAGAGAGAGAGCGAGAGGGAGAGAGAGAGAGAGAGAGAGAAGGGGGGAGAGAGAGAGAGAAATAAAGAGAGAGAGAGAGAGAGAGAGAGAGAGAGAGAAAGGGAGAGAGACAGAGAGAGAGAAAGAGAGAGAGAGAGAGACAGAGAGAGAGAGAGAGAGAGATAGAGAGAGAGTTAGAGAGAGAGAAGGAGAGAGGGAGAGAGAGAGAGAGAGAGAGAGAGATAGAGAGAGAGATAAAGAGAGAGAGATAAAGAAAGAAAGAGATAGAGAGGGAGAGAGAGAGAGAGTGACAGAGAGAGAGACAGAGAGAGAGAGATGAGAGAGAGACAGAGAGAGAGAGATGAGAGAGAGAAAGAGAGAGGGAGAGGGAGAGAGAGAGAGAGAGAGAGAGAGAGAGAGAGTTAGAGAGAGAGAGGGAGAGAGAGAGAGAGATGTAGGTGAGAGTAGAGGAGGCGACGGGAGTAATGATGTAAGTACTAAGTACTGTGACATTACCGGAGGCCAATACCTAATTGCCTGTCAGGAACTGGATCATACGTAGCATTACGTTCATGTCTGCAGTGATTAGAGTTAACCATCCAAGTCGTCACGTTTGATGCCTTTAATGGTTCCAATGTAACGCGGCTAGTGACGTCATAAGTACAGGGATGAAGTCATAGATTGTTGTGCATACAATCAAAGCAGATGTACCGGCTGTAAGGTGGAATCATTAGATACATACGTTTGAAACTTTTGGTAATGAACAACAATTAGGCCAGATATCATGACAAATTTTGAATAGAAGTGAAATTTGGACAGTACTTTGACTGAAAAATATTGACGAAACATGAAAATAATAGTAATCAACGAAAAATCTAAATACGTGTAGTGGGAAGCTCGAGAGGGTTTTCAAATACATTTTTTTTTCAAATGTCATAAAAAAACTATCAACATTATTTTTTCTTTCTAATAACATCGAAATTTGATACAAAATCATTGTTCACCAATAAATTACAAAAAATTGTAATATAAACTGAAAATAACTAATTGATGAATTATAAATATTACAAATAACAACTAAGTTAGAAATAATACAAAAAATCGAATGCGCTTTGAATTGTTTGAATTTTAATCTTTACCCTAATTCGGCGTCCCAGGCACAACATTTCACCCGATATGAACCCAGTCCCACGGCCCTTAAGATCCAAGGTACCTATAGCCCAAATCACGCTCCATTGATCTCACTTGTATAATGTGTGTCAGGGACAAAGTGACACTGTCAACTCAATCAATCCACCACACTTCACACAGTTTACAATTACACTTGTCTTTGACACGAGACTAATTAGTTTTACACTTCAATTGTGGCTCGACACTCCGCATCGCCAGTGGTAATGTATAGGGGAGACGGTCGATCGGTACCTCCATACAAAAACAAGGACAGGACATAAAGGGAAAAGTTCAAAATTGAAGTTTTTACAGTTAGATTTTGTGTTCTGAAAGAAACAATGGGGATTTGTTTTATTATGAAGATAAAAAACGAACAGAAAGTTCAAAATTGAAGTTTTTAGAATTAGATTTTGTGTTCTGAAAGAAACAATGGGGATTTGTTTTATTATGAAGATAAAAAACGAACAGAAAGTTCAAAATTGAAGTTTTTAGAATTAGATTTTGTGTTCTGAAAGAAACAATGGGGATTTGTTTTATTATGAAGATAAAAAAAAGAACAGAAAGTTCAAAATTGAAGTTTTTAGAGTTAGATTTTGTGTTCTGAAAGAAACAATGGGGATTTGTTTTATTACGAAGATAAAAAACTAACAGAAAGTCATTATTACTAATAGATACTGAATATGACGAGGAAGTATCGTTCGGACGAGATACCATCAAGAACTATCTTATTACTTCAAAAGAAATTTGACATGTTCTACAACAATGTGCATTGCTATAAGTGAATATTATTATTGTTGTTACCAACTAGGAAAACGCCATATATGTGTTGCTAGACGAGCGAATAGTAATAGTATGGGTAAAAACTGCTTCGAGTGGTACCAATTTAGCACATTTTATGTTTTTTCTTCAAAATGGCTGATCCGATCAAGCTGAATTTTTTTAGAAATGTGTATCAAAATGTAATTCAACTTCACGCAAAATTTCATTTTTTAGATTTTTTTTTCCCGCTATGCTAGTCTAATGGGTATTTTTGAAATTTCTAAAATTCATAAAAAAAAGTTACCCCCCGATAATGCCACAAAACTTTACAGATCTAAGTTAGATGAGGAACCATATTGAAAAAAAGTTTGAAATTAATAGCTGTAGCCATTTGATCTGTGGAGAACCGTCAAAAAACATAGAAACGAACACCAATTTTTTTCAGTATGTCAAATTGATTCCTCGCTAAAGCCCGTCTAATAAATTCCGAGACAATGAACCATTTAATCATATATTAGGTCAACGGTATTACGAAGAAACAGATACAGAACCATTTCGTAATGTAAGGTGGCTCTGGTATGAGATATACGGGCCTATCAACATAGACGATGAGTGGACAATGTTGAGGAGAAAGTAATATTGCGATTGGACGTCTAAGCTGTTCTTATCTAAGATAAGGTTGGAAAGAAATTAATTGGCAGTTTCATTCAAGTTTTGATTAACATTCATTTTCTTGAATGATTTTATATTTCAAACTAGAAAAGTAGACAAATGTGAACCCATTTCTACTCTAAACCAATTGAAAACACATACCGGTATACAATTTTAGGAGCCATTTTGTTTCGATTTTGAAATATCATTAATTAAATTATTTTTGCTGAAAAATCACGAACCAAAGTATAATGTCAATTCCAGAGTTTCATAAAATTATTAATTGAGATCACTTTTCCACTTCAACCTCTGAACTCTCCAGAAAAAGTTGCTATTTTGAATATCAGTTAATCATGTCTACTTTGCCTCCCTCCGTAGCTCAGTCAGCTAAGGCACCGCTTTAGAAACTGAAGTCAACGTTGAGCGTGGGTTCGACCCGCATAGGGCATATGGGTTATCATTTATCATCACTTTATATAATCATTATCACCTGTTCATTCGTATCCCCGTATAACCTAGCTGTTGATGGGGTCGTTGGGCAAACAATAATAACCAATTCTACTTCAGCGAAGGCCTATCCAGGAAATAACGCCACTCGGAACCCCCGACTAACGAATCAGGAACACAACCGATTGGTCCCAAGCCAGAACATTTTTTTTTTACCGCGGAACATAATAGAGCTTTTTCCTTACAGGAAACTCGTTCGACGGTGATGAACAAAAAACCTTCATAATGACACAGTAATGGTATATTAATAACGAACACAATTAATTTTTGTAATTGTCCATGGCAAGTTCAATGCCCTGCCCCCCCCCCCCCCCAACCCACCCAGCGGTTGAGCCAATCACATCACCCGAATCCACGCGTGGAAACTTCCACTGAGAAACTGTGAAACTGTCATAGCTCATATGCCAAGACAGAGAGAGAGAAATATAGTCAAAGAAAGGTAGATACAGAGAAAGGGAGAGACAGAGAAAGAGAAGAGAGAGAAAGGGAGAGACAGGGAAAGGGGGAGACAGAGAAAGGGAGAGAGAGAGAGAGGAAGAGAAGAGAGAGAAAGGGGAGAGAGAGACAAAGAGAGAGAGAGAGAGAGAGAGAGAGAGAGAGAGAGAGAGAGAGAGAGAGAGAGAGGGATAGAGAGAGACAGAGAGAGGCGAGAAAGAGAGTTGTATCAGAGGTGTACATAAGATAAACAAGGAGACAGATAAAGAATTAATAAGAGAGAGAGAGACGATGTATATCGAGGACTAGAGAGAGAGAGAGAGAGAGAGAGAGAGAGAGAGAGAGAGAGAGAGAGAGAGAGAGAGACAGAGAAAAGGAATAGAGAGATATATATCAACGGTTTAAAAAAGATAAACAGAGAGACAGATAGCGAATTAATAAGAGAGAGACGATGGATATCGAGGGCTAGAGGGGAGGGAGAGAGAAATCAATAGCGCGACACCCGCATCGAGTTGCCCAGCTGTTGTAAGTGACGCAACGGAGTGGCGTTTATCATGTTCGTGCCTGCGTGGGGCATTCACTCCAGCCTCCAATCTCGACACATGTGATCATGAGAAATACGCCACTGGAGGCACTTAATGCAAAGACAAATAGAACCTTGGGAGGCGAGTCTGCGAAATATCAGTTTTTTGTTGTTAGCTTTTGAACACGGTATAAGATATCAACATATAACATAGATCATTTTAATACCATCAAAATTATCTCAAGTAACATTATTTAACCTTGGATTCTAACATTTTAATACGTGTTAGTGCTGAAAAAAATGTTTTTAGCTGTATATATGTAAAAATTATGCGATGAGTTGAATAGTTTATCCTTATTCCATTGATTAAAGATACTATTCTTTAGTACATATGCTTATACGGTCTTGTAGGTATGGGGCTAATACAAATATCTGAGTTTCCTCTGCATTAGAATTTCATAAGTTCTCACAGAAAATACACATATTCCGCTAAAGCGACTCCCATTGTTTTATGACGCTTAAGGCCTGGTTCACAATTGAAATATGGAATAGTGATTATGGAATAGCAATAGTGTTATAGGTTATAAGCGAAATGGATGATGGCGTTTCCATGTAACCGTTCACAATAAGGAACTGGTTATAGTGATTAGGTGATAAGTCATAAGAAATGAAAACAATCCATTTCTTACGACTTATTCCTTATAACCATTATGACAAGCCGAATTCTGACCAATCAAATGATGTTACTACTGTAGTCAAGTGACGTACCGTTATGTATTTCGGGTATTTATTTTTCTCTGAGACTTAAATCAGACCTTATTCTCAAGGAATAAATGTCAAAATGACTGTTGACAGTTGCTGCAATTGGCCTAATATATTATTATAATAAAATAATAGAATAATAATAAAATAATTCAGAAGGCCTCGGTTGTTGTCACTGCCACTGAAATTCGAACCGTTCAACGGAAAATAATGATTTAGGTTGGCTGTGAACCACAGTGAAATAAGAGGCTATGGTGGCACACCTACGTCACTGTACACTATGGGTGGATTGCAAGAACGAAGTTTAAACCCCGGCCTACTTTAGACGCCGTCTAAGTACAAAATAGCATTGGAGAGGCAATGCTATTTTGTACTTAGACGGCGTCTAAAGTAGACCGGGGTTAAACTTCGTTCTTGCAATCCACCCTATAACACTATTGCTATTTCATAATCACTATTCCATATTTCAATTGTGAACCAGGCTTAAGAAACAAATAATGTTAGGTTCAACTAGACACGAAGGCGTATAAACGGTATAAATCACTTCAGGGTTTCTAGCCCCAATAAAACAACAGCGGATTTAGGTCATTCCTAAATTAAACATAGTTAACATAATTTGTCAAATTAATTTAATCACTGAGAATGTGACTTACTTTCTTATTCAGTCTTTTCCAGTTCTATCTACATTGACAACCTCGTCATCAATATAATATATAGGGCCTACTGATATTGTGAGTATACACGCTAAGCTAACAAGTTGCAACGTTCATCATGGTTTATTTGCATCAAAATAGAGTTACTATTTAAAGTGAAAATAAAATGAGACAAATGTAAAATATCAATATCAGCAGAAGAAAAAAGGAGACGGCGAATAATCGCAGTAAATGTTCCAATTTGTCAATATATTCGTTTATTTATGTACATATTGGGTTTAACGACGCACTGGACTGATGATTAAAATCTATTGGCGTCGGTGAATGATTATGAGAGGATGGGATGATAGTATTCATGAAAGGTTATTTCATTATGTGTTCTTTGGATAGTGAGGAGTCGGTCGTGGCCTGTTGTTCAAGAAACATCCCAGTAATAATCAGTGCACAAAGGATACACGAAAAACCCCTGTCCGGATGGAACCCTGGTCTCCTGAATGACGGTCCAGTGGGCTAACCACTCGACCACTCGTCTCAGTTTGGTCAATATAAATATCGAACATTCCTTTCAACCCAACACGAAGAATCGAATTGTTCATTCAAACGTTTCAGCCGAATCAGTTGAACTCATTTCCATTGTGGTGATAAGATCGCTCTTGTAGTGGCCCGTCCGAACGATCCTACCTCGTCATACTTGGTCTCAATTCGAGAAGAAAGACTCCGTGTAACATTTCTATGCTAGAAATGAATGATGCGGGGAGAAGTCGAGCCTGGTACTCTTAGATGATCACAATTCATTATGACTATCCCGTGACATTGTACTAAACCTATTAATTATCTGATTTTCTAACACAACTTAATAATAAAAGGTACAATAAGTAACATTTTGCCGTGTTGAGTTGGTAACTGGTAGATGGTAACACTATTGTGATGATGCGCAAACTTGAAATTGATAACTATATTTTCTATGAAATATGTTTTAATTTATAACGCTGTCATAAGAAGACGTATAGATATCCCGTCGTGCCTCGCTATTGCGTCCCCATAGTCTCCATAGGGAACAAAGTTATCGCCAGGGGTATTATACAGATATAAATGATCATAAACTTCGAACCGTGCAAGAAACACAATTTGACAAAAACATTTTGTTACTTTTTCAATTGTTACAATTTGTTGCAATTTTGTTAGAGTCAAGAATGAATATACATGATGGGATGAATTAAGCAATAGAATTGGAAAGGGATTACAAAGAAGTACAAAGGGAGGGGTAAGAATGGAAGTGGAAAAAGTGGATAGAGATGTAGGTAAATACAGATTCATACAAAGAACGACGCGGGAATAGAATGAATTGGAAGATATCAAGAATATAACGAAGATCAGTGATTTGAGAAGAGAGCTAAGAAAAACAACAAAGTATAATTTTATCGAGTAATTTCATTAGGTATAGTAACCATTACCACCTGTTTTATGAACAATCTGTATTGAATAAAATCAATAAATAAATAACAAATAACAAATGTACATGAAAATGTATGAAATTGTCGAAAATGTTTTTTTTTAATAACATCGAAACTTCATACAAAATCATTGTTCCTCATCATTAAGGCTATGGATGAAAGGTAGGATCGTTAGCTAATGAATCAAATTTTATAATAACAAAGGTGGAAATATCACTTGTATGTAACAGTACCACTCAATATTTTACCATTGATTTTTACCTCACAGCGTACCGTTCCATAAAAAATAACACGTAAAATATTGTGAATGTTTATTATGGATCGACAATATTTTCTCTGAATGGTATCAAGTATTATTTTCACTACAACATGTTCATCGGAAAAGTCATTACGATCGTTTATATGTTAAGTTGGCACTGAAAATGTGGCATTGTGGGTGAAGTGAATCCCCTTGATACGCCCTAATTTGTGTAATTCCATGAAAACATTAGATAAGACAATACGAGGTACTTCCGGCGTCCATGCTTGCAATGAGTACGAAGAATCGTGACCGCCGACAACAACGCTTTTACTGGCCTGGGAATACCCGGCCCTTCAGGGTATGTGATTACGCAATCAAGAGTTGGTTGGAAGTGGGAGGTCGAAGGTGAGAAACGAAGTGAAATTTAATTTTGGTAAAAGTTGAGATGGGTTTTATCGGTAAAAGTTGTCGAGCACATTATCCTGAGAGGTTGCATGAGGTCAGTTGATAAAATGTTGCTTGTGATAATATCGAGTAATTATAAACACTTTTGACAGGTGGATTTAGTAGTCTGGGTATGTTCCGGGGTGGGAGTACCAACAGCTGAAGGACTAAACGTTGAAATCCGATTTACACTTGCTATGAAATCCACTGTGAAATCTTCATGTAATCTTCTGAAATTCCCACATTATCTTGAAATCCCTGAAATCCTTTTGAATTCCTGAAATCCCAGAGATGACTTGAAATCCCCGAAATCTATGGAAATCCCTAAATTTCTTGAAAACTCTGAAATTCGTTGAAAACTCTGAAATTCGTTGAAAACTCTGAAATTCTTTGAAGTTTCTTGAAATCTCCTAGCTGAAACCAGTTGCACAGTTAAACCTACACCAAATTTGCAAGCTGTTAACCACTCGATACACATTGTTTGTTTTTCTGTATTCCAAAACGGAAAAACTTTCCCATAACCCCAAGTTCAAGACACCATTTAGATAAGTAACTATAGACACTTGATTATATTTTCTTCCACCAAAGTGCTTCACGCTGGCTATTAGTCAACGAAATAAATTCGCACACCCATTACTAAAAACTTGTATGCTATTACACAATTAGGGTGCGAAGGTTTTCTAGGTAAAGTCCCAAGGTGTGGACAAACGCGAGGTCAAAGGTAACAACGTATTGACATTTAATTCGGGTAAAAGTTGTCAGGCCACCTTCAACTGTGAGGTCAGTTACGACTGTTGATGTTTACTTCTTTTGTTTTCTTGTTGACAAGCACTTAGATGTGGTAATTATATATTTCAGGTCGACACTCTTGACAGATGGACGATAAACCGAGTGGAATAACAAAACATAAAATAATTGAAAAAATAAAAATAACTATATATCGAGGGGTTAACAACTCCTGAAATCCGGTGTACATTTGCCATGGAATCCCATTGAAATCCCTGAAATCACTTGAAATCCCTATGAAATCTCTTGAAATCCCCTGAAATCTCTGAAATCAGGTGTACACCAAATTTGCGAGTTGTAAACCCCTCGCCGTATATGCGTGACAACTTATCACTTATACCATCTTGAAGGTATTACAAATATCTGTGTTTCCTTGTTTCTAGAATTTCGATATCTCATACCATTAAGAGGTTATCACCAAAACACATGATACTCGGCCGAATCGCTTCCCACGGCTCGATTAATTACGGATATATGTTGAGATGTTCTAAATGTAGAACAGATAACAAGATTATGTCTTGCAACACACTGAAACAAATCGCCGAGAAGTCGGATAAGGTTTCCCGGAGGGATAGCGAGATTAGCTGGAAACGTCGTCGACATAGATACAAAGTACCGTATATGATTCTACTTTTTAATCTATTCATTATAGAATATAGGCTACATGAATCAGTTCAATATAAAAAGTAATGTAGGATCGTTCGGACGGGGTACCACAGGTATAATTCCCTCCGTTACTCAGGTCGGTTGAGGCACCGCTTCAGAGACTGAAGTCACCGTTGGGCGTAGGTTCGATTCCGGTTTTTGTAAACGTCCATTCACTTCATAATTTCATTATCACCTGCTCACTCGTATCCCCGTATAACCCATCTGTTGGTGGGATCGTTAAGCAAACAATAATGACCACTTCGGAAAAATACGCTGAAAACTTCTTTCTCGAATTGGATGGACACCGTCCAATACGGAAAAGAGAAACCGAAAAAATTAATATTAAAAAATAATCTAATTGGGTTAATACATTTAAACATCTTAAACCACGGGTAATGTGGAAAATATGTTGAAAGATCATTTCCTATTCCTTGGAATCCCTCCAATAAGGAAACATAAAAATGAAACTAATCCAGATAACAATCGACGACAACCCAAGAACGTATGTCCATGTCGGAAACGAAGGTTGTAAAACATGTCACCAATGCCACGCTCACAAATCATGACGTATTAGATGAGTCATCACAATCTACCAGTGACGTCACTCCGATCAGCTGTTCGATTACAACACACGGCCCAGGTGAGCGGTAGGCCGCCTGACGACAAGGCCTGGTGGATTACACAACCAGCTCGCAGAAACGAGTCCAAGAATGCGAATCTACTTGATCGCGCGTTATCGGCAAGAGATGAAGGCGCGAGACGCCTGTGTGGTAGTGGTGTGGGATAGGGGGGACGGTCGCTCGCAACCTTCTTATTTCGTGGAGACATACTAGGTTGTATCGATGAGAGATGAAGGCGCGAGACACCCGTGTCATGCAGGTGTGGGATAGGGGGGACGGTCGCTCGAAACATTCATCCCTCGTAGAGACATAGTTACTATAGGTTGTATTGCTGAGAAATGAAGGCGCGAAACACCTGTGCGATATTGGTGTGGGGTAGGGGGGACGGTCGCTCGAAACATTCATCTCTCGTAGAGACATAGTTACTACAGGTTGTATTTCTGCGAGATGAAGACGCGAAACACCTGTGTGGTGTGGGATGGAGGAGACGGTCGCTCGGAACCTTCTCATTTCGTGGAGACATGAAGTTGGTAACGTGACAACAAATGAAGATGCGAAACACTTGTGCGTTAATTGGTGCTGTATAAGCGAGACGGACGATCGTAACCGTCATCTCTCGTATATACAAGTATATATATTTGTAATGACGAGAGAAGGATCGAAACGGATGTGTGCTAATGGTGTGGGATAGGGGGGACGGTCGATCGGAACATTTTACTTGCGTGGACACGCGTATTGCTGGTCACTGGCTGAAGTATGCGGTCAATGAGAGAGATGGGTGAGAAAGGAACAGTGGGTGAGACAATAGACTTGCATTCGTGATGTAGTGGTAAACTGATGTTTTTAAAGGTTATATCAAGAGATTTGTCTGGCTCAACTTTGGAAACTAAAGTCAAGCTGGGCGTGGGTTTGATTCCCGCATGGGTTCTTTGTAACACGGTCCTTCGTACCCCAGAAGAACCTGAAAGTCAGGGGGTTCGAGTTTCCCATATAGCATCGTTCATTCATCACTTGCTCATTCGCACCCCCAAATAACCAAGCTGCTGATGGGGGCGAATAACAATCACTCGGTAATTTTCGAGATAACTCATGTAATAACAGTTATGTATTGATGTAGTAGAGTGAGATTGTCGGGTAGAAATTACAGAAAATTAGATCAGCAAAACGTGTGCTAATGATAAAAATGAAAGCGAAGTTGATGTTCCTATTACTTTTCACTTCATCTTTTTTCGGGATGAATAACACCATAAAATACCACGATAAAAAAAAGCCCACATAACAAGAGCAATAAAAACAGAACTGGCATAAAAGCAAACATTTAATCAAAATTACGTGGTTCTTTTAAATAACATTTTCGCTGTAAAAAGTTAATCAAATAAACATCTGAAACACAAAACAGATTGAACGAATAAAAAAGAGTACGAGGAAAATAATAAAAACCCGAGATTTTTTAGACCTTAACTTTCACACGACGGGTCTCCGCAATCACGAATACCATCTGTTAAATAATTAAATACGTTTATATACGTAACATTCCGTCCGAGACGAGTAGTCGAGTGGCTAGCACACTGAACCATTATTCAGGAGGCCGAGGTCCGATTCCCGCCGTGGTCGACCATCCTGACAGTGGTGCATCGTGGTTTCCCTCAGTCGGTTACGTTCATACTGAGTTGGTTCCAATTAACAACAGGTCACGACCGACTCCTTCACACTATCCAACATCGAAGTGGCTATTCACCAAACCGGAAGTAGGATTAGTATAGTTTTAATTTAGTTTTAATTATTGATTGATTGTTATGTTGTGTTAGTTTATGTTAGGTTGGTTTCGTTTGGATTTAAAGTTGGTTATAAATTAGGTTGATTGAGCTAAATTTAGGTTGCACGCAGCAGCAACAACAACAACAACGGCAGCAACAACAACAACAACAACAACAATGTTCGCATGTTGTGACGTACACCGATGGTCCGATGAATACAGAGGCCGCCATCGATCCAAATAAAAATGTAAAATAATATCCTTTCATCTCACCTTTATTTTCTTTAATCTTCTAACAGATTCTCAATGAACAACATAAACAGTAAAAATCTAAGTTATAAAAAAGCACACACATTTCCTATTAACCGTATATTGTTGATCGATCGAAATACGTCATGCATGAACATTCAATCAATGTATGTCGAACAGTTAAACGAGCATCGATTTCTCCAATTGTTTTCCTCTATACGCACAAGCTTTCAAACACTCTCCGAGTCCAAGTGGCAGTGCCTCCTATTGTCACCACTTCCTGCAGTCTACACCAATCAGCAGTCAGTAGCAACAATTGTTATTATCGACACAAATCAGAATGACAAAGTGGTGTATCACTTTCATTGTTGTAAAAATTGACTAATTGAAAACCATTGTTGTCAACCATGACATTAGGGAAACGTACAATTTATATTATTAATGGTTACAGAAATCGATAAAGCGGAAGTTAGGCCTATATTGGCGAGTAGGGCCTAGTCATATAATATATAGGCCTACTCTTGTGTTCACTAAAGAAGAATGACTCGTCGATACCAACGTGACAAAGGCAAATATCACCGTGATAACTGTATAACTGTGATACTTATAGGACGAGTTTATACGCGATTTGGATCAGAACTACATCTTTCAAAAGTGGTAAGTGTTTAGTGCTGAAGTAGTGAATTGTGCTTACTAGTTACTACTGAAGGTTTTCACAACTATTTACTATTTAGAGTAGCTAGACATTCAATTCTTGTCGAGGAGGAAGTTAATATATATATATATATATATATATATATATATATATATATATATATATATATATATATATATATATATATATACATATATATAAATATATATAAAAATATGTGTATATTGGACAACTAAGTGTTGGACCTACAATTAAAGTGAAAACCATTCAACATTGAAGGCTTCTATTCTATCTTGAACCCTAATATTTTGATTGACCAATGCAGATCGGCTAATGAGATAAGCGACCAGACATGAGTGTGAGACCTACTTTAGCTTGCCCAATAGTCTACTAAAACAGACCATAAGTCTGTACATTAGACAGACCGGCCTTAAGAGCACACGGGAGGCGGTTTACACAAACATATTTTACAAACTTTCAGAACGACTAATGTCTAACACGAGTTCCACCGTGTTTTTTGTTTGTCGCGTATACAATAAAACAAGAAACAAACATAAAAACAAAATGGAATGGAAGCCTTCGTTAAGGTCATTTGATAATTTTCGAGGATATATCTACTTTCAAGAGATAAATAATTGTCCGAGTAGAGGTGGTCTATACTCGCGAAAATCTAGGTTCAAAAAGTCGATAATTTTATAAATACTTGAGATTTATATGGTATATTAAAGAGATTTCAGTGTTTCAGTTGTATTTTAATATCAGCACCTATTTCACACCATTATAAATGTATCGTCAAATTCCTGATATTTCGCTAAATCGACTCTCAATGTACTCTTAATAAGAGTCCATGGGGGTCCATTTAGCGGATATCAGTTTTTTGGTGATAACTTTTGAACGGTATGATACATCGAAATGCTGATCAGAAGGAAATACAGATATTTTCAATACCTTCAAGATGGTGCAAAGTAATAGCTATTCATCTCAATCGCCTGATTGTCAGGCGTATATACACCTAAAATTGTGTATTTTATAAGCGTATACGCCTGACAACCATCAATTTGAGATAAATACAGCTATATGTTATACGGGAGTAAATAGTTATTACTTACATCATCTTGAAGGTATTTAAAAAATCTATTTTTCTTCGTTTTTAGAATTTCCATATCTCGTACCATTCAAAAGTTATCACCAAAAACCTGATATTCCGCTAAATCTTCTCCCATGTACTCTTAACGAGATAAATAAGTAATATGCTAATGGCGTAGCGGTAATGGTAATAAAGATTATATTACGAGTGCCGAATATTACGTGATGATACTTTTACGTTGAGCTATATAACTGAATTAAAATATTCATCCAGTTTCAGAATTGATAACGAGCTGGTGATAGTACTCGTAACTTTATATAGGACGATTGTACATATTTTATCAGTATTCACAAACTCATTTTTTAATCGCTAAAGAGTATAGACTTACATTCTTTTATTTGTATAATACAGGCCTATATAAACAATGAAGCATAGGGCCTATATGCCTACATTAAGAGCGAAATATCATTTTCCTTATGATAACTTTCGCACGGTATGAAATATCAAAATTCTAATACGGGGGAAACAGATATTTTTAATACTGTCAAGATGGTAAGTAACAACTATTTATATCGCACAATTCTCGAGAGTAGGCCTATACAGCTAAAAATTGTTTTTTCAAGCTGTATACGCTTTGACAATCATACGATACGAGGTAAATATACCATCTTGAAGGTATTAAATATAGCTGTGTTTTCCCCGTATTAGAACTGTAGGCCTACCGTTCGAAATTTTTCACAAAAAAATATATTTCGCTGAATAGACTACCATATGCGCTCTTAATAAGTTATCAGAAGATATGAAAGAATTATTATCTAAAGTGTTTATTCATAAAAAAACAGAGGACTTGGTAAATACCATCGATTGCTCGGCTAATCTAACTTATATAGACTAGGACGATGCATAAAATAAGGCAATTTCCTTCAGAGCTTAGATTATATAAATACACATGAGATATGAAAGATATTAATTCATCCTCAATACAATGCAAAAGACTGTGGTGAATCCTACAGAAGATACGACATGTTGAAGTTACTATACCTTACTCATTAGTTGTCACCTGTTTCCTTATTCGTTCATGTAAACCGTAAATATAGTTACATTACTTCTAAACAAAAGTAGATAGTGTAAAAAACAATCGAGACAATGGAAGGCCGTGAAATTCTTGCCTATAACAGGCTTCTGTCGAGTAACAAAATGACTAACCATCGTTACCATAGCAACATAGCGAACTGGGCAACTAACAAAGCTGTGATTGGTTTATCAATGGGTGGACATTGTTGTCATCGTGACATTGTTGTCTCTTGCAACAAAGAGTGACGTTACTTGACAGAGAAACTTGTATTCAATAGCATGTCAAAACGAAGCCTCATGTCTAATACTGAATATAATTACAGTTTTGATAGGTAAGGCAGTTTTAAGCCCTATACACATTAAAAAAATCCCCTCTAATCAATCGGCGCAGCTCAGTACGCCTACATATATTTAGATTTACCGAACTTCAATGATATTCTATACAGAAAGACACTTGAAATTTAAATCCAATTTTTTTTTACAAATTGACTAAAAAAATTGACCATTTAACAATACAATTTTATGGTTTGAATTATTTTAAAACCCTAATTGAACGTTTTTTTTTTACTAGAAGTCAAGACGAGATCTAACTGAATACTATATAATACGTCTACCAGTAAATCATGATTTCAAGCTTCAGTGACTTTTTCGAATAAGAAATAAATCGTTACAAAAATGCACTAACCTTTTACTGTTGCAAAAATACTGGTTCGACGAGTTTCTCAAGTAACGATTTGCAGATCGTATCAGCTGATTCCCTTGGTATAAATTAATCCGCGCACTCAACACTGCCGTCAAGGTTAATTCCCTTCAATTCAACACAATTTCCACACAGAAAATCGAACACGAATAATGACAATGCACTTTGACTCATCAACAAAGCAATCACTTGATAATTATTAACCAACTAGCGAACTTGTAATGTCACTAACTTTCTGTTTTCACACACTCGAAAAATGGCTGCCACAATAAATCACACTAAAAACACAAAGAACGATCTAGAAAACACTTCGAAAAGAACTCTAAAAAAACATAGAAAAAGTTTCCAGATAATTCGAATGTCACATTTGAGTTGTATGTCTCATTCCATAGTGATGAAATATAGGAAATTGGGATTTCCGTTCGAAATAATTGGAACGTCGGGAGCAATCGCGAAATACGTCTGCTCTGTTCGGCGACTATTGGTGAACTGATTTTGCCGAGGGGTTTTCTCCTCGTCAAGGGGGCGTGGCTCCAGCCTTGGTTGCAGCATGAATCAACGTTGCTATTACCACAACGGCGTGTGGAAACAAGATGGCGGATTGGCAAGCTATCAACTGCCTCTCAAACAACTCTCTCTCAAAACACATTGACTCTAACTTATACTGTCTCTAGAAAAAACTGTATCTCAGAACAACTGTCTCTCAAAAAATCTGTCTTTCGTTCGAACTGAATTTCTCCGTAATTCTTCCACAGAGTGTACATAATGGGGTGGGGGTTGCCCCTACCGGCCACCTGAAAGTTATACTAATCATCTCAAAAATACAGACATTTGCGGAGTCCCGGTTTTCATTGGTATTCCTGTTTTTCTGGATTTTCGAAAAAAAAAAAAAAAATCTTGGTACTTTTTTTTTCAGAGTCATTTAACATTGCTCTTATGGAGAGACAGTTGTTCTGAAAGACAGTTTTTCTGAGAGTCAGATTTTCGAGATTTCTTCGATATTTTTTCAGAGTCATTTAACATTGCTCTTATGGAGAGACAGTTGTTCTGAAAGACACTTTTTGTGAGAGTCAGATTTTCAAAATATCGAAGAAATCTTGAAAATCTGACTCTTAGAAAAAGTGTCTTTCAGAACAACTGTATCTCCATAAGAGCAATGTAAAATGACTCTGAAAAAATATCGAAGAAATCTTGAAAATCTGACTCTCACAAAAAGTGTCTTTCAGAACAACTGTCTCTCCATAAGAGCAATGTTAAATGACTCTGAAAAAATATCGAAGAAATCTTGAAAATCTGACTCTCACAAAAAGTGTCTTTCAGAACAACTGTCTCTCCATAAGAGCAATGTTAAATGACTCGGAAAAAAAATCGAAGAAATCTTGAAAATCTGACTCTCAGAAAAACTGTCTTTCAGAACAACTGTCTCTCCATAAGAGCAATGTTAAATGACTCTGAAAAAAAAAGTACCAAGATTTTTTTTTTTCGAAAATCCAGAAAAACAGGAATACCAATGAAAACCGGGACTCCGCAAATGTCTGTATTTTTGAGATGATTAGTATAACTTTCAGGTGGCCGGTAGGGGCAACCCCCACCCCATTATGTACACTCTGTGGAAGAATTACGGAGAAATTCAGTTCGAACGAAAGACAGATTTTTTGGGAGACAGTTGTTCTGAGATACAGTTTTTTCTAGAGACAGTATAAGTTAGAGTCAGTGTGTTTTGAGAGAGAGTTGTTTGAGAGGCAGTTGATGCTATACCGGCGGATTTGTGCGCATGGTATAGGATATAACCGCCATGTTGTGCTATGAGTGATGTATAGATAGGGGGATTTTTAGAATCAATTTCCACGCATGCTCACAGCTGTTTTCCCCCCCTCCCACACATACGAACGATTGGCCGTCTTTGCTATGTGTTATATTATCGTCCGGGTGCTTCGATTCGGCTAGATGCGTTATAGAGGTAAATCGCAAGTGGAGATGACAAGAAAATGAAGAGACTAAAAGTTTTACTTGGAAAAAACTCTGGAGACATGTACAATACATAATATATTTGCATAATGAGAAAAGAATTTTCAGAAAGAACACAGAAACGAGAACAAAGGCATATTGTTCGTTGGAAGCAAAGAAGAGAACGAAGAATGGAAGATAGAGAATATAAAGTACAATAACGTCTCAGAACACAGACGACAGAGTTGTTCATATAAAAGGCCAAACATCAGTTTGAACCTCTTACATTACTTGGTCAATATTTCCTTTGTGGTGCTAAGCTCTTCAATGTGGTGCCTTGTCCGAACGATCCTACTGTGTCATTCAAAACCACAACAAAGAAACAATGATGTTGTGCCAAAATTTGTATGTCGACAAAACAAAAATCGACAAAAAAAATCAAGAAAGGATTTGCGGAAAATAATAATTCTGACAAATGAAATCACATTGGGAAGATATTTGACTAAATAATTATTATCCACAAAACCGAAAGCTTCCTAATATTGTACATTGTAGGCCTATAATGTTTGGATATTTATATTGTATATGGATATTATTCCTTTGGGGTGCCGAGATCGCCCTTCTGGTGTCCTGTCCAAACGGTCCAAAACTTTCATCTTTGCCTTCATTGGGAAAAATGATTTTATACGTCAAGTTTCGATGTTAATTATATTAATAGAAATGATATTGTACATATTAAAACGTATAATCAAGTAGCTCATAGGTCTATAGGTATTGCATGAGCACAACTTTTCAATGTCAATTAGCAGTTCTAGGCCTATGTCGAACCAACATAGCACTATTCATCATGTTATCTGAACTTATATATAATTATGTTATATTATTGAGAAATAATAATAGCAAATCATGATATAATTATGATCAATTGCAAGAAATAAATCATATTCACGTGGTGAATCATACCTGATTTATGGTTTAATAGTTGATTACGTAAAATAAAAGTGATATAATTAAATATAATTATAATAATTACACAAAATACGACTTTAATAAATTATTGTATCCGTGATTTCTCAGTAATGAGTAACGATAAGTCAGTTAATTGAATAAAAAGAGGTAACTAATAAGTGAAACATTTTTTCCATTCATCGAATGTATACTGTATTGAATAATTCATCCAATTCAGACATTTTTCTTTCGACTCAAGAAAAACTATTGAATTGCTCATATTTCCTGATCTTATATTTATTAGTTTACTGTTTATACAGTTTGTGGAACTAGCTACATGATGATTGATTAGTTGCTTTGAGTTGGTAACAGAGCCCTTGTGATGCCTCGACAGAACGATCCTACCTAAGAAATAACTGGGGAAAATGACTTTCTCAAGTTTTGAAAACCACAACTTGAACTTGTTACGAAAGCGGAAAATGGTTTTCGTTCTAAAATATGATATTTTTCAAAAAACTCGTTATGGGCCTAATTCTTCTTCATCTCTGCTGAGGAGACCGGGGTTCGATTATCGACACGATTGACCATCCTGAATTGGGTCTCCTTCTGTCGTTATATCGAGTGAATAAACGAGGGGCTTACAACTCGCAAATTTGGTGTACACCTGATTTCAGGTGATTTCAGAGTTTTCAGAGATTTCAAGAGATTTCAGGGGATTTCAAGAGATTTCATACGGATTTCAAGGGGATTTCAAGTGATTTCAAGGGGATTTCAATGGGATTTCATGGCAAGTGTACACCGGATTTCAGGAGTTGTTAACCCCCCGTGAATAAATAATGAACTAGTTCCTTAAAGGTACCCACCCACAGCGAATTATTTTCAGTGCCGACACCACGTTGTTACTTTTCCCGAATAGTCAAGTTGAAATAACTGACCGATTCACTGTAAACCAATCGCTTGTAAAAGTGCAGCAAGCGTGTCTATCGGTTGTTTATCACATCACGAATAGGCCTGCCAGTGTTTGCTAACGACGGCCTATGACGTCACAGGATTACTCACAATGCAATCAGCAGTAAACTGTACTTCTTGTACGCTTCGTCATATTGTATACATGCAGTGTGATTAAAACATTCAATGACAGGTGATAACTCCGTGATTAAAGGTTGTAAAATGTTTAAATGTATAGAGGAAGTATATCAATAAATATAAATTATAGGTCTACATATAGGGCCTAGAGATATCAAGAGATTTCGAGATCATCAATAAAAACGGGTTCTGGTGACGTAATTAAACACGGCACCACCACCCTTGTATAGAGAATACATTCAAACACGGCACCTCCACTCGTTTATAGAGGATACGGTCAAACACGGCACCTCCACCTATGTATAGAGGATACATTCAGACACGGCACCTCCACCTGTGTATATAGGATACATTAAAACACGGCACCAACACCCTTGTATAGAGAATACATTCAAACACGGCACCTCCACCTGTGTATAGAGGATACATTCAAACACGGCACCTCCACCTGTGTATAGAGAAGTCGTTCGTGACGGTCGTAAGTGATCAGTTATTTAACCTGGCTATCGTATCTCAAAGGGACATTACAACTGTGAAACTAGATTTTAATGAATACTGACGATATTTAGTTCCCTAATTTCGGAGAAAACTATATAGATCTATATATTATATATTTTTTTAATATAGGGTTTAAGAACCCACTGTTATGATAGCGCAGATCTGATGGCGTCGGATGGATGATTCCCCTGTGAAGATGGTCGGCGGCGGGGATCGAACAGGGTCCGAAAACCCCTCCGGGTCCGAAAACCCCTCCGGGTCCGAAAACCCCTCGCCTCCCGGATCACATGAAACGAGCGCGTCAACCAGTGCGCTGCATGTGCCGGTATAACTCTGTAAATATCTCTCTAAACGAAAAGGGCTACAACTATACAAGCAATTCATCTATTCGCACAAACCAATTTATAATCATAGCCCAACACTTTAACACACTACACATTCCCCATGCACTATTACCATACATTTAGGTCAAGATCTTAAACACTTCACGAGAAGACGGTTCCGAGCGACCGTCTCCCCAATCCCACACCACTAGCGCACGGGTGGTTCGCTTCTCATCTCTCATCAATACAAGTATCCACGAGTGTTGAAGGTTCCGACCGACCGTCCCCCCTATCCCACACCACTAGCGCGCGGGTGGTTCGCGTCTCATCTCTCATCAATACAGGTATCCACGAGTGTTGAAGGTTCCGACCGACCGTCCCCCCTATCCCACACCACTAGCGGACGGGTGTCTCGTAAACACCCATGTCTAGTCACACTGCAATATTGTGTCTATCCAACACTGGTATATAAACACGGTTCGAGACGACCAATCGTTAGTGTTAGTAGATACGTTGAAACAGACGCTCGAACCGGCCGAGAGCGAACGTGACAGACGTATTGGTGTTCAAAAATGTCCAAGTTGATATATTTCGGGATTGGATTTGTTATACGAGATGAAGGTTCGGAATAACAGTGCGATAGTGGTGTGGGAGAGGGTAAACGGTCGATCGGAACCTTCATCTCTCGTGGAAAGTTTAGTGGAACCAAGAGATAGTTCATCAAGTCGAGAATAGTGGCGGATTTTTTATGTTATTTTATTCGAAAATTAGAATAGAAATATTGAATTGGTATTTATGTCATGGTTATCGAGAATGTTTGAGATGGGGATACCAATTAAGGAGTGCACGAACACTACACAAAATGTCTGAGACGCGGGAAGAATGGGTGGTGGTGGGTGGAGGGAGGGAGGGGGAAAGGTGGGCAATGTGAGGGAGATTTTTTGATACCAATTTAGGAGTGCGAAATTGTGGAGGGAGAGTTGGGTTTTTTGGGGGGGGGGGTTGATGGGGGGGAGGGGGGGAAGGTTTTTTTGAAAAAAAAATTTTTTGGAAAAGGGATTTTTTTGGCGAATTTTTTTTTAATTTGGGGTGAAAGGGTTTTGGGGTTTGGGTTGTTTCCGCATGACGTGGGGGCCAGGGCCTACCGTTTTCAGTTTGTTGGTCCCAAAGCGATGTTTCCTTAAAAAAAATCCCACTTAAAAAAAAAACTTTCTACAACCCTCAACCATTTACTTTCCAAAAAAATTAAAACTCATAACCCCCTAACCCCAAAAAATAAAAAATTTTAATAATTAAAAAATAATAAAAAATGGTTTCCCAAATATTTCTGGACAAAAAAAATCAACCGGGACACCCAAATCATCGAAATCCCCTTGTTTTAAAAACCAATTTTTAAAAAAAAAGAAAAGGGTTTCGATCATTGGGTTCGGAAAATAACTGCGAGAGATGGGTTTTCGAAGGGTTTGGGCAATAAAACCATAACGTCAAAAAAATTTTTTTCCCCTTTTTTCTTTTAAAAAAAATAAAAAAAAGTATAAAAAGACGACTTTAGCGAGGTTCAATTTTACCTACGAAAAAAATTGGGTTGTTTTTTTGTTTTTTTTTTTGGTTCTCCCAGGTCAACCTACAGTAAAACAACTTTTTTTTTTCCCATTTTCCTTTCTAATTTGTTAAAAAAGGGGGCTTTTTTTAATTTTTTTTAATTTTAAAAATTAAAAAACCCTTTAAAAAAAAAACCCCAAAAAAAGGGAAAATTTTTTTTTTTTTTTAAAAAATGAAATTTTTTTTGAAGTTAAACATTTTGAAACAAAAATTGCTTTTTTGGGGGGAAAATTTTTTTAAAAAAAAAAAAATTCTAAAGGTCCCCAAACAGGGGTTTTCCCATTTTTCCCACCATTAATGTTCAACATAAGGCTTTTCCTGTATAAAAAACTTTAAAATAAACCTTTTACTGTGCAAAAATACTGGTTCGACGAGTTTCTCAAGTAACGATTTGCAGATCGTATCAGCTGATTCCCTTGGTATAAATTAATTCGCGCACTCAACACTGCCGTCAAGGTTAATTCCCTTCAATTCAACACAATTTCCACACAGAAAATCGAACACGAATAATGACAATGCACTTTGACTCATCAACAAGGCAATCACTTGATAATTATTAACCAACTAGCGAACTTGTAATGTCACTAACTTTCTGTTTTCACACACTCGAAAAATGGCTGCCACAATAAATCACACTAAAAACACAAAGAACGATCTAGAAAACACTTCGAAAAGAACTCTAAAAAAACATAGAAAAAGTTTCCAGATAATTCGAATGTCACATTTGAGTTGTATGTCTCATTCCATAGTGATGAAATATAGGAAATTGGGATTTCCGTTCGAAATAATTGGAACGTCGGGAGCAATCGCGAAATACGTCTGCTCTGTTCGGCGACTATTGGTGAACTGATTTGGCCGAGGGGTTTTCTCCTCGTCAAGGGGGCGTGGCTCCAGCCTTGGTTGCAGCATGAATCAACGTTGCTATTACTACAACGGCGTGTGGAAACAAGATGGCGGATTTGTGCGTATGATATAGGATATAACCGCCATGTTGTGCTATAAGTGATGTGTAGATAGGGGGATTTTTAGAATCAATATCCACGCATGCTCACAGCTGTTTTCCCCCCCTCCTACACATACGAACGATTGGCCGTCTTTGCTACGTGTTATATTATCGTCCGGGTGTTTCGATTCGGCTAGATGCGTTATAGAGGTAAATAGCAAGTGGAGACGACAAGAAAATGAAGAGACTAAAAGTTTTACTTGGAAAAAATTCTGGAGACATATACAATACATAATATATTTGCATAATGAGAAAAGAATTTTCAGAAAGAACACAGAAACGAGAACAAAGGCATATTGTTCGTTGGAAGCAAAGAAGAGAACGAAGAATGGAAGATAGAGAATATAAAGTACAATAACGTCTCAGAACACAGACGACAGAGTTGTTCATATAAAAGGCCAAACATCAGTTTGAACCTCTTACATTACTTGGTCAATATTTCCTTTGTGGTGCTAAGCTCTTCAATGTGGTGCCTTGTCCGAACGATCCTACTGTGTCATTCAAAACCACAACAGAGAAACAATGATGTTGTGCCAAATTTTGTATGTCGACAAAACAAAAATCGACAAAAAAAATCAAGAAAGGATTTGCGGAAAATAATTATTCTGACACATGGAAGCACATTGGGAAGATATTTGACTAAATAATTATTATCCACAAAACCGAAAGCTTCCTAATATTGTACATTGTAGGCCTATCATGTTTGGATATTTATATTGTATATGGATATTATTACTTTGGGGTGCCGAGATCGCCCTTCTGGTGTCCTGTCCAAACGGTCCTAAACTTTCATCTTTGCCTTCATAGGGAAAATATGATTTTATACGTCAAGTTTCGATGTTAATTATAGTAATAGAAATGATATTGTACTTATAAGGTCTATAGGTATTGCATGAGCACAACTTTTCAATGTCAATTAGCAGTTCTATGTCGAACCAACATAGCACTATTCATCACGTTATCTGAACTTATATATATGTTATATTATTGAGAAATAATAATAGCAAATCATGATATAATTATGATCAATTGTAAGAAATAAATCATATTCACGCGGTGAATCATACCTGATTTATGGTTTAATAGTTGATTACGTAAAATAAAAGTAATATAATTAAATATAATTATAATAATTACACAAAATACGACTATAATAGATTATTGTATCCGTGATTTCTCAGTAATGAGTGACGATAAGTCAGTTGATTGAACAAAAAGAGGTAACTAATATAAGTAAAACATTTTTTCCATTCATCGAATGTATACTGTATTGAATAATTCATCCAATTCAGAAATTTTTCTTTCGACTCAAGGAAAACAATTGAATGGCTCATTTATCTTGATCTTATTTATTAGTTTACTGTTTATACAGTTTGTGGTACGAGTTACATGACGATTGATTATTTGCTTTGAGTTGGTAACAAAGCCCTTGCGCTGCCTCGTCAGAACGATCCTATACCTAAGAAATAACTGGGGGAAATGACTTTCTCAAGTTTTGAAAACCACAACTTGAACTTGTTACGAAAGCGGAAAATGGTTTTCGTTCTAAAATATGATATTTTTCAAAAAACTCGTTATGGGCCTTATTCTTCTTCATCTCTGCTGAGGAGACCGGGGTTCGATTATCGACACGATTGACCATCCTGGATGGGGTTTCCTTCTGTCGTTATATCGAGTGAATAAACGAGGGGCTTACAACTCGCAAATTTGGTGTACACCTGATTTCAGGTGATTTCAGAGTTTTCAGAGATTTCAAGAGATTTCAGGGGATTTCAAGAGATTTCATACGGATTTCAAGGGGATTTCAAGTGATTTCAAGGGGATTTCAATGGGATTTCGTGGCAAGTGTACACCGGATTTCAGGAGTTGTTAACCCCCCGTGAATAAATAATGAACTAGTTCCTTAAAGGTACCCACCCACAGCGAATTATTTTCAGTGCCGACACCAGTTGTTACTTTTAGTGTCGAATAGCCAAGTTGAAATAACTGACCGATTCACTGTAAACCAATCGCTTGTAAAAGTGCAGCAAGCTTGTCTATCGGTTGTTCATCACATCACGAATACGCCTGCCAGTGTTTGCTAACGACGGCCTATGACGTCACAGGATTACTCACAATGCAATCAGCAGTAAACTGTACTTCTTGTACGCCTCGTCATATTGTGTACATGCAGTGTAATTAAAACATTCAATGACAGGTGATAACTCCGTGATTAAAGGTTGTAAAATGTTTAAATGTATAGAGGAAGTATATCAATAAATATAAATTATAGGTCTACATATAGGGCCTAGAGATATCAAGAGATTTCGAGATCATCAATAAAAACGGGTTCTGGTGACGTAATTAAACACGGCACCACCACCCTTGTATAGAGAATACATTCAAACACGGCACCTCCACTCGTTTATAGAGGATACGGTCAAACACGGCACCTCCACCTATGTATAGAGGATACATTCAGACACGGCACCTCCACCTGTGTATATAAGATACATTAAAACACGGCACCAACACCCTTGTATAGAGAATACATTCAAACACGGCACCTCCACCTGTGTATAGAGGATACATTCAAACACGGCACCTCCACCTGTGTATAGAGAAGTCGTTCGTGACGGTCGTAAGTGATCAGTTATTTAACCTGGCTATCGTATCTCAAAGGGACATTACAACTGTGAAACTAGATTTTAATGAATACTGACGATATTTAGTTCCCTAGTTTCGGAGAAAACTATATAGATCTATATATTATATATTTTTTTAATATAGGGTTTAAGGACCCACTGTTATGATAGCGCAGATCTGATGGCGTCGGATGGATGATTCCCCTGTAAAGATGGTCGGCGGCGGGGATCGAACAGGGTCCGAAAACCCCTCCGGGTCCGAAAACCCCTCCGGGTCCGAAAACCCCTCGCCTCCCGGATCACATGAAACGAGCGCGTCAACCAGTGCGCTGCATGTGTCGGTATAACTCTGTAAGTAAATATCTCTCTAAACGAAAAGGGCTACAAGCAATTCATCTATTCGCACAAAACAATTTATAATCATAGCCCAACACTTTAACACACTACACATTCCCCATGCACTATTACCATACATTTGGGTCAAGATCTTGAACACTTCACGAGAAGACGGTTCCGAGCGACCGTCTCCCCAATCCCACACCACTAGCGCACGGGTGGTTCGCGTCTCATCTGTCATCAATACAAGTATCCACGAGTGTTGAAGGTTCCGACCGACCGTCTCCCTTATCCCACACCACTAGCGCGCGGGTGGTTCGCGTCTCATCTCTCATCAATACAAGTATCCACGAGTGTTGAAGGTTCCGACCGACCGTCCCCCCTATCCCACACCACTAGCGCGCGGGTGTCTCGTTAACACCCATGTCTAGTCACACTGCAATATTGTGTCTATCCAACACTGATACAGAAACACGGTTCGAGACGACCAATCGTTAGTCTTAGTAGATACGTTGAAACAGACGCTCGAACCGGCCGAGAGCGAACATGACAGACGTATTGGTGTTCAAAAATGTCCAAGTTGATATATTTCGGGATTGTATTATGAAGGTTCGGAATAACAGTGCGATAGTGGTGTGGGATAGGGGGACGGTCGATCGGACCCTTCATCTCTCGTGGAAAGTTTAGTGGAACCAACAGATAGTTCATCGTTCAAGTCGAGAATAGTGGCGGATTTTTTATGTTATTTTATTCGAAAATTAGAATAGAAATATTGAATTGGTATTTATGTCATGGTTATCGAGAATGTTTGAGATGGGGATACCAATTTAGGAGTGCACGAACACTACACAAAATGTCTGAGACGCGGGAAGAAGGGGTGGGGGTGGAGGGAGGGTGGGAAGGGGAGGGGTGGGCAATATGAGGGAGATTTTTGGATACCAATTTAGGAGTGCAGAAACACTTCATAAAATGTCTGAAACGGGGGAAGAAGGGGTGGATGGGGCTTGGGGGGGAAGGGGGTTGGTGGGGGGAGGGGATTTGAGAGATTTTTTTGGAAAACAAATTATTCTTTGATGAGAAATGTGTACGAGTTTTAATTGTACGATACGGGTTACTGAGACGGGTGGCTGGCTAGCATAGTGAACCGTCATTCAGGAGATCGGGATTTGATTCCCGCCATGGTCGATGATTCTGACAGGGGTTTTCAGTGGTTTCAGGTTCGTTCAGGTCAATACTGGGATGGTTCCTTAACAACATGTCACGGTCGACTCCTTCACACTATCCAAAAACACCTAATAAAATAACCTCTCATCATCCCAGAATCCCATATATCTCTCGCCGAAGTCAATAGATCTTAGTCATCAGTAAAGTACGTCGTTAAACCAACTATAAATAAATACAGATATGGATTACCAGAGATATTTTCTGGCACTACAGAAAATCAATCCGGCTACATTACCAAACTATCGAAATCCCATTTGTTCAAAAACCCAAATGTTTGACAAACCAAATGCTCGAACTGTCGAAGAAATGGGGTTTCGATCATTTGGTCTACCGAGAAAATAAACTGTCGATGAGATGGGTTTTCGAAGGTATGAGTCAATAATGAGCAAATAACGAATCAAGAATACTATCTTTTCAATTCGCCCCTTTGTTCATCTTGAAATGAAAAATAAATAAAAATATCGTATAATAAGACGAGCTTTAGCGAGGATTTGATTTGACATACTGAAAAAAATTGGTGTTCGTTTTTATGTTTTTTTTTCATGTTTTTTTGTCGGTTCTCCACAGGTCAGACGACTACAGCTATCAACTTCAAACTTTTTTTCATCATGATTCCTCATCCAACTTAGATCTGTCTAGTTTTGTGGCATTATCGGGTGGTAACTTTTCTTTTTATGAATTTTAGAAATTTCAAAAATATCAATTAGAATAACACAGCGGAAAAAAAAAGAAAATGTTTTTATTTTCTTAAAAAATGAAATTTTGCGTGAAGTTGAATTGCATTTTGATACACATTTCTTAAAAATGTTAGCTTGATGGGGTCAAACATTTTGAAAAAAAAACATAAAATGTGCTAAATTGGTACCACTCGAAGCAGTTTTTACCCATTTTTACCCATACTATTACTATCCGCTCGTCTAACAACGCATACATGGCGTTTTGCTAGTAATAAAATATACGCATTAAAATGAGATATTTCAACATAAAATGTATGCCTACTACGCGCATATGCGAAGCTACAAATCACCCGCGCGCTACTGTTGTAGAATAGAGAGGACGGTCGCTCGGAACCTTCATCTCCCATGCCAGCAAGTGATCCGCGACCCAGTTCTGTCCACCCCATCCAACATGCCAATACCAGGAACACACTCGAGTATTTACAAATGGCGTGCCAAATCGCGCACAACACTACACACTGTTAGAGCTCGTGTCTGGACGTGTGCAAATAAATCAAATCAGACACGACACTGTCACGTCACAAACAAGCTGTCATGAGGCTGTCAGAAGAAAGATTAGGAGTTTCTGGCCTCGAAGGTATACATACACGCGCCGTTTTGGTATTTCCCTTAAATTCTGTTCAATTCGATTATTATTAGACGAGCTTTAGCGAGGATTCAATTTGACATACTGAAAAAATTGGCGTTCGTTTTTTTTTTTTTTTTTTTTTTGTCGGTTCTCCACAGGTCAAACGGCTACAGCTATCAACTCCAAACATTTTTTCAATATGGTTCCTCATCTAACTTAGATCTGTATAGTTTTGTGGCATTATCGGGGGGTAACTTTTTTTTTATGAATTTTAGAAATTTCAAAAATACCCATGAGAATAACATGGCGGAAAAAAAAGAGAATAATTTTATTTTCTAAAAAAATGTAATTTTGCGTGAAGTTGAATTACATTTTGATACACATTTGTAAAAATTTTCAGCTTGATCGGGTCAGCCATTTTGAAAATAAAACATAAAATGTGCTAAATTGGTACCACTCGAAGAAGTTTTTACCCATCTACCCATACTATTACTATCCGCTCGTCTAACAACGCATATATGACGTTTTCCTAGTTTTTAGAAAAAGAATGTGTGAAATGGGGGGAGGGGACTTTTTGGGTGTATACCTACATCGAAGTCTTATAGTAACACCACAGAGTAATGAAGTTTTTACCCTCCTCAATCTATGGTAACACCATAGACGAAAGATAGTGTTGGGCAATCTATATATATAAAGCTGAAAATCCATCCGGACGGTGAGCGAGCGTTGTCGGGGCACATGCGCAGTCCGCGAGAGGTTTGTGGGTGCGAGGAGGGGAAAAGGGCCGATTGCGCGTGAGCTGTGAGCATGTTGATCTAGATTATTGTCCTTGAAGCCTGTCATCGCATATAGCATATAGCATCGAATGGTCTGGAACTTATACGCAGCCTATGACAAGTAGGTGTACGGGCAACAGATCAGTAGACTACCTGTCAGCGCACAAATCAGGGCCGGCGGTAAAACTGACCCTCACATTAACCCTCATTTCTTCACCACCACTCTTTTGTAAACCCCTGCAACACATGTAGTACCTATTCAGACCGCTAGAAAGCGCTACAGGCATGCTAGATTGTGCTGCTACGAAGGCTCCTTCCTTCAGTGGCAAGCGTAAGTACTAACCGTAGAAGTAGGCGAGGGGAGTGGAGACGTGCACGAGGAATTAACTCTTGTTTAGCCATAAGAGTACTGTCTTGGTAGTATATCTTTTGTACGGGAATCTACCGTCCCGGTTAGTCACGTGCACAAATCAGGAACTTTCCGTAAATTTTCTGAATGGTTCACGTGACTATAACCGGTACGGAAAAAACCGTGCGTCCATGGTACTATGAATAAAATGAATAAAGACTTGAAGGCATGGCATTCACGTGTACGAAACCGTGTTCAGTTCGCGCAGTATGCACCGGATGACGTCACAGCTGAGCGATAGCAGGGGAACTTGGTGCGCCTGGGAGGGGAGGAGAGGATTGCTCATATGTTTATTCAACTCCGTCGAAACGTCGAGACGCAAATAGTACTCAAGTTCGTGGTTCTACAACCCTTATTAATCTATGGTTCTAGAAATTGAAATCTATAAATGTGTTCACGTTTTTTTTAATCAGTAGGGGAGGCCCCTATACCACCTCTCCTGGATGCAAGTACACAATTCTTCTTCAGTTTTTCTTGTTTCAACAATACCACAACTATGATTTTTGGCTAATCAACTTGACTTATATTCTCTTCCTATATTTAAATATTTATTATTATGTTTAAAATAACCACTCACTCCCAATGTCGCATTTAGCCAACTGTCACCCGCTAAATATGATTAACGAGAATATATTATTCTTATTTATAAAACACACCTCGACCGAAATAGCTTTTCACTTTGTTTTGTTGGCATTATGTGTATTTTCTTCACCTGAAGTGAAATGGTTCAACTGTTCTCAACAATACGTTGCCAACTTGACGGGCTTGAGGAAACTTGCACGGCTATTACTGTACACGGGACAAGAATAGGGGTGACACATACAAGGGTGTGTTTATTATTGTTTTTGAAAGGGGGTGCATGCACGGTCAACTAAATACAACCTGTATTATAAATACAGAGTGAAATTCATATTTTCTTCTATTTTCTATGTTCACGAAGTAGTGTGATAGAAAGAAAAGTATATTATGTCCTAGATAATTGTATGCACTCTTATTTGTATTTTTGTTTCAATAACGTTCCTTTTTTAAAATCGTCGATTTTTATACCTAGAAATAAGTTAATAATTTAACATAAGTAATGTTTGTAATTCAATTGTAATATTGTATAGATTATCAAGCTGGACCCTTGTGGTCAATCACATTTGAGTGAACAGCTGACAATAAAATTGTTATTCTCTCTATCATGTCATTCTATTTTGGTGAATTCAATCGGTTTCAAGATAATATGTGAATGAATCCCAAGATTGTGATGAAATTCATTTACGAATTATCTTGAAACGATTTAATTCACAGAAACAAAAAGTCATTAGACGAGCTTTAGCGAGGATTCAATTTGACGTACTGAAAAAAATTGGTGTTCGTTTTTATGTTTTTTTTTCCATGTATTTTGTCGGTTCTCCACAGGTCAAACGGCTACAGCTATCAACTTCAAACTTTTTTTCAATATGGTTCCTCATCTAACTTAGATCTGTATAGTTTTGTGGCATTATCGAGCGGTAACTTTTTTTTTATGAATTTTAGAAATTTCAAGAATACCCATTAGAATAACATTGCGGAAAAAAAAGAAAATGTTTTTATTTTCCAAATAAAGAGCACACAATTGTTTGGGACACGATAAACTTTACATTCAATTACAGTGATTCGTGAACGTAGGAAAAACAGTCAAGATAAATTCCTCGATTTTTATAAGCACCTTGCATGCACCCTCTTAACGACCCCAACCTACGGCCAGGTTATTTGGGGGTGTGAATGAGCATATGCCTTAGGCGGGTCTCGAACCCACGCCCGACTTGACTTCATACAAGAAATGGATTGTTTTTAGGATCAAATGTTCAACATAAGCTGATCAAGTTGTGCTCAAGGCTGAATGATGGAGATCAACGAATGATAACTAAGTATAAAATCAATTAATACAATAAAATAAATATAATTATATTGGCCTATTCAAAGAAAATTTAAATCTATTAATAAAAATTAAAATTAAACGAACATAATTATTGTTATGGCGAGAAAATTACAAGTGAACAATAAGTCACTGACCTGTAAATAAATCGGAACAAAAATGTTCATATATAGAAAGTTCAGCTAAAAACAAAATATAATCTGCTAAAAAAATCACACATCAAAAACAAAGTAATAACATAAAAACATGCGACATAATAATAACAAAAACATGAAAACACATACTGACGCAAATAAATTGATGATGATTTCCGCGTTGAAATAATGAATAAAAATCTTGAAAAGATAACTTATATTGCAATTCATGTACAACAGTGATAACAAGAAGATGACAACGCACATACATCATTCTATAAGAGAGATTTATTTTTGTATATCAAGTTTAACGACGCACAGTAATGATACCGAAGATCTATTGGCGTCGAATGGATGATTATTGAGACGATGAGATGGAGGTTTCTTGGGTAATGGGAAGGATAGAGCGAAGGAAGCGGTCGTGGCCTATATTGTGGGAACAATCCCCGCATTAGCCTAGACCACAGAGGGAAACCACGAAAAAAAAACAGTAAATATGGTCGGCGGCGGGGATCGAACCGGGTCCGAAATTCCCCTTCTCTCCCGGAATCAAAAGGTTCCCACCAGGGTGATTTCACAGATATAAATGCTCATAAGACTTCAACAGTGCCCGATACAAAATTAACAAATACATCACAAGATGCACACAATATTTGTCGAAAATACTAATGAGTCAAATTTTATATAATAACCAAGGTGGAAAGATCACTTATATGTAACAGTAACACTCGGTATTTGTGCCGTCAATTTTAACCTCACCGCGTACCGTTACATAAAAATAACATATGTTACATATTGTGATTGTTTATTATGGATCCACAATATTTTATAAGATACTTCTCTGAATGGTGTGAAGCATTTTCACTACAATACGTTCAAATGGAAAGTCACTGCGATCGTTTATATGTTATGTTGACACTGATAATGTGTCGCTGTGGGAGGTACCCCAATCTCAAACTGTGTTAGTTCTCCGATTAGCTTTATTGCTATTCTAACAATTGTTGATCACTTGTTACTTGAAAGGCGCTTATAGGCCAATTGTTTGTTGATTGTTTTATCAAAAAGGTTTTAGTTTCTGAACTGTGTGAAGGCACTAAACACATTACTAGTTATATCTAGATTCATTTTACATCTGCACATTTATTGCAGAATCAGTAGAATCCAGTTCAAGTTTTATATACATTTATAAAATGGAGCCCAGATGATAAATAAGACATATGAGAATATAGACTTTGTACGTCTTGTAAACATGAAAAGAAAATGAAAAGTTTGAGAATTGTTTAAAACTAGGATGTGTTTTACTGACATCAATTGAATAATCTATGGCTTCAAGATTATTATCGAATGAATGCATGACCTTTAAAATGTAATTCTTCAGTCTATTTTATGATATTATAAGTTATTTTCAAGCAAGCTAAATTGTATACAATAGGAAAAGGAATTATTCAATATACTTGAAGTGAAAAATTAAATTTAGTGTATTTTTCGACTTTGCTGAGGGATCTTTTACCTATTTCATGATTTATTTTTGGAATGAAAATTTTGAATGAAACCATCAACCTTGCCGCCCTCCGTACCTCGATCAATCTATTCATAGGCCTATTAAAATATCTGATCAACTTCTAACATTTTATATAATTTGAAAAAGTACGTCCAAATTGATTATACAAACTAAACGATAATAGAATAATATGTGTATATATATATATATATATATATATATATATATATATATTATAGATAGTCTACTTCACAAATAAATATGATTCAAGAGCGCATGGGAATATTTTTGAGTGAAGTGGCATTTTTTTATGAATATGATTTTAACGGTATGAATATAAAAATTCTATAACTAGGAAAACATATATCTTTAATACCTTCACGGTAGTAAGAATAATTCAAGATATGGCGCTAAAGTTTTTAGAATTTCGATATCTTAATTATAACGTTCAAAAGTTATCACTAAAATATTGATATTCCGTTAAATCGACTCCCATAGAATCACTAACCATATCGTGCCGGTTTGTCTTATCTCGATGCCTCAACCCTGAACTAAGTCAACTTCAACGACTTAGTCAAACCATTTCCCTATTGCAACAATAAACCTGTACCCACTGCGGAAACCTTCGAGCGACCGTCCCCCCTATCTCACACCATTAGCGCACGGGTAACTCGCGCCTTCATGTCTCTGGCAATATCACCTACTCTTCTTGTAACCATAAAAGACGGTTCCGAGCGACCGTCCCCCCTATCTCCCACCTCATCGCACGGGTGGTTCGCACCTTCATTTAGAAACAAGTATATTAGCATATGTTTGTCATTTCCTACCGTGTCGCCTCAGTGTCTGTCATCGCTAAATACAACAATACTCAAGGTCAGCTGTTCATAACAACAGCACGCGTTGCATTGGGTTGTTAATAATAATAAACAACTTGGCGGTTGCTATGCACATGCTAATTGTAGGACCATTGTGCAAATAATACTTGCACCTACGAAAGATTGAGGTTCCGAGCGACCGTCTCTCCTATCCTACACCACTAGCGCACGGGTGGTTCAAGCCGTCATCTTCCTGGATGCAAGTGTATCTATATACATATACATATATATGTACGTGTTATATAACTCATTTCATTTATTTCATTTGTTATATATTTTATTCACACACACTAAAATACAAAAAATACAAAACAACAAGATAAAAATAAACATTTAGATGTGTGAAGCCCGCATAAGGGCTGAACTGAACTGGAACTGAACTGACACTTGATAAATTTTATCAAAATATAAATAAACATGAGTTGTTTGAGGCTTTCGCGACCCGAATATAAGGTATTAGATAAAAACCCAATATCTAATACCTCATAAATAGGCCTACACATGCTAGAAAATAAATGAATTTTAATTAATTTAAATAATTTTAATAATTTGAACCTCAACAAAGTAATTTTACGGAATGCTTCACTTCTTCAATTTCCTAATCTTGTGTTATCTTAGTCGAAATGCAGGAACGTGCATTGTAAGCTGGTATTAAGGTGGTGCACGCAAGGTGATTATAAAAAAAGAGAAATTAATCTCCACTCTTTTTTTCCATGTTCATGAACCATTGTGATTGAATAAAAAGTATATCAACCCAAGATAATTGTATACTCTTTAATTAATATGACATTCTATTTTTGTGTATTGAACCAGTTTCAAGATGATAGGCCAATGTTACCAAAAATATTATGGAATACATTGATGTATTATCTTGAAACTGATTGAATTCAAAAATAGAATGTCTTATTATATGAAGAGTATACAATTATCTTGGGGGTGATATACTTTTATTCAATTACACTGGTTCTAGAAAAAAGAAAAAAATAGTGAACATGAATTTCTCTATTTTTATAAGCACCTTGCATGCACCACCTTAACAGTTGGCTCAACTATTAAGGTGGTGTCCACAATCTCTACTTTCTGCTTGTAACAGTATTCAATTCTTCGAATATCGACTTTATCCTTGGTATTTACAAATAAATATCACTCAACAAGAAATGTCAAATTGTCTCTTTTTGTAACCGGATAAAAAAATCTTGCAAATTATAATTTATTTCAATTTTTGTGGCGAGTCTATCTTCAAGGTCATGCATATCCTTATTGCTACGTCGACCTTAAGGGGCACGTAGACCGGTCGAAACGTCCGACCGTCAGACACGTAGCATTGGATGAAGACGGTCGGTTGAACCTTCAAGTTACAAGGGCAATGATTAGCCTTCTTATCAATTGAAGAACTGAGCTGGTTATTACGTGGGGAAACACTACAGTTTCACGCCTCATTGACTAATTGAAGGTTGAGACGAAGAAAAATATCAGTTTTAGAATATAGAATTAATGGGGTGCATTTAACACGGTGCTTAGAAAAATAGAAAAATTCATCATCACCATTTTTTCTATGTTCACGTAACGTACATACAACATCCCAAGGAAGGTATTATTAAGAAGTATTGTACTTTCAGTTTTGATAAATTCAGTAGGTCTTTTACAGCACCATTTATATTCTTTCGAATAATTTCAATTTTAAAATAATCTTAATAATATCTTCTTTCATTTTCATACTTTTGTTATATACCTTCAATTAAATTAATTTTATAATATTTCAGGATTTTTTGTAATCAATTTTGTATCAATTTTGTAAAACCATTGTACTAATGTATTGATTTTTACGCTGTACCATCTTGGTATCCCGCTATTGCGGACAGCCGTCACAATAAAATGACATTCACTCTGAATAAAAGTATAACTCCAAGATAATTGTATGCTCTCTAATTAATATAACATTCTATTTTTGTGTATTCAATAAGTTATGACTTAATACGTCAAATGAATACCAAGAACGTGATGCAATTCATTGATGTATTATTTTAAAACTAATTGTCACTTCACCCAATATTATACCAACGCCAATTATCCTTTATCTAGAAGCTTGTGAAAAGAAATAACGAGCCATGGGTCCCCATGGTGATAACAACCTCAAACTGCCAGTTAGAGATATTCCCACGTTGGTCATTCTGGATCTAATTCAATCAATTTTAAATGTTTTTATTAATTCAAAACATATATTAAAAATACAAAACAAAACAGGTCCACATAAAAAATCGTAGGTTTCAATTATTTCTTTGAGATATAACACAATATTTATAATAAAAAATAATAACCTCTATTTTTACCAGCATATGAAGTACATAAAAGGAAACAAATGAAATATTGGTAAGCTTACTAGTAATAAGTACATTTTTTTAAATTTCAATGAATAAAACCCACATGAGCCACTGAACTAAGAACTAAGATTAGTAAAACAGGCTCTTAGGTCCGGTTATAGTTAGAGCCGATTGTACCAACTGATGATTAAATATTGAATAGTTAATCATTACTTAAGGTACAAAAATAACATAGGTAACCAAGGATGATAACAAGTTAATTTGCTAATTTTTGCTTAATTCACTAATCGTCACTTGGTACAACCGGCTCTAGTAGATTAAGCAATAATTACCGGATTAACTTGTTATCACCATGGTTATATATGTTATTTTCGAACGTTAACTAGTAGTTAGTGGATTAGTACTTGACTATGATTCGTAAAACTGGCTCTTAGGCCCGGTTCTAGTTAGTGGATTGCTTATCACCATGGTTACATATGCTATTTTCGAACGTGAACTGATAGTTAGTGGAGCTATGATTCGTAAAACTGGCTGTTAGTAGTGCATTATGTTGTTATTATAATATCTTCTCTAACGACGTGGTAGAAAACGGCCATGGCCAATGTTAATAACCCTAGAGATAATACAACTTGCATAATTCGATCGCATCAAGAGTGTTGACTGACGTGTTTCGGGAGTGGAATATCAGTTTTTTGGTGATAACTTTTGAACGGTAAAAGATAACGAAATTCTAAAAACAAGTAAACATAGATATTTTTAATACCTTCAAGATGGTGTAAGTAATAACTATTAATCTGATATCGTATAATTGTCATGCGTATACGCTTAAAAAATGTGTATTTTTAAGCGTATACGACTAACAATCGGGCGATTTGAGAAAAATAGTTATTACTTATGTTTATTTTTTCGAAGATTTGTACATGATACAAATATAGAAAATACTTAGAACTAGAAATGAAAATAAGTGAACAGAAAGAGATAATTGAAAAATATAGATAATACATGTAAGATGATGGGATGGTTGACTAGTGTGACTTTGAAGTCAGAAATTCATTGATGTCATGGGTTCTGAAGTAGAAAAGATTTCAGGTTGTATTGAAAAGATGAAAGTTTGGTAAGGCTGGTTGTATACACCATGTCGAAGGTATTAAAAATATCTGTGTTTCTTCGTTTTCAGAATTTTGATATCTCATACCGTTCAAAAGTTATCACCAAAAACTGATATTCCGCTAAAATCGACTCCCATGGACTCTTTTGGAGTTACATTTGACATTTGAACATTGAATTACATAAAATAAATAGTTAGATTATAAATATTGTAAATATTATGAATTTATTATAATTAATTTTAAATATTAAAAAAATGTGTTAATATGAATTTATTATAAGATCACAATTTTTATTATAAATGTATTGATAATTCATAATAGGCATATTTATTATAAATTCATTATAATTTATTAAAAATGGTATATTATAAATTTATTATAATATAATCACCGTGTATAATATTATTTAATATATCGATTAAAACGGTATAACGTGAAGAATATTTCTTCATTCTATGATATAACTAAATCATCCTTGATCTTCGTTATAGTAAACAATGAGATTGTATAGATCAAGATTTTGATGTAGATAATAATAAACTCACATATCAAATAACACATTTTTATTATTATTATCAACATCGGGATCTTGATATATACAATCATTGTTTCCTAGACCGAAGGCCAAGGACATAGGAATAACAATGATTGTACATAGAAATTTCAATGTTGATAAGAAAAAATAAAATTATTACATTATTTGACTTAATTTTGTGGCTGTAGAAATATATGACTACAAATAACATCGAAAGTGACTCCACATAGGCCTATGAACGAGTAAAAGTGAGTTATAGTGATCATTAAAAGTAGGACCTATCATATAATTAAAGAGATCGGTTCCAGTGCTATCAAACAACACAAAAAACAGGAATCATTTCTGGAACCAGTTTTATTCATCACATAATACAATCACTTTCACTAGCGTTAAAGAATCCACGGGAATCGATTTAGCGGAATATCAGTTTTTTGGTGATAACTTTTGAACAGCATAAGATATCAAAATTCTGAAAACCAGGAGAAACAGATATTTTCTATACCTTTAAGATGGTGTAAGTAATAACTGTTTATCTCAAAATACACAATGAAAATAAAAACATTTTTTGACCGTATACTCCTGACAACTTGAGATAAATAGTTATTACATACATCATCTTGAAGGTATTAAAAATATCTCTGTTTCCTTTTTTTAAAATATTGCTTAACGACCTCACCAACAGCTAGGTTATACGGGGGTACGAATGAGCGGGTGATAATGCAACGATGAAGAATGACAGATGAAAGGACGTTCACAAAAACCCATGCCTTATGCGGGACTCGAACCCACGCAACGGTAACTTCAGTCTCTGAAGCGTGCCTCAGCTGAATGAGCTAACGTGGGCGGCATCTATGTTTCCTTGTTTGCAGAATTTCGTTATCTCATACCGTTCAGAAGTTATCACCAAAACCTGATATTCCGCTAAATCGACTCCCATGGAATTGAAATTACCAGGAATTGGTTTACAACTTCGATACGACCGATCGAAGATCTCGATTCATTGGGTCGGACACGGTACTGGAGGCACGTAAGCCAAGTTCCACAGAATAATAACAATTGAAACCTCATCTGACTTCAGGGTAAACACTAATCAATGGCACCCGCTGTTCACCGGACCATCGGTCTACGTCACCACATGCTGACGTGTTGTTGTTGTTGCTGCTGTTGTTGTTGTTGTGTGCAGCCTAGGCGAGCCTAAATAAACCCAATCTAACCAACTCAACCTAACCTAAAATACATGATATTTTTATAACTTGGAAATGGAAAAAAGTAATGGATTTCAAATTATCCGAGTTTTTCTAATTGTTGAATAATAAAATGATTGTAATACTGTGTATGATATTGTAGGCCTATATAATGAGAAACAATATGATTAGCAGCATAACAAAAATGATTCACCTTATAATTGATCCTTTCCTAGTGGGTGTGGTGAGATCGCCCTTGTGGTGCCCCATCCAAACGATCCTACCTTGTCAAAATTAGCAATTGAGGAACGATGACTGATTGGTAGGCTTTCAGTAATAAGACTCCATGGGAGTAGATTTAGCGAAATATTAGTTTTTTTGGTGATAACTTTTTGAACGGTATGAGATATCAAAAAAAATATATACTGAGGAAACACATCCTCCAAAATGGTATAAGTGATGACTATTTAATGCATATCGCATAATTGTCGAAGGTATAGTGCTTAAAAACATTTTTTTTAGCCGTATATATGCTTGATATTTATGCGACATGAGCTATATATAGTTCACTCTCATACCATCTTGCAGGTATTAAAAATAGGTGTGTTTCTTCCTTATTAAAATGTTGATATCTTATACCGTTCAAACACCAAAACACTGATACGTCGCTAAATCGACTCCCCTTTTCACTATGCAAATCGCATTACACAGTTATAATTCTTCACAATACTGCATGACGAGAATTGCTCGATAAATAAAAACTGTACGAACCATCTGTTCACGTATTGATGAAATAATCAGTATTTATTGAATCAATGCGCAACTGAACCGCGACACGAACCCGAGACCTTTAGCTGGAGATTTCAAAAATCTTGAGCAAGATATAATTGGAATAAAACATGGATTTTATTTAGAGTATTCAAGTCGAAGGTCGCGGGTTCAAGTCACATTCAATAAAACCTAATATTACATGAGATAATATTATTGTCGATATTGGATCGTTACCAATGAATTGTTGATAATTTTTGTGGGCCTATGCCCTATTTATTGCTATGAGCTTTTTTTATAAATAATTTCGCTTAACGACCCCACCAACAGTTAGGTTATAGGCTTACGGGGGTACGAATGAGCAGGTGATAATGAAACGATGAAGAGATGATAGGTGAAAGGACGTTTACAAAAACCCATGTCTTATGCGGAACTCGAACCCACGCCCAACGGTGACTTCAGTTATTACCGCTAGCGTTAATTGACTTAGCCACTGGGGCGGCTGAGCTTGGATTATATACATCTATATAGATGCGCAACTTTTGCTTATTCCTAATCCAGACGCCTTCCAGAGCTAGGGAACATGACAGGGAATTTTTGGAGCTTTCAGTATTGCATGGTGAATCAAGTTCAAATTGATGAGATGTTTGAGGCTTTCGCGACCCGAAAATGAGGTATTAGATATTGGGTTTTTTCGTCGATCGCGTCGTTTGAGTTGAATTCTTACTCGACGTTTCGGTCTCCATGTTGAGACCTTTCTGAAGAGTTAGTCTGGTTCAGAAGAATAGAACCATCTCAGAAGAGTCAGCTTAGTCAGTCTCTTTCTTCTGAGACGGTTCTTTCTTCTGAACCAGACTAAATCTTGAGAAAGGTCTCGACATGGAGACCGAAACGTCAAGTAAGAATTTAACTCAAACGACGAGACGAAAAAACCCAATATCTAATACCTCAAAGTTCAAATTAAATCGTGAGTCTGATTATTATTATCCTCGACGTTTACTTGATCAAGTATAGTATAGGCGTACTGTTTTTTCTGATTTGTGCAAAACAATTATAGTTTCAATTATTTACGCTTCAATTTTTTATTTTTACGTAAAAATACTTTGTTATTTTCGTGTTGTTGGATGCAATTAATTTCCATCTCCATCCAAGTCAACATCTTCTGATCTTCTAGCTTTATTTACATGCAACGCGTCAACCCATATTTCAAGTACGATTAAACAATCCATGTTTTCGACATGATCTCATTTCCCACACGTTCCGTAACTCTATTTTCATGTAAACGTATATTCTGAAAACGTTCACGATTGCTCAAACAGTCTTTGTTACTGAAAGGTTTCTTCGTCTAATTAAAATGTGACGGAAATTAGGTTGGCAATACGTCACGATCGATGGAGAATAAGAATAAGTTGTCATCTATTCTGGTATCCACGAAAGAGGAAGGTCGTCTACCAATACAACAAACACAAATATTATCGATATATTTGTATAGCAGGATATATTTTTGAGGTGTTATGATTTTTCAGGACGAGATTTACGATAACAAACGCAACTACATCTTTTGAAAGAGTTAAATCCTTGAAGTTGCAGCGAGATGTCTTTCCTGAAGATTATACTACTATATTCAGATGGTACATGACATTCTTGAGGGTCCAAGTATAATTATAAATAAATATATATATATATAATATAATATATATATATATATATATATATATATATATATATATATATATATATATATATATATATATATATATATCATTGTTTCAAAATCATCTGGTTATTCGTACCCCCGTATTATCTAGCTGTTGGTGGGGTCGTTGAGCAAACAATAATCAATCAATCGAATCGGATAGAGGTCAGTAAGAAAATAAAGTTGGACGGCTCTATGTTTTGAAACTATAATGTTTACAGGAAAAGTTTTGAGTCGAGTGTTTTCTTCATTTCCACAAAGTGAAATCTAATTTTCTTTCGAACTTTTCTAGAGAGTCAATTCATTGATTGGCATCTTTCAAGTGGCATGTAGGGTGAGCGTCGACGACGCGAACCACCCGCGCGCTAGTGGTTTGGGATAGGGGAGACGGTCAATCGGAACCTTCATGTCTTTAGATGCACGTATGATGTCTACTTCACTGCGTGATATGTCTAAATAACGTTGTTTGTTCCCTGGCTTGTGATTGGCTGCCAAAGACCCAATTTCCTCTTCCAATTGTTTGTTATTTTGTTTTGACGCTTTTGTTTTGTTTGAACGATTTTTTGGAAGGCGTAGTAAAACTTGCACTTCGACTATAACTCTCTATCGGAGGGATGTGCATCTTTAGTTTTCGTTTTTCTATTCATATTTTCATTTATATTGGTTTTAGCACGCACTGTAATGATATCTAAGATGTATTGGCGTCGGATGGATGATTAATGAGATGATGGGATGATGAGATGAAGGTTTCGTAGGTAATGGGAAAGATAGTGGGAAGGAAGCGGCCGTGGCCTATATTGTAGGAATCATCCTGGCTACAGAGCTGGCTATCCAGACTACATCAGAGGCAAACTACGAATTACCTCTGTAAAGATGAACGGTGGCGGGGATTGAACCCGGTTTGCATATATATATATATATATATATATATATATATATATATATATATATATATATATATATATATATATATATATATATATATATATATATATATATATATATATTTAAGCCGTCTATAGGTCTATTGTCTCTCTCTCTCCCCAGGAAGTGTCGTCACTCTAAGTATAGCCATGACATGAGAGTAATATCTCGATAGTTCAGTGGGAGAGCAGCGGACCGGCAATCTGAGGGTCTCGGGTTCAATTCCCGGTCGAGACGTATCTTTTACGTCATGGCTAGAATATCTCACACATCTCGATATTGGATCGTATCCAAGAAGTTTATTGATCATATATATATAGGCCTATATATATATTTTTTTTTTATTATTATTAATACAATTCGTAGGCCAATTAGAATTTCGATATCGCATAGCGTTCAAAATCTATTATTTCTCTAAATCGACTTCCAAGGACTCTTAATGCCCTGTCTTTCCGAGCACGTCGATTCCCAGTAGCTGTTTAACGACCGAGAACGAACCACGCGAATCCGTTACACAATACAGCTATTACCCAACGAGAGCTTTAATTCCAGGAATCTCTATTGTCTCTCTCTCCTGGCTTCCAGGAAACGGGAACGGTAAGTGCTCGGAGAGGGTTCATCGATTAGGGACTTGACGGGAATAAGCTGGATGCAAGAACATCCCACTATTTCCGAGAACGCCTGAGTGGTTGTCAGACGTGTTACGATATAGTCGTATTTTACTTCCTTTTTTTAATGCTGTGGTGGCAAGCATGAGTACTTTTTTTTGTAATGCTGCTTCGACCCCACCAACAGCTAGGTTATACGGGGGTACAAATGAGGGGATGATTATGAAACGATGAAGTGATGATATGTGTAAGGATGTTTACAAAAACCCATACCTTATGCGGGTCTCGAACCCACGCCCAACGGTCACTTCACTAACGATAGTTGACTTAGCCACTGGGGCGCGGCTTTTTACTTTCTTTCCCCCTATAGGCCTATACCTGAGAAGGGGCGGTTTACTGAATAAATGATTGTAAAAATGTTGGTTGAATAACGTCTAGTAGGTGTGGCTTATTAATCGGCCACATAGATCTATATGCAACTTGGGATCTACTCTGAATGGATATTTTAAAAATCTCAACTTGAACTGTCAGATATCAAAAATTATTTTATCTAATGTAACCAGTGAATAACACCGGTGGAGGTGCCAGGTATACGACATTATCAAGCATATTACGAATTCTGCTCAATTTCTCTTGTATTTGTCTTTATTTTGGTTGTCGTGTTTAACGGCGAGTCAACGACGAAACACTTCTATAGTGTCAGTTTCATCTGGCACTACAGACACCTGTACAGAGGGTGGGGAAATTTTTTTAATTTTCAATTCAAGGCACAGCTCACAAGTTTTTTTGGAAAACTCATGTTTTGTTGAATTGAGAATATTTTTGGAGAATGCAGTTGCACGAAATACAGTGAATGAATACAAACTGATTTTGTGTCACGAATTCACAAAAAAAAATCAGCTGTGGTACACTCAACAATCATGCAATATGACTTAATTAGTTATTTAATAAATAATAAAATATCTGAATATCCCCGTATTAGAAATTTGATACCTCATACCGCTAGAAAGTTATCACTGAAAAAAGTGATATTTTACTACCGGTATATCGACTTCCATTGACTCTCGAGTGACATTATATGAAAATAATAACGATTTGTAGACTCAAAATAATTAAATTACCAACTGCAAATTGAGAATAATAACTTACTTCAGAAATAACACATCAAATTAAAACCTCATTTGATTCAAGTGATTTTCCAGATGGGTATACCCAATCAATATATAACCATTTGCCACAACATGTCAAAGACAGCAATTCAGCTGCTAATTTCAAATCAAACGTCTGCAACTTTTTGAAGAAGAACATTTTTTATGATATAAGAAGTTATCTGAACTGTATTTGCAATTTTAACCGTATTCAACTGTATTTTAATCTGAAATTTTCCACTCTCTCATAGGTAAGGTTAGGTGGTAGAACGGTCGGCTGACCAAACCTCGTCCTTTATGACTGTAATAACATTGTTTTACACGATAATTTTTTTTTTTTTTTTAAATAACATCGAAACTTGATACAAAATCATTGTTCCCCTATTAAGGCTAAGGATGAGAGTAGGATCGTTTGGACGGGGCACCACAAGGGCGATCGTACCACCTCATTTTATTATTATTCTGAATTAAAGCAATGAACTTTGACACCAGGTCTACGATTACTAGGTACACGATTAATAAAGACTTTCTACTTCTACTTCTAAAATACTGGTCTGGTTAAACGCACTACGTACTTGTCAACCATGCATGATCCCTAACATAATCCGGGAGCAATACGGGAGGAATTAAACCAGGACGCGACGGAGTTCCACGGGAGAGGGTTGTATTAGTAACTAATATAATCAGGGAAGAGGAAATGACCCAGAATATTAAATGTCGCGTCGGCCGTTGCGTCGCACTGTTGTGTATTGGGCGGTGACCTATGCCACGGCGGCGACTGGTACGGGTGACATGTATTTATTTGTATTGGGTCTAACGACGCATTGTGATAACGTCAATGCTTCTGGGGAGAAGGGGAGAATTTGAGTTTCAGGTGTGGTGGGGGGGGGGGGGGGGGGGCAAGTTACTGTACCTCCAGCCGGGCTTCTCATCGCACTTCTCTTTGTCCGTTGTTCGTAATTATTTGTGTGTTTGTTTGTTTGTTTGTTTGTTTGTTGTCGTGCCAGTTAAACAACTTGATGCAACAGTGTAATGAACAGACGGCCGCCCCGGTGGCTAAGTCAATTATCGCTAGCGGTAGTAACTGAAGTCACCGTTGGGCGTGGGTTCGAGTCCCGCATAAGGCATGGGTTTTTGTAAACGTCCTTTCATCTATCATCTCTTCATCGTTTCATTATCATCCGCTCATTCGTACCCCCGTATAACCTAGCTGTTGGTGGGGTCGTTCAGCAACATTAAAAAATGCAACATATATATATATATATATATATATAGGCCCTATATATATATATATATATATATCGTGTAGTTAAGGTCTACTCCAGTTTTACAATCCTTTGTTAGATATACGTGTTTGTTTGTTTGTTTATTTGTTGCACCACTTTTGCACGGCATATCCTATCGGATATTACAGTGTATAATGAACTGCACATGCACATAAAGGATGCAACGTATTATGTTCCACATGCACACAGCTACACTTGCGGCCACATAAAATGGTTTAAACTGAGATTAAAATTGCAACTCGTAAAATCTACGCACATTTAACCGATAATATTTTCATAAACTATACGTCAAGTGCGTATTGTTTTTTTCAGTTTTAGTGCGTAGGCCTATCAGTACATTTTCTCCAAGATGCATTTTAAAGGACATGATAATCTTGAAACTGGATTTCAATGATTAATGACAATAATGCTTTTTTTGTAATGCTGCTTATAACGACCCCACCAACAGCTAGGTTATTCGGGGGTACGAATCAGCGGATGATAATGAAACGATGAAGTGATGATAGGTGAAAGGACGTTCACAAAAACCCATGCCTTATGCGGGACTCGATCCCACGCCCAACGGTGACTTCAGTTGCTACCGCTAGCGATAGTTGACTTAGCCACCGGGGCGGCTGAATATGACAATATTTATCTCTCAGATTCTAAAGAAGACTTATGATTCAAAATCTCGATTCAAGAAACTATAATTAATTTTTTGTTCCCCAGAGACTATGGGTCATGACGTAAGCATTACCAATTCTGTACAGAAACATAGACAGAATCTAGTAATCTATAAGACACTACTCAGAAAAGAGGCCGGGTCCTAGACGACAAAATATATAACTAGTAAAACGCCTTATATGCGTTGTGAGATGAGCTTAGAAGTATGAAAATGTAGAATTAAGAACATTTGGTCAGCTCAATGTAAATATACAGGCCATGGATCACTTCAAAGGTTTAAAAACCGCGGCTGCCTGTTGGTATATGGACTTTGGTTTCCCAAAAATGGTACCAGTGCCTTCTTGGTATCCATCACAGATTTTAATCGTTGTGATGTCCTTTAATATCGTTTGATCGACCACATTATCGTCATTATTCATTGAAATCTAGTTTCAGCGTTGTGGCTTCCTTTAATATCCTTGATCGACCAGTTTCTGTGACCACAACTGTACACGAGTATGTCGGTATGTGCTCGATCTCTGTAGCTGATATATTAGTTAGCTGCATGCGCCCGGAAGAGTATCACTTAGCAACCGAACTGAGTTATTGATTTCACGGCTCGGTAACTATAGGTACAGACAAACCTGTCGGCCAATCAGCATCAACATACACTTCCTGGACACGAGGGAGTACAACACCGAGTGGGAACTTGGACAAGGAAATGGATTTCATTGCAGGAACTATTGAGTATGAACACTGACTAAAAAGATAATGTTACTATACGAGCTTCAAATCCCTAATTCATTTATTCATCATAACTTACAATTGCACCAAAGTGCGGTGGCAAGGCCTTAAACTTAATTAACAAAACTCTTAACAAAACAGGAACAAGATGAAGAAAACAAATAATAACTATCAAAAAAAAAAAAAAAAACCCATACCAACAAAAACTATCAAATCCCCTATAATAAAACTTCCCTCCGCACTACCACTTCTTTAATTTGTCTCAATATCAGGTCCTCCACCGCAATCCCCCCCAAACCATTCCAAACCAAACCATTATAATTTTCTGAGCTCTTCCACTAATGTTTCTTTATTCGTTCCATTCCACTCGACTCCCGCTCTATTCAAAAATGAATTCATTCATTCATTCATTATTACCTGAAGTTACGTCATTCATCGGTACACATTCCTAGAGCGCTGCTAGCAGTCAAGTTGAAGACTTGCCAGACAACACAGGCAAGCATCCGTCTTACCGCCGACTGAAGCACATACTGATTGAATTCACAAAAATAAAATGTCATATTTATTAATTAAAGAGCATAAAAATCTATTGGTGATGTGAACTTTTCATTCAATTGCACTGGTTTTTGAAAATGGAAAAAAATAGTCAAGACAAATTTCTCGATTTGTGTGAGCATGCACCTTGCATGAAGGCTATGGATGAAAGATGGGATCGTTCGGACGGGGGACCACAAGGGCGATCTTACCACCCTAAATTACTATAATCACTATTCTGATTATCTCTTGGTACAACTGGCTCTTGATACTAAGGGCTCATATCACCAATAATAAAAATGTGGTAATTAATCTAATTAATCAATTGTAGTACAAAAATAACATTGGTAACCAAGGGCAATAACAAGCTAATCCACTAATTATCGCTTCAACAAATTTATTTATATTAATTTATCAACAAATTTATTATTCGTAAAACGGGGCCTAAGTATTGGATTTATTTATAACGGCCGATAAACAAACAAGTATATCTAAATGTAGACTATTTCTATTATTACAATGCACTCAACGTCCTCGCTCGCAATGACATATTTGTGTCTGTACATTCTATCGGGCTGGGCCTCGACTTGATAAATGCAGCAATTACGACAAAACATGGACGTAATTAACACACACAAATCCTCGCACACATGTGGAGTCAGCATCCGGGATCTGGACCACATTACAAGATAAAGCAGGCGGCTCCAAGGAGACAATCAAACACACACACACACACGAGGTTTTTTCACACATTCACGATCAAACATATCAACTTTGGCCTCGGAAAACTTTGGCAGACTCCATGTTAGCCGCCCTCGGTAGCTCAGTCAGCTGCTTTAGAAACTAAGTCACCGTTGAGCGAGGGTTCGATTCCCGCAAAATATTATTATTTTTTAAATTTATATGAGATCTTGATGTCAAATTTCAATACGGGTAAAATAAGATTGATGTAGGCCTACGCTAATTCATCAACTTCGTTTCGAAGAGTCTGTTGAAAAAGTCACATTTTTCAACCAATTTACAAGTCTTCACAAAGACTTCGCTGAATCGAGTAAAATGCGCTCTTCAGTCATTCTCTTAATTACAAACACGTGTTATTTGTAGACAGGCTATCCCGACCGAGTGTTCCCCCTATGCAATACCACTAATATACGGCTGTTTCGATCCTGAACAGCTGAGAATGAGAAATCATCATTATTCCTGGCTTATTCCGTATTAAAACGCAAAGGTTAAAACAGTGACTAATCCACACAATACGACCTGGGGGGCTGGCGTCGAGCCCAGGCTGGGGCTGACAATACGCGGGGGCGAGGCACTGGGAGACGACCAGCACGTGGCTCTGGGTGGGGGGAGGGGGAGGGGGAGAGAGGGAGGGGGGGAGAGAGAGAGAGAGAGAGAGAGAGAGAGAGAGAGAGAGAGAGAGAGAGAGATGAATCAGAGGAGAATTGGCTCCACTGAAGATCCGAGAATAATGATTAATGGTTTCTCGGAAACTAACTGACCCCTGATACGACCCGGTTGGGCGGGGGCGGGGGAGGGTAAATATCTGGATCAGTACCAAGCCAATATTATACAAGTATTCATGTTTATGCTGGTCTCCGATGACCGGATGTAAAAATAATGCTACAATAATTTAATGATTTAGTCTAAATTGTTGAAAATAATTAAAACGCGATCGACTAGATTCGATAGAAATAGAGATAACTTTCAGAAATATTTGTTTTCGCACTTTTGAGCTTCATCTTGCTTCTACTTGTACTAACAAGATTACATCAAAATCCTGGCACCTCCACCCATGCTAGACGAGATATTCAACAGCTGAGTTGATGTTTTCAACTCTTTCAGAGTTCCCAAACTGGGAATCCTATACAAATGTACTTTTAAAGACAAGGTGTGAAATGTAACTGTACAAATGAATAAATAAATAAATTGAAATTGAAATTGAAATACACAGGAATTGTATCAATAGCGATTAATAGTCCAGCAATCCAGTAAAAGTATAAATGACAATCTTCAATACCGATACATTTTTTCTTCTTCCACAATTCAAAATGTCATTCTTCATTCGATTTTCATTTCAAACTGTAGATATATAATCATACTCCAGTATACTCATATAGTCTATCATGGGTGGAGGTGCCATGATTTCTCCATAAACTCTTCTGTTTGGGTCAAGGTTGCTCGTGACCATACCACATCTCATCTTCACGGTCTCAGTGACGTAATCAGGGTAATGCACGCTGCCTATGCGGGTAGGGGACAGACGCGCACAGGGAGGGGGGGAAGGGAGGGTGTGGCGAAGGGCGGGGGGGGGGGTTTGTTATGCTATGCTGATACTGCTGTCGCTAATGCGGTAATTCGTTAATCACTTCGAATATGCGGCTGCTTTTTTTCGTTTATCGAAATGTAAAAAGTTCGACGCAAAGTAATTGTTCCTGAATTAAGGGGGTGCATGCAAGGTACTTAAAAATAGAGAAATTAATCTTGATCATTTTTTCCATGTTCACGAACCAGTGTGATTGAATGAAAAATATATCAACTACAAGATAATTGTACGTTATTTAATTAATTCGATGAGCGTATGAGCGATGAGCTTCCATTTGACATACCGAAGAAAAATTGGCTTCGTTTTTATGTTTTTTTTTTTTGTTATTTTGTACGCGGCATACAGGTCAGCAAAATTCACTAATCGACTGCAAGCTATTTTCGAATATTGGTATCAACACCAGAATAGGTTGGGATTGTTTTTCAGAGAAATCGGTAGAACGGTTTTTCCGGAAAAAATTTGGAAAGTTTGGAAAATCCCCATAAGAATAGGCCGGGGGAGAAAAACTTCAAAACGAAAATTTTTCAAAAGCTTTCAAATTCGCTTCCGGCTTATTCTTATGGGGATTTTCCATACTTTGCAATTTTTTTCCGGAAAACCGTTCAGCTGATTTTTCTGAAAAACAATCCCAGCCTATTCTGGTATAACACCAATTCGAAAAGAAAGTTTTGAGTTGATTGATCCTTTTCACACATTCACATTCTTGGTATTCATTGACTCTTAAAACTGGTTGAATTCAAAAAATGAAATATGATACTAATTGAAGAGCATGAGATTATCTTGGGGTATAGATATATATTTTATTCAATTACACAGGTTCGTGAACATAGAAAAAAGAAGTGAAGACGAATTTCTTTAATTTTATAAGCACTGAGCATGCACCCCGTTAACTTCAAGGATGACGCCAGGATGGGACAATCCCTTATAGGCGCCAACACAATAGCTAAATCCATTTCAATTAATGGAAAATAAACAATGAAATAAAACTTTTCTTTGAATAAAATGCAGTGAAAAGCCTTCTTCAAAAATAAAAACAAGCCAAATAAAAGTAGAAATACTGTTTGGTGGTGTTTAGGGGCGCTCAATGTCTGGGCAGCGTCCTCAAAAGTAGAAAACATTCAAGAGGACTGAAACCCTAACTATTATTAATCCAAACAAATCCTATTTATTATAATGTAAGAGCCGGTTGTACCAAGTGATGATTAGTGAATTAAGCAAAAATTAGCAAATGAACTTGTTATCACCCTTGGTTACCTATTTATTTTCAATCATCAGTAGGTACAATAGGCTCTAAGCTCATTATATTGGAGAAGATAATATAAGGAATGCGGAAATGCTGTCATAATAATTCCGCTTACTTCTGGCAACCAACAAACAGTAGGAATCTAAAACACCCGATACCAATACCAATAAGAAGTTCAATGTTTTCTCGACAAAATGTGGGGCTCATCCCTGACGGCGAGCTATACTCCAGAGATCAAACAAGGAAGAGCACAAGGAGGAAGAAGACGGGACTGACGGGACGCGACCCTGGCCCTGTTGGCTAGGGTCCAGAATCCGAGCAGCGGGCCACTCCCCTATTCCCTGTCCACGTGTCATTCGAAACACCCCATATCGAACCCCCGGTCGATCCCCATGGTAACACTACTCCGCGGGAATCCCAATGGTAGCTAGCCTTCACCCTTTGGTCACGACCTTGCTATGGGGGTGGGGGGGGGGGGGGGGTGCAGTCATTGATCCGTTACTTGAATGCGTCTGGTGAGGGGTGAGGGGGGATTACACCAGGAATTGTCGTGGTAAAGAAATGGTTAAGTGGGCGTTTATAGAAGATAAGTCCCTGGGCGAAGGAGTTCAAATATAAACGGCATGCTATGGAATCATATATAGGATTCTTCGTCAAATAGTTAGCCTATAGTTCCCTTAGGCCCAGTATCAACAAGTCCAGTTAGCCTTAATCTGAGAGTTAGTGAAAACAAATAGCATGGATAACCATGGTGATGACAACTTTAAACCGCCAGTTAGAGCTACACCAACGTTGGTAATTCCGGCACTTAAATTGTTTTATACACTGGATTGCTTTTTATTTGAATATTATTTCAACAAGATTAGGACGAGGGGGAGAAGGGGGAAGAGTACGTGGGCCTGGCGAACACAAGTCGTCGTGTTTTTGCCCATAGTTTGGACAACTTACATAACTTGGTTAAAATTAATTTTGGAGAATTAAAAAAAAATTGCGGATTTGAGAATGTAATATCTTATACCACCATAATCACGTTTTTTTTTTTTTTTTTTTTAAATAACATCGAAACTTGATACAAAAATAGGGTCGTTTTATGTAGTTGTATTAAACCACCATAACTCATTGTTGTGCCCAAAATATAAATTAAAGTATTGGGTCGCGATTGTCAACTAAACGCGAGATGATAGGTCTACTAGACCGACCACGTGTCACGTGACCGGAACCGGAAGGCACGGATCACGTGGTACGATCAGGCTGTACCTGTTCCGTCACAACATGCAGTACAGCTGTACTCATCCATTGATTTCATTCAAGAGCACAAGAATGAAACTCTACACACCTTGCCAAAAGCGTCGGACGGCGTCGCCACCTACTACCGAGTCCACAATCACAAACCCCAAACACTTGGTTTATTTATTTGTGTTCATTATTTCCACATTTACACTGCATATTAATTATTTCTTTCAATTTTCAGAATAATCAGTTGGCGCCATATAATTTGTATGGAATTATAATATTTCAATGCAGAATTTCGATGGCTGTGAATAGTTTTCATCTGAATTGTGATTGAATTTCTCTGCACTTTGCCTATGAGCGTACAAATCCAGAAAAACTGTTTTCTTATATCCCAGTTTTTTCAAATTCGCATAAATAATTTCACTAGGGGAGTGGTGGAAAATATTGACTGGATTATGACATCATTAAGGGGGAGGGGGGGGTCACCATCTCTGTGACCAACTCGGACAAGGGGGGGGGGTTCGAAATACCCTGAAATTGTGTGCCATCATTTATGGACAGCCCTTGAATAAACCTTCATCTAGTCATCACATCATCACATTAAACATGTATTTTCACATTAAACATTAAACATGTAAATAAATAATGAATGCCGGATATGCGTTGTAAGATGAGCGAGATATTTGTATGAAATGTTCTTATAGCTTCATTTCGGTTCCACTTACCAATCGTACAGTGAACAATCCAACGATCTGCTATTCGTCCGTCGTATTCGTGCTATCCGTCCGTCGTATCCGCTAAACGTCCGCCCTGTCGCCGTATCAACCAATAACCTGAGAGAACACAAAGAACGAGCTAGGTATAATATGAATCTTATATAATATAACATAATTTATATATATATATATATATATATATATATATATATATATATATATATATATATATATATATATATATACACGTATATATATATATATGATTTTTGGATGAAGAGATCAAGGTCAAAGCTCAGTGCAGTGCACAGTGGTCAAATGTCCGATTTTTTGGATAATTTTTTCAATAAAGTTGTTCTAATACGTATCGTCAATTTATCGAAATTTTATCCTCTTTGCCCATACTAAACCCGCAAAACGAATAATTAATTTCTTCACCTCGAAATTTCAACCATCTCCCACCCACGAGCAAGAAGACTTTTTTCGCACTTTTTTTGCGCTTTTCTCCCTATACCCAAGCCATTTTCTTGAAATCACATCATATATAATGTGGTGAACAATGCATGCTTCATCACTAAACCACGAAAAGTTGGTTTACAAAGCCTATATACCTATCGGTAAAGATGACAAGAATTTAGAGAATGTTGGATATAAGTTCACTGAACCTGTTTTCACATCGTAGTCCAGGTAGAAATGCAGAGAAATATGGGAAGATAAATTCCTCGGTTATGTTCTCCGGTTGGTTAATATGGGATGAGGAGGATGATTCCCGAATTCCTGTTCTCATAGCACGTATAGTTATATATATGCCAGGTATGTTGATATGTTATAGCACAGATATGTGGAAGTGATCATAAATTTCTCAGTTATTGTTTGGTTTAGGATATTTGTTAGAGGAAGGAATGGTAGATACGCACAGACATTACAAGCAGTATATAGCCTACAATACTACAGAATAGAATATTTGAAATTTCTACACAAGTTCGCTATAAACGCATATTTCAAATAACGTCACACATTATTAAAATAACTGAGCGGTGCATTCTCATAACACCTACACTACCTGTTCACCTTTTTTTTCTCAAAACACCCACAAAATGCTTTCCCCTACATCCCCCACCATACTTCTGTTTCCAGTTTGGTCTATAGTTGTATTGCTGTAATAGATGATATTTACTATTATGGGGAATCGTTTATAATGATAATAATAATAATAATTCTTTTTATTCTGTGGAACATAATACATGTTATAGCATAGAATATGTCAGTTGAAAAATGAAATATAAATGAACATACATCAGTAAGACTATAAGTGATTACTTAAGTTGAAAATTATATACATTAAAATAAAGTCATCAATAGTTTTTCTTTAGTTATAGTACTGAAATAAAGTCATCAAAATATCCAGTCATATCAAATTAACAGTATAGAATACACCAATATCAACTAAAATACAATGAACAAAAAAATACACAATGCACAGAGAAGCTATATGATTCAGGGTTAGTTGGGTTGTGTATTTTTGTGTATATTTGTGTATGTGTAGGTTAGTTGTGTATTTTTCTCATGTTTAGTGGTAATCGGATATTAGGCCTACTATGTACAAGTTCAGTTATATATGAATGTTATGATAGTAAAAGGATGACTGACAGCATACGAGAAGCAAGGTTGGGGATGGAGGGGAAACAAGTTTGTAGGCGTTGTGAGAAGAGAATGGTAAACAGCTGGTGTAGGTGTTATGAGAATAGGTGGTGTGAGAATATGTGTTATAAGACTCAACCATATATATATTACATAACTTCATCACCACCATTTCAGTTTCATATTAATAATTTCAACTCTCGAGACTTTCCTCGCCGATTCCCCAAGACACACACGAATATATTTTATTAATAGTTTCAGTCATGACTTCCGGTAAACCTCATTTCCAGACGCAAGTCATGTGAGAGACTTGATTCGTCAACATCACTGACAAAACGGGTCTGTCTCAGAAACCAAAATGTAGACCAATGCCAACAATTTAAGATACGACATATTAATTCCGTTACAGTTACAGTTTAGCTGGTAGGTATTTGGTTGGGATGCGTAGTTACGTATGGGTAATCATGTATGAGTCCGTCGCGCAGTAAAAATTGTTTTTTTAACCTGAATATGATGTTTTCTTGTTTATTTTGGATATTTACGGGAAGTTGCAACGCTCAAATATGTATTATGTTGTACAACTAGGAAAACGCCATATATGCGTTGTTAGACGAGCGGATAGTAATAGTATGGGTAAAAATGGGTAAAAACTGATTCGAGTGGTACCAATTTAGCACATTTTATGTTTTTTCTTCAAAATGGCTGACCCGATCAAGCTGAAAATTTCCAAAAATGTGTATCAAAATGTAATTTAACTTCACGCAAAATTTCATTTTTTTGGAAAATATATTTTTTTTTCGCTGTGTTATTCTGATGGGTATTTTTGAAATTTCTAAAATTCATAAAAATAAAAGTTACCACCCGGTAATGCCACAAAACTATACTGATCTAAGTTAGATGAGGAACCATATTGAAAAAAAAAGTATGAAGTTGATAGCTGTAGCTGTTTGACCTGTGGAGAACCAACGAAAACACAGAAAAAAAAAACTAACAACGAACACCAATTTCTTTCAGTATGTCAAATTGAATCCTCGCTAAAGCTCGTCTAATTAGAAACTTAAGGTGGACCTACCCACAGTACAACGTATAAACGATCGTTGTGGCTTTCAGTCTGAACGTATTGTACAGTGAAACTGCTTCACATCATCCAGAAATCATCTTCTGAAATAATGCCAAGTCCGGAACACATAAGTATATACCGTGTTTGTGATATATCTGGACATTACCAGTATTGGTATATATAAATCTTCACTAAAGACTATGTCATGGTATACATGATTGCCGTTCAACACATAATAATAATCAAATAGAAATTAATGAAGTAGAAAAAACATACGATAATAATGAATCGCACATGAATGATTGATGAAAACATTATGATAGAAAATAATGAGAGAGTAGTAAACAGTAATATTAAGAAGTAATAGTATAAACAGTATTACGAAAATAATATAAAAATAATGCAAAAATGAAGAATAATTTTGCTATGAATGTGAGTATAATGGTATAATGGTTTCTCAAATTGGCAATAGATCCTTTTGAGGCTAAAAGCCCCCCCCCCCCCCCCCATCCGCCCATATTGAATGTGGAATAACTACGAAATGGGTAGCAAGACAAAACGATTTCCATGTAGCATATTTCAACACAAAACGAGCCCATTTTGAAAATACTATGAAGGAAATAGATTTAGAATGTGGGAGGTTGGCATTAATTTGGTCCCTCCACATGGAATGTGAAATAACTAAGACTCAAAGAAGAAATGATCAAATCAAAAAAAGTAAGCCAAACACGAATGTTGATATCTTCCACTTTTAACCAAGTCTCTTTTAGGCAATGTTCACTTCTTTCCATTAAAAACTTTCCATATCCCAGACGAAATACGCCAAAGCAGCCGTGAATATAACACAGTGATATATCTCGAGTGCGTGCCCTAAATCACACCACACTGGTTCAGTATTCGACCGCTAATAATAGCAAGCGCCACATGGCTCCAATGAGTTAATTAAGAACCAGTCGTAAATCAAGTCCACGAGTTTAGAATGCAAGCCGATCATTTTGTAATAACCTCGGAACAGAATGAAATGTCAAAAATCTAAATTGGTAGAAATGGGATAATTTTATTACATAGAATACGGTGTAATATTGTAATGGAACCGTGGTGGATGATAGAGGGTTTATAACACAAATTGAAAATATACTGTTCATAAGATAAATTCAAACTATACTGTTTTATTGATTGATTTGGTTCACTTGCAGATGTAGATGGTAATTTATAAATATGGGGTACAAAATGTAGTTATAAAGATTGGTTTGAGTGGAGACAAAACACTCTTGCCATTTTGAGGTTGAAAAGTAGACTGAATTTAATATCTCTAGTATTCCAGAACGATGTAAGAAAACAGCCACCCTTATTTCAAGTGATCCAGAACATACTTCAAACTTTTTGGCCTCTTGGAATGTTAGCCATTATGACACACTTGACTTAATGTAAAAACTCAGGGTTTTAGTAATAAAAATTAATAGCGATTTACCATGTGTGATTTTGTCCCTATATAGAGGGGGTATAGTAGGCCCGTTACAATATCGATCAGGACAAAATATATAAATTCTGTATTACTGTCTTATATATATTTATATATTGGTTTAACGACGCACAGTACTGATGACTGAGATCCATTGGCGTCGGTGGATGATATATGAGATGATGGGATGATGAGATAAAAGTTATTTCTTATTAGGTGTTTGTGGATAGTGGAAAGGAGTCGGCCGTGACCTGTTTAAGGAACCATTCCACCAGAGGGGAATATAACCACGTAAAAACGCAACCAGGATGGTCGATCACGAAGGGAATCGAACCCCGGTCTACTGAATGACGGTTCAGTATGCTAGCCACTCGACCACTCGTCTCAGTTTTGTTTTTACTATTGTAACTTACACGTGTACAGAAGTGTACAGAAATTTGATTTAACCGTTTTTCATACAATAATATATAATAGAAAGTGTAAAATTAGTGTTAGGGATGATGGACGAGCTGGCTGTATATAAGGACGGCAGTTACAAGACTTGATAGTTTCATAATCAAGGTGTGTGTACACAGCTTACAAATACATTCCATATAATTATCCCCCTCAACTTACAACGCAAATTACACATTACGACAGTTGGCTCTAGTGTGTTTCTTTTTTTCCACCTAAAACGCGAAATTTATTTCTATTTATACGTTGTTATATTATGATTCATCTAGTTAGAGACAATCACCAGATCCATAACTCAAACTCATCCCGTAATATCTCGAGCATTCCACAGAAAAACACTCATTTCCCAAGAAGCTACACAAGTCTGAAAGTCAAGTTCAAAGTGTATATACCATCCTACCGACAAGAAACACCTAACTAAACATTACGAAACGTCTTTCTGGCGCCCAACGTGGAACATCGTCCATTTTCTTCAACTCGTTTGTAGCTCGTCCAATTAAAATATTTCGATGACACATTTACAACCCCGGCATGGCTAGTAGTTGTAAATACTAAAACCGAAGGCTACCGGAAATGGACGAGTACGAAAATATAATAGTAATAATAATAAACTAAAAGAATTATATAAAAAAAATTGATGGCATTGGTTTTGAATGGCGACATGGTTAGAGATTTTAAAGTGTACATACAGATGAATTGATGATTATTGTTCGCTTATAACGACCCCACCTAACAGCTAGGTTATTTGGGGATACGAAGAGCAACACACTGACAATTACCGGACTTTGGTTTATGAGTTCTCATAGATACCTTCACAACGTATGTTCAGGACAGCTACTCAGACTTTTGATCGATCAACATTTCAATGATTTCGGTTGTAATTCATCAAGAATATGGAAATAGATATTTCAAACTGATATTTCAATCAAATTAAAAATGCAAGTATCCCGACAGATTTTATCAATTACCACAACGATTTATTTTAATTGCGATAATTCTAGCCGTTCAGAATGTATCATCAAAAATTCATATTACCCTCAGTTTTAATTTACTACCCACATAATAAACAGCCCCTCCGATTGGATGTTATGTTTTGTGACGTATGTGGGTCCTAGTCATCAATTACCAATAGTTGTAACCGAACCCTCGTCAGTTCCTAATGTTCCAAGCTGATGTACAGAAAAGGAAAAATTAACAGAAAACTCCATGGTGTTAGGCGTAATTGGTAATTAATAAATTTGAAAATGAGAAGTGTCTAGACCTATTTTATCTCGGGTTTGAGTCAGGACAGACAAGTATCAGGAGATCAGGACAAGCAGGAGGTATTAGGAGTTCAGGACAACAAGGACTGTATTAGGAGATAATACACGGTATATTACACGTGATGACGTCAGCACTTGACTTGGAAAACAAGTTGAATTAACAGCACTTTCTCGAAATATCCTCCCGTGAATAACTAGCAGTGGCGTGGCGCTGATTCACGATACGGCACAAGGCGAGGGAATAATAACTAACGCTGGAAATATTTGAGAATGACGAGGGGAAAGGATTCATAAAAACTTGAATATAAATTCTTTTTTTTTAATACTGCTTAACGATCCCACCAACAGCTAGGTTATACGGGGGTACGAATGAGCGGGTGATAATGAAATGATGATGTGATGATAGGTGAAAGGACGTTTACAAAAACCCATGCCTTATGCGGCACTCGAACCCACTCCCAACGGTGACTTCAGTTACTACCGCTAGCGATAATTGACTTAGCCACCTATATAATAACATCGAAAATTGATACAAAATCATTGTTCCCTAATTATTAAGGTTATACTAATATAAAAAATAGGTAAAGCTAGATTTACAATGCGGGAGAACTATTAAATGGAATATTGATTGACTTCAGAATTATCTACGCGGATAATTACGGAAATGAGAATCTGAAAATCTTGAATAAGTTCAGAAATAGAGAATGGATGAAGCACATAGATTTACGATACGGCGGATATATTGGGGAATAATGATCAACGAACTAGAAATATGAAACAAATAAATGGGGGAAATATTTTTAAAAAACTGAAAAGTCTGAAATATACTAAATGGATAAAGCTGATGGATTTCCAATAAGTTACGAAAATGAAGTAAGAAATATCTGCTCGAATATCTGGAAGAGGAGATTTGAAAAAAAATCGAATCAAATATAAAATAAATTGAATCTAGATTTACACTAAGAGAGAAAGATTGAGGAGAAATTGAGGACCTTTGGATTGTTGAAAATTTGGAATTTTTAGGATAACTTGAATACCTTGAAAAAAATAGGATACACAATGTTCAAGTATACATAATCGTGGGAAAAAAGCTTTCATTTCGATTTGAATTATAGATTAAAGGCCTCGGTCTTCTGAATGACGGTTCAACGTGCTAGCCACTGGTCCCCCCGTCACAAATATTTTAGCCTCACAATACCAAGCTAGTCTACACACACTACACCACTGGTTAGAAACAATTTAAAAAATCCATCTTCTATAATAACTAACATTAGGTTGTTTACCGAATTATTAAATAATCCTGAAGATAAAACGTGTATTTCTGTCCCAGTTTTACGACTAGTCTTACGGGCCGTGTGTGGTGCCAACTATTCGGCCGGCATGTCATCATAAACATGTCTTGCAGCGGGCGTCCTTGCGTTCCCTCGGGAATAATGGAGTCCAGGAATAATGTCACGCATCACGGGTGGATTAGAGAGAGGCGAATAAGGTTATAATGGAAAGTGAGGAGAAGGAAAGGAAGTGTGGGATTTAGGAGTTGGATGGTTTAATAATTCATTTGGATGTGAAAATGTCGGTGAAATACATTCTCTACAAAATTAAGATGGAAATTATTAAAAATTTAGAAATTAGCCTAATCAAATTAATCCATGCATAGTAGGCCCTAAACTCTTTTTCAAATGGGTTGTGATTTTTGAGAAATATTATTGAAATTATAATCTAAACGTATCCAACAATTTTTAATAAGTGGAATTCTTTGAAAATATAAATTTGGGATCATTACAAAATGTATACATTTTTTTTTCAAATATTTTTTAAAGTACAATTTGAATGTATATTTTCATTTTATAGAGATATTATCAAGAAATATATTGATAGCTAATTGCACTGGGTCTATATTGAAAATTCCGCGTGAATATGGGCCCTACTGCAAAATGAATTTTAAAAAATATTTAAATGTATTGAATAAAAAAATGTAATCGAATAATTATTCTATTTGGTATTGAACTATATACAAATAAAATGACACTGAAGCCAACTGGCAAGGTCGAGCTCACATCAGACCGAATATAGAACCTATATCAACTACAAATAAACATGCGACTCACATATTGGTGGAGGTGCCGGGTTTGGCATTTCAAGATTGGTTACGTCTAAAAGTCTTTCAATTCTAATCAAAACGACTTCATCATTGTACAGCTACAACAATAAAACAGAAACATGAAGTGCAAAAATTATTCGAACATGTATGTCGGAATATTTTTAAATATTCCAAACAACAATTGACATGGTAAATCGTATTTTTTCAAATTTCATTTGAAAAAATGAATAAAAATGAATAATGTGCATACAAATTTACGACCTGTTAGTTTTAGGATTAATTTATTATTAGCGGATTAACATGTTACTCATCACCCTTGGTGACGTATGTCATTTTCGTACCTTGACTAATAGTTAGCTATTCTAAACTAACAATTGGTACAACCGGCTCTTAACCGGTTGTACCACAATTGTTAATTAGGGAATTACGAGAAATGCTGTGAATTAGCGTGTCATCACACTTGGTTTGGCATGATATTTTAATATCTCAGCTATTCAATTAATTAACATTAATTATCAATTGGTATAACTGGTTCTAGATGGTACATAATGCATTTTATGGAACTACTAGCTGACTCGGCAAACGTTGTTCTGCCATCGAAGTGATTTGTAGTGAATGTTGGTTGTTACGCTATCTAGCGCAAATGGTGAGTAACGTTGAGTGACATTGTGCAACGCCGTCAATGTCAGTAAACAACGCCATTACTGGTGTTGTCCTTGAAGAACCAATTTTTTGATATTGCTCATAGGAGAAAGCTCGGCGGAAGATCTCGTATACTTTAGGAACTTCTACCAGCCCTATCGAATATGCGTGAGGAATTCCACGACACTCGGTCGAGCCGTTTCGGAGGAGTTCTTTCTCTAACATGTGACACGAGCTTTTTATATAATTATAAGATTTTGAAATGTACACAATACAGTCATACTGGGCAATGGTACCTCTCATACTTTATTCTACAAACCTTACACTCAAGTATTTCAAGTTCAAGAATAACTATTTATAATTAAACTGATCGATACTTCAACCTGCCAATAACAGAAAAATCATTAATCTCTATTTCAATCTCGACGAGACCAAGTAGACCTATAAATAACACATTTCTATTCGAGACATCCGTAGAATCAGCGAACTCAATTGGAGGAAAAGGTACTTTATCATCCCGTCATTCGTACCCCCAAATAAACGAGCTGTTGATGGGGTACATTAAGAGATTCGCTACACGCACACTCGAAACTCTCGAACGAGTCAAAAGCGAAACTCCTACACTGAGGGTAACCTCTATAGCTAACTTATATCACAAGATTTAGTGACTCAACTTTTGAATAATGACACATCTAAACATATCCACACATGTGACGAAAAGAAGCTAATACAAGGTATGTGGTTTCAATTAATTCATGGAGTTGGCAGCAATATACCTGTGCCCTATACCCTGTGTGTCAGCTGTCAGAATCCATGCAGTGTGGAGGGTCTAGATCATTAAGAGTCCATGGGAGTCAATTAAAATAACATTATCTCATGCCTGATAGTTTTTTTTAATTTTATACTCGCTCCATCTGTCTGAGTTCAAGTTCATTGTTTAAATCTTATATACTAGCTGTGACCCCGTGTTTGAGAAACACGGGCCTCTCCTTTTCTCCTATTAACGCTACCTCCCTCCCCACTACCCCTCCTCACTCGACTTCTCCTCACCCACCTCCTCCTCCTCCTCTCCATGCCCTCCTGTCATCGATTCCCTCCCCCTCTCCCCTTTCTCTCTCTATCTCTCTCTCTCTCTCTCTCTCTCTCTCTCTCTCTCTCTCTCTCTCTCTCTGTCTTGCTCTTCTTTTTTCACTCTGCATTACACTTCCTCTCTGTCTCCCCCCCTTCCCCCTCACACGATTCGACTGTGTGACGTGTCATTGCCACGACATGGCGTATGAAGCACAACGGTACCAGACAGCGGAGTGTCTGCCATCTAGCGTGTACTTCCGCAACCTTAAGCGTGACCGCAGGAAAGACAGAAAGAAGGACGGACAGACCTGGGTAATTCTTAATATAATAAAAAGTTCGTGTCACATGTTAGAGGATGAACTCCTCCGAAACGGCTCGACCGAGTGTCGTGAAATTCCTCACGCACATTCGATAGGGGTGATAGACGGACCTAAAGTATACGAGATCTTCCGCCAAGCTTTCTCCTATGAGCAATATCCAAAAAAAATGGCACTTCAAGGACAACACAAGTAATGGCGTTGTACAATGACATTGATGGCGTACACATGGTCCGCCGCACTCGGCAACACATTTGCGGGGGTACACGCTAGATAGCGTCTAATCCGCCATCACCTTATTTTCACATCAACAACCAACATTCACTACAAAGCGCTTCGATGGTAGAACAACGTTTGCCGAGTCAGCTAGTTTGAAATAAAATATACATAACTTGTAACGTGTAGGATGCCTGTGTCCGGGGATGGCATCCCGGGAGCTACCCTAGGCAGTTTCACCCTTACCACCGCTAGGGGAGCTACAAGCGGAGGACTGTTGTGCAAGGTTAGCTTGAGAATGAAGAGTAAGAGAGCAGGCAGAACGGTCTTTGACAGTGTAGTCGCTTGTATAGCCTGTATGTAACAATGCAACTTTCGACGAATACATTCTATACCTTACAGAATCAAATGTGTCAGACGTAACTTTTTCTACATTATCGCCCCCTCTCTCCATAAGGACCTAACCAATCCTACTACAAACTATTTGTTTGTATACTTGTTTACAAGACCACCTTGAAGTCTTGGAACAATCAATAGGGCCGCTTCTAAGCGGTCGTACTGATTCATTCTTAGCCTCAACTGGGAGTTATCATAACAGTGCGTCGTTAAACCCAATATATATATATTAGTGATGCCTTCGGGTACCCGGGTACCCGGGTCGGGTACGGGTAATGCATTACCCGGGTAATATTCTGTTACCCGGGTACCCGTCTAGGTTCCGGGTAATTGTGCTAACCAGTACCTATAATATAGAAAATAACTTTTATAAATCACTCAAGCTACCGAGAGAAATTCAACTTCGCATTCTACATAAGTTTTTTCACCTACCTTCCCAGACCTCCCTCAACTTGTCATAATGCGCTCGTCAAATCAAGTCGCACCACCTACCGTTATCTGTGGTCACACTTGCAGGGTACTGAATCCCTCTACTGTCAACCGCTCTCTAGTTGCCATGTCAAATACTATTCTTTACCGAGAACTGAGAAGCATATATAGTCATATACCAATAGTTTTTTATTTTATTTAGTTTTTTAAATTACCCGGGTAATACCCGGGTAATTTCGGCGGGTACCCGGTTCCTAATTTGTTACCCGAAGGCATCACTAATATATATATAAAAAAGAAAGACACTGAAAGTTACGCTGTGAGTGAGTTTGCCTAAAAAAATCTCCTATTATATCTTCAGGTCTTATACGAGTGTTGTTATGGGAATGTAACTTGAAAGCACGGGCATATTTACAAAGGACTATATTTATAAACACAGGCACCCTACTAAAATAAGTTATTCGAGGAATAACTATTCAGTTTCGAAACCACCTCCCGTGCACTCTTAACCCAACAGGACAGTCAAAAAACAGTTCGCCAACCTCTCGCCATGAAAGGAGTCGTTCGTGGCTCGAAGACGGATCAAGATGTTATGACATATTCCTGTCGCCGGAAACTCGTCCAAATCTCGTGCTTTGCGAGGAATTTACATCACCTAAACTCTCAACCAAGAGAGACGGTAACCATGCCAACTGGATAAATGTGCTCGAGACAACATTAGAACGATATTTAAAAAAAAAAAAAAAAAAAAATGTGTCGGGAGTATGGGCATAGACTAAAGAGATCAAAGAAGACTGTTCACCCAACGTTGAATTAAGATTCATCCCCACTCCTTTGTCTCTATACCATCCCTACACCCCTTACCCTGTAGTACCGTCGTTTACCGCTAAAAGTGCTCAGAATCGTTTCGGCTATTGTGCTACAGTCGACGGTTAGATGGATGCTCGCCTGGCTTGACTGCCAAGTCTTCAACGTGACTGCTAACAGCGCTGTAGGAATGTGTAGAGATGGTTGAAGAAACTTCAGGTAATAATGAAAGGGTTTTGAATCTCGCGAAGTAACTTACGTGGGTCGTCTTGAGTATCTCTTTAGTAAATGGTATGGTGACCATGGGCCCCGAGAATATAAAGCAGCTGTACTAACAATAGTGTCAGAGCAACATCTGCTCTGTTAGTGCTACTATATTATAACGTAGCACGGGTCGGTCATGATTTCACAAATCTTGACGAATCCACTGTTAGTTTTAGTCCCATTGAAAATCCGACTTCTAGAAAAAATCTCGAAGTGCCTATTTACACACTCCCTGTTGGTCACTATTATTTAAAGTATAACTGATGGTTAATTTGGATTAAATTATCTTAGTTTTAGGTTATAATAAATTAGTTTAGGTTAGGTTGGTTAAATTGGTCCGGTTAGGTTGGTTGTGTTAGGTAATCTTTTGTTAATTTAGATTTCTCACAACAACAACAACAACAAAAACAACAACAGCGCACGCTACGGTTTACGACATACCCAGATCTAGCTGCACCGCGCCAAAACTTCTCGCCACCTGGTCCCTCCATCTCCCAGTCCGCCACTGTACATCGGCAGCTGATCCCAACTCACGAGACAGCAAGTATATTACCCAAGCCCATTTCACAGCGCATTACCAGTCTGTCGAGTGATCGTTTGGCGTACATTCCGCCGTGGCTACGGCGCCGGCCAACTCGCGTATTAATCATGCGAACCGCCCACGCCTCTGGGTCGCGCGGCGACAGACCGGCACGGCCGTGCGACGACGCTGACAGCTAGAACGACGACACGTTCCGAGACGGAGATCTGCCATGCTTGAATTCTGCTCCGAGTCGTCGAGCGTGGATATCATCAATTAATGGGAAATGTGAAGAGTTGGAAATGAAACAGAGTTTGGGGTTATTTTTGTGTTCGGATAATTGTGAGTTCGGCGAGTTATAGTTATGAGTGTTTTTTGTATTTTTATAATCTTGAATTGGGTTGACGTGTTTTTTATTTGTAAGCTTATCTAAATATGTAAAAGTAATAGGGAATATCAGAAATATCATTTTTTTTTGTGATTGATAACTTTCGAACGGTACGAGATATCCAAATTTTTATTCGGGGGTGACACAGATATTTTTAATACCTTCAAGACAGCTGTAAGTGAATACTGTTTTTCTTTTATATGGCATAATAATCAAAGGTATACAACTAATTTTTGGTTTGTTATTTGTATATACCTGTAAAAATTATGAGATATAAGTTGAATAATTATGATTTATTCTATTTCTAAGTTTAGTTATAAAAAAGTTATGTGTTCTCTTTGGGTTAGTATTTCGATATCTCAAACCGTTAAAAAAATTACCACCAAAAAAGTAAAGACTGACATTTCGCTAAATCGCCTTCCGTGCGCTTTTAATTGAAAGAATATATAATAGCATATTCTTACTTTTTGATATTCTTCACACTCTACACCCCCCCCCCCCCCTCCCCCCACACGGTTTCAATCAGCTCTTCAGCCCTGTTGTGAGTCCCGCATAATGCAAGGATTTTTGTCAACATCGTACACATCTCGTCCGGTGATTCGTCCATTCGAACCCCAAAATAACATAACTGTTAGTGGGGTCGTTGAGCAAACAAAAATATCATCTAAATATATTCACTAATTCAGTGTTTACTCGTTCAGTAGCGACCACACAAAATGTCATTCTATTATTTCCAACCAAAAATAGGTGCATTATTAAAAATACCCTCCACTCGCAAACATGTTGACTTCACAGCCAGACAGGATTGTTGGCTGTCCGAAACACACGACTGTTAATACTGAACAATAGGGGAGACGGTCGATCGGAACCGCCAAACTGAAACTATTCACAAATGGCACACTATTGGCGGGTCGGAACAGACGACTTTCAATACTAAACAATAGGGGAGACGGTCGATCAGAACCGCCAAAACTGAAACTATACACAAATCGACACACACTATTGGCAGATCGGAACAGACGACTTGTATACGCTAACAAATGGGGTAACGACGATATTAACCGTCAACAATATTCCCAATTGACAGTTGGCACACTTTAATATTAATCGAGATGATAACTTATAGGTTATGTGATGACGTAAAGGGGCCTGGTAAAGTCCAACAATAGAACAAGAGTTCCGGATATACCCGGTAGAGTTCGACGTAGAGTTCCATATTTATTTATTGTAAAGTACGAAAACAATTCTATTTCAATGTTGCTAATGGATATATTAATAGAACGTTATGCAACTGCATGGCGGGAAATGTTTAGAAACAAATAGTTGAAGTTCAGATGATCAACTTGAAGTAGCTCTATTGTTTGCCTTCTAAATGTTGGGAACTTTGAAGGATTTTACATTTCACAGCCTTGCAAGAACCGTTCGGTTTCGATATTATCGATCGATTCGATATTCTAGAGCTTCGGTCTCGATATCGAATTGGAATATTCAAATTCCAGATCGATAGGTAGCTGAAGTAAGCATCAACTGAATGAGAAAACAATAATAAGATTGCTAAAATAACTCGCGCCGTTTCTTGTTAAAATTAACGAAATAAATTACGACGTTTTTGACAAAAATAATTATTTGTTTTGTTGATTACCGCTGTTGCTAACCCTTTGAATTGAAAATGTCGATATACATTTATAGATATTCGAGATTTAAGTTGCGATATCGTTTGCAATTTGCATTAGAAACGGTAGTCTTGTTAGAAAAATACAATGTATCAATATTCAGTGTCAAAGTTTGAATTATTGAAATATAAAATCGGTTTGTACACAATTTGAAATTATAAAAGTGTATTTAAATAAACATGCTTCATTTCAATGATTTTTCGTTTTCATTTCTTTTGAGATTCAATTGGGGAACAATGATTGTATCAAATTTCGATGTTTTTTCAAGTAAAATTGTCGGATTAAATAAAAAGCATCTAAAACCAAAAAAAAAAGATGAAAATGCTAACGAAACGAATCAATACGATCAAAACAAACGACTAAAACAAAGACCTTCGACTGTGAAATGTCTCTTCGAGGACTTCAGGGACATTTCTAGAAGCATGCGACGTCTTATGACCATGAACAATGACGTCACTTCGAGCTACGATATTGGTCTATCTTATTTACTCAAGTTTAATTCTCAGAATCCGGCATAACACGTAATACTAGCATTTTACAATAACCAATACAGTCAATAATGTGGCTGACAATTCACATCTCGTATTTAAACAACTTTTTATAAAAATATTATCATAAAAAAACTCGGAACGTAAATTGATAACAGCCGTTCTCAGTAGCTCAGTCAACTAAGGCACTAATTTAGAAACTGAAGTCACCGTTTTACATGGGTTCGTGTCCCGCAAAAGGCATGGGTTTTCGTAAATGTTCTTGCACTTATCATCAGCTGTTCATTCGTCTAGCTGCTGGTGGGGGCGGCATCAAGATATGTATAAAACATTGTAATACATTCATTTTAGTTTTGCTGGGGGGGTGAGATCGCCCTTGTGGTGCTCCCCCTTCCCATATCACTCTTCATCTCCCTCTCCCTCTCTCTCTCTCCCCCCCCCTCCCTCTCCCTCTCCATCTCCCTCTCTCGCTCTCTCGCTCTCTCTCTCTCGCTCTCTCTTCGTTCTCTCTCTCTCTCTCTCTCTCTCTCTCTCTCTCTCTCGCTCTCTCTCTCTCTCTCTCTCTCTCTCTCTCTCTCTCTCTCTCTCTCTCTCTCGCTCTCTCTCTCTGATACTTCAGTAACAACAGAGGTGTTCTCTTGCAGGGCGACGACAAGTGCTGGCAGATCAACAAGTAACCCTGCCTCTCATTGTGTAAACCACTTGTTATTAAACAGAACACTTGAGGACTTCCTATGTTAGTCAAGTCGACAACGAAAAACGGAAATGAAAGATTTATACAAACACATCGTAAATTTGTATCAAACGACGTTCTCCTACATTTTCTTCGCTGTTTAATTTATATTGGTTTTCGCGACGTAATATTATTATAACTAAGATATATAAATATATTGGGTTCAACGACGCACTGTGACGATATCGAATATCTATTGGCGTCGGAAAAATGATTAATGATGAGGGATGATGGGATGATGAGATGAACGTTTTCGTAGGTAGAGGGAAGGATGGTGTGAAGGAAGCGGTTGTGGCCTATATACTGCAGTAACCATTCCCGTATCTGCCAGCTACAAAGGAAAACCATGAAAAGCCTGTGTGAAAATGGATGGTGGTGAGGATCAACCGAGGTCTCATCTGCCCTCATCTCCCAGGGTCATTTGGAGCAAGCGTGTTAGCACTGAACTAGATGTGTCGGTTTTCCCCAACATATAAACAAAATTATGACTACTTATCATCCAGTCATTTTTTTATCCATTATTTATTTGGTTTACTATCCACCCGTCACAACGCCGTCATGCAATGTCTACGCTAGACTATAATAGGGCCTATCGCCTATCATCGATCCCATGCGTCAGTGCGGCATTCCGATGGTGTGTGCAAGGTGACCCGACCGGTGGATTACGAATCAGAGCTGAAACTGACTAAATGAGTACGCTGACTTCGTTCGTGACGTCACATTGCTGGACTGTCAGCCGATCCACAATCGATTTTACAGACGTATCCGTGTCAAAAATAAAAATAATACATTGACAAACATGGCATTATGCTGTTCTAGTTTTGCAAAATCACGTGTAAATAAATTATATAGGTCAAAATACTATATAAAATATGATACACTCATCTTTCTTTCAATTGTTTATGATTGCTCTACATTGGTTCCAGATAAATCCCATTGTTTGATATATTTTCATATTTTAGCACAGCTCAATGTCCACCTCGGCAACATCGTCATCAGCACGCTCATAACGGCTCAAAACCTCCTATCGCCCACACTAAACGATAGCACGCGACAGGCGTTCGAACCCCCTCATCACGCGACTACTTCACTTTTATCAGTGAAATGAAGGTTCCGAACGATCGCCTCCCCTATCCTAAACCACTACCGCACGGGTGGTTCGCGCCTTCACTAATCGTGGATACGAAATATTTTAAATTCGCAAGATATGAAGGTTCCGATCGACCGTCTCCTCTATCTTACAACACTAGCGCACGTGTGGTTCAAGCCTTCATCTCTCGTGGACACAATTACGAGTAGAATCTGTGCCAATGTCCCATGACGCGTCGGGAAAAAACACGTGCCAATCTCGAACAGGCGGGCAAGGACGTTCGAATTGGACACGCTCCCGCCGATCGTCCGTCTCCCCTACAGAATAACACTGACTCCGGCTGTGTCGAACCGTCACGTTCACGTTAACTGCGTTTTGTTTTCGTTTGTTGATAGATTATTGGGGATTAACAGCTGGTGATTGTGACGTAGATAGCATTGTTGCGGTGTTATGTGACTGATTGGAACAACTTCCTGGAAACGATGACGTATTTTGATTGAGCTATGAACTGATAACAAAAATACGTCAACATTAACACATTTTTTGTATAAATTGAGTTTGTTTTGCGATTTAATTGGGTAATCATTGTAGATCAACGTCGCAATTGAAGGATTTTAGCGCCACGCAAAGCAAAGACCCCGCGAAGAATATTACAAAAATCAAATAACTTTTTCAACAGTAATATCGACACTTGATACAAAATCGTTGTTCCCTAATGAAGGCTATGTATGAAAGTCAAGATAGTTTGGACGGGGTACCACAAGGGCGATCTTACCATCCCAAATAAAATTAAAGTAAGATAACTCATTTAACAAACAATACATCTTGAAAGCAGATCACTAACGATCAACTATAAACTAAGGCAATCTACTGATATTTGAAAAACACATAAAATACAATAAAGGATTGTGTCCAGGGGCGCCTGAAGAGCATATATCGGAATAAAGTCTACTCGGTTGTGTGACATGTTTTGGGTGTCCAACCTTACATGAACTCTAACTGCTCGTTGACTCAGTCAGCTGAGGCACGCTTTAGACACTGAAGTCACAGTTGGGCGTGGGTTCGAATCCCGCATAAGGCATGTTTTTTTGTGAACGTCCTTTCACTTATCATCACTACATAGTTTCATAATCAGCAGCTCATTCGTACCCCCGTATAACTTAGCTGTTGGGTCGTTAAGCAAACAATAATCAAATCAATGCATTTACAACTATCCATTGAAAAGTATACCATGTTTCATTTCTGAATCTTTATCTGCCTCAGGACTCATTCAACTAGACCTATCCCTAGCGGTAGCTAGAAATTGAAGTCAGATGGGCGTGGGTTCGAGTCCAGCATAAGGCATGTTTTTTTTTAAAAAAATCCTCTCACCTATCATCACTTTATCGGTTAATCATCACTCACACATTCGTACCCCCTTATAACCTAGATGTTGGTGGGGTCGTTACGCAGCATTGAAAAAAAATCTAAATCGGTGCCTTAGCTGACTGAGCTACGGAGGGTGAGGCACGGAAAATATAAGTGAGTATACTATTCATGGAACAGTTTGCAACCCTGCATTTTACGTTCTAGACCAGCCCTGTTCGTAACTAGCACAAGGCAACAGTTTCCCTTCAATAAATACACAGTTACATTCCGTGTCTACGTCCATTCATACATAGGTGTATCCTCGAGAGATGAACGTTCCGATCGACCGTCTCCCCTATCCCACGCCACTAACGCCCGGGGGGTTCGCGCCTTCATCTTTCGTCATTGCAATATTTATATTATAGCATAGGTCAACTTTATGAATCCATTAGAGATGAAGGTTTCGAGCGACCGTCTTCCCTACCCCACACCACTAGCGCACGGGTGGTTCGTGTCTTCATCACACCTGTCCTATCGGTTATTAGGGGACGGGGGCGGTGAGGTCATATAAAAGGTCAAATGAAAGTACCCAGTCGTGTTATTTCTGTAGGAGGTCATTCAGCTGTTGCCCCCTCCCCCCTCTTCACCCCTATACCACGGTGGTTTCTTTCTACGGTATTATTCATTCATTATACACGACCAACCCACGGTTAAATCGATATTCATGTCAACTATGGATTATTAATGTGTATTACTTCCAGAAGTATACGTAGATGATGGTGCTCGACGACCCCACTAAAGGCTAGGTTATATGGGGCTCGTAAATAAAACGCTAAAAGTTTTCTCATGCAGAACTAGGGAATTATATTTCGTCTTCTTTTCAAATCTTCATACGGAAAAAAATGAAGTTCACCCAAAAAAATCGAACACAATCGAAAAGTTTTGAAAAATTAGCAATAAGCTTGAAATGAGAATAGGTATAAAACATTCAAACCTGTTGATGCAATTAAAACACTTGCTTTCGAGAGACTGCATAACGACTGTCGCGGCCTATGAGATCAACGCTCCTTTCATTTATTTCAATCTGCAATTTGTAACTGCGTACAGGTGGCAAATGTTCTATATAAAAAAAAACTTATATAGGCCTATATATATATATATATATATATATATATATATATATATATATATATATATATATATGTATATATTACAAAACAATATTCTTATTCCAATCTTCAATGGTTCGGTTGACGAAAGAATATTTTCCTACGTCCTTCCTTCCCTCACTTGCTCTTATTTTGGACGCATGGTCTCCTGTTGCACGAAATTGAGGATCCAGCAGTCTTTTTCCAATTTCACTCCATGCTCCATGCTCATGACCGGAATACGCTCTATTCATATTTTTCATTCTAAATGTCTTCCTCCTCTCCTGTAACGTCTCCCACCCGAGCTCTTTAATGATTTCATTGACACTTTCTGGTATTCTCTTCAACTTCAATCTCAACCCACGTTTCTCGTTTCTTTTTTTTACTATAACCCATTTCCTCCTTCCTAATTTGCCCTTCATTTTTCTTCTAATTTGCCCTTCACCTGTCTCATGACGTATGATGACGTAGTTAGTATGCGATTTTATGCAACATCGAGCCATGTCCATGTTGTAAAAGGGTAAATCTACAATAGTTTCTTGAGCAATTAGTTAAAATTGAATATGTTGAAAGAAACGGATCCATTGATGTTCATTTCCTCATTACCCAAAAAAACTCATTCATGTTGCCTACCCAATGAGGACACTGAAGAGCGTATACTGGAATAAAGTCGGGTCGGTCGTGTGACATGGGCTTCGGGATACATTTCAATGGATGGTTGTAAAATACGGTCAGGGTTCAGGCAAGGTTGGACACCCAAACCCATGTCACACAACCGAGTCAACTTTATTCCGGTATACGCTCTTCATGCGCATCAATATTGGACACTCAAACCCATGTGACACAACCGAGTCGACTTGATTCCGTTATATGCTCTTCCCAATGACTTTGTGCTAGTTTTGCTTCAAGTGTGTCAAGTTGATACAGTAAAAAATGATCTCCGCGTGCTTTTTATTCGACGTTCACAAACATGTATAAAAAATAATAATTACGTCGACAAAACGTCATTGCAAGTAGACAATTATGTGAATGTCGTCAAGCTTTCCCAGGTTCAACGAATCGTAAGTACTGCGTCTTGTGACTCGGACCTCTCTCTCTAACCCACGCTCAAGATGGGACAGATAACAGATTGTTGGCGCAGTATTACATGAATGGACCGGATAGAAAGAGAGAGAGGGAGGGAGAGAGGGAGAGAGAGTGAGAGGGGGGAGAGAGAGGGGAGACAAAGGTAGCATGAGAAAGAAAGAGATAGGCATAGCGATGAGAGAGTGAGAAGGAGATAGAGGGAGAGACAGACAGATTTAGAGAGCGAGAGAGATAGAAAGATATACTTGGCGATAGTGAGATGGATATTGAGGGAGAGAGATAGAGAGAGAGCGACGTCTATTGTCGCCATTTGTCGACACCGACACACCCCTATAAGAACATGACGGTTATTTGCACGTACCTAACTATACGTTAATCGTCCTATTAATACACGCAGCAGTTGAAAGTGCGTCGAGACTTTTCGTCGACGGCGCATTCGTCGTTCGTTCATTGTTTTCGCGTTCATTCAACAGCGAGACGGGTTGCTTTTATCTATGTGACGTCATTCATGACCACACGATATTTACACGTCACAATATTCTAGTTAAGGGGCCCGTCTGAAGAGCGTATACCGGAATAAAGCATACTCGGTTGTGTGACATGAGTTTGGGTGTCCAACCTTTAACTGAACCCTAACCACAGGCACATTCCATTGAAAAGTACCGCCGATGTCACACGACCATCTTTATTCCGGTATTGGCGAGTGATATATAAGATGATGGGAAGATGTGATGAAAGGTTATTTTATCATGTGTTTCCGGATAATGGGAATGAGTCGGCCGTGGCCTGTTATTAAGGGGGTGCATGCACGGTTTTTATACAATAGTGAAATTCATCTTTACTATTTTTTTGCTATGTCTACGAACCAGTGACATGAACGAAATGAATATCACGACCGAGATAATTTCATGCTGTATAATTAATATGACATTAATATTTATTTCAAATCCGTCAGTTTTAAGAAAACACGTCAATAAATACCAAAAATGTGATGAAATTCAACTATTGACGTGATATTTCACAAACTCTTCACTTCATAGCATTTGTTTTTTTTTTCAGTCGAGTATCATTCTAATACCAAGGTTTTGAAGTACTTTCAAGTATCTACAACCTATGGTTTATTTATAAAAAATATTATTATATTATAATTATTATACCTGAACGACAGAGAGAAACCACGAAAAAACCCTCTTAGGATGGTCCACCATGCCGGGATTCGAACCCCGGTTTTCTGAATGGCGGTTCAGTGTGCTAGCCACTCGACCACTCGTATCATAGCATGAGAAATAAAACACAACATCCATATCCTAACACATAGCCTGACATTTGACAAGAAATCCCGTGTACTTCGTCAGTACACGGACTACAATCATCTACCTATACCGACATAAATAAAACGAAAATCATAAAGATTTTAGCAATCACTTGAAACTTTTTCACTACAAATCTGTATAAGGAGACAGGGGTTTAATTTCCTCCATGGTCGACCATCCTGACAGAGGTTTTTCGTGGTTTCCCTCTGTCGTTCAGGTCAATACTGAGATAGTTCCTCAACAACAGGCCACGACCGACTCCTTCCCACTATCCAAAAACACCTACCGGTAGTAAAATAGCGTCTCATATCATCATCCCATTCATCATTTACAGGCGCCAATAGATCTTGAGAATCATCGGTACAGTGTGTCGTTGGTACCAATTTTTGTTTGCTGTATGTCTATAAGCTTGACAATTATGCGGTGTAAGTTGAATAGTTATACCGGAACTTATATCATCCATGGGCGTCGGCAGGAAGAAATTCAAGGGGGGGCAAAATATCTCAAATTCGAAAATGCACATAATCCCAGTGGGAGTGGGGGTAGAGTGTTCCCCAAGGAGATTTTAGAAATTCAATCATTTTATGGTGTTTTGGGAGGTTTTGTGAATATTTGCTTAGCTTTTGATTTTCATAGAGAAAGAAGATAGAGAATGTTGAAATGGTTGAATTCTATGCAAGTAGTTGATCCTATTCATCTTTTTAAATATTTCATTACACAAAACAGCCAAAATGAGTTATTAGTTTCTGATTGGTCTGTATGATACCCAAAATCAATATTTTTTATAAGAATAGCCCAATAAATCATATTCGTCAGTCGGCGAAGGCATAGCCTTGCCTACCCACCCCAGTCACATCAGACTCATGACCACCCGCGTAACAAGACATGTTAAAATATGCCTCCGGTACAGTCGGTACTTACAAAGTTTCGAAAAACATCATTCTTTGAAAACAAAATTTCAATTTTTCAAATAAATTTCTGCCTGGTCCCAGAGGGGGACAATTATTGAAAATGACATTTATTGAAAATGTCTGTGTTTCCTCAACTTAAACAACTGATATTGCACTAAGTCGACTCACATACACTTTCAACTCTCAAGTCATTTCGTTAAAAACAAAAATCACTTATTTATAAACAATTCGATACAACAATGGAAAGCATTGACGACTTTGAGTGAATATTTTCCACTAGTTTCCAAAATAAGTGTTGAAATAAAGATAAGAAATCGAACAGACTGTCTAATCGAATGACGGTCCCGATCGATCGTCTCCGTTATAAATATAATCACCAACGACTGGTGTCTCGAATATTAGAAATTCCAAAATCTGATGAGTAAAATGTGTATATCCAAAATGTGTAGTCGGTAATGTAGTAATTTCTGTGTAGCTTGCAAATGACATATTGTAGAATACATTTCGTAAATTAGTTGTATATTGTTGAATTATTTTTATTTGATACTCTGTACGTGATCGTCACCCTCCAGCGCTTTGTGCCAGAAATGAGCAAATGTTTTTATTCATTTATTTTATTCATAATACTTTTTAGTTTTCATAAACGTTCGGCCCTATAAGTAAATCAGTTTGCGTACTATTGAATTCTAAATTGGAAATATAGACCTGAATTAACGGCTCAACATATTTAAATTAACAAAGATGTATATACATTTTGTTTCCGGGCCTATATAATGTATTATTTTCAAAATAGAAAGTAGGCCTATACACGATATGTGAGAAAACTGAAAACTGATTATACCGTACGTGCTACCTACGTGCGAACATAATTGCCTATACGCAAGGCGATGCGCAATGGTACACGCGTCTCAACCTAGTGGTGAGAAGTCAAACTGTTAACGTCAACTGTCCTGCCAACAACGTGCGAGTGACAGAAAACAACACAGACGTCAGTGAGGCATTTTTCAAAACACAATTAAATTACATCGAATCGAGAATGATGAATGAAATGATGAGCTCTGGCCTTGGATATTTCTTATAGCAGCATTACTTACTAATAATAAATCATTGACTAGACATTGGCCAGCAGTAAGTCTATCCTTAGATTAGTTTAAAACGCTGCTAAAAACTTATCTATAAAATAATGTCCCACGCACACACTGACTAATCGCAATGCAAGTCAGGCCTGGATCACTTATAATTGATTTGATCTGGCTAGGCCTAACTCTTGAGTTAAAATAAAGTAAATCAATTTCGATTCTAACCTCAAATTGATGTGATGATGTGATGTAGGTTATACTTGACTACACCTGTTGAGCCGAATATCTCTTGGCAGCACTCCCGTTTTACACGAGCACAAGTGCACAACAAGTGAAATCAGAATCACACGAAATCTTCATATAATAAATGATACCTCACTATAACGCTAATACCGTGCAAGTAAGTAAATAATACTAAATAACATTCACTTCCAAAATTAATCGTTGATCTGACGCCATGATGTATAATTCACGTTTTAGGTTTGTTATGTTGGTTGTGCTTGTTACAGTTTCGACTTTATTAAAGAACTACTGCCACTGCGAGTCACTGCGCCTGCGCGGAGTAAATTCCTTTTCCGGTCTAGGATAGACACCCGTAAGTTGAAAAGATTTTGAAATTATTAAATTATCGTCAAACATCTTAAATATCTACTGCTAAATCGACCAGTATTAGATAGACAATTTATCCTTATACATATTACTTCATTTATGTTTCATTAATTATATGTGATGTGAGTTAATTTGCCGAAATACGGAGCTCTCGTGTGGACGTGTAGACAACGTCTTCATGCATGTCAATCACTGCGGCTGCACGTCAATAAAGGTTATGTGAATTTGTTTTAGATTCATCATGGGGAAGATTATGAAAGCAGGTAAAGTCGTGCTGGTCCTCTGCGGCCGGTATGCGGGCAAGAAAGCTATAGTCATGCGAAATTTTGACGATGGAACACCTGAGAAGCAATATGGACATGCCCTCGTAGCTGGTATTGACCGCTACCCCCGACGAGTTCACAAGAGGATGAGCAAATCCAAAATCCATAAGAGGTCCAAGATAAAGCCTTTCCTCAAGGTAGGCTCACTTCATTTGCTAGGACTACCCGAGTTATAAAATTTTGCTGCGGCGTAACAAATTCCTAACTTTGCTTGTGTTACGCAGGTGTTGAACTACAACCATCTTATGCCCACCCGTTATACCGTTGATATCACCCTTAACAAGACAACGGTAAAGGAACTGAAAGATCCCATGAAGAGGAAGAAAACTAGGTTCCAAACTAGGGTCGCATTTGAAGAAAGGTATGTAATTAATACTAATTATGAAAGACTCAATATGCCAATGAGGCCTAGGGCTCAAATTGGGCCTAGCCTGCATTTGGCGTAAGTGCAGACCAGATTATATAGATAGAAAATGCCCAGCTTTAATACCAAATGCGGCAGATCTGTAATCTCCAATAAATATGTCCAATTATAGGGGCTAAAGGCTCATTCACGATTGAAGATTTAGCGTAACTTTAGGGTGTAACTTTATGACGTAAACTTGGACCGCAACGTCACTGTTCATGACTACTTGATTTAGTGCTGAATCCAAAGTAAATCAACCAATGAAATTCCGTATCAAAGACGATCTCGGTACCTGGTAGACGATGTTCGGACGATCTCAGAGTTTCTCAGCCTCTGATTGGTAGAATTCTACGTCTAGATTTAGACGTAGCCGTAGAAGTTTGGAGTTTGCAAACTTCTACGTTACGCCTACATTTATTTCTGCGGCTAAATTCATCGTGAATGGTTGCATGGAATGCGACCAACCAAACATTGCTAAAGCTACGGCTAAATCTTAAGTTTACTACTTACGTCAATCGTGAATGAGCCTTAAGCCTCATGTAGAACAAATTTTTCACCAAGTAGGCCTAGGCCCAGTTTGCAAACGGACATTTGAAACGGCAAGGTCCAACACGCAACTATTTCAGTGACGGAGACATTCCTAGAAAATGTAGCCTAGGCCGTTTATTGTGACCTGGGTGGCAGGTTATGCTTTTTTTATGCTCTCTGTAGCTTCAACGAGTAAAAAGAATTGAAAGATGATACGGAACTTGTAACTTGATAAAATGAGTGAAACCTTGGTGTTACTTGCCAAGAGCGTGTGCCTTGGTGCCGCCCCAAACACTTGATGTGATAATGTCAACTTGAAGATAATATGAATAGAGCCAGTTTTATAAAACTTTCGGTCAAGTATTAATTATCTCATGATTAGTTAAGGTATGAAAATAACGTATTCTGAGTTTTAACAAATTAGCCTGCTAAAATTGCCTGGGAGTAATCATCCAATACAGCAAAGTCCGTAATACCCCGTTCACCCTGATCACTAACTGCAGTTACCAACATAATGTGAACGGAACGCAGTTAGCACTAACTGACATCAAGTCCTAACTTTGCTCTGTGAACGCAGATAGAGCTTAGCTGAGATCAAAATCCACCGCTTTCACAAAGAGCAACATCATTCGTATTGTCACATTGTTGGTTGAAAGCAAGGCCATCTATATATTTACGTCATGTACATTATATAGATGGCCTTGTTTAAAGACAGTTGGGGATATTGACAGAAAATCCTTGAATCTATAATACGCAATATGAAATTGAGAGTAAATCAAACAGGAAGATGGCAGTGCATGACGTCACTATCGCTATCAGTGTGAACACCTTACCTCAGTTAGGACGGTGTCACCCATGATGCTTTGCACCCAGGCAACTGCAGTTAGCGTAACAGTAGTTAGTGATCTTAGTGTGAACGGGGTACTATTTAGTTCTGTTACTGATACTAGGCCTAGGAACAATTTTCAGTAAATATAGTAAGCAGTGCTAATCTGTTTCAGGGTTGAATAGGATAAGTGTGGAATAACAGTCTCGATGTCTATTCACACTTACCCTACCTAGACCCCAACATTATCAGAAACCCATGAAAGTTCACCTAATGCAATTATGCAACCCTAAACAGATGGGCCCATCTGTTTAGGCCTGCTCTGCTTACCATGTAATGCCTCAATTTTCATCTATTTGAAAACTAGGCTACGTAGCAAACTTCATTGAAGTGCACTTTGGTTCTCAATAATATACATTTTAGAAAATGGATTTTACAATATTTTGTGATTGCTATGGTGTGTTATTGTAATGCATCGATATATTTGATGGCAATTATTCTGATAGCTTTCTTTTCCATTTTTCAGATACAAAGCGGGAAAAAACAAATGGTTCTTCCAGAAGCTTCGTTTCTAAGTTTATTAATTGTGATGATGTGTAAAAATATAAAAATCGCTATTCATTATTAAACGAATTGCAGTAAAACCAACTCGTTCTACATTGGCAATCAGTGTTACTGCTATCTTCCACTGAGCAACTGTCACTTGGCAACGCGAAATACAGCTGTTGGGTAACGTAGCCTACTTGATACAGTCGGTAATTGTTTTGAAATGCTCGTGTGACAGAATTCAGTGGAAGATTGCAGTTAATATGCCTAATACCCACTTAATTTCATCCCTGGACATTTTCCCTAGTAGGTGAACACTATGTGTTGCTTATGAAATCTGATTGATAGATTTGATTGTACAAAGAATTTGTTCTGCATTCTCCATCTGTTTTCATAAATCAACATCTTCGATTAACTATGCAAAGGCAGTGTTTGCGATGAATGAGATATTTGTATGAAGTACAATCGATAGCTCGAACACATCTTGATTTATAAATCAAAATATACTTTATTCAGCAACCTGCGAGTCTAGAAAGCCGTGAATTCTATCTAATTGATGAATGAAGAACATTTATCATATTATTTTCTTCGAAATGGCCAGTCTGGTTTGAATAAGAATCTGTTCACCATTCAGTGAAAATTTGAATTTAACAAGATGTCATTTTTCTACCCAGACTAGTCTTGAATGGTTTCTAGAAACTTTGACATGGTGTTCCTCCAAAATGATCCAAATGATTTGACCAAAAAACTATAGTTCCTCGTTGAGTCATGGTGCACATTCACAAGAAAAAGTTTCAATTTGATCAGTCAAACCATATGACTTGTACTGTGCTTACAGATAAAGCTCCTAGAGAGTAGGATGGAAGTCTTCGTTATCATACAATTATTTCATCAATGAGAAACCAAAACAAGACCTGTCAAATGATTGTTTGCGGCAGTTGTAGATATGACTTATTAGTCGTACGCAAGTCATAATTAACCTTCAAAATTCGTAGTCAATATGAAAATATTGTGCTTGCTTAGGACTTGAAAGTTTTTGTAGGTCTTACAAAAATATTTATTTTTGCATGAATAGAAACTTGCACTATTTTGAGGCTGTAATCGCTGCTTAACGACCCCACCGACAGCTAGGTTATACGGGGGTACAAATGAGCGGGTGATTAGGAAACTATGAAGTGATGATAGGTGAAAGGACGTTTACAAAAACCCATGCCTTAGGCGGGACTCGAACCCACGACCAATGGTGACTTCAGTTGCTAGCGATAATTGACTTGGCCACCGGGGCGGCTGAGGCTGTAATCGAATGGACAATAAATTGAAGTAGGATTTGAATCCATTCAACTTACTTCTACTGCTTTTTATTCTAGAATGCATTTTTCACTTGGAATTCTAAAATAAAAGTCTAAATAACCCACCTGCAAGTGAGGTCGCTGAACAATTATTTAATAACAGGAATTATTCAAATCAATGTAATAAAAAAATCCATAGTAATGATGACAAAACATTTTATTTCAATGTAATAGCAATGTACCACCGTCGCGTAAAACAAAAGTACGACCGTCCAAATAAACAACTTTCGGAAGTGTCGTCGTTTCGCCTCGCGCAATCGGCTCGGCACAATTAAAAAACAAACACGAGTTCCAAGCACAATATAACAATCATACATGACAAAATACATCAGTACTCATTTTATAAATACGCAATCATGGAATGTTACGAGGGAAACCTACAATACGTAAATATTAACATGCGAAATAAAGCAGACTTTAATTAATGCCCTGAACTGTTTTAAAATCACCTAAGAATGCCTATGGACTAGCATTATGTTGTAAAAGAAAAGAACAGGCTGTTTCACTGATGATCTTTCAACATAATTTTCAAGGCAGGTGGCAGATCTAGTATGTATGGTATATGTACAATTGTTAACCAAAACCAATACTTTGGGAAAACAGAATCACTTTTTCCTTCATTCTAATTTAATTAATTAACCGAATACCTTGATTAAATAATTACGAGATGCGTCCGTTGGTTAATTGGCGTACGACGCTACAAACTATAATTGTCGGGTCACAAATAATGTGCCGTATATTGTAAACTTACATCTAGGCTGATTTGGTGTATATTAGCAACATTATATAATATATATACTGTATATATTGGCGGTGAGCTATTGGCCAATGACAAGCCAAGCATTGTGACTGTATTGAACAAGGGGAGGGGGGACTGAGAAATCAATTACGTAAAAAAAATACCAACAAACAAATTTCATACTGAAGATTTGTTTGTCCCAATAAATTTAATTTTATAATACAAACCCAAATTACCTAATATTCAATTGGTAAAAGTAATGAACTAATTATTAATATAAATAAAATATTTTCAACAGTTCAAAAATATTTTCAGTTTCATCTCGATGAAATTTGGCTCATTTGCCAGCTTCATCGGTTATCTACAGTAAGAGCCGAGTCGCAATAAACAAAAAAATAACCTATAACGGCAATTTTATTCCCGGCTATATCGACTACTGTACTGTGCCTATAATAAATATTGCAATGTATGCTACGGTAGAAATATTACCCACTCGATATTCTCTTTAATTAATAAAGCCCCAACAACCGAAACAATATTATTTACGAAAGTAGATGAGGCCCGTTAAAAACGGCAAAATAATCTCGATTTGCCGAAAAATATCCATTTGATATTTCTTTAAAATTTAGTTTCATTGAAATAACATCCATATATTTCGTCTCATCGAATTCGTTTTGAAGCAAAACTTATAGCTTCTATACGTTACAATACGTGATTACTTTGAATCAGATCGAATTTAAATAGCTTTTAATTAAACTTGAAAGATTCTGCGGTCAGATCTGAAATAAGCTGGTGAACCAATCGGTGACGTCTACGGTGGTCAAAAAGCTACTACGAATATCGCGTTACAGGCAACGTGTAGCACCCTCCAACTCATAATGCATAGTAAGCTGCAATAATATACTTGCTGGCAATGTCTTTACAAATACAAATAATGACTATAATACACATGAAAACTGATACAGTGAAATCTCTTTTTAAGGGACCAGGAAAAATGAACCATCCATATAGGAAAATTCAATATTTGATCTGTTTGTTTGTCTTGCCCCAACCTGCCCTAAAGTGTGGCTGGTACAGAAAGGACATATTACGTCATATCCCAGGTTTTGTGCAGGAAATGATACATAAATGTTGAGGTACAAATAAACACGAAAGTGCTGATTTTTCGGTTCCTAAACGCGAATTTTGAAATGGAAGCAGACCCGTTGATAGAGTAAGAGATATCAAATATCATGGAATGTGATCAATGAATATTTAATAATGACAACCCTTATTCAATTATAAATTTTTTCATTCTCATCGACACGAATTTAAGCGTCAACAACTTGTAAGCGTACATAGGGTCTGCCTACAACTTGATTTTGCACTGAACTAAGCACACCAGCTCCGTTGCTGGTGTTCCGTACCTGAACTAGTGCAAGTGAACCCGGACAAACAAACACGAAAGTGCAAGAACTGAAGAACCAGTTCAGACAGTGCAAGACAAACAAACAGACCTATTGTTTGTGTGAGAATGCCTTGCGGTATAGCAGCAGGAAAATGATGGATATGGGAACGAAGCATCAAGGTTACACTGTGCTGCGTAATACCGGCAAACCTAAACGTAACAATGAACTTACTGCGGTGCGCTTTTAAACAAAACTAGTCGCAATTTACGGAAGAGTTCGGGGAGTAATATTTACAGTTAGTTTGTAATTCATTGGAAAGTCAGCCGTCGTCAATTATCACGACACTTTTGATACGAAACGACGAACTACGTGAAAGTATAATCTCAAGTCGTCTCGTAAGATGTGGCTAGACATGACGTTTTCATCGTATTACGAGCCAGTTAACACAATGATGATTAGTGAATTAACTTGTAATTACCGTTGGTTGAAGTACGTTATTTTTGTACCTCGACTAATTAACACTTGGTCATCAGTTGGTACACACGGCTCTTGCTGGTACGATTGGATAAATCTGTCGATATTCTGAGTTCTAACGGAGAGAGAGAGAGAACAGCAGCCCTGCTGATCGGACAAATGAGTTATATTATTCTACATCGCAACTAGGCCGACTTAAATTTATACATAGGGCCTATGGATATAAATGTGTATATAAATTTAATGCATACTGAATGTGTATTAAAAATGTATGTATTTATTTATGAGTTATTTATTAATAAAGAAACTTGATAGAGGTTATTATTATTATTATTATTATTATCATTATTAGTTCCAACTCCCGTCCTCAGGCCCACTCATAACTGAAATTAGGAGTACACTTAATTTTAAGAGCAAAAGTAAGTTTTCATTGCTATTCACAACTCAAGTTGTGCTTGTATTGTGTTTTTATGTTCTCATCAAACAATTTTAAAGCGTCTTCTCTCGGCTTCTGATATGGTCACGGTTCTCTCTAACTTTCTCCGCGTGTCATACGTAAGTGTCAGGCTATTCATCTGTACTTCAAGCCAATTGACTAATCGTGCAGACAACCCGAATAGGATCGAGCTAAGCCAATAATTGTGAATTACAATATAACTGTAATACTATTCTCATTTCCTCTTATAATACCCTCCCCTTATTTGGGGTGTACTTAACACAGGGTAAAATATAAACTCCTACTATGAGTTATTCGAACATCTAGTTTAAAATAAAATAACTTTGGTGTCGAATGTCATGAAAAAATAACGTAATTAATATCGCCAAGGCAACGTAAACCGTCGATTACCGTAACAACAATTACGAACGAACGTGACAACGTTCTTCCGCCGAAACGTTTCCGCGTCATTTTTGAGCCGTCGCAAGAAATCCGTATTGCTAATAAAAGATCCGTGGACGCAACTGTTTCCGTGTGTGGTGAAGGCAAGCGCTGTGATTGGTCGTCCGTGCGAGGGGGAGGCGGCTACTCGATGCCGAACGTGTTGGTCTCCTCGACGGCCAGCAGCAGCTTCTCGTACAGTACTTCGGGCGTAGGGTACGGCGGAAGGTCGAGGCGGTTGAAACACGTGTGCGCCCTGAGATAAGAACAAACAAAATACGTGCCAGATTTGAAATTGTTAGAACAAAGTCGTTCAAGTTCATTCATTTGTTTTCAACGATTTATTTGTTTGATTTTTTTTCTTTTTTTAATGCTGCTGAACGACCCCACCAACAGCTAGGTTATACGGGGGTACGAATGAGCGGGTGATAATGAAACGATGAAGTGATGATAGGTGAAAGGACGTTTACAATAACCCATGCCTTATGCGGGACTTGAACCCATGCCCAACGGTGACTTCAGTTACTACCGTTAGTGATAATTAAGCCACCGGGGCGGCTATATTCGTTTGATTGTTTGGAGCGTTTTTCACAAGTTGAAACATCGATGCATCGTTTTCCTGCTTCTATCATCCTATCACACACAGAAAATTAAACCAAAAAATATGTTTCTTTTTTACATTCACATGTAACGGTATTCACCTATTCAATCATCAACTCACTATGTATTGCATTATATTAACAAGTATTACAATCGTCATTTGAATCTTCAACACTGGAGGCCTATTCAACTGTTATCTGTAGGGATGTGCGAATCTCTATTATTTCGAATCGAATCCGAATCTTTGGTCAAGATTTGGGTTCGATTTGCTTGAAAATGTAAGATTCGCAATTTCGAACCATTTGAAATTTCGAATCTTGCTCGAATCTCCAACTGGAAATTGTGTTTCAGTTGATATTTTATAAACTAGGGAGCAGCACGATAGCCATCTTTGTTTGCCATCTTGTGATAGCCACACTTACTTTAGTCTTTTACTTATTACGTACCGGTATTCTATTTCAGCTAGATTAGTTTCTCAGAAATTCTTTATACAAGGGCAGGTTTGCAACGTATACATGCAATCAAATTCGACCAGCTATTTTTGTCGGACATTCGAAAAAGATTCGGATTCGCAAACCTTTTTTAATTATTCGGGTTCGAAATCAAAAACACAGATTCGCACATCACTAGTTATCTGTCTCTGAATATGAATAAAAACTATTCCATTTTATCAAGATGAGTACGCACCTGGGCAGACTGTTGGGCTTGCCCCACTTCTCTACGCAGAACTTCCTCGGGCCGGTACTGCCGCGTAGCGCCGAGAAGCCCTCGTACGGGATGCTGGACGTGCCGGTGACGAACTGGAGGAGGCGCAGGCGCTGCTCGTTGGTGAAGCGCTCGATCGCCGACCAGAACCACTGGATCACCGGGTGCGAGTCGTGGTAACCTGGACACAAACAACATTTCTTCAATCGGAGTTCTTTTCATTCCTTTTATCATTTGAGAAAGTATAGTTACCTAGTTAGACCTCACCTAACTAGGTTAGTTACAATAGTAATATATATTAGATAGTAGCAAATAGTGCATAGAAGTAGCTAGTCAATAAGAGTCAATTAAGGGTCATTAAGGGTCAATATATTTAGAGTCGAGTATCGTATTACCGTTAGTTAGAAGCCATCAGGGTGAACTACAACTAAGGGTTGAGCATGAGTGTTAGGGATGTGAGTGGTGGCTGCTGCAGCCCAACACTTCTAGTCGGGCGGTCGTCAAGGCAAGATCGTTGACCTTTCCCTGTGTTGTAGTGTAAATTACAATTGAAGAATATACTTATTATTTTTAAAGTTTAATGTGTTTGTGTTGATTTCTGGACCCTCTACCTCTAGATCATAACAAACTAAACGTATTGCTTTACACTGAAACCTCTATCAATCGTTTTTCAAGGGACCAGGGAAATAAAACCATCCATGCAGGAAAACCATCTATCCAGGATAATTTAACATTGATTATATGGGAGTAGGGTAAGAAAAAATGAATGATACAAGCAGGAAAACGATGGATCCGGGAACGATGCATAGAGGTTTCACTGTATTCCCTCTGCAGATAACAACATCAATTGAATGATACTAAAATTTACCTCCAGCTGAACATAGTTATTCACAATTACCTATACCCATACTTATTCTATTGCGTCACTCTCGGTCGATACCACTCCAACTTCCGCTACTCATTTCGACCGTATTTGAGGGGGTGCGTGGGGGTCGAGTTAGGGATATATCAGTATTTTAGACGATGTAAGTGAATTGTCAAGTGTAGGCCTATACAGCTATAAAATGTGTTTTTTCACCAGACAAACATATTGTTGTGAAACTGCTTCATACCGTTCTGAGAAGAATCTTCCAAGATATTGTTGATCCATGATAACCTTCACAATAGCTAACGTGTCAATGGTATGTAACGGTACGCTGTGAGGTAAAAATCGATCGCAAAAATATCGAGTGTTTCGGTAATATTCAATGTGATCTTCCCACCTTTGTTATTATAAAATTTGACTCATTGGAATCTTCGGCAAATATTGTTTGCATCTTGTGATGTATTTGTTAATTTTGTATCTTGCAGGCTTCAGTTTTATGATAATTTATATCTGTGAAATCACCATGACGAGAACTGTTTGCCCTACGGAGACTGGAGACGCCTTGAAAGAAAGTATTCTCCGATCCGTCGCTTACCTGATCTGTACTCTGTGTTCTTGCGCCAGTCGGAGAGGTCTATCTCCGCGGTGCCGGCGATCACTAGCTCCAGCTCTCGAGCGTCAAACACGGACACGAGCCGAGGGTCGACGACCTCGTAGAAACCTCGGACCAGCGACTCGGTCTGCTCGGACACGCCGCGCTCCAGTCGCCACCGAACCTGACCAGAAAGACGCGTCAAGACATGATGCATTAAGACTAGACGCGTTAAACTAGCAGACAAGACGCGTTAAGACAAGACGCGTTGAACTACCAGACAACACGTGTTAAGACATGATGCGTTAAGACATGACACGTTAAGACAAGACGCGTTAAAACTTAAGTCAAGACGCGTTAAGCTACCAGACAACACGCGTTAAGACATGACGCGTTAAGACAAGACGCGTTGAACTACCAACTAGGAAAATGCGGCACATGCGTTCTTGGATGATCGATATGCACACATTTATTTGAAATTTACATAATAGAAAGCTACATTTGTGATTTTGTACCTTGAGTTCAAAACAATTATGTCACTGCCTTCCTGTTTTATTTGTTACTTATTTTAATTATATCAAAACTATCCAAATGGGTCATCGAATTAGACGATGCCACAAGTTTCAACTGCATTTGTAGGCCTACTTATGTTTGACCTGTGGAGCGCGAACGGATTTTTTTTTCGAGTACAATGAAATTGAGTCTTTACTTTGCTTATCCACTAGAATAAAATTCAAATCAATTTTACAATTGTCCCTGTATGAAAATCGCAATAGAATGACATGAAAATTGGAGCTAGTGTTAGGGTTCAAGGGCGCATCGACATCGAGGTCATTGTGCGCCTATGTTTACGTAATGAAATGACTACAATCAAATTCAATCTAGAAATGACAGCTAGTTTGCGACGATGCGACTGGCTCCACTCACCACTCTCTCCAGGTACTCCTTCTTGTTCCTCTCGGAGACGTTGATGTTCCGGCCACCGGGCTTGAGCTCTCGCTCCACCACCTGTCCGAACAGCTCCTCGGTGACCGCGAACGTCAGGTCGAGCGAGTCGCACGAGATGTCGTTCTCCTTGATCCAGAGCAGGCTCTGGTGGAACTCAGAGTCCAGCGATTCAAGGTCGCTCAGCGACACCGGCCTGGGGCGAGACAAATCAACGGTAAACTCGTGTCGCGACGTTAACTATACCCACTCTAGCTCATCGGGTGAAGACGGGAGAAGAGTTTTAGAAGGGGAACCCAAGTTGTGTAAAGGCCCGTTTTCATGGCACGCGACAGGCGGCTGGCGTTTTTTATTCTGGCCAACCAGAAAGCCATGAATTCTGCCGCTAGAACCTGTTGCTCGCTGCCGCGAGAGATGGAATAATTTCAACGTAGGGAAAAACGCCGCGATTTAATTCCCTCACACATACAAGAAGTAAGGTTATGTAGAAATATAAGATCTAAATTAGTACATTTCAAATATCGTATTCATTATTGTTTTAGGCCTATTGCGTGCCACATAGGGCCTAGTACAATGCTGAGAATCACTTCAACGCCTGAATTGAACTCGAATTATATATTTAAATAAATGAATGAAATCTTGAACTGGATGAGAACGCGAGTTTGTGAACAGCGCAGGCGGCAGGCAATATTTTCAAACGCCACCGCCTGCCGCGAGCCGTGAAAGCGGGCCTTTACAGTAGGGTTGCCATACAATGAAAAATATACTACTATTGAATAAATCCAATAATATACCATAAACATTGAGGGTTGCATTGGTTTGCCGGTCTCTTATGGAGGCTCAATTCCCCGTCCCACCAATGCCACCAGTGTTGAAAATATGTACCAATTTACCGTCCAAATCTACGAACCTACCACTCAGGAGTCATCTAGTAGCGATACAAAGAAGTAGGTTTGTTCACAAAATTGGGTTTACGTCGGCTCAGCTATAGCAACAGTCACCTGAAATGCCAATATTTTATGGTCGCAGAAGGCACGACAAATAGTTTCATGTTGTACACTACGTGCTTCAGCGATCGGTTGAGTCAAGGTGAGTACTAATGAAATAGAACAAGATTGACAGTTGAGTGGAACCAACATGTAAGCCTGATACATCTTGAGTGTAACTATGACCATATAATAAATTGTTAAAGAAGAATATTATAACTCATGTCGAATTCTCCACATTGACGTGGGGGCCACACTTGTGACAACTTGTGAGATAGCTTGAATGACGTGTTGGACTCACAGTCTGAGCAGGGCCTTGTAGAAGGGACGCGTGAAGAACGCGTCAAGCAGGTATTGGTGCACGAGGGCCAACCCGAGGACTCGTCCGCTGAACCGGAACCACTCGTGGTGGTTGTCGACAAACGCGGACATCGGAGACACCTGGCGGGACAAAATAGAATTAATGACATATCACGTTTAGGCTAGGAAAGAAATGAACAAGGAGAGTTCAAACTTGATTACGAAGGGCATATAATTAATTTTCAATATATTTTATTGGAACACAAGAAATGAATGCTTGTCAAAAAGATCCAATATGGTGAATGGGTTTCATTTATTTTGTTAGTTGTATGTATAACTTTGATAGCCCTGATGACCAACCCAACACTGAGACCTGTGGCCGAGTGGTTAAAACACTGAACCATCATTCACGAGACCAGGGTTTGATTCTCCCAAGGTCGCCCATCCTGACAGGAGTTTATCGTGGTTTCCCTCGGTCGTTCAGGTCAATACTGGGATGGTTCCTTAACGAAAAGCCACGACCGACTCCTTCCCACTATCCAAAAACCGCTAATAAAATAACCTTTCATCTAATCTTCCAATTATCTCATATATTATTCGTCGACACCAATAGATCGTAGTCATCAGTACAGTGCGTCGTTGAACCCAATATAAATAAAAAATGATATCTCATAGCATTTGAAAGTAATTACCAAACAACTGATATTTAGCTATTCATCGTCTCCCGTGCACGGTCAATAAACCGCCCAGCGTACTGACCTGCACTGTGTAGGTGTCGTTAGCCGAGTACTCGAACAGGCCGTAGTACGGGTTGAACAGTTCGCGGGACAGCAGGAAGAAGAACTCCCTCGACGGACCGCCGTAGTCAAGCCCCTCCTCCCGTTCGAACGTCACGTAAAGCTTGCTCTTCTGGAGATCCTTCTTGGACGCAGCCATCACCTTGTTGAACGCGTCTTCCAGAAGGTGCTCGCGTCGGATGTGGATCCTGAGAGACGACGCGGAGGATATTAGCGGTGGAAAGTTTTATACAGAGAACCATGAGCGTTCACCGGAATCGGTTGTGTTTGACGGGTTTGGGTGTCCAAGCTTACATGAACCCTAACGATATTTTCGAACCATCCATTGAGAAGTACCTCAAAGGCCACGTTACACGACCGAATCGAATTTATTCCGGTTCAACATCAAAATTTTGAATTAATTTTACATTGATATGTTGAATAAATTTTGAAAAAAAAAATCAGATAAATTTTGAATGAATTTCAAGCAAATGTTTCAATGAATTTCAAGCTGAAATATTGGATGATTTTTATTAAAAATTTGAATAAATTTCAAGCAAGAACTTTGAATTGGGTACTTTGAACGAAAATTTTGAATTAAATTTCAAACATAGGTATGCATTTTAAATTTGAATGAAAAGAGTTGAATTGTTCAACCTGAATTTGGGCAACAATTTCCTTGAAATTGTTACCAAAATTCAGGTTGATTTAGGGTACGATTTAGGGAAAATTTAGGGTACGGTACCTATTTTTTAAATTTCTCTACATTCTTTTGAGATAACCCCGGAACAGATGAGATAAACAAGTCGACTCACTTGAGCTTGCCCGGTCCCTGTCCGTAGCCCTTGGACTCGAGCTTGCGGTAGAAGTTCCGCAGCTTGGCCTCGAAGTCGCGTCGGTACGGAGCCGGCGCCCGCGCGTTGGCCCGCGTCAGACCGGGCGACGCCTGCGGTGAGAGCTGTGGGGACCCGCTGCGAGGCATTGCGGGCACGTACGACATGATCTCCTGCTCGAACAAGCTGGCAACATGACAAGAACAATTATTATTTGTATTCATCTCAATCATAAGGAACAAAGTGGGAGTGGAGAGATTATTAGGGGCGTGCGAGCACTTGAATTTTCGAGTTATTCGAATTCCGAGTTCGAGTTCAAAGTTAGCTGAACTTTGAAATTTCGAGTCCATTTTTTTATTCATTTTTTTTTTCTGTTTTGTTGTCTCTGTATTGTTCCAAATAAAAATCTGATTTTACCCAAATTTTAGGGTCCATAAGTTGCTACTGATGTGCAAATCTCCGCCTAGCATTGGTCAAAATCATGTTTTTATTTGTGTACGCCTAATTGGGTGGTGTATACTGCACGTACCATCATAAACTGTACGATGTTTTGAAAATGGTCGCTCTATAGTAATTTGTACTTCACTCACAACCAATTGAAGACTCAATACTTAATAGGGCCTACTAATTAATGATTTGTTTTTCATTTTCTTTTCGAACTTGAAACTCGCGATTTTCTCGAGGCAGTCAAGTACAGGGTAGTCTACCGAGGAGAAAAATGGTGGCAAGTGTAGGAGAGAGGTGAAGGGAGGATAGAGAAGGAGCTTGTAGGAAGAGGGGCAGACTTCTTAAATCTCAGAACTGGCACGAGCCAAGATTTAAAAGCATGACCTAGAAGAATTGGTGGAAACACCCCTGACCCAATCAAGTTGGTTATCTGGGTTTGAGATATATACCGTACCTATTCATCCCAACTACTCACACGGTGATGTTATACAGGTCAGTTATACACGAGTAATGCAAATAATATAAACATTTGAAAAAATACAGTTACACGATATAGGTCTATAGGGCATCTCTTTCAAGAAATCTTGAGGTAATAATTTTCAGAGATTAAAATTATGTACTGGCTTTTTTCGAAGCTATCAATGCTTATGCATGTCAATTGTCAATATATTTATTGTTCTTCCTAGTTTGAGGTCTGTCATCGCTGCTGGATCGTTCGATATTTGAAAGAGAGTTGTCGATGAAAATCATGCAACATCTCACGCGTCGGTGTACTACATTTAAAGATTACATCATGAGAAAGAAGAAAGGAAGAATCCAAGAAAAATAAAATGAAGATCATTTCGAGATACACGTACGCTGTTAGTGTTCAAAAGTGGAAACGTATTTCATTTCTTACATACCGAAATCGGGTAGAAACTTCTTCTGTTTCACAATAAATAGGTCCGTTTATAATATTGGTATGACAAAAGTAATGAATATACCTTATAAATATTCAAGTATTTCCCTGGTCAAATATTTCTCCCGTTACAATTCTTTTTCTCCATGTCCTCTCGTGGAAATACCAAGTGGAACATTTTTTCCCTCAAGTTACCCAATATTTGTTACTGGCACTCATTTAAACCTGGGGTCTCCAAGTCTCCAAGTCTACATCTGCTTATAATTATTGGCTCAAATATCTGGTCAAGAAGTCACATTCTTCAAGCAATTCACAATTTAGTGAAACAATGTTCTAACTTCTATTTGTCGAACATAATAAAATTAGAAAACTATTTGTAAAAAGTCTGAACCACAATAAAATACGGTACCTTTTCATTGTATTTTTTGTAAATTGGGAGACTGGTTTTGATCATTAATCATGAATAATAATTTACCTTGAAAACTATGTAAAAAAAAGGTTCGTCTATTGAAGCGAAAATATATAGACCAAGAGTAAATTCAGTTGTAAGTAATTTGTTATATGAATAATATGTAGGCCTAATTAATCAAAGATATCTATAGGCCCTATGTATCAGTAATATACTCCAATCAAAGATATTGTGAATTTATCTACAACATTTTCTTCATTCATTATTAATTTGGCATGGAAATAAATTACACAGCTAGTCAAGAATTTATATAAACTGAAAGTACATTAAAAAAAAAGCAAATAATTAAACCTAAGACATATAGGCCTATTTTTCATATGCCTTTAAATGATGAATCACACTCACAGGCTAAACAGAATCCCTATGGCTTTGAGAACCTTCGTGGCTATCCCCATTGTTTCCGAGTGCAAATAGACAGACGCCCTCAAGACGTCTATTCACAACTCTTGCAGTCTAGAAATACACGCACAATCTCACACACGTGGTTCGCGCATGGCGCGGGGCGAGGGGGGGGGGCTACGAATACGCGGAGGTTCACACAAGAGTATTAATAAAACTGTCATTCACTATTAAAATGGTAAAACATTTCTTGAAAGAACTGTTTTTATTTGTGTGAGATGAACGAAAACGTCGCTCAGAATAAAAGACTGAGATTCGAAAAGGAATAGGAACGTGAAAACCTTCAATTCAAATATCAAACACGTATTTTGAGAAAATAGACAAATGATGAGGTAAATATTCTTCTTTCTGGAACGCAACCAACAGAAAAAAATCGAACGTTAAAATCGTCAATTCAAATATGGAACGGATAACCAATAATGAAGTGGGTAGGCTTCCTTTCTCGCATACAACAATCAAGTATAAAATAATCGAAAGTGAAAAATCGTAAATTCAAATATCGAACGCTTTTTTTTTAAGAAAACGGATTATCAACAATGAGGTTGATCTATTTCTCTTCCGTCTTCAAAAGTTCTTCAATTAAACTTCTGAACAGTTTTTCAACATTTGTTTTGATATAAATAGTCTTCTATTTCTCCCACTCTAGGGACGGATTTGCACAAATAAGCGGTCGGTCACAGACAACTGAAATCGTGTGTTGACACCACGATGGTCGGATCACAACTAAGGGTAAAGGAGGGCTGCGGGATTTTATTGTCGCTGCGGTAACAATGGACATGTATACTTCGAATCACGGTCAAGGGTATTATATTGTCACTCTCAAGCGATCGGTTATGGTGGACGCCACGGAGAAAATCCATACAATATACTTTATAATCCCAGTAATTCACCAAGATAAAAAAACTAGATTCTTTTACAAATTTTGTTATCAATTTTTTCCTCTTCCTATATTGCCTAAGCAAGTTAACTTTTTATATTGTTATATTTGTATAATGAAATCAAACATTTAGGGCCTATAGCTTATCGAGTAAATGGGCACAAAACGTAGCTACTGCATTTCTAATCATTATCAGTTTTGTTATCTAATTCTTTAATCATGATTTGAGTAAACAACTACGAAGTACTATTTGATCGACAAGGTATGCTTGCTTCTTCAGTCGCAAATTAAATGAAAAGTGTGCAATAACAATAATTTTACAATCAGGTACAAAACGCATTTTTCCTCTCAGGAGAGGCACCCTTGAGGTGCCCCGTCCGAACGACCGTTTCTGTCGCTGCTATGATAATAAACATTAAAAATAAAAAATTATATTCTAAATGACTAAATATGAATATTTTTAATGAAATTGTCAACAAAAATTCAAAAATATTTGCATCTATCAATTCACTATAGATTCATTCACTTTCAATATTTCATTATCAATCCATAGACCAATTAATATACAAAGGTATTCTTTGATCAATGATCGTTCTATAAAATTGAAAACCCATTTTGAAATAAATCTATTTCAATTTTATAGCATATATTCAACGTGAATCTTGGAGAGCTTATTCCTAAACGGAACAATATTTCTACATAAATCGAGAGAACATTCAAGAACAACTAGAGGAGAGACTTGTCACTCTGGCTGCCAGTATACCTAAACTGGCTGTAAAGTCTGTGAGCCCACCCCGCAATAAAACCATGGTCAACTACCCTCGGAAAGAGATATTATTGAAAAGTGAAAGCTAAAATGCATGAAGATTTGGTGCGTACTGATGCGCGACCGTACGTCAACCCTTTAGGGTGGGTGAGGTGGGGTGGAGGGGGGGGGGGGTCGGTATACGCGGTCAAAAACATGTCCAACGACCCGTAGCAGATATATACATCATCTTTGATCAGACTAGTATATTTGGGAAGAATTATTCAAAATTTAAAATAAATCAAACTTAAAATGATTATACAAAATTATATAGGCCTATTTAATAATATAGTTAAATGGCTAATCAAACTAAGGCCCGACTAATTTTTCAAGAAATAGGCGAGGTGATTTTTTTTCCAGGGTTTTTTAAATAAAAGTAATACATCATTGTATTAAATAATATAAATTAAAATAATCGTCCAAATCAGAACCATAGACCTATGCTTAATATGTATATTCAATTGGTAAATGTTAATAGTTATTTATAGGCTTACTAACATTTTTATTTGTAGAGGACAAGATCGCCCTCCTTTATTGTCTAGCAATGGCTGTGTAATCACATAGACAAACAAATATTCAACACGTAGGGCCTAAAGCCAAAATGCAATATAATTGTTTAATGAACCAATCGAATGTAAAAAATACAAAAAGCATTTCATGAACTTGAAAAAATCATTCCGCTCCTGGGAAAAATGAATTGATTCAGGTACTTCGTGACACTTTTAGTCGAGTTTATTGGCGGGTAATAAGTTCTCATTCACGGCGACATAGATCTGTGCAAACATAAACCTGTCACAGCCGTGTGAAAAACGCGTGAGAGGAACCAAGATGGACCGAAAAAAAGAGAGAGAGAGAGAGAGAGAGAGAGAGAGAGAGAGAGAGAAGAGGGAGAGAGAGAGGGAGAGAGAGAGGGAGAGAGAGAGAGAGGGTTAGAGAGAGTTATAGAGAGAGGGTTAGAGAGAGAGAGAGAGAGAGAGAGAGAGAGAGAGAGCCGGTTAGAGAGAGAAAGAGAGGGTCGTGAGAGAGAATTCTTCCCGGGGTGTTTGTAGGAGTGACAATTGACGTGACGGTAGCGATCTCCATCATAACAACAGTGACACCTCCCCCCCCCCCCCCCCCCCCCCCCCCCCCCCCCATTGATACACCTCTTTTCACAGTTCTCAAGTTCAAGTCTTCAACCGAACGGACCTTTTTCATATCTATTTGATTTTATGCTGGTCCCAACCGCCCGTCTCTCTCGACGAGTAGCATTACAGATCGGGAGTTTCAACCCTCCCTAGCTCAGTCAACTGAGGCATCGCATTAGAAACTGAAGTCTCCACTGGGCCTGGGTTCGAGTCCCGAATAAGGCATGGGTTTTTGTAAATATCCTTTCACGCATCATCACTCCACAGTTTCGTTAGCACCTGCTCGTTCGTACCCCCACATAACCTAGCTGTTGGTGGGATCGTTGAGCAAACAATCGTCAAATACAAGATGCTCTACCTGATTTTTTCTGTAATGGGTTCAACGTCGCACTATCAAATATTTACGCAATCTATTGGTGTTGGTGAATGATATATGAGATGATGGGATGATGAGATGAAAGGTTATTTTATTACGTGTTTTTGGACAGTGGGAAGGAGACTGTCATACAACAATCTCAGTATCAACCTGAACAATCGACTATAGCGGGAACCGAACCCCGGTCTCCTGAATGACGGTTTAGTGCGCTAGCCACAAGATGCTCTACCGATACGAAATAGTATATATACATTCAAGATCAGTGGAGTTGGCGATAATAACAAATTTGAATTCGGAATATATAAATAGTGAATAAAATAATAAATCTCTCTCTCTCTCTCTCTCGCTCTCTCTCTCTCTCTCTCTCTCTCTCTCTGTCTCTCTCTCTCTCTCTCATTCTCTCTCTCTCGCTCTCGCTCTCTCTCTCTCTCTCTCGCTCTCTCTCTCTCTCTCTCTCTCTCTCTCTGTCTCTCTCTCTCTCTCTCTCTCTCTCTCTCACTCTCTCTCTCTCTCTCTCTCTCTCTCTCTCTCTCTCTCTCTCTCTCTCTCTCTCTGTCTCTCTGTCTCTCACATCCTCTCCAGCAGCCAGTGTTTATTGCGTAACGGGAGTCGAGACGTATCGACTGCATGCCAATGATAAGCGTCAGGCATTGTTATCTGTAGTCGTGACCAACGCCTGTCCGTGCTAAGGGAGATTAATCACACGCACGCGAGACCACAGATATTATTATGATAAGTACAAGATGAAATGAAGATGTAGATCCTTACGACGATGAGTGAATTTGTACACATGTAGTTTCTCATATATCGTTCGGTGGTGAATCTTTATTTATTTTTTATACGTTCACGAACCAGTATAATTGAATAGAAACTAGATCAACTCCGAGATAATTTTATACTCTTCTTTTTTGATGTTCCTTAACGACCCCACCAACAGCTAGGTTATACGGGGGTACGAATGAGCGGATGATAATGAAACGATGAAGTGATGATAGGTGAAAGGACGTTTACAAAAACCCATGCCTTATACGGGACTCGAACCCACGCCCAACGGTGTCTTCAGTTACATACCGCTAGCGATAATTGACTTAGCCACCGGGGCGGCTTTTATACTCTTCGATAAGTATGGCATTCGTGTATTCAATCAGTTTTAAGATGATAAGTCAATGAAATTGCATTACACTCTTGGTATTTATTGACGTATTATCTTGAAACTGATTGAATTCACAAAAATATAATGTAATATCAATTGAAGAGTATGAAATTGTCTTGAGGTTGATATACTTTTTATTCAATTATACTGGTTCGTGAAAAAGAAAAAAAAAAGAAAAAAAATAAAAAAATTGTAAAGATGAATTTTTCTAGCACCGTTCATGCACCAATAATTAGTTGGGTACAGGTTGGAGGAAACATGGATAGAGCACAAAAAACACGCAAAACGGACTGATTAGACAATGACTTTTGGGAGGTAGGTTCCACAAGAATCAACAAAATCAAGTTTCCCACAACATTTTCCACGGACTCGGAAGAAAATGAATAACCACCAGGCAAAAATCACAGAAACGTTAATAATAAACTAAAACTCCCGAAATGATACGAACCCTACTTTCCAAAAATGTTATAATACTAGGTTTTTTTTTAGGTTGGTTGGGTTTTCCCGAGGAAAACCTCCTTCAGGATGATCGCCTTTGGCAGGAATCTAGCTTTTACTAGCTGGCTATCGGAAGCATGTGGGTCGTATGGACATTTTCGATTTCTCTCAGCCATTTTTTTTTCAATTACATCGAAACTTGATACAAAATCACTGTATCTGTATCTGTATAATCGCTGTATATATTAAGGCTAAGGCTATTAAGGCTATTAAGGCACCTCAATTAAGGCTAAGGATGAAAGTAGGATCGTTTGGACAGGGCACCACAAGGGCCTGATCTTACCACCCAATTTTATCATTATTTTAAATTGAAAGAATTTTTTTCATTTTTTTGGAGCTCAAATATATATTATTTTTTAAGGATAAATTATTGGTGGGGCACAAATGCCGATTGGACCCCCTAACGACGCTGTCTACGACTCGACCTAATCACCCATACGACAGAAAAGAAAGGAACGAAAGATGCGAGGCGACCTTGACAATGACAAAGACCTATTCGCAATCAAAACTCAATTCACAAACATTTGTTTGGTCAGAAATTCAATTCGCTCGTTAACTTCGGTATAATGATATTCGGCGTGAATTACCATAAGGTATTCATGCCATGTGCGTATTCGCATATCGCACGAGGAGAGCGCCTATTGGCTGGCGACGAACTAAGAGGAGAGCAAAGATCAGGGCTGGCTGGATGAGCGGCAGCACAGACTTCCGTTGGGTTAGTGTGAACATATTTAAAGAAAAAAATTGGGACAATGCTAAGAATCTCGAAGTTGAAATTATTCCACGCCAAATTAAGTGGGGGGGGGGGGGCGGTATAACGCCCCGCAGGGTTTTTTTTCTGAAATGATGACCCTCCCTTAATGATGTCACAATCCAGCCAATATTTACCCCCCCACCCTCCCAACAAAATTATTCCTGCGAATTTGAAAAAACTAGGGGTGGGATATTGAAAAAAAGTTTTCCTCAATTTTTTTGACCCCTGAATCCCCTAAAAACCACTTGACCATAAAAATATAACTTATTAAAATATAATTTCATACAAATTAATCTATGGCGCCAACTTATTTTCCTGAAAATTGAAAGAAACAAATAATATGTGGTGTAAATGTGGATGTCACATTAGTGTATACCCCCCTCCCCCCTTGTCATACATTGTCACATGGTTGATGACCCCCCCCCACCAAAAAAATGTGTATGTCATTTATGGACAGCCCCTAATTGTATCATAACAAAGGTGGAAAGATCACTTGTATGTAACACCAACACTCGATATTATAGTTATATACTCGATACAAGTATATTATATACATATTATATGAAATATATGAGAATTAATTGGAACCCAATAAACAAATAATTAACTTTAATCAGGGATCACATCCAGATGGTATATAAAAATAGAATTGTCGTCTACACTGAGTACTTAGGCAACTTGTGCTACATTGTGCTACAGGGTTGCGTCGAGTAACTCCTAAACTCAAAGGAACCTGGTACAGCACCCCACAAGCAACAAAGCCACATACTAATAGTTGAATGAATATTAATGGAAAATCTAACAATGTTCTTGTGAATTACTTACTCAACACAATGAATTCACTTTAAAACTACGGAAAAAAAATATGTATGGAAAAAAAACGTAGTTCCAAGTCCCTTATTTCCATAAAAATAGATCACTTAAATGTTGCCTTATTTATGTAAAAGATGTACCACACACCATTATCAAGCAAATAGGCTACAGCTTCTGAAGCAAAAATGGAACTAGAAATGGCTTTATATATCCTTCAGCCTACAGAAGAGTAGATAACTTCACTTAAAAACTGCAATTAGTAAATATAATATGATTGGTTACTAGCCAAACAGTAAAAACATGGATTAGTTCATTTTAAATTAGTTTTTTCTACGTTTTGTGGTAAACGTTCCTAGAATGTGATCGAAGAAAAATTGGAACAAACATCACCAGAGTATTATTAGACATAAAGACTGATTAATATACAATCTACAAATTCATAAACAGAACCATTAATCAAACCAATGATGAAATAATGGATTCCCTGTTATTGGCTAGTCGTTAAAATGACGAAGAAATTGAACACAAACACCATAGACCAGTGGTACACAGCCAGCGAAAAATGCTAAAATTTCATGGCATATCCAATAACTTCACAGGGAACTGCTGTACCATGTTTGGCCGCTTTCATTGTATAGGCCTATTTTCTTTAAGAAATTCGATGTTGATAAATGGAAATTCCAGGTAGAATTTTAATTGCTATTATATATATTCACTTTCATCATTTCGCTAGCGGAACCTAATTGCGTAATATGCTAGAGTGGTGCTCCGTCCAAACGATCCTACCTTCTATCCTTAATTAGGAAACAAGGATTTTGCATGAATTTTCGATGTCGTCAACTTGACGGCCGTGGAAGCGTATATGTGTCTCCACGCTTCCCACTACGTTGTATTCAATATCTCGGCAACATTACGTCATGTTGACATGGGACTTGTCCAGACCAAGTTCGGACCATCTCGGTCGAGTGGAAGCCTTTGAGTGACTGAAGTATATGGAGGGAGTACTAAAACCTACATATGTATCTATATTTTATCTAGTTTTCCTCTTACTTTTCTCGTCATCTATCGTCTTCTTTTCTTTTCTTTTATATATCATCTAATCTTGCTTTTCTAACTTATTCTATCCCGCTTCCTCCATATGCTTGATCATCCACAAACGTTGACAACTAAGGCAAAAACAAAGCCATTAAAATAGGCGCAAAATGACCTCACTGTCGACGCGCATCTAAACCCTGAAGGTTCGTTTACTCTCGTGCTTTGTGCTACGTGCAACATGCTTTGAGTAACAGGCAACGTGCACTGACCAATCAGAGAGCGAGTTCATCCGTGTTGCGTGAACACTTGATACGTGCCGAGAGATGGACTCGGTTCATCTTTTCTACCTGCAACCTGCGCTGTCGCCCGCAATGCAACGGGAGTTTTGTTTACTTATCTGAACTGTCAGTCATAACTTGTCGATGTTTTTTTTTTTTTTTTTATTAGTGCTCAACGACCCCCCACCAGCTAGTTTAAACTGGGGTACGAATGACCGGGTGATGATGCAACGATGAAGTGATGATAAGTGAAAGAACGTTTACAAAAACCCATGCCTTATGCGGGACTCGAACCCACGCCCAACGGTGACTTCAGTCTCTGAAGCGTGACTCAGGTAACCGAGCTAACGAGGGCGGCTATCGATAGCTATTGATAAACCGGTCTCCAGGAGACATATCGGTTTTCGACATTGTTACGTTGGTAATTAATGGTCCGACAATATTAAGAAGCGCATATGGTTTGATTGGATAAGTTTGGTGAAAGTTCACAGCGTCACAGCGCTCAATAGTAAACGGATTCGCGTGCTGAGCGCATGTTGCACGTAGCACAAACAAGAAGAGTAAACGAACCTTTACACTAACCAACTTTGCTACAGCTCATCTAATACACAATAAAACCAAGCAACAATTATATTACGCCTTATCGGCCCTACCTGAGCAGTATTGTGAGGTCCATGTCGTCGCTGAGCCTGTCTAACGCGGCCGTGCCCTCGACGCGTACTGCGTTGACCTTGTCGCGTAACGCGTGAGAGCTTCCGGCCGACGCGTGCCGCTCCTTCAGGATGTCCACGATGTTCGGCTGGCGCAGGAACGCGACCACCTTGTCGTTGTACGCGACGGGGATGTCGGGGAGGGGGGCGCGCGACCCGCAGCCGCACGTCGCGGGGGGGCGGGGGGGCGGCACGGGGGCCTGCGCACACACAAGATCAATAGGTTAATATTCATTACTATCCAGTTTTATTACGAAAAAGAGTTCACAGGAGTCAATTTAGCGAAATATCAGTTTATTAGTGATAACTTTTAGACGGTATAAGATATCGAAATTCTAATGAAGCGGAAGCACAGATATTTTCAATGCCTTCACGACGGTACGAGTAGTAGGCCTAACTATTTATCTCATATCGCCTGATTGTCAAGCGTATACAGCTATAAAAACGCATTTTTTAACCGTACCAAAAAAACTGATATTTCGCTAAATCGACCCCCATCCAGTGGATATCAAATCTTAGGAGTGCAACTGAGTCGAACAATATGAATATTTTGATTTGGTATTTTCTATGCCAGGCGCTAATTAAAAATCTCGGTATGTCTCGATCAATATTCAATAACAAAATGTCAGCATCATTCACAATTCATCTATCGAATGGCAACCCTGCTTCCAATACAGTGTCGTTTATCGCCACCAGAGGAGCTGCTTGAACAAACGAACACAGGTGTAACGTGATTGGTGAGGGGTGAGGTGATTGCACGGTGATTGAGTGGTGACAGGCGTAGGTGAGACACACGTGACACAGGTCAAGGCATACGTGACATAAGTGGAGACAAGTTCCATTGTTTGTGTTTTTCATGAAAAATGAAAACGTGGGACTTCTGACAAACACAAAATCATAGACTACGTAGATAAAATAATAGTCAAGACTTCAAACACGGTGATAAGATTATTCTCGCAGTGCGAATATGCATTCGTTCAACGACCTATGACCCCAATCCTGTACGCTGGGACCGTCGTAAGGGATCACTTGACCTTACTATCGTATCTTTCATCTCTTGGTGGGGTATTTAGAGCCGGTTGTACCAAGTGATGATTAGTGAATTAAGCAAAAATTGGCAAATCAACTTGTTATCACCCTTGGTTACCTATGATATTTTTTTTGTACCTCAAGTACTGATTAACTAATTGATATTTGATCATCAGTTGGTACAATCGGCTCTTAGTGGAGTAATGTTATTAAGACCCAATTTTACGAATGTTACTCAAGTACTAATCCGCTAACTATTAGTTGAAGTTACGAAAATAACGTATGTAACCAAGGGTGATAACAAGTTAATCCGTTAACTATTGCCTAATCCAGTAACTATCAATTCGTAATACCGGCCTTAAAGGACATAACAAACCTGAAACTAGATTCTAATGAATGACGACGATATTCATTTCACCAATTTCAGAGAAAACTAGAAATCATCATCACACTTTCACAATCTTAATTCATTTGTTTGTCCGCTACGAGCAGGCTTTTTTCCGAGTCGTGACGTAGACATTACTCGATTCCGTTCACGTTTGCGATTCTGTTCAATGCCTACGTTATTCATCACGGTCTTGGGAGGACAAAAATATAAATTATAAGTTCTGAAATTGAGGTGATGATTTCTAGTTTCCTCTAAAATTAGGGAAGTAAATAATGTGATAGTATTGATTCAAATCTAGTTCCCGGTTCGTGATGTCCTTTAAATGAAGAATACAATCAGATTAATTCCATTTTCGTAAATTTTAGTGATGATGTCGAGAGACAAATTGGGATCCAGGTTTCTGACGAATATATCCAGGTTAATATATCCAACCTAAATATGAAACGATATTTTTCACCCATTCGATAATCATATCGAATGTCTACACATTGAAGTATTGTATTGGAATGTTCAATGTTTACTTTGGTTAGTTGACGTGTTCAATGGAAAGCAAAAATGTTTTTGCGCCAATGACAACGATTGGAAGAACCACAAAAAAAAGGGGATTTTTTTAAACTACTAAAAGATAGTTTCGACAAGCAAAATAAGGAATATAGATAATCGTATACCACAAAAAAAAGGGGATTTTTTTAAACTACTAAAAGATAGTTTCGACAAGCAAAATAAGGAATATAGATAATCGTATCGTTAAAATTGAATCAATTATCGTGTCGTTCGAAATAATATGGACAGTAATCGATATATCGACAGTCTCAATTTTCATATTGCAGGTACCCGGTTAACAGAATAATATCCGGGAAACCGTGCCCGTATACATATTAATAAATGAGAGACGCAAGATACGACAGTGAGGTCAAGTGATCGCTAACGACGGTGACGACGTACGGAAACGAGGCCACCGAACTGTTACCGGTATCTCAACGTCTCGGTAGACGGTGAACAACCGGTCCATCTCGTCGTGCGTCACGCTGCGTCTGCTCTGTCCGACGGAGCGAGGTCTCGAGGGGCGAGGGGGAACCTGCGGGAATAACAGGATCACAGGGATGCATGAGGACGTAGAGACGATATTCACGTCTGTTCAACACGCAGACATCCGAAACCGCTCGTTTGAGAATATGTTTCAAATGGCATGTTTTGTAGGAATTAACAGAGCTGACTAGTAGAAAACAGAAATGGATATGAGGTATTAGATATTGGGTTTTTCCGCCGCGTCGTTTGATTCAAATTCTTACTCGACGTTTCGGTCTCCATATTGAGACCTTTCTCAAGAGTTAGTCTGGTTCAGAAGAATAGAATCGTCTCAGAAGAAAGAGACTGACTAAGAGAAAAACTAAGAAAGACTCAGAAAGAGTCAGTCTCTTTCTTCTGAGACGGTTCTATTCTTCTGAACCAGACTAACTCTGGAGAAAGGTCTCAACATGGAGATCGAAACGTCGAGTAATAATTTAACTCAAACGACGCGACGGAAAAAACCAATATCTAATACGGTACCTCATATTCGGGTCGCGAAAGCCTCAAACAACTCAGAAATGGACATATTTTTGTATCAATGTACATTGAGTAACTCTTGATAACTACCATGAGTAATTTTTGGAATAATTCAAATAAATTGAAATATTTTTTTTTACATAATTTGATGACGTCAATCTTGAAAAATTCCAATTTGTGATCGATGATATGAGAGCTGAATAATGGATTATGATACAGAGTAAGAAAAACAAGTAATTTGAAAAATGAATGAGGTGGGTACAGGTTGGAGAAAACATGGACAGAGTACAAAATACACAAAATGGACTGGACATGAGGGGAACCTGCGGGAATAACAGGATCACAGGGATGCATCACGAGGTAGAGACGATATACATGTCTGTTCACCACTCGTTTGAGAATAAGTTTCAAATGGCATGTTTTGTCGGAATTAACAGAGCTGATGAGGTTACAAATGGACATATTTTAGTTTGGCATTAATGTACATTGAGTAACTTTTGAAAGTAACTATCCCAAGTTATTTGTTGAAGTAACTTCCAACTACTGTACTTACATAACTTGATAATTTCAATCTTGAAAAATATCAATTTGCGATGGATGATATGAGAGATGAATGACGGATTATGATTTATGATACAGAGTAAGAAAAACAAGTGATAAAAGTTATAATGAGGTGGGTATATGTTAGAGGAAACATGGATAGAGTACAAGAAACACACAAAATAGGCTGGACATGAGTGCTGGGAGGTAAATTCCACAAGAGTCAACAAACTCTAGTTTCCCACTACTTTTTCCACGGACTCTGAAGGAAATAACCACCGGGCGAATATCACAGAAGAATTAATAAAAGATTAAAGCTCACGACATCTTCTGATCTTATTGGATCTCATCAGGTGAGCGCATAGATATTTAAAAAACAGCTTATTAGACGAGCTTCAGCGAGAATTCAATTTGACAGACTGTCAAAAAATTGGTGTTCGTTTTTATGTTTTTTTTTTTCTTGTTTTTTTGTCGGTTCTCCACGGGTCAAACGACTACAGCTATCAACTTCACACTTTTTTTCACTATGGTTCCTCATCTAACTTAGATCTGTATAGTTTTGTGGCATCATCGGGTGGTAACTTTTATTTTTATGAATTAGAATAACACAGCGGAAAAAAAAGATTACATTTTGATAAACATTTCTGGAAATTTTCAGCTTGATCGAGTCAGCCATTTTGAAGAGAAAACATAAAATGTGCTAAATTGATACCACTCAAAGCAGTTTCTACCCATTTATAACTTAAATGTCCGCTCGTCTAACAACGCATGTATGGCGTTTTCCAAGTATTTACAATAACGTAACTTTTAAAAAGTAACTATAGATCTATACCACATCGCCGTACACACACAAACCACACGTTTTTCCAATGGGATCGCGTGGATCGCATGCAGGAATAGGAGCGGGAATATCGGGGAACTTACGGGATGGGACCGCCAGGCAGGCCCGTCCCGTCGACAGTCGTTGAACGTCAGTACGACGTTGCCAACCCGGGGCTGGGGCAACAGCTTCTCGAGGAGCGCCCTCAGTTTCGTCGCCACCGGCAACTTGGTGACAGGGTTCGGGATCGCGGTAACGGATGCAAGGTGTCGGTGGGGAACAAACTTTGACTGGGAAGAGAAATTGGTGGAAGGTTACTATTGAAGGATTAATATTGGGTACCAAAAAATAAGTAAGTCAATACCAACAGAACAAACACAAATATCACCGTTTTATTTTTAATGCTGCTCAACGACCCCACAAGAGCTAGCTTATACGGGGGTACGAATGAGCGGGTGATAATGTAAATAGGTGAAACGACGTTCACAAAAACTCATACCTTATGCGGGACTCGAACCCACGCCCAACGGTCACTTTAGTCTCTGAACCGTGCGTCAGCTATCTGAGCTAACGAGGGCGGCACGACTCGAACTTGAACAGGGTGTCTACAAATTTGCCATTACAAAATTCCCTGACTTTTCCAGTCTGCAAATTTGGCTTTCCCGTCGATTATAATGTAGGAAAAATTGTTCACAAATTCAATTTCGGTTTCGACAAATTGAATTTGTATAAAAAAAAACATTTTTGGAGATATTTGGATGGGAAACGGGGACAATCCAGAAATCACGTAAAACCCTGTCAGGTACAGGCGGGAATTGAAAAAATAAGGCAAGGCAAAACAATTGAAGAATTATTTTTTAAATTGTGAACTTGTACTTGCAGTGCCAACCAAAAATGGTATTTAATTAATACAATTTTTTTTAAACATTTTGAGTAAAATTCAAGAAAGAAAACAAAATTCCCTGACTTTTCCAGATTTATTAAATTCCCTGACTTTTCCAGGTATTCCAGGTTTTCCAGTCTTGTAGACACCCTGTCAAATTCTCAAACTCGCCCACCCCTAGTTATTCAACAACGACGAGTATCTCTAACGAAACGTGAAGACGTGCTACGGCTACGCCGCGCGACCTTGACTCACCCTGTGCGCAGCGAGCGTCTCCTCGTCTCCCGTGCTCCTAGTCCTCCTGCGCGTGCACACGGACGGGTTGTACTTGACGGGCTGCTTCACGTACGGGGAGCCCGACGGCACGCGCGGGTCCATGAACGTCGTCGTCTTGCTGGCGTGGTCGATGAAGAATTGCTGGAACCAAACCGGACGGTCGAGATGATCTCCGTCATCAGTACAGTGCATCGGTGAATACGATATATATTGATAAATAAAATAGTTGTACAAATAAAACAAATACAACTTTTGATGTCTGGGAATACCTCCTTCTTTCATGGATACAAGTAGGCCAATATCTTTTTGGAATACAGTAAAGCTTATTAATTCACACACAGTCAATTGAAATTTCGTGGCAATTAAAACAGCAGTTTATTGCTCCAGAAAGAATTGTCACTCGCTAGTCGATAACCTCTTAAATTAACATCAAATATTCAGAAATTGACATTAGGCCTAAATATAATTTTGTATCAAGTTTTGATGTTACTGAACAATACAAAAAATCCATACCGGTACTTCATGTTCATATTTGAATAATTAAAAATCAATCTTTTCGAGTGCACTGAATTTCAAATCATATCGAGTTTGCTGTTGACCGAATTGATACCAACACTGCTTGGACCCGGATCGAATCGTACCGATTGACGATTGTTTGCTTAACGACCCCACCAAAAGCTAGGTTCTACGGGGTACGAATGAGTAGGTGATTATGGAATTATTGAGTGATGATGAGTGAAAGGACATTTACAAAAACCCATGCCTTATTCGGGACTCGAACCCACGCCCAAGGATGAATTCAGTTTCTGAAGCGGTGCCTCAGCTTACTGAGCTACCAACCCACCGGAACACGTCAACAGACACGTATCGTGAGCTCGCCCTTGTCTCACCTTGTTGTTCCTGTCGACCTTGGTCTCCCAGCCGCGCGGCAGCTCCATCAGCTTGTCGGCGAACATGTTGACCAGCACGACCAGGTCTCGGTTGTGCTGGTAGCGGTCGAACGTGGCCGAGTCGCGCCGGATCTTGCTGATCATGTGCTTGAGCGACGTGTTGCGGTTGTACAGGACGAGGGCGTCGCCGTTCATGTGCAGGATCGAGAAGAAGTCCGGCCGGCAGATGAAACCGACGGCAGGGATGTGGTGAGGCTGAGGAGGAGGAGACGATATCGTCGTTAGTCACTGATGGGTGATGATTACATTTCCAGTTCAGGTTCAAGTTCAAATTTAGCTGAACTCGAAAATTTTGAGTTCAATTTTTTTTCCAAGTTTTGTTGTAGACCCTACCTGTAGGAGGCCTATAGCTCTGAATATAAAACATGATTTTTCCCAAATTTTAGGGTCCAGAAGTCGCTACTGATATGCGAATCTCGGCCTAGCATCGGTCAAAAACACGTTTTTTATTTTTGTAATTGCGCGGTGTACCGTATAGGCCTACTAAACGTACGACGTGTTGAAAATGGTCGCTCTATAGTAATTTGTACTTCACTCAAACCCAATTGAAAATTCAATACTTAATACAGCTGATCATTTTTTTTTTCTCCTTCTCAAACTCGAAACTCGAACTTGAAACTCACGATTTTCTCTCAAACTCGTAGTCGACTCGAACTTAAATTCTCAAACTCCTACACCCGAACTTAAAAGGTATGGGGATTATGTGTACGGAGCCAAGATGCATTGAGGGTTGCGTTGGTTCGCCGTGTTCAGATGGTGTCTCAACTTGAACCGGAAATGTGTTTCTTTTCCTGATCTCTTACCTTAGAACACCCGATTGTTCTTCTACCTAGTGTTGTTTTGTAGAAACTCAATGTCATGCCTTCTATATACCTCAAATATTCGCATCTAAGATGCAGTGCAGATTGCCATCCAAGATGCGGTGAAAGCAAACAACTGCGCTAGGCTTACGAAAAAGTATATTACCGTAGGTAACTGGTAATTTACAATTAAATTAAATATGAATACTTATTTGTTTGTGACATGTGGATTTCATGTGGAAAAAGTATATTACCGTAGGTAACTGGTAATTTACAATTAAATTAAATATGAATACTCATTTGTTTGTGACATGTGGATTTCTCACACGAATTCGATTACATCAACAAATCGTCCAGATGTAAGTTACTTGCAATATAGCTTGCATTTTAATGAATTACTATTATGAATTACTTCATAATTTATATAATGAACAAATTAACCTCACTTTCTCCGTTTTACTTCATATAAGAAACTGTTTCAGACAACTGAGCAAATGCAAACGTCATTTTGTGTGTATTTGTTAACAAAGTTAGTTCCTTTTATTACTACTCACCACGCATAATCGGTTGTTCTAACAATTTGGATGTTGAATTGGTACATATTTTCAACATCGGAGGGATAGAAATAAAAATTCACCATATCGAGGCCGGCGAACCAACGCAACCCTCAATGCATCTTGGTACGTAGTAACAGTTCACGCTGTTCTCACCTCGGGCGGCGGCTGCTGCGGTGGCTCGACCGGCGCGGCGGCCGCGGGCTCCTCTGGCTCGCTGCGTCTCGACGTGATGGTGCGCCGTATCGACTGGTAGCGCCGGTCCAGCTGGCGGCGCTGAAGCTCGTTACTCACCGGGCGCGATAACGACGGCCGCTGCCACGTCGTCAAACGGTTCACGTGGTCGATGTAGAAGATGCGGCCGTGAGAGTCGATACGAGCCTCCCAGTCTGGAGGGTCAATCGGAACACGCCATGGGATTAGTATACTTTCCGTTGATTTAGATTACGTTTTGTGAGCCGGTTTTACCTCTTCTTAATGCTGCTTAACGACCCTACCAACAGCTAGGTTATACGGGGATACGAATGAGCGGGTGATTATGAAACGATGAAGTGATGATAGGTGAAAGGACGCTTACAAAAACCATGCCTTATGCGGGACTCGGACCCACGCCCAACAATGACTTCAGTTACTACCAACTTTATACAATTATTAATTGAGGTATGAAAATAACATATGTATCCAAGGGTGATAACGAGTTCATTAGCTAGTTATTACTGAATTCGCCACTAAACATCAGTTGATAAAATAAATCAAGGTACTGTAATTGTTAATTGAAGTACATTTGGTAGCCATGGGTATCAACAGCTCATCCCCTAATTATCGTTAAATTAACAAATGAATTGAATTCGTAAAACTGAGCCTCAAATTGGGTTTATTGGCGCACTGTACTGATGACAGAGATCTATTGGCGTTCGTGATTGTTCAATTTTCCTGAACTGTATGCCAAATACAAAAGTACAAAAAAAAATCATCAACATAAAGAAGGAGCCCGATTTTGTCCATCAAGTGAAATGGAAGTCTTTGCAATGCTAATCTAAATATATATATATATATATATATATATATATATATATATATATATATATATATATATATATATATATATATATATATATATATATATATATAATAAATTGAGTAGTTATAATCCATCAAATAACTGACAGTGAACGACAAATACCATTTGCCCCCCCCCTCCCAAACAGCTAAATTATTTGACAGTAGAACACGTGCATGTGACAGATAAACGCGCTGCTAGTCGAAAAGCCACTCACACGGCGGTAGAGGCTCTTCGTCAACCGAGGTCGAGTGGCACCGCTCGGGTATGGACGGCAGGCGCGCTGACGACAGGTGGCGTAGTGGCAGCACTGGGTCCGGCCTCAGTTCCGACCCCGACTCCTCGTCAGCCAGTTCAAGCTCAACGTCGGGACTGACAACCTGACGGGAACAATACAATTAGTACTAGTGATGTGAGTCGGTAAATTTACCGTAAATTTACCAAGCAAAATTTACCATGGTAAATTTTCAAAATTGGCGCCATTATATTCTATGGAATCAGCCAGGTGAATAGGTCAAGAAGGCAGTGGAATTTATAACCTAAAACATTTGAGCATGGATTGGTGATTCACATATGTTAACTACCATCTAGTAATCACATATTTGGCAAAACCACTATGAAACCAAAGAAAATAGTTTAAAAAATAGTAAAGATGGTAAAAAAAAAAAATTACCGTGTGACGGTAAATTTACGATAAATTTACCGGTAAATTTACCGCCTCGACAAAATACGGTAAAATCCACATCACTAACAATTACACCATTGTGTTTGCTATTCACTTGCACGTTGAGCACTGTTTTGCTATTTGATATTCATTTCATAGCTGCACTAGCTCATCTTCTGTTCTTGTTTTCAAGAACACTTTTACTTGGAAAAATTGTATACAGTGAAACCTCTATGCATCATTTTCCTGCTTGTATCATTCATTTTTCCTCGCCCCACTCCCATATAATCGATATTGAATTTTCCTGTATGGAGAGTTCAGTTTTCCTAGTATCTTGAAAAATGATTGATAGAGGTTCCACTGTAGGTCTACCAACTATTTTATTTCTCAAAGTATTTGCTAGGCCTACACCAAATTTACTTTCAATCATGGTATTAAATTTTGTGCACTCTTTCTTGATTTAAGAATGAATTATGTAAGAATTAACAAATTGCAGAATAATAAACACCAACATTGGCCTAGAGTCAATTATAATAAGCCTATATAAACAATGAGATTTTCCAGTGCTTATTGTTCCCATCCCATTAACAGCTGAGGTTACGTGGAGATAACAAATGTTATTTTCTCAAGTAGGTACTGTTGATAGATTTACAATTATTTTACTATTTACAAATATCTATCAATCTTGCATTGAATCTTGCCCAGTTTTTTTGTCGAAGGTCATTTAGTTAATTTAGTGTGAGGTATTCGATATTCGTAAATATTCCATGCAACAATTTGATATTCAAATGGAAAAACCGCTAAGTCTCACACCCAACAGTACGGTACCGGTAGACCCTCGTTGATTCAAACTATGATATCTCTGATGTTGCCACAATTCTAACCATAGTTCTGGTCCCTAGAGAGTATAAACCCAAGAGCTCACTGGTAAATATTTCAATAATTCAAACTTTTAAATTGAAAATGAGTATTATTGGGTCGATTGATTTTGGAATTAAAGAGGTTTCACCGACTTACGTGGTTATCGTCCACGTTCATCGGCAGTTCCAGCTGCGTATCCACCGACGGCGACCTCCCCATCGCGATGTTGTACGGCCTGAGTCCCCACAAGTCCTGGCGCAGCTGGTTCCGGGTGGCGCGCGCGTGGTGCGTTGGCGTGGGCGGACACTGAGGCCTCGACAGCGACCGATGCGGCCTCGGCTCGCAGTTAGCGTCAGCGCTCAACGCGATGATGTCGCTGACAACCGCGCGGAACTCGTCGTCGTCCTGCCGCGCCGAGTCGTTGACGACAACCTGCTCCGTGGAGGTGGTGGCCAACGAATCGTCGCTCACGTCGTTGCCCATGTTGCCGACGAACAACGAGTCGTTGATGTTGTACGAATCGTCGCTGACGTTGTAGGAGTCGTCGTTGTTGTGCGACGAGGAGAGACTGTCGGTGACGATGTCGTCGCGGACCAAGAGACTATCCTCGCTGATTACGTTCAACGAGTCGGTGAGAATGGTCGTGGCTAAGGAGTCGGCGATAATATCACAATCCAACGGAACGCTGACGAAGGTGTTTAAAGAATCGTGAGTCAGGTTGCTGTTCGAGCTTTGAACGATGTCGTCGTTGCTGATGATCGTGTTTTCGCTCGACGAAGAAGTTTGAGGGGAGATGGGACTAAGGGACTGCAAGCTCGGCGTCGGTACGGACAAGAAATTCACGTTGTTCGTATCACAGTTGGCGACCTGTTCCGAGAGGGCGTTCGGCATCGTGCCAATCCGTTGGTCTAGCGGCAAGACCGAGTCAAGTTCGTCCAACGATTCAGCGTCGAAGAAAATGGATTCCTCGTCGAGAAGGTTTTCCAAAGATATCGACGAACTGTCGATGAGGCTTAAACTATTGTCTTGCTCGGGCGTCGCTAAAGGGGCGTGAACCTCTTGGAAGGCTTCGCCCAGATCCACTGGACGATTCAATTGGGTTTCAAGGTTATACTGGTCTTTTTGTTTCCGCCTATCGTAACCTACACACTGAGCTGCCACGTCGAGACTGTTCGTCTCTCTAATATTCGAGTCCACAACTTTGGACTCGTCAATCAGATTCACAGTCACAATATCTTTCGGAGTAGAATCTTGTTTATCGATAGTCCTACTATTAACGTTTGTCTTACTAACATCCTTAGATCGAGGTCGATAATCGTCCATATCGATAATTTCAAAATTAAATGCATCTTCCGGGTTCACAAGCTTCCGATGCCGGTCCAGTTTATGTCGCGGCTTACAGGCGGCTTCCTCAAGGCCATTGTGTGCGTAACGATTGGCTATAGCGACCGGTTTGTGTTGGCGCAAAACTTCGGGGGGAGTTTTGTACGGCGTGGTTCGTTCCAGCGGTTTGTGTTTCCCTCGCGGTGGCAACGGCGGCGGAGGAACGTCGGGATACAGCGTCTCGTACACGGAGCGCAGGTTGTCGTCTTCTTTCGCCCAGATCGGATAGTAATCTTTATTGGCTTCCGACGTGTTCCAGCGTTCCCCGTTCACGAGCTTCTTCTTCTTGAGCTGCCGACGAGACTTCGACACGCTCTCCACTTCGGAATCGCTGCCGGAAGTATTCACAGGAATTCGGTTCTCGGGGCACAAAACTTTCTTCTTTATCCCGAGAAGAGATTCTTTCTTTGGTTCTGAAGCTAAACAACAAGCCCCAGCTTCGGATAACGTTTTAATTGGTGTTTCGTTTTGCATCTTTACGGAACTATTGATATTCACTAAAACTGATGGAGATTCTATTGTTTTTGAAGAACGTTCGGGAGGCAATTCAAAGGCATCTGACGATTTGGAATGCTCGCCAGAGTTCCGCGACTTGGCAGCAGACGGTTCCGCTGGCTTGTGGGTCGGAGTCTCGGGAGGATTGGCTAAGAACGGCTGGAAAGGTTCGGACTGCGCAAGACAGCGGTGATTGACGTTGTAGTACCGGAAGCAGAGAGTCTCGTTGGAAACGATACGAAGAACGGAGAAGTCCAGAAGCCACATCGCTTCGCCGGACGTGGAGTTGCCCGCAACGCCTTTTAGAATACCAAGTCGAGGCAGCAGCGAAGTGTCATCTAAACAAACAAATAAATATGTGATAACAACCCATACAGGAAACAAATTGTATTCAATACATAAAATTTGGACTAGCCAAAAATTGTATTCAATATATAAAATTCGGACTAAACCTCATCCACGAAATCATCACTCTTCCCGATAAAAATTTAATTCATTCTATTTATTAGTTTATTACGGTATATGAAGTGTTTCTAGATATTGGGAAGGAGTCGGTCGTCGCCTGTAGTTAAAGAACCATCCCAGTATCAACCTGAACGACAGAGGGAAACCACGTAAAAAAAAATGTCAAGATGGTCAACCATGGCGGGAATCTAAACTCGGTCTCCTGAATGACGATCTAGTGTGCTAGCTACTCGACCACCACTCGCCATAATACGACTACTAGTGTGGTTATAATGGTAATTTTGTGTTACTCGGTACCAAATGGTTGGGGTTAGTGGTCAAGTTGGTGTCCTAACCTCCAAAGATGGCTGACTGCATGATCAATGTTCTTGTAATTTCATACAGTTTAGAAGTTTTTATTTAATTTTAGGATAACAATTTTATGCGTCAGTTGCCTTTTTTGGATGGATTTGATGATTATATGTTGGAAAACACCATTTTCAGGATAAAAATTCCAAAATTGGGGTGGTACCGAGTATGACAAATCAACTGTTATAATAAAATCGATTTGTTTTACATACCGTCGACTCTGCTGAGAGAAATCGTATCGTCTGTGCTGACTGGCTCCACGATGCGCCACCGCAGACAGAATCGTTCTTGATGTCCGGGTCCGAGTACGCAGCAGCGGTCAGCGACTAGCAGCTCGCTGGCGCTCTCTTGCATCGTCCGATCGCACTTCAACACCATCGCGTCTTCCGTTTTAATCACATTAGCTTCAAGAACTTTATTTTCTGACACAGAATCGAGCGGCACTATGATTTCGGAGATCTTTGCTTCCGTCGAGTCCACCTGGGCCAAATTTCCACAGTGGTCAAGAGCAGATTCATCAGCTAGAAAAGAAATTTGAAAATTTGAATTTAAACCAAAATTAAACAGTAACAAAAACACTTGAGAGTTCATTCAAAATAGTGAACAGGCAAGTATGCCTATCCAGATGTTGTAATAGGCCCTATTAAGTTTAAAAATGAAAATTGTCAGCCATTAGATTAGCATTAAACTTTTCATTCTTTCCAGATCTCTACTAATTATTTCAACTAATCATCTATTCGCTTTCAGACAGAATAAAACTGGGAATAGACCTGATCCCACACTGGTTATAGGCCTAACTAGATGGTAGAACTAGATGGCCTATATTTTGAGTGTAGAACAACTTTCAACGGTGAACCCTACCTACTTCGAGCAAACATTATATATTAGATGTATTATTACATTACATCATCTATTATAAAATTGTACAATAATATTGAACAAATAAAAACTTGGATAAATTACATTACTGCTTGTACACTGACTCATCTGAGCTCTAGAACGTTCCGTGATTAGTAGAGAGCAATAATTTAAACAAAATGTAACATGGTATTTAGATGATTCAGTTATTGACTTGCCAGCAGAGAATTGTTATGACTTTTCAACATTCACAGCCAATTATCTTGATCAAATTTCATTTTTTTCCAACTTGATTAGAAGATTTTTTAAAAATGTCAATTTGCTACAATTTTGAAAATTAAAAAGTAAAAACCTGTCTGAGAGAAAAATACATTTTTTATTTCTTCTTTTTTGATATCTTCCAACATATTTTTTAGATTTCCGCATACGGTATTAAAATGTAATTTTACTCTGAAGAAATCATCTTTCATCTATTATACAATGAATGTCAGTAGATTTGTTAGTTTTCTACACCATATACACTGAGTACCGGGATAACTACAAACTCAATGGTACCGGTACTACAAATTCAATGCCGGTACTCACGACTTACACAAACATCACACCACCTCAACTCTTGATTACCGGTACTCGTTCAAAACAAAGAATGCCATTAATTAATTTGTTTTATTATTAATAAGTTTAAAACTCAGCTTATAGGCCTATGCACAGCATCGAAGGCAGGGAAAGACTACCTGAATCTATGACTGAATATAAGCAGAAATTTATACCATGCAACAAAGCAACAGTCATTTTCCAGTTCAGCAATTAATTCACTAATATGCTTCCAATTAGTAGTTTAACCCAGGGCCATAACCTGCCATGAAACTAGCCTTACCAGACTTAGTCTACGGTCTGCCTAGGCGTGTTAACATTATCAATTGATGATATCTCAAGTCTTAACCATGACATTTTGGAGCGAGTTAAGTACTCTACCTAGGCCTACTTAGAAGGCATAAGCCTAGCCAACTAAACAGTAACAGGCCATTTTTCACGAAACATACATACATAAAACTGTCTGGCACCTAGGAAGCACCAACATAGCCTACACTGTTAGCGTAGTATGGATTGAAAATAACAATTGGAAACCTTTGAAATAGGCTTGGGTGTTGATGAAGACTGACAGCTGATGAATGCAAATTAGCCATTGGGGCATAGGTCTAGCCTATGCTAGTTCCATCATAGCCATAGCAATAAGTAAATATCGCTACATCTTCTCGACAAAGAGGCAATCTTGTACACTGGAGTCCAGACACACCCTTACTCTACAATTATATAGATGATTACGCCCTGCAGGCCTACAATTAAGTCCCAACTTACACAAATCTTGGGAGGCGACATGATGGCGAGATCTTGCCAGCTCTGTAGACGAAGGCGATAATGAGGCACTTCCCACAACATTCATGAGCTTGGAACGGTGCCACTGGCACGAAATAATATCACAAAACAGCAAGAAACTATTGACAATTTTATTTAACGATCATAGCAATTTTAATCACACCTAAACCTAGCTAGCCTACATGACACCTCTTCACTCGACAGGTGATGTTGATTGACGCTTGGTACGCATGCGTTCAAGAAAAAAAAATCGAGTTCGACTTTGGTTGCAGTGGAAGGGGGTCGATAAAGAAGACTGTGCGGCTACCGCGCTATTCGCACGACATTCAAATGAACAAGACGTGAACATTTGAACAAGTACAATAGTGTGACCAGACATCCAGGTTTTCCGTGATTATCCTTGTTTTGAACTTCCTGTCCAGGCGTCCCGAGGAATTATCTCGGGACCATCAATTGTCCCGGTTATATATATATATATATATGTATATATTTATGGCCCAGATAACCAACTGCGTTGAGTCAGAGGGTGATTATCACATCTCTCTAGGGCAGATTCAAATTGAAAACTCGGAGTCTGCCAGCTCCGAGTTATGTAGTTACTTTCTCCTCCTCTTCTTCACTTCTACTATCATCTTCCTCTTCTTCTCTTCCTATTATTTCTCTCCACCGTTCTCTATTCTCCCACCATTTCTCTTCTTTCACTTGACTCCATTCTCCCCTCGATTCTCTATTCCAATTTCTACTACCTTCTGCCATCTTTCTCTTGGTTGCCCGACTCTTCTTTTCATCATGCAATTGTCAACCACCTGAAACATTTTCTTCGGAATCCACTCGTCTTCCATACGCATCATAATGTCCAAACTTTCCACTCCCACTTCCTTCCTTATCTCTCTGCTCCTCTTCGTCTCCATCTTTGATACTCCCACCACACTCCTAATAAACTTCATCTCTAATATAATTATCTATATAATTGGAAAAAATACACATAACTTGGTATTGTTCATATGTTAAAATTCTTATTATAATTAATTTTTATTTTGAATTTTAAAAACTGTATTGATACTACACAAGTCATTTTTAGAATTTCAGGGAGTTGTTAAAATTGTTGTTTCTTGATCCATGGCTGGCTTTCGTTGCGTTTCTAACACATCGAAGTTATCAAGTCATCTAAATCGTACAGTTCCAACTGATTGTAGTTTTACTTGTTGAACATTTTAAACGTTGCTGTTTTTTTTTTTTAGTTAGTCGACTCTTGTGGAACCTACCTCCCAACTCGCATTGTCTAGACCATTTAGTGTTTTTCGTGCTCTATCCATGTTTTTCCTCCAACCTGTACGCACCTCATTACCGGTACTCTCATATCACTTGTTTCAATTACTCTGTATGTATCATTCATCTCATATTGTACATCACACATTAATATGATTTTGTTCTGGTTATTATGATTTTTCAAATGTGGTTTACAATGAGAAACACAACTACATTTCTCAAAAGCATGAATCCTTGAAGTTACAGCATGATAATCTGATCACAATTGTTTAAAAAAAAAAGAATCAGTTAATAGATAGTTAGCGGATTGACCTGATTCAAACGTTCAGTAGGTAGTTGTACAGATGATTCCTATTGCCGACAATCAAGGGCGGACTGGGCTATCTGGCAACTGGGCATTTTTCCGGTGGGCCGCCTCACTAAGGGCCGGCACTTATGGTTTATGCAAATATGAACTTATTGAAATAAACAAATAATGTTTATATTTGCAACACAACACTACAGTTCTTCAGAAAGTATGCGATGATGCGAGTGGTATTCGTACGATACAGCATTCACAATAAAGAGTAAGCACAGAAAACATAATTAATAATATTATATAGTACCGTACGTCATTATTTCTTTCACATGTCTTCCGATAAAGACTGCGAGTCAGTGGGTTGATGAATACATTTATGATTTTGAAAATACAATCCGTAGGCAACTTGTATCCACAATTTCAACAAAGAAGATTCCGACCTCCGATCGACCGTCTCCCCACTCCTTAATGATAGGTCAAACGCACTCTGCCAATCCCTGTTTACTTGGTGCTTTACAACAGTACTCTAGGGCTGTTTGAAAAGATTTTCCAGGCCCGGAATATATCCCCAGTCCGCCCCTGCCGACATTGCCAATCTCATACTTGAAAGAATTATTTTCTGACAACATACATTTACTAATAAATATAGAGATAGGCCTACCCTAATTTCTTACAGTAGATTTTTTTTCAAAATTTCCATCATTTTACATATTTATTAGAGATATCTTGACAGCAGAAATCTTCAATATTCCAGTCTAGATCCCTCTCTTCTGTCACCAATGTTACAAAGCCACGCCAAAATGTTCAACCCTGGGTTTCTACCTTCTTATATGCTTGTCTTCTCTCACAGAGACCAGTATAGTATACCCAACGGCAATGTCACATGATCTTCAAGTCAGCGTAGAACCAAATAATTCACCCTAAAAGATGTAAATGAACCAGGATTTGGGACCAAGGAATACAGTACACAGAGAAGAAAACAAACATATCGAGTCCAAAATCTATATAATTATAAATTATTTCACTTAAACTTACTGTTATGTATAACATTCCACGGGTGGACGGTAATAATGTCACCTGTTTAGTCTCCAACCAAATAAGGCTTACCTACTTCAATAAGTTAATAATTCTTCAGCACCAAAAAAGAATGTGAAATGAATTCATTAATTGGAAAAGTAAAGAAATGCATCAATAATAATTTAACTTCGCTATTCGTTTACGAGCGAGCAACAGTCAGAAACAGGAAATATAAAACAATCTTGGATTACCGACATAAATGCCGATGACAGTTATGGTGACAAATGACGACGATAAAGTGATGAGTAATAATTAGTAATTCAAGTGTTTGAGAACCAATTACCGTAAGAATGACTTGCTGCCAAAAACAATTTGTCAATTAAAATAAATCCAATATTATGTCCTGAAATAGGCCTATAGAGTATTTCACATAACCTCAATTTTCCTTGAGAACATTTTTTTCCCTCACTTCATATTCGCCACAATATAGTACCGTGTATGAATAACGATTTCAATTTAGCCGTTTGCAAACTGGCCGGAAAGCTCAACAGTTCAGAAGTTAAGATAACTTACGTCTGAGAGAATTGTGTATCTACATTCATTTCTATTTATTCAATCACAACTCAATTCAAAGTAGATTTAGTAACGAATCAAATCAAAGTACGACGGAAAATTATACGGTTTATATTCAACTCAATTCGGAGAAAATAATTAGACGTATATCCACATAATTTTTTTGCAATACAATTTTTATAATTCATAACCCTACTTTTCATAACTAAATCTATATTTCCAGTTTCCGACTTGCGCGAACTCGTAAGATTGTTGGCTGGCAAGCGTGATGAACGGTTACATTATCGCAAAGCAAAATGTTATTTAAAGCACAACACAATACATACAAACTGTACAAATTGGAATAATACAAACTATTATAAGCGTAACGAGCATTACGTGGAGCCGACTGTAGTAATGCCAACAAAACAGATTAAAATATAGCTTCTAAGAATTGCCGAGTTGGATACGGCAAGGCATGGTTAAGATACAGCGCAGTCCTACTGTAAAACTTCATTGTTTTCAATTAAAAATAGTCTACAGAATAGTTGTTTATATTTGTTGACAAGACCGCTTCGAAGTCTTGAAAAACAAGTAAGAGGTGCCGCTTCTAAAATGTCTTACCAATTCGTCCTTAACGTTGATTGGGAAACAATGATTTTACATCAAGATTTCAATATTAATAAAAAAAGAATATGGCAACGACCATTGATTCATTATTCATCAATGGAGCTAGTTATTTGGAGATATGAATGAGCGAGCGAGTTAATCAGTAACCATATTTGATTTATAATCAGTAACCATATTTGTATGCTGATACGCGAGTTCATTAATGAAAATTACATCTTCGTTGATTCTCACTTTGGCAATAAAAATAATTTCCAAGAAAAATAAATAAGTCTCATCGGGAACAAAAGAGCTCTCCGTAGAAACCAAAATGAGAACCAAGAAAATTATTTTCAAATTAATGCAATACTTTTTAATTTTTATTGAACTCAACTGTAGTATTTACCTCTAGTATTATGCAAAGAAATCAACGATAGAAACATTTTAACCTGTTTCAGTTCGACATCTGCCTGCCGCTTCGTAATGCCGCTCACGCCGCGACGTAATCACCTCAAATATACAACATTTCAATCGGAACTTTTATCCAAAAGAGTTCCTTCACGCAATCCAGATTGCGTGTCGACGACTCACGAAAACATTCTTCGACTTTCACTGTAGTTCGTATTCGAAACTGCATCGAGTGTTTGTAAGCCGAGTAAAACATCACGTATTACGTCATCGCGTCGACTAAAAAAGGGCGTGGGAAATAGTACGGGATGGTACTGTTGCCGACAGGCATGGAGCCGGGATCGCTCCAGGTTCTCACCCGTAACTGTCTGGAATCCCTTCAAATATTGTCGGATGAACATCCAAGAAGCACTCGTCACGAAAAAATCATAACTAGTCGTGGTCTAACGACACCAGTAGCAACACGAAATGATTAAAAAATACGTCTTTGATAAGGTTTCACGATCGGGAAGACTGAAAATTACCTGCTTGATTTAATTATGGCACTTCCTGTTCTATACTTAGGTGCATTTTACTGAAAGTGAATACCAGAATCTATAATATCTACGTACCTAGCTACACTATTTTGATTTTGATTTAGACCCAACGAAAAATTTTGGCCCGAAACCTAACAACGTTCTTCGCTCGAGTACGACACTTTTCCGATACAATTCCGCGTCTCGTTCTTCTCGTAGTTTAGCCGACAATATTTCCGTTCCGTCGAGCGGTCGAGGAGCAGGGGGGGGGAACGAACGCGTCAAGAAGCGCAGCGCCGCCGTCGGTCTCACAGTTCCTTGAGCAGCGTAGACTTGGCGTTCTTGAGCTTGTCGAACCGCCGCTGGTAGTGCGAGTTGGTCGTCTCCAGCTCCTCGACTCGGACCTGCGCCTCGCGGAGCTGCGGAGAAAGAGAGCGCACGGGTGAGCGACGGGTTGCGTCTCGATACATCTCGCTACCAAGAACGAGTCGACACGCAAACATGAGAAATTGTAAATTAATAAATGGAGTTTTTAAATTAGAAGTAACAGAGCTAAAAGGTAATATCTCATTAAACATGAACTAGTGTATCAAGTAATTTTGAAAATTTACTTTTGTATCAGGATCTAGACTTGGCCTATTACCGGTACCGGTAATATATATAGGCCTACAATATTTAGGGAACTTTCTATTGGTAGGACATAGAAAACAAGTTTCTGTTGTTTTTTATTCCCTAAAAATTACGGTACAGGTATCTTTACTTCCCTCGTTTCAAGATGAGGTGAATTACTTATATATAGGCCTATATGAGTAAATAGTTTTTAATGTATAGTATTTTTATTGAATTGCTACAAATAATAGGCCTATAATTAGATTTGAATGTTTGGTGCAATATTTGCCAAGTATTTTCACAATAGACCCTAAACTTGAAAACGTACATATGTATCAGGGCAAAAACGAGCGGGCAGACACACAGCAAATCACGAGACCTTGACTTTTAGTTTACGTTAGCGTTTTACGAGGATCATCGGTGCTTGCAAGACGCGACCAAATCCCGTTATTACGTTAGCCGTCCTCAACAAACCATGCGCGGCAACCTCGGGACAAAACACTTCACATCGGTCTTCTCTGGAACGCCTCAGTTAAAACGTCATCTCTACCAGCACAGAAACAGCTGATTACCGGTGACTTATTACCGATAGTTGAAAGGTTAACTTGGATTCCATTCCCAGATGGGAATTTGATGAATAAAACTGTTGGGGGGACTTACACAAACTAAACCCTTGTAATGCATGGTCCTTATAAAATGGAGACATTCATATTTAGTATTTACTATTTTTTCTATGATCTCAAACCAGTGTCATTGAATAAAAAATTATATCAACTCCAAGATAATTAATAAGAGTATGACATTCTAATTTTGTGAATTCAATCAGTTTCAAGATAATACGTCCATGAATTTCACCACATCCTCGGTATTTATTGACGTATTATCTTAAAACTGTATGAATTCACAAAAATAAAATGTCATATAATTTAAAGAGCATACAATTATCTTAGGGCTGATATAATTTTTCATTCAATCACACAGATTCGCAAAGATGGAAAAAAATGGTGAAAAGAATTTCTCTGTTTGTATAAGTACCATGCATGCATCTCTTATTGAAATTTTGCTGTACTTCAAACAATAGTTCTGGTCCCTACTCATTAATCAGTGTATGGTAGAGCAGCTACTTTTAGTTTTTCAAAAACCTCTCGGAGGAATTTGAAGGAGATACGTTCCAACGTTTTGGCACGTTAGCCTACATATCTAATACAACGGGGAGACGGGCGATAATGGACGGTTAATCGAGACAAGCACACTGCTCGGCACATCATCAGCTGTTAAACTCAACACACTTGCAGTCTGTTAATGTAAATCCAAGACCAAAATGAACAAACGGCAAATATGCGGCGGGCGAAAAACCAAAAGTGAAAAATCAATAAATCACAAACGCGGTGATCACAATCGTACAAAAGCATAAATTGATGCTTCTCAAAAAAAGGTGGTCGTTTTGCGCGGGAAATACCAGCGAAAAACGTGTGAAGCGTGGCAATCGGAGGCGATATGCTGATAGGCCTATACGCCAAGAAACAAGATTCGTGGAAAATAAAGCTCATCTTGATTTCGAGTTGTAAAACAACTATTATCTCCTGTCAGCTTGACGCAGCAATAGGATTAAAGAGGCCCAACAATCTGGTCCGTTCCTCACCGATTGATACGACAAATTCACGCCAATCAAATCCAATCGCACATCCGAATCGCGCTTCACGTTTTCCGCTGTACGTATCGTTCGCACAAAACGCAAAATAAAATCAAACGAAAAAAACAAATGAAATACCTGCAACTAACGGTAAATTAGTGGGTTACAATAATACGCCATGCTTTTTAACGGACCCGTCACGACTGTCTACGCGGACGCTTCCGAACTGTCGGAAGTGTCTGGCCGATCCTCGTCGGAATCAGAACTGTCGGAGCTCCCGTCGGCCTCGCCGCTACCGCTGGAGCTTTCCGTCACCAATAAGTTATCGCTCGAGCTCATCGTCGCGATCAAGTTCACGCTCGACGTCCCGTTCGGGACCAAGTCATCGCTGGATGTCCCGTTTGGAACTACGTTATCACTTGACGTCCCGTTTGGGACCAAGTTATCGCTGGAAGTTCCATTCGGGATCAAGTTATCGCTGGAGTTGGCTTTCGCGACCAAGTTGTCACTGGAGCTATTGTTCTCCGACAAGCTACCGTCGGATTTATCCTTCACGACCAAGCTATCGCTGGATTTATCCTTCACGACCAAGCTATCGCTGGATTTATCATTTACTCCCGGCTTATCTTCAGCGACAAAGTTATCGCTAGAGTTGATTTTCTCCCACAAGTTATCGTCGGATTCCGCTTTCGCGACGCCGTTATCGCTCGAGTTAATCTTTGCCCACAAGTTATCGTCCGAGTTCTCTCTGGCGGCTAGGTTATCGCCGGAACTGTTTTCGGCGTTGGCGTTATCGCCCTCGCTCTCGACCACGTTATTGCTTGTCGACGTTTCCTCGTCATCAAGAGCTTCCGAGCTTTCCTGAACACCAATCATAGCACACGTTAGGCACAGCTACAAGCAATACTTTCTCAATTACTAGCTTAAGCAAGATGAATGGCAGAGCAGTCCCTAGTTCCGATCCCACACGGAATATCATCGATTTTTTGTAGATTTATAGAATAATTTTTTCTGTCTCCATCTTTTTTTGTTTATTTGTATCCTATGTATATCTCGTTTCATTATTGAAAAAAATATATGATTTATTTGTTAGATTCAGGAACTTCTAGCTATCTTGGAATTATCAACTTTTCTCTCAACCTCCCTCGAATACGACGCACACGATGCGTGCAAAAAGGAATTTAATATCACCAATGCTGTGCATCATTAATTAGGATCATTTTAAAATAATTGCGTAGGCCTAATTGTTCGTTTTGTGATTTTGAATACATACGTCTCTCTCTGAAATACCGTATATATGTTGTTCGAAAGGACTAGATAAAGTTGTAATTCAAATAATTGAAAACAAATAATTAAATTATAAAACTTGTACATTTTTGTGATCAACAAATGTATTCCTATTTAATAGGCCTAATTATCAAATCCATACCTATTGCAAATTTGAAGACTTGGAGATAAATTTCCACAGCAAATCAAAATTGTTCGAATCAATAACGCAATTCAATCAAAATTGAAATTAAAAAGTAGGTAATGTCATACAGCATTACTTAAGAAAGTATACATCACACAACATCCAGGATTCGGGTATCGTTATGTTTACAATGAAACATCTAAGCATCGTTCACAGATCCATTGGTTTCCCGCTCGCATAATATATTTTGTCCGCCCCACATAGTCGATGTTAAATTTTCCTCGATGGTGCGATTTTCCGTTCTCTTCAAGACCGATTGCTAGAAGTCACATTGTACGTGAATTATTACACACAATAAACGTTTGAAACCGGTGTGAGGTGTGCTAGTGAAGCCAGAAGCCAGAAAGAAGACGCTAGTAAAAGAGACAACTGATGTCGGTAGACTCTGTTGGATTATTCAAATATAATGTTTTCTTAAAGGACATCACAACCCTGAAACTGAATTTCAACGAATAACAACGATATTTATTTCCCTAATTTTAAAAGAAAGTAGAAATCATCGTGTCAATTTCCAAAGTTAAAATTAATTTATTCGCCCTTTTTCTAAATTGTGATGTAGACATTACTCGATTCTGTTTATGTTTCTATACAGAATCGGTGTTGCCTACGTCATGACTCACGGTTTCTGGAGGACAAAAAATAACAATAATAATTTCTGAAAATGAGATGGTGATTCTAGTTTTCTTTGAAATGTAGAAAACAAATATTGTAGTTATTCATTAAAATCTAGTTTTTATGGTTGTGGTGCCCTTAAACTTCCCGATAATTTAGTTGGTAACTAACCGTTGAATACCAACGCAACTCTAACTAGAGTCTACCGACACAAACAGTTGTATTGACTGTAGTGGAAACAACGAGTGATTTCGATTCAGCTTCGCATGTCTCTACGGACAACAAATCCCAACAGAACGTGTTTCAAGTTTTTATCTCCAAATCGAGCAGAACTCTTAAAAAATGCTTCAATACTAGGATCAATATAAGAAACATCCCAAATTATATACTTTTTCCATCTACTTTGCATTATCAGGATAATTGTTGGAACACTCAAATATTCATTTAATTTAAAAAGCAACGTCTCGACGCAAAATCATCTCGGATCGTCTTCGGGCAACAAAAAACTCAATAACTGCCAAAACGATGCGAGTTGATTTTACACTGAAACATTGCTGTTCAAATAAAATGAATACGCAAGCATTTCCGTAATTGTCTTCACAAATAACAAACTCAAACGATCGTTTTCGATCAATTACTTTCTACTATTTGTACTCGTCTCATTTGAAGGCCCACTACTACATCACCCCCCACCATCACAATAGAGCACGGGGGAGTAGCTATTAATTCTGTAAAAACTTGGGTTATCGTTCGATTCATCCCTACAGCTTTACGGAGTTGAATCGAAACCACCGCAGACAACCGGCGCTTTGGCTAGAGCGCAGCCGTGTTTTACCTCTCGCTGCAGCTTCCTGCGCTCGACCTTGAGCTCATCCTCGACCTTCTCGGACGACTCGGAAGCGCCCTTGTAGCGCACGACCTGGCTCTCGAGGCGCGCCACATTGGCCTGCAGCGTAGACACGTCTTGCTCGGCCTTCTGCAGCTTGAACCTAAACGCACACACAACCGGGTAAGATGGATACCGTCTCGTCTTTGTTTACATTCATGTACAGTGAAACCTCTATCCATCGTTTTTCAAGGGACCAGGAAAATAAAACCATCCATGCAGGAAAACGATCCATCCAGGAAAATTAACATTGATTGTATGGGAGTGGGGTGAGAAATAATGAATGATACAAGCAGGAAAACGATGGATCCGGGAACGATGCATCTAGAGGTTTCACTGTACATATGTGTATTCATTTATATTCGGTTCAAAGACGTAGTCTACTGACGATTACGATCTATTGGCGTCGGTGAATGATATTTGAGATGATGGGATGATGAGATGAAAGGTTATTTTCTTAGGTGTTTTTGGATAGTGGGAAGGAGTCGATCGTGGTCCCAGTATAAACCTGAGCGACAGAGGGAAACAACAACAAAAAAACTGTCAGGATGGTCGACCATGGCGGGAATCGAACCCCGGCCTCCTGAATGACAGTTCAGTGTATTAACCATTTGGCCACACATCTCAGTCCTGTACATAATTTTTATTTTCAAATCCTGCTTAACGGCCCCACCAACAGCTAGGTTATACGGGGGTACGGATGAGCGGATGATAATGAAAAGATGGAGTGATGATAGGTGAAAGGACGTTCACAAAAACCCATGCCTTATGCGGGACTCGAACCCACGCCCAGCGGTAACTTCAGTTTCTACCGCTAGCGATAATTGACTTACACCATTTTTGCTTTTGTACATATATGCTTGAATTTTTAATTTTGGTTAACAACGAATATGATAACAGATCTAATGGCGTCGGAGATGATAATGAATATCGGACGTGGGCTAGTTTTCGGACGCGATACGGACTTGTAGTCGGCCAGGGGACTTGTTGTGGCCTCCCGGCATTAGCCTGAGTCGGCCGGTGACCGTGGACAACCTCCTGAACAGGTGGGGCGTGCTCGACTGCTCGACTTCCCGCGTCCCGGACAACGCGCACGCGCTACCGCACTGTGCTGTCCGGTCGCTGAGTCGGAACTGCTTTTTAGTTTGGAACCACATTCATTGGAGTAGGATTCTAAAAACACTAAAAACGGTAGCGCAAATAGTTATTCCAAAAGTAGTCAGTTATTCCCTGAACAGATTGCAAATTACCTCAGAACCTGGGCCTAGTAATTCCCCGACCTATGGCCTATTTTGACGCTCGTTGTCCTACTTTGTATCCGCGTATTGTAGCGCCTCGTCCGAGTCGGTCCCGTTGACGGTGGGCCCCGCTCCGACCACGTGGTTCTGCTCCGACCTGCTCCGACCTTCCTCGAGCGCCAGCTGCAACCGCCGCACCTCGTCCGTCAGATCGTTGCGCTCCTCGCGCAGCCGACGCAACCGCACATCTGCGGGAAACACACACACGTCAGCACGGGCGCGGAACACAAAATACACAGCCAAATATCTCTTGGATATGCCAAAAATGTAAGATATTCTCAAAAGTACAGTGCTCTATTCTTAAAAATGATATTGAAAAATCGGATACTAGAACATGGTCTATCTAAATAATTACCTCAAACTCATAAAAAATGTACTATTTTAGTGCGTCTCATATCTACACTTTGTATCTAGCTTATTTGCTTTTTCAGCAATTTTCGATTTACCAAAAGAGGAAAAGGGTTCATTTTGTTGTTAGGCCTACTTATTATTAATTTTCAAATTTATCCTTATTTTTATTTTTCTATATCTTTATTAATTATTACTAAATATTATATCATATTTTGTAAGTAGGTCTACTGTTTATTTTAGGCCTGTTTCTGATGATGTTATTCAAACTTTAATTAGGCTTTGTAGGCTCCATCCTATTGTAGAATACCATGTAACTTCTCCATAAGCATACATTTTTTTTTATATAATGCTGCTTAACGACCCCACCAACAGCTAGGTTAAACGGGGGTACGAATGAGCGGGTGATAATGAAACGATGAAGTGATGATAGGTGAAAGGACGCTTACAAAAACCCATGCCTTATGCGGGACTCGAACCCACGCCCAACAGTGACTTCAGTTACTACCGCTAGCGATAATTGACTTAGCCACCGGGGCAGCTCATAAGCATACATAAAAAAAAGAGATAACATGACTTAGAAAGATTACAGTAAACGCTCGACACTTCCGAGCGTGAACCCGGCCCCACGCGGTCTCTCACCGAGCGATCCCTCTCCCACGTCCTGCAGCAGCTGCGCGTGCTCTACCGTGACCAGCACCCTCTTGGCGTCGCCCTCCTCCCCCCCGACGATCTGCAGCCCGTGGTTCGTGATCATCTCGTCCCGCTCGTCCAGCTGCAGCTTGTAACAGTCGGCGTCCTCGCGCAGCTTCCCCGCCGCCCGCTTCAGCTGCTCGTGCGCTCGGCACTTCTCCTTGTGCTCGCGCTGGAATACGGATACGTTTCGAGGTTAGGTTGACGCTCGGTCACATTGTGAATAATACCGGCAGTATGATATGAATTTTACACTAGGCAGACGCAGAATGTGCGTTGTGTGATGAGCGAGATGTCTAGAAAGTAAAATCTGAAACTCTACACACCTGGATCATACACTAGGCAAACGCAGAATATGCGTTGTACAATGAGCGAGATGTCTACATAAAATATAATCGAAAACTCTACATACCTTGACCATATAAAATGAACTTCATTTGATACCAACGAATCTAGAGAGCCGTGAATTAACAATGCAACATTTTTCTGCTATTATTTCTTTCTATTAGATGAAAAAAGCACACGTATTACATTATTTTCTTCGAAATGCCCGGTCCGAATTGGATACCAAATTTTAATTATGTGTATTGCTTCCGTTTTTACATTTGAGGGAAATTTGAATTATAATGGTGAGATTTTCTTTCTCAATTTTTTCCACCCAGCCTAATCTTATTGGGTTTTCAGAAACTTTGAGATGATGTAACAGAAAAATGGTTCAACAGATTTCACCCCAAAACTATAGGGTTCCAAGTTGGATAAGTTTGCGTTTACAGAAAAAGTTTCATGTCGATCGGTCAAACCCTGCGACCTGCGTTTGGACACGCCGTGAACGCGTCCCCAAGGAACGAACGTGTCAGGAACACAAGGAACATGTCAGAGAACGCCGTGAACGCACGTGGGAATGCAGCAACGCATGAGAGAACACAAGGAACATGTCAGGGAACGCCGTGAACACGCGTGGGAATGCAGCAACGCATGAGAGAACACAAGGAACATGTCGGAGAACGCCGTGAACGCAGCAACGCATGAGAGAACACAAGGAACATGTCAGAGAACGCCGTGAACGCGCGTGGGAATGCAGCAACGCATGAGAGAACACAAGGAACATGTCAGGGAACGCCGTGAATGCGCGTGGGAATGCAGCAACGCATGAGAGAACACAAGGAACGCGTCAGAGAACGCCGTGAACGCGTACCTGCAGCTGGCTGTGCGACTCCTCGAGGTCCTCGAGCCGATCCTTGAACAGCTCCACCTGGTAGTTGAGCGACGCCTTCTCGTTGTCCAGCTGAGCGTTCTGGATCATGGCCTTGCGGAACTTCTCCTCCACCTCTTTCAGCTCGTGCTGCAACAAACACCCAGCACGTTAGCGAGACGTTCTCCATCGACATCATTCGTTAGCCCAGTTCAGATTTGTTATCTACAGAGGCAAGACACTTGCGTTACCTATAAGCGCAATATCATTGAAAGTCATCTAAAACCATAATTTTTTATGCTATCATTGTGTTTTGGGATGTTCGAAACCTTTTAAAAACAAATTTTTCTGCTATTTGAAGCAATATGGCTTTTACAGCGATAAATCAACATTCACCTAAAATACGCGCTATGTGTAAGAAAATATGCAAGCCTTTTAGATGCTGAATTAATGCTGATTTTAAATTCGACGAATACTATGAAATGCTATTTTTTAAATAGATATGCTAAAGAACAAAATGATTTTTGGTATAGCAATTTCATGCCCTTAGTTATCTACCGTACCTCCTTCGTCGTTGAATCAAGCTAACCGCCTGAGAATAAACTACCCACGAAGACTAGAATCGCAGTATTTGTCAGGTTATTAATTTACATCACGCAAAACGATTGATGTGACTTTTGACCACGATTGAAACCACAGCTTTGCGATACAGCACGTGTACGACCCGGCGTAATTCAGGCTGACCTCATACATACAGCCTACATCTTGTACAGTACACAATGATGTGGGAGTGAATAGGCAACTGCATCCCTTAGGTGACCCCATACCCTACAAAGGTCAAGGGTTATGATTTAAATTTCAAAATTCCATAGAGATCAAGTGACATGATATCAGAGTTTTATCCATATCTTCATTGCCAATGAAATTTCTAGACTATTTTGAGCAGCCTTCATTCCTGGGACCATCCAAGTATATCACCCCTCGCAGACACTATTGTGGCATGTACCCTAGATTATCCTAACGTAACCTCCAGCAGAAAGCAAATTTAAAAAAAAAAAACGTAAATATGTCATACTCGGAACCACACCTAATTTCACAAATTTATTCGTGAAAATGGTGTTTTTTAATATATTGAATGATTTTTAAATCTATTGAAAAAAGGCATCATTGTCGTTCTAAAATTACATAAACAGTCCTCAACAGTATGAAATTACAAGAACATTAATCAGAGTCAGCCAACTTTGCAGGTTAGGACAACAACCTTGACCACTAACCCCAACCATTTGGTACATGGGCTGCGTTCCGAAACCTACTCCAAGTAATTTACTGAGCGTTCCGAAACCCATCGCGCCAGTAAATTCTGCGTACTGGAAACACTGGAGGTATTCGGCCCAGTACATCCAGTAAATTCGAAGGCCTACTGGATCTACTGGCGAGTACTGTACTGCAATTAAGGCCAGTAGGTTTCGGAATGCACCCCAATTAACTCAAAATTACCAGAAAAAAATAAAAAACAATTCAATCAACCTGAACCCTGGCTTTGCGACACAGCACGGCGTGACTCACCCTGACGTCGCGTATGCTCCCCGTCTCCTCGAGCGAGTCCTCCGAGCTGCGCCGGCTCGACTGGAAGCTGTTGTTGACGAGCGTCGCGGCCAGGCGGGGGCTGGCAACCGCCACGGCCGCCACCCTCGTCGTGCGGCTCACAGGGTCTGCAAACACGACAGCAAAACATCACGCACGCCGCACGTAATATTCAACATCCTTCCACCTTTGTTATTATAACATTTGACGCTTCAGCATTTTCGATAAATATTGTGAGAGACTACGGTGGTACGGACCACGGGGTTAACAACTTGACATTTTGGTGTAGACCTTCTTCGATTTTTCTTGATTTTTTTCGTGTTCCGTTTTAATTTTCTTGATTTTTTTCTATTTTTCGTGATTTTATTGTTTTCCGTAATCTTTTCATTTTTTTTGTATTTGTTCTTGTTTTTCTTTATTTCTTCAATTTTTCTCAATTTTTTCGTTTTTTTTTATTCATCTTAATTTTTTTCATTTTCATTTCTTAATTTCGATTTTTAGCTGATTTTTTATTTCTCTGGATATTTTTTATTACGAACATACGATTATACGAACATATTACTTTTTTGAATGCATGACATGGTTTACTCTATTATTGTATTAGTATTATTACTTCTCAGGATAACAAACAATAATCATGTATTCCGACGTTGGGGCATTAAGGCTGATAAACATGCAAATGTAACTTCGGTGTTATTCAGAACTAATGCCGTATGTTTTGTTTCAGGCTATAAATGAAGAGCACAATCCTGTAACAGTTCATGTTTACTGATAACAGTGATAAGAGAAGTGATAACGTGATATCATTGCTGTCAACTGAGTCACGAATGCAACAGGCTCTACAGTTCGTGGGAGCACATTTAGCGAATTATCATTTTTTTGGTGATAACTTTCGAAGGGTATGACTATCAGCTATCAAAATTCTAATACAAAAGAAATGAAGATACTTTTAATACTTTCAGAATGGTAGGAAATAGAATGATTGACCTTGGATTCCAAAATTTCCACAGGTACCGGTATATAACTAAAAATTGTGTCTTTTAGTAGCTGTCGTTTTGATACCTGTGACAATTATTATGCGATAAGATGGATAATTTTCACTAATAATCAAAGGTATTAACAATATCTTATCTGTGTTTCCCCAGTGTTAAAATGCTGATATTTTGTACCGTTCACAGGTTATCACCCAAAAAACTGATATTACCTAAGTCAATATATTGGTCTATATGTTGGTAGTATATTGGTATATATTGGATATTGGTCCACTGGATTGGAACTCAAGTGTTTTACACCTAAACCGACAGGTATATCACCATCTGTAAACCGTTTCAGCCTGAACCGGTTTGACTAAACCGTTTCCCGACCGTGTGGTATACGTAGTCATTGTCTCCACAATATTAGTACGCCTACACAAATAAACGTAAACAAGCGTACCTGTATACATGTCGTAGACTCTGTCCGCATTCTCTTCTATCTCCTTCTGTTGCCTCTCCAGCTCTCTCATGCGTATCTCCCTCGCTTCGGCCCGCGCCTGCCTCCTGGCGGCCAGTCGAGCTTCCGCCTGGAACCAATCGGAACGCAACGTTTAGTATAATGTCAACCAATCACAGCGCAGTATTCTCACCATCGTTGTCCACTTGCTAGAAAAATGATCTAATTAGTATTAATCAAAAGCATTGTGAACAATAACCGATATATCGACCATGATCGTTATTTTTCAGAACGTAAGAAAGTCAAATCAATATCTATGATAGTATAATCGATGTGATTAATTTCGATCATAGAAACTATATTTTGGTGGTTTCAAAACTCATTGTCATTGTCAAAACTCATTGTCATTGTCAAAACTGTCATTGTTCAAAATTATCTTTGTATTTCACTGGACAGGTCAATAAACCAAACCACAGATTGAAAGTTCAAATATAATACGATATTTGGACACTCAATACGATTATGGAATAGATGAAAAATATTGATATATCAAGATTAATTATTGATGTGATGTAAACGATAATCGACAACAGTTTTCACAACGACGAACAACTCTAGTAGACCCTAATTACTAGGGACTGCCACCATTTATTGATCGATTGTCCGATTAACGATTATCAGACAATGGATTACTAATCGATCTGAATCGATCATTATTAATTCCATTATTTATCAATGTTTTCAAACTCGTTTCAGAAGTTGGCGCTGTATTTCCGGGACGAACGGTTGAGGGCCGCTATCAAAGTGGCAGGTTGTCACTCAACTACTAGATTTGTCATTCCTCTGAAATTGTTTCGACATTGTGATCGATATTCATTCTTTTATATTTTTGTTGCTATTTTTAGCGAATACTTCTTTGAGTAATCGAATCAAATATTTTTGATCGATCTTCCATCTTAACACTACATTCAAACATCGAACACCAACACTACACTTTTAAACGTCGAAGCCCCAACGTCCATTTTTTTTATTTTTAGGTGACGTTTGCTTTTAATATGGAACTGGTTGTACTAATTGATATTTATTGAATTTTTTAAAAGCAATTATTAGCGAATTAACTCTTGGTTACATTCGAGATTTCTTTGCGGTACCGGTACACTCTTGGTTAATATGCTAATTTTTTACCTTAACTAACAACTAACTAAATAATATTCAACGATTAGTTGGCATAAACAGCTCTTGGCGCATTCTCGTTCCATTACTAATGAATTGTCAAATGTGGGAGATTCAAAGAAGTAGGTCACATTTTATAGAGGCTTTCATGAGGAATTTCTGAAGCAAAAGTAGCTGATAATAATCTAGGAGCGTAAAATAAATTCCTGCTATCAAGGAATAGTTAACGCAGTACCAATCTACTCAACGCGAAGAGAAAAAAGTTGACCGAAAGCATCTGGCTGGCCAAGTCAAGGACACGACAAAGTTGTGGACGCTGAAGAGCACATACTGGAATAATTTATACTCGCACGTGTGGCACGGACTTGGGGTACACGTTTCAAGATGTGGTCAGGGGTTTAGGATTGACACCTAATCCCACGTCACACTACAGAGTATAAACTATTCCGGTATACGCTCTCCAGGCCCCCAGACAAAATCGCAGCATTTTAATAATCAATAAACAGTAACACAATACGTCAAGTTACGGACTCCGATCGGAAAAAATAATTTACCTGAATTAACAACAAAAAGCTGGACAAATGAGAGACCAAGAAGCTGACAGTAGCTTATAACACAACTATTCCTAGTCCTGAAAACTTCACTGTAACCAAACAGAGATAAGACAAAGGTATTGCTAATTGTAGGTGAAACATGGAGGAAGAGTGGGAAGGGGAGGGGGGAGTTATCAATAGACTTAATCTAATCACACTGCAACTTTTATAAATTATACATGATGGCCATTGTAGACTTGTCATACCAATCTTGTAAAATGAAACTAAATGTATTGCTTGACAAGGAGTCTACTGTGTATGAAATAGAGGGGAAGATTGAAGAGGGGAGGAGGGGAAGATGCATCGTCAAACCTAATCCAATCATATCACAACTTTTATAAATGATGCTTAATTACGTCGACAACAAATGAGGACAAATGAGAGGAACTCTTAAATAAAATCAGAATTAATGGATATGAAGCCAACATTCCACAGAAACCCTCAGATATAATTTGAAGAGATCTTCAAAGAGATATTTTTCATTTCATTTTATATTTTATATTTATATTTATATTTTATATGAATATTTCATATTCACTCATATAGGTCGATCTTCCTTGGGGTGGTAAGATCGCCCTTGTGGTGCCCCGTTCAAACGATCTCATCTTTCATCCATAGCCTTAATTGGGGAACAATGATTTTGTATCAAGTTTCGATGTTATAAAAAAAAATCCCTTTCATCACACTATATATGAGAATTTAGAAAACCAGACCCTGTAACAGTATAACTTGCGTCCACGAGAGATGAAGGTGCCGACCGACCGTCTCTCCTAACCCACAGTGCTTACGCACGGGAGGTTCGAACCGTCTGTCACGGATACAAAATAACCACACAAATAAATAATCAATTTAATTGGCGTATTAAACTCGGTTTAATTTGAGCAATTATCTATTGATCAATTGCCTCTGAATCTCCACGACACTTTGTTCTATCCCTGACCTTTGTCAATTCCCAATCAAGACAGGTCAGTGCGGAGGAATTGCCGACTAATAACAGCTGGATGACACGGGAAACCGGGCGAGGGGTCAAGTCAAGGTCAACAAGGAACTAGAACAGGAAACTCGAGTCTTATACTCTTATTCCTGGTAAGAACGATTTTTTGACGTCACTAGCCAAATGCAACAACAAAATCTTAAAAGAAAAAAAAAAACAATTTGTAAAAACTATCTAGGAAAGAGATATTATTGATTATTGTATGCCTAGCGACCCCACCAACAGCTAGGTTATTGGGGGGAGGGAGTTCGAATGAGTAGATGATAATGAAACTATTACGTGATTATCGCCCTTGTGGTGCTCCGTTCAAACGATCTCATCTTTCATCCATAGCCTCAATTGGGGAACAATGATTTTGTATCAAGTTTCTAGGTTATTCAAAAAAAAAAAACATGTGATTAAACTATTTTGTTTAGGTACCGTACTGAAATATAATTTGTAATTCACGTTAAAATTTCTCGAAAGCATAGGCCTACCAAAATTTAAAAAAATCTATACAATTAAACTTATCGGCATATTCAAAATGTAATTATCTACATCTTATGACTCATCTCACTCAACATTTCTCATCTTCTGCATTGCCCTCCCCCCCCCGACCATTCCTTACGACAGGATTGTCGAATCACGAAGTCGACGTCGAAGGCACATCAACAACAGTGGCTGACATACCTCTCCAGCGTATTTTCGCCGTTTCCTCCAAAACAGCCTCGATTAGAGGAATGTGGTAAATAAGGAGACGGAACACCTTCTAGAGTCAACAACATAAGCCGACGGGAACCATCTTCGGCTACACGTAATGACGTATGTTGTTTGCCTTCACTTACTTGTCATACATTTCTCATCTCAATAGCTTCATAACTTGTGCAAATGTGTGCTATCTTGTGTATATACATATGACTGATCCTAGACTTTTAAAACTTGTATCTTAGGTTTAACCCCGGGGGGTGCATGCACGGTGCTTGAAAAAAATGGAAAAATTCATCTTTACAATTTTTTCTATAATTTGGAATAACTAAAAAGTCGCCGACTATAGTGTTATATTGGAATATGAAAAATTTCCTAAACATGAAATGAAATATGAAATAGTGTCCGCATGCATCTTTTAACATTGAGAACATTTGAAATATTGAATTTTACTTGCATACAAATAAAATCAAATACAAAATAGTCTTCATCTTTCAACATTCTAATAATTTAAAATCTCGAATTTTACCCGTTTTTACTATCTACTTTTTAAAATTAGAATAGATGATATTATATTTTTCCATACAAACAATGCTCGATTCTTTACAAGCATTTTTCCAATTTTTCACTAATCTCAACTATCTGAAAAAATGCTAAAATTTGTCTTCTAACAATACAATTATTAAGAAGTGAAAAGAAAATAATTCCTCACGTTTAAAATTCGAACGCCACAGCCACCTTTAGGCCCAACAGCACGCAATGCTGCTACCGTACTCACTGCACACCCGATACTATACTTGGACGTGACGGTCAGACGAGACAATGGAATAATTACCAACGCAAACTCTAATTAATTCAAGCCATGTATATTTTATATAAGTTTAACATGCCTATGAGAATGAAAATAATATAATAGAGAAAGTCACATTCACTTTTCTTATACATCGATAAGACAGAAATGTAGAAATACAATGTAACTCATCCTAGCGGTTTACGGACAGACAATCTAGAATTACTCCATCGCCTATTGGATTACGGTACGGTTTAATTTCAAATAAAAACAAAAGAGCGTTCAATTTTATAGAACATTCTATTACGAATTATTATTTTATTAGAACGTTCTAATAGAGCATTCTATTTTTATTTTAGCGTTATGTATTTAAAATATTGAACATTAGTTTCACAACGAACATGATGTCACACTTACTGTTGTAAATCTGTTACCTTATCAAAATTATTATAGCACATTTTTCAATTATATTATTATCCTTTTATATTATACTATATTATATATATATATATATATATATTTTTTATCATTTTCGACATCGAAACTTGAACAAAATCACTCTTCCCCAATTGAGGCTATATGGATGAAAGTAGGATCGTTTTGGAGCAGCCTCACACCCATTTTACCTATCCAGTGGCGAGATAATGTGCAACAGGTTGTCATGTTGGCCTGTCTTGAAAATTAGAATAGCACCCTCCCCTCCCCCTTCTCCATCGAACACCATGAGAGTGAGAGTGATAGCAGTCTTCTTTAGCACACTGATAACAGCGATAATAGGACAACAGCCTGTTGGAGGGAGAGAGAGGAAGCGAGAGGCTATTTGTATACCTGTAACCACGAGAAGAAGGTTCAAGCCAGCCGTGCGTTAGTACAGTAAGATAGGAAGACGGTCGCTCGGAACCTTCATCTTCAGTGACTACACGTATAGAGGACGAGTCAATATGCAAGGCAGATAAGATTGCAAGCCGTGGGCTCACACAAGGTATGAAACATGGTTATTGTTGACGTCACGACCCCACCGACACTGACTTGTGGAGGCGCGAGTGAATGGAAGATAGATGAATTATGTTCATGTACAAACTCATGCATGAGGGACTCGAACCCACGCTCTAAACTCGGCTATATCAACGAGATTATGTTTTTATTTTTACCAAGTCATTGTTCCCCAATTAAGGCTAAGGATGTCAAGCAAGGATCGTTCAGGCTGAGCACCACAAGGGCGCCAAAGATGTTTTTATATTTCTTTTATTAGCATCTCAAATCATTCTTCCCCAATTAGGATGAATTAGTACGACTGTTTTAAACGGCACCTTTTATAATTACAAATATTATTTTATATTATTGTGTATATAAATACATATATAATATAAATAGTTGTGGTCCCCCTTCCAAACGATCCTATACCGTTCATCCATAGCCGTAACTGGGGAGCAATGATTTTTTTTAAATGTTGCTTAACGACCCCACCAACAGCTAGGTTAAACGGGGGTACGAATGAGCGGATGATAATGACACGATGAAGTGATGACATGTGAAAGGACGTTAACAAAAACCCATGCCTTATGCGGGACTCGAATCCACGCCCAATGGTGACTTCAGTTACTACCGCTAGCGATAGTTGACTTAGCCACCGGGGCGGCTAGCAATGATTTTGTATCAAGTTTCGATGTGAAAAAAATTATATATAATTTGTGTTGTAAAATGTGGTTATGGTTCAGGTAAGCCCATGTCACACAACCGAGTCGACTTTATTCCGGTATACGCTCTTCAGGCGCCCCCTACAAATGTACAAATTAGAATTTCTTCAGTAGGATTACTCAATACTATATTAGTTAATGATAATACTTGGCAAATTGACTTCCGTCCAAATGAAGCCAGCGATTAATCAAAGTTGTATAATAAAACAGTGATGTCATGCTCACATGTGGCAGTGACACATTGCATGCGATAATCCATACCACGTATACTCAAGACGTATTCAGAAAACAAGGAGCGAACCACCCGTGCGCTAGTGGTGTGGGATAGGGGGGACGGTCGATTGGAACCTTGGTATCTCGCGGACAAAGTATGTAAACTTGTATTAACGAAAGATGAAGACCGGTACATGGAGTGTAGTGGTTAACGAGCTCGCTTCGTGTGATCTGGGAGGCGAGGGGTTTACGGACCCGGTTCGATCCCCGCCGCCGACCATCTTTACAGGGGTTTTTCGTGGTTTCAGTCTGTAGTCTAGGCTAATGCCGGGATGGTTCCTACAGTAAGTCGGTCACTACCGCCTTCACAATATCCTTCCCATTACCCAAGAAAACTTCATCTCATTAATCATCCATCCGACGCCAATAGATCTGCGCTATCATAACAGTGCGTCGTTGAACTCCAAAAAAAAAAGATGAAGAGTCGAATCACCCGGTCGACCGAAACATACATCTTGGAGAGGGTTGTCTTACCAGCAGAATGGATACAAATATCACAGTTATATTAATTGTAAAGAAGTTGTATTTTTAGAGTGTTCTGATTTTTTTACCATACCCTACCAGGGACGTCGTTAGTGGGTCCAAGGTGGGGCGCAAGCTCCCCCCAATAGTTTATCCTTCTCTAAAATGTTGATCTATAAATAAACACAAAATATAATATTTTGCTGGAGAAGTCGCGAAAATAACTTCGAAAATGTCCATAGTAAAAATTGTTTGTAAATCGCAAACATCACTTGAAAAATGATCATGTTTTCGAAAATTCCCCGTGGGGCTTTGTTGGGGAAAATCACAAACACTACTTCAAAAATGTCCATAATGATTCAAATATTGGACAAAACTACGAAGATATCCATAATGATTCTTAATTATTAGACTCCAAAATTGCTTGTGACAAGAGTCACTTCAAAAATGACCATATAACAAAAAAAATCACTGCGGGGCTCCAGACCCGCTTTCATTTGTATAACCTGCGCCTCCCCAATACACAAGTCCCAACGACGTCCCTGTACCCTACTTTTCCCGACAAACAGGGTTTCCAGTTCCGATTTTTTTTTTGTCCGTCACGATATCGGTACGATTTTTTACAGGCGTGTTTCCACTTTTTTCGTGAAGTCAAAGCCTCCATTACCTCTATATGCACAAGCTTCTTTGAATGTTGAGAATTATATTTAAAATCGCACTTTTTATGGATAGATGAATCGATATTTTCGGGAGTCGATTCTTTTTTTCTATCTTTCGATATAAATCCTAACAACCGGAAGCAGATGAATCGCAATCGCAGTGTAACTTCCGGTAAAATCGTGATTTCGGCCGACAAAAGTTGGGAGTTGAGTCAATAATCACGACACCGAATCGGTTCCGAAACGGTGTCGTGAACCGCCATGTTTTTAGGTGAATACTGGCTTGTGATTGGGCAGTTGGAAAAATCGTGTCGTACGACAAGAAAAAATCGGAACTGGAAACCCTGCTCACGCGTACCACCCCGACGAAACGCACCTCGACCTGGTTATCAGACAAGACGTCCTATTGGCTCAGATTAGCGTGCAAATATTGCGCTCAGATAAGATAGCTAAACGACAAAGTACACACATGTTGTGCGCATTGCACAATGTTTTCCCACACCTTGGGCGCGCGGCGACGTGTCGACACTGCCGAGCGCTAGTGTACAAGCATAGGGGAGACGGTCGATCGTGAGCTCGAATCACGCGACAGTGATAAAGTGTGATAATAGTTGTGTAGAGTCGCCCGCCTAGTTCACTCAGTTCAACTGAAGTCAAGTTGGGTGTGGGTTCGAGTCCCGTATACGAGTATTTGCCCAGCAAAGAAATTGTAGATGGGTATGTAGACGTACAGGGAAAAGGCAATGCTACACCATGCTGAAATATCCTAGAACTTATACGTAGCCAATTGTAATCAACTATGAAACCATCACCAACCGTAATTTTGAAAAAATCTCAATTATTAAATGTGGCCTATAATATAACAGCGACAAAACTATTTCTACTAAAAGGAATCTCTTCATCAAAAGCCAGCAAAACATTAAAAATCTTTCACCTAGCTTGTTCTTTCCTCCAAATAACCTAGCTGTTGGTGGGGTCGTTAAGCAAACAGTAATCAGGATGATAATGATGCCAACTGCTTGCTGTACTACACCACCAACAGTTAGGTTATTTGGGGATACGAAAGAGCGGATGATAAGATAAATGATGGTCATCTTTGCGGGACCAACGATCGACTTTTCGGTTTCTGAAGCAGTGCCTTAGCTGAATGAGCTAGTCGGGGCAGGAGGGGGAAGACGTTTCTATGTATGGAAATAGACGTGGAAACTCTATATATGCAGCCCCCCAGGCCAGACGTGCATATGTGTGGTGCGTGCCACATCCGTCATTGTGGGGCCACCAAGACGGCCCCCAGGGGTGTACTGGCGCCTATACACAGAGAGAGAGAGGGGGGGGGGAATAAATCACCATGTATGTATCGAGAGGAAGATGTATCGGGAGAAAAGGGAGAGACTGAGACAGAGACAGAGAGACAGAGAGAGAGAGAGAGCGCGAGAGAGAAAGAGAGAGAGAGAGAGAGAGAGAGAGAGAGAGAGAGAGAGAGAGAGAGAGAGCGAGAGAGAGAGAGAGACAGAGAGAGAGAGAGACAGAGAGAGAGAGAGAGAGTCGAGAGAAAGAGAGAGAGAGAGGGCGTGAGAGAAACAAAATCAATTACCGCTAATGAATCCTATCGGATGCAAAAGTTTACGTGTATGCCTCATGCGCGGTGCGCGATTATAAAAATAGATGAATTCGGCTTCACTAATTTTTCTGTGTTCAAAAACCAGTGTAATTGAATGAAAAGTTCACATCTCCAAGATTATTCCATGCTCTTTGATTAATATGGCATTCTATTTCTGTGATTTCAATCAGTTCCAAGATAATACGTCGATGAATAACAAGAATGTAATGAAATGCATTGACGTATTGATTGAATTAATAAAATGTCATATTAATTAAAGAGCTTAAAATTACCTTGGGGATGAACTTTTCGTTCAATTACACTGTTTTTTTTATGGAAGAAATAGTAAAGATGAAATTTTTCGATTTATGTAAGCTCCGTGCACGCCTAAAGCTAAGCCCAAGGGAGTCGATTTAGCGAAATATCAACTTCACACAACTATACCATAGAATCGATATAATCGACGTGACGATAAAATCGACGTGGCGATATAACCGACGTGACGATATAATCGAACCCGGAACGAAGGTATCGACACGTGACAGGTGAGGTATAAGACCAGTTGCATGTGGCATGTGGAAGACGAGATAATCGTACTGTAATTAGATGCATTCATACACGCAGCATGCAACAGGAGCATTTTACTTCGAGACGCCATGTATCCACGTGAAGTGCGAACCAGCCGGGCGCTAATGGTGTGGAATAGGGGGGACGGTCGCTCGGAACCTTCTCATCTCGTGACATACAACTATACTTTTGTATCAGCGAGATATAAAGGTTTGAACCACCCGCGCGTTACTGCTGTAGAATAGGGGGGACGGTCACTCGGAACTTTCATCTCTCGTGCTGCATAACAACGTGATCTCTTAGGATTGAGATGTCTGTGTTTGTGATGATTGGAAGAGAGGTCATGCCCAGTCGGATCAAACGTTTGTTTTTCATTTTTAGAATTTTTAGATCGCCCTTGTGGTGAACGATCTCATCTTTCATCCATAGCCTTAATTGGGGAACAATGATTTTGTATCAAGTTTCGATGTTATTGAAAAAAAAAAAAAATTTTTTTTTACCAAGATCGAAACTTGATACCTAATGATTGTTACCCAATCAAGGCTATTGATGAAAGGTAGGATCGTTGAAAAATTGAAAGTTCCTTGGGTTAGGAACTTGGGATAGACATTAATTAAGCCTTGAGAAAATGAAGCTTTGCAATTTATGGAAACTGCCCAAGTTTCTGCCCAAACTAGCCCAAGTTTCCATAAATTGCAAAGCTTCATTTTCTCAAGGCTTAACTAATGTTTCAACATCGTGTTAGATCATGAACTTGACCTCAAGTGCTATTAAAATAGATCTATCGTAGAATGGCTCCATTTAAAAACCGATTTGCAATATTAAAGTAAATGTTTTCTCTCGCTTTAGACGTGGGTTTCTGTAAACATCATTATATCTACTTCGTATACCTGGCAACAATAATCATCATCATCAATTACAGCGAACACATCTTATTGGCCTGTCGACAAGCTAGCTCAGTAGGCTGAGGCACAGCTTTAGAAGGGCATGGGTTCGAGTCCCGCATAAGGCACGGTTTTTAATAAACATAATTCATATTCACCCTCATCACATAACCTAGCTGATGGTGGGTTCATCTAGCTAAGAATTTTCACTCTGGGACACCGAGACGGGTGGATTAGTGGGTGGTGCATTCAGGAGACTGGGGTTCGACTCCCGTCTGGTCAACAATCCTGACGAGGGTTCTTCGTGATTTTCCTTAGTCATTAAGGTGAAAACTGAATAGTAAGTCAACGACCGTGTCCTGTCTATCACTCCAACAGTCTAAAGAGGGTTACTCATGAAACAAATGAACCCTACAAGGTCTCTAAACAATAACACAATAGACCCTAACTACCATCCTATATAGGCGCCACGAAAAGAATCTATAATTCCGTACCGACTACACGCGATATTCTTGCAAGACTAGATACATCGACAACTACACTCGCTTCCACGAGAGATGAAGGCTCCGAGGGACCGTCCCCCCAATCCCACACCATTAGCGCGCGGGTGGTTTACCTCTTCATATCTCGCCTATACAAGTATATAGTTGAACCCACGAGAGATGAAGGCTGCGAGCGACCGTCCCCCCTATCCCACACCATGAACGCACGGGTGGTTTACCTCTTCATATCTCGCCTATACAAGTATATAGTTGAACCCACGAGAGATGAAGGCTGCGAGCGACCGTCCCCCCAATCCCACACCATTAGCGCGCGGGTGGTTTACCTCTTCATATCTCGCCTATACAAGTATATAGTTGAACCCACGAGATATAAAGGCTCCGAGCGACCGTCCCCCCTACCCCACAGCACTATCGCCCGGGTGGTTCACCTCTCCATCTCGCGTGGATGCTGCATGGAGCATGGTAGATATAATTAGCAACACGCACTCCCACCAAACCCCGGCGCGAGATCAACGAGCAACCGGATAATATCAACAACTACATCGTGATGTGGAAAAACATTCGATACGCCAACTGTATTGTATGTAGATTCAGTTCACTGCCTTCTTCTGTAACAGCAACCAACGCCTGTTTACAGCTACTTACAAATACAGCTCGAAATGTACGAAATATGAAATAAAATGAGTGGAATGAATTTTTGTTGGTTTTAACGACGTTTTCTAATGATAATTAAGATCCATTGGCTTCGGAATAATGATGATGTTGAGTGATGTGAGAATGTGATGTGATGAAGTGAGATGATGAGATGAAGTTTTTGTAGATAATGGGAAGGATAGTGGGAAGGAAGCAGTCTTATAGCCTTTATTGTGGGAATCCATCCCGGTATTGGAGACAACAGAGGTGAACCACGAGAGATATTGTGAAGATGATCGAACCCTGACCTCCCGGATCACACGAAGCGAGAGCGTTAGCATGTGGCGGTAAATTATCTTTTCATTTCACTTTTCATTAGAATGTTTCTGTTTTTGTTTCGCTCGCGTTCAACACGGCAGCGTATGTAGTCTAAATCAACCTAATCACTCGACAAACCTATTCTAAAACAAATCTACACCAACTCAACCTAAACAACTGATCCAACCTAAAACTAGCAGTATTTCTGTATACGCCTATTATAGTGAACAACAAGTATATTGTATAAATAGTAATTATCTATTTCTAATCGACCGGGTTATCAAAAGTACCGTACCGTACCGGTATTCACACGGAAATAGTTTCATCATATTTATATGCATACCTTGATAACAACTCCAGACATCTAAAGGCTATTCGGCATTTTTGTGTTTGATGCTAAACGGGGGCGCTGAAGAGCGTATACCGGAATAAAGTCGACTCGGTCGTGTGACATGGGCTTCGGGTACCTTTCAATGGATGGTTGTAGGGTTGGTTAGACACCCAAACCCATGTCACACGACCGAGTCGACTTTATTCCAGTATATGCTCTTCAGGCGCCCCATGAAGTGATGAATGGTCTAAAGAGATTCACAAAAACCAATGCCTGATGCGGGACTCGAACCCGGGCCCGACTTGATTGTTTCTTCCAAAGCGGTGCCTTAACTGAATAAGCCACAGGGGGCAATTTCAGGATATATATTAAATAAGTTTGGATTGGGTTGATTTGGGCTCATTGATGAACGCGAAACAACTTATTTATATTTCTCAAAAGATAGCTTAGCAGAAATTGAAACTATATAGGCCTACAAAGAGAATTACGGTGACCCCATATTACCAATAATAAAAATGTGTTAATTAAGCTAATTATTAATTGGGGTACAAAAATACCATTGGTAACCAAGGGCAATAACAAGTTAATCCACTAAATTATTATCGCTTAATTAGCAAATTTATTATTCGTAAAACGGGACCTGAACATTTGTGAAAAGTAGGCCTATATTTTTGCACACGGTATACACCTAGTCGATTTAGCAAAATATCAGATTATTTTGGTGATTAGTTTTGAACAGTACGAGCTATCAAATTTCTGATATGGTGGAAACACGGATACCTTCAAGACTGTATATCAGGGTGTCTACAAATTTACCATTACAAAATTCCCCGACTTTTCCCGGTTTTCCAGATGGAAAATTATATTTTTCCAGTCTGCAAACTTAGCTTTTGCGTCGATTATAATATAGAAAAAAGTGTTCACAAATTCAATTTCGGTTTCGACAAATTGAATTTTCGAACCCCGTCAGGTATAGGCGGGAATTTAAAAAATAATGCAAAGCAAAACAATTGAAGAATTATTTATTTAAAAATTAAATTGTGAACTGGTATTTGCAGCAACCAAAAAGGTATTCAATCAATAAAATTTGTTTTTTACATTTTGAGTAAAATTCCAGAAAAAAAATCCCTGCCTTTTCCAGATGTATTAAATTCCCTGACTTTTCCAGGTAATCCAGTCTTGTAGACACCCTGTATAAGTAGGAACTAATCAACTTATATCAACGTCCGTATGGAGAAATAGAAATACAGTTCGATGGTCCGTAGAGTAAGAAGCAGAATAAATTATTACAAATTCGTTAGATCTACGATAACTAATAACTGGTTCAATAAATCATCCCAACATAACATGATGCAAATGGCACGAAACGGTATCCGTGGAACTAGGTCCCGATCGACCGTCTCTCTATCCCTCGCCCCGGCCGATACGGCGTGTCGAGCCCTCAACGTCAGCAGCCGATGACGATGTTTGGCTACGGTAATTAAATGGTCTAATTACATCACAGCTACAAGAATACTATTGAATTCCTTCAAGTTTGACGTCTGTACAATACCAACTTGAGAGGCCATGGGAGTCGATTTAGCGGAATATCAGTATTTTAATGGTAACTTCTGAACGGTATGAGATATGGACATTCTAAAAACATAGATATTTTCAATACCTTCAAGATGGCGTAAGTAATAGGCCTAATCATTTATCTTGAATCGCCTAAATTTGCAAAGCGTATACGCCTGACAATTGTGCGATATGAGATGAATAGTAACACTTACACCATCTTGAAGGTATTGAAAATATCTGTGTTTCCTCATTTTTAGAATTTTGATATCTCATACCGTTCAGAAGTTATCACCAAAAAACTGATATCCGCTAAATCGACTCCCATGGCCTCACAAGCTAGATTCATGGAAACACGGTTTTTTCCTTCCTGTGCTAATCAATGGCATGGTAATGGGAACCAATCAAAAACTTTCCGTTGGATTTCTGACCGGTTACCGGGTCTAACCGGGACGGAAAAAACTCCAAATCTTATCGGGGGTAAACCTGTGTATATTACAGTCATCAATTTGTCAAATAAATTTGGTCCGAAACTTGTCCGAAGGTGTCCAAAAAGTAATGTGAGGTTAGCGTTTGAGAGTTTAGGACACCGTTGGACAATGTTGAAGGGGCCGCCCTCGGTAGCTCAGTCAGCTGAGGCTTCGCTTCAGAAACTGAAGTCACCGCTGGGCGTGGGTTCTAGTCCCGCATAAGGCATGGGTTTTCGTGAACGTCCTTTCACTTATCATCACAGCATAGTTTCATAATCATCTGCTCATTCGTACCCCCGTATAACCTAGCTGTTGGTGGGCTCGTTAAGCAAACAAATCATAATCATCATCAATGTTGAAGGGTCGGCAGTATGCTAGCAATTTACACACACTCACTTCATAACCTATGTAGAATGAATTATGTATTTGAATATAGGCCTAACGTAATTTAATTTAATTGGTTGTATAGTGTGGCTTCAACCACGCATTGTATAACGATAACTAAGGTTTATTGGCGTCGGTGAATGATGAATTAGGCAACAGTAAGTTGAAATGGTCAGGTTATTCTATTACAGGTGTTTGGGACAGTGGTAAGGGATCGGTTGACCTATCCCGGTGTTCAGTTTAGGGATTGAGGAAAAACACGAAAAACCTCCCGTGAGGATGGTCGACCATGTCGGGAATCGAACCTCGGACTCTAGAATGATGGTACAACGCGATAGCAACTGATCTGAGACCCGTCACGGTACATAATTTAATCAAAAATTAATAGCTTTTACATCCATTTTCTTATTGTTATGCAATCTCCAGTCCTATTGTTTTGAATAAAGAACTTTTACTTCCACCCAAATCCTGACATTTCCCACAGTCCGAAACCTCCGACTGTCTCCACCACGACACGCCCGTTCGTCGGAACCGTTCACGCATACGAAACTACTTCGACCTCGTGCTGAAGGACCGAAACGTCCGAGCGGTCATGCTAACGCAAAGAGGAAACAGCCACTCGACACGGAAAGGTGACCAGAGGTTATGGTTGTATCGACGAGAGGTGAAGGTGCGAACCACTCGCGCGCTAATGTTAGGGGATAGGGGGAACTGCCGATCGGTACCTTCATCTCTTGCGGGCATATTTCTACAATGTTGTATCGACAAAAGAAGGTGCGAACCACTCGCGCGCTAATGTTAGGGGATAGGGGGAACTGCCGGTCGGTACCTTCATCTCTTGCGGGCATATTTCTCCAATGTTGTCGAGGAAAGACGGATGTGCGAACCAGTCGCGCGCTAATGTTAGGAGATAGGGGGGACGGTCGACCGGAGCCGGCTCACAAGTGGAGGTTATTAGCGCGGAATCTGCTCCCCAATGAGGGCGGCCTGCATTGAAGCGAGCTGAACTCGAGATTGTGGTATGTGCGAGCAGCCGAACTGACACCTCGCGGTCGAAGCAGATCCCGTTCGATCGACTCCATACATTCGGCGGATTGACTGAATTCATTTATAAATTGGGATTCCCAGTCTCTACGGGGCAAAAAGTTCCCTGATCATGATCATTGTTTGATTAACGACCCCACCAACAGCTAGGTTATACGGGGGTATGAGCAGGTGGCTATGAAACTATGAAGTGATGATGAGTGAAAGGACGTTTACAAAAACCCATGCCTTATGCGGGACTCGAACCCACGCCCAGTGGTGACTTCAGTTTCTGAAACGTGCCTCAGCAGACTGAGCTACCGAGGGCGGCTAAAAATAAAAGTTCCCGTCAGGGTGATTTCACAGATATTCAAGTACAACAGTGCAAGATACAAAATTAGAAAATACATCATTAAGATGAGGAAAGAATTTGTCGAAAATGCATCATTAAGATGAGGAAAGAATTTGTCGAAAATGCTAACGAGTCAAATTTTATGATAACAATGGTGGAAAGATCACTATGTAACAGTAACAACCTAAGCCCGAAGGTGACTTCAGTTTCTCAATCTATGTTCTCTTATCTCCCGGGTCGCGAGCGCGTTAGCACTGAGCTAACTGTGCCGGTTGATACGCCGATAGTTTTGGTGAATTCTTTAGTCTTTCTTATCAGTCCATTACGGGACACAAACCACTCCAGCCGACAGAACAACCCCTAACAGATCTACGAACTGGTACTCTCAACATTCCAATACACAAAACATGTTCTCTCTCTTCTGCGGGGGTTCTTCTGCATGTTTTCTCTTTCTCTTTCATCGGTCCAAATCACCACCGTATATAATAGCGGTATATATGTTGTTATTGTTGTTGTTGTTGTTGTTGCGCGCAGCCTTAACCAACTCAAATAAACCCATTCTATAACTAGTCAACAGGGTGTTTACAAATTTTCCATTACAAAATTCTCTGCCTTTTCCAGGTTTTCCAGATGGAAAATTATATTTTTCCAGTCTGCAGATTTGGCTTTCCCGTCGATTATAATATGGGAAAAATTGTTCACAAATTCAATTTCGGTTTCGACAAATTGAATTTATTAAAAAAAAAACACTTTTGGAGATATTTGGATCGGATACGAGGACCCTGTCAGGTATAGGCGGGAATTTAAAAAATAAGGTAAGGCAAAACAATTGAATTATTATTTTGAAATTGTGAACTTGTATTTGCAGCAACCAAAAATGATAGGGCCTATTTAATAATTAAAATTCAGTTTTTTTTACATTTTGAGTAAAATTCCAGAAAAAAATCTCTTAACTTTTCCCGATTTAATAAATTCACTGACTTTTCCAGGTTTCCCAGTCTTGTAGACACCCTGAGTCAACCCAACCTAACCCCAACTATAACTAACCTAAACAAACATCCCGATCTGATGTAATCTAAACTGACATGGCCCGATGGTCCTATGAACAGCGTCTGAAGGTCAAGGTCCTGACAACACGTATAGCGTGCTGTCCTGGCTGGTGTTTCCACCCCTCCGGCGACAACCCCTTGGGCCGCGACACGATAGACGGCTAGCATACGAGACAAAAACACGCGGTGATTTTCACAATACCTCCAAGACGGCACAAGTAAAATGCATTCAGCTAACATCGTAGAATTGTCAAGCGTGTAGGGGCTACAGCTCAAGTATGTGATTTTTGTTAGCTGTTTACGGTTGACAATGGTTGCGATAAGAGTAAAATACCGGTAGTAGCTCCTTACACATTAGAAATATGTGTGTTTTCCCCCTGTCAAAATGTTGATAACTCATACAGTTCTAAAGTTATCGCCAGAAAAATGAAATTGCCGCCCCCGTGGCTCAGTCAATTATCGCTAGCGGTAGAAACTGAAGTCAGGTCGGTGTGGGTTCGAATTCCGCATAAGGCATGGATTTTTGTAAACGTCCTTTCACCTATCATCACTTCATAGTTTCATTATCATCCGCTCATTCGTCCCCCCCCCCGTATAACCTAGCTGTTGGTGGGGTCGTTAAGCAGCATTGAAAAAATAACGTTCCCTAGATCCACTTCCATGCACTCTTAGCAAACAATAATCATCATAGAGAGTCGTTCCCAAGGCATTCGGTAATTAGACAACGAAATTCCACCGAAAGATTTACGACAAGAAGCGATGTCGGTAACAGTTGGTGACTTCCTGTCCAGTCGGTAAAAACAGCACTTACACAATCGGTAATGACAGGTTAATTGCACGTACGTCTTTTAATAAAGTGTGTGTGTGTGTAAAACCGAGGCTGTGTCGTTAAAATACACCTGTTAATGGCTGCATTCCACAGTTGGTTGTATCGGGCGTTAAGCGAACGAGAACAAAACAATAAAAAGTAGACGATATCAGACATGTTTGTTCCGACTTCGCGTTCGCATTGATCGTTTTCCGCAACGATTTTACAAATACGAATTGAAATGGCTATTCGTCAAAGACGAAGTTTTTTTCTAAATATATATAATCAATTACAATATTATCTTTCCTCGCGTAAGCACAGGATTTTTTTTTAATTAAACAGTATTTTATTATTTCATTGCTGTCTTTTTTCATTTGTTATATGTTATTCTGTGTCAAATAGGCAATTCCGTTATGGAGGCAGAGTCTCTTTTTTCATAATAAAGAAATTATATATACATATAAGCCTACACTAGATTGGTTTTAGTTCAAATTAAACTAAATAGCATTCAAACGACAGTAAAACAAATAATTTAAAAGAAATAGAATTCATTTGGAATGTAATCGAACAATTTGAAAAAAATGACAAAATTAGTTCCAATCAATGGTTTTTGGTGGTCATTACCACCTTTTCAGGACTGGGTAAGCTCATCACTTTACACTTTATATATTGTTATTTATATTTGGTTTAACGACGCACTGTACTGACGAGTACGATCTATTGGCGTCGGTGAATGATATACATGAGATAATGAGATGGAAGGTTATTTTATCAAGTGTTTTTGGATGGAAAGGAATCGGTCTTCGCCTGTTGGTAAGGAACCATCCCAGTATTGACTTGAACGACAGAGGGAATTTCGGATGGTCGACCATGGCGAGAATCGAGTCTCTGAACGACGGTTCAGTGTGCTAGTCACTCGACCACTAGTCTCAGTATCACTTTACAAATGATCGTCACACTTCGATGTTCCACCTCGCGATCGGTGTATCGATATCTTGTGTACCGTTGTAATATCGCGGACGTGTCGCTCGAATCGCAGCACGAAACGAAAAGCGATTAAGATCGAGGAAAAACACGTGACGACTACACCTCTACACAGAAGCATGGCTCAGTTGCATGCGGTCGATCAATTCGACACTTGATTGGGGCGTGACGTCATTCATAGCCACTGACGACCAATCAGAAGCCAAAAAAATGAAGAGAATTCAGAAAGAGAATACTTTTTTGCCGATCTGTTTTAATCGAGTGCCTGTACGAAATGTTCATTTTCACAATAACATATTTTCACACAAAAGAAATGGAAGTATAAATTACAATAGCGTATTTGTTGAAATAGAACTATATATAACCGCATTTAATTTAAATGCCTATTTTGGCATTTCAATGGTTATATGTTTGAAGGGTTCCAAGTTCATACGTTCATCGTATAGTCCCTAATTATCGAATTGACTCATATAAATTTAGTTATTACCTCAAATGTTCTCGTATTTATTTTATATTTTGTTGGAGCAACTTCCTCGCAAGAAGGTCAAAGGTGCGATAAAGCATTACGTATAGATATTTCCAGTATACGTTCGTTCGGAACACGAGAAAAAACCACCGTCATAGATAAACTCTCTATCTGTCATCCGATCAAATTCCACGTCAAATTCCACGTCTCTTGAGTAGAAAACCTAACCAACTATGGCTGCTATGAATCAAGCATAGCCCACCAACAGTTACGTTATTTGTGGTGATAATAAAACTATATGAAGTGATATTGAGTGAAAGGATTTTTTTTTTAAATACCCTATGCGGGACTCAGACCTACGTCCTAGAGTGACTTCTCAATTTGAGATCATGCCGCACAAGTCAGAGTCGGGAATTGTGAAAATTGGTTGGCGGGCGGAGCAAGGTTTCCGTGGGCGAAGGAGATTTGAGAAACAATTTCTGAAGCGGTGACTTGATTGACTGAGCTACGAAGGGCGGCGTCTACGATGCTATACATGAAAAAAATTTATAGTGAACCGTTTATAATTTTTAATAACAAGAATGATGACATTTAAGCAATGACAAAAATGTCTAAATGTCACACTATCGTTTGTTTGTTTATTGTTTAGTCGCGGTCGGCTGATTTCGAAACAAGACTCTTGTACGTTGCGTGTTCAGAATGTCAGCCCCTATGTTCGCAGCAGACCTTGGTATGTTCCACCTTCCAACACATGTCTTGGCACGCACATGAAACAACCTCAAGCTAAACCTAAACCTGACCAAACTAATCGAACCTAACATTAGAGAGTTATGTGAAGAAACAGCGAGCTAATTCGGGATTATTATCATTTTGTATACAGACCCCACCAACAGCTAGGTTATTTGGGGGTGCGCTTATTCGTACCGTTGAATGATCTAGCTGTAATGGGGTCGTTAAGCAAACAAGTATAATAATCACATCATAGATATTTCAATATCTAGGCATATACCATAAGCTATACCTACCGCAATTTTTACCACATCCAGTTCCCTCACACGAGAAAAAATAATAATACAAAGGTCATATAACACGCCTATTATCGTTTTATTTTGTGGAAAACTACAAAATATGATGATTTTCGATGAGACATTTCAAAAATCGTCGGCGAAGAAATACATATCAATGTACCCTAGTGTAATGTTTGTACTCGCCCTCGAGTGCGCCGACGCATAATTAACGAACCCCATCCGACCATGTCCCCTATACTCAACAATCACAACAAAAACTTACTTTATCCGTGCTTTTATCCAAATAATCGAAAATACAGTCATCCTCGTCGGGCGTCAGATCATCGGCCGAATCGTACTGCATCTGTTTCGCCAACAACAATCTCGCCACCTCCTTCAGTTCCTCGCCGCGCTCGCCACTGTCGTCGCTGTCGCCCCTGCCCGGGTCGCTACCGCCGCTGCTGTCGCCGTCGCCCCCCAGGATGTCGTCGTCACCCATCGCGCGCACCACACTACACACACTGTGTCTCGAGACACGACCGACTTCGACCACCTTCCGCCGTGGAATGCCGCGGCCTTTACGTGTTCACGTTCTTCCTGCTGCGAGACGGCGAGGTGACTGATTGCTATGGCCACTGCGGTCGCGGTACAACATGGCGGCGCGGGTATTGGGGGGAGGGGAGCTGAAGAACGTATACCGGAATCACGTCGAATCGGTCGTGTGATGTGGGCTTCGGGGTACTATTGGATAGAATGTGGTTAGGGTTCCTAGGTAAGGTTGGACACCCAAACCTATGTCACACAACCGAGTCACTTTGTTCCGGTATACGCTCTTCAGGCGCCCTCAACAACAACAACAACATCAACGCCCGCCACGGGTTACGACATACCCAAGAATAGCTGCACAATATACCTTCCCGGTAAGATCGGGTAATTTATTGCCATTGTTTTCTCATATTTTTTTTAAGTATATATATATATATATATATATATAAGGCCTTTGGTAGAGCGCTATTGGTGAGTGGCGGGCGATACACTGAAACTGTTTTGGAACCACTTTTACCAAAAAATGGCAGATATTTATGGGTATCTTTATTCATAATCTATCTTGTTCAAAGGAGTTTTGAACTATTGATTAATAACAAATGTTGACGTGCGGTAGCTTCATTCAATCGATCTAATCAAGATCTACTAGAAGACACCAGTTAACGTAGGCCTATGTCACATGACGTTATGTGGGACTTGAACCCAACACTAGCTTCAGTTTCCAAAACAGGATCCTCTCCACTGAGACGGTAAATTGTTACAGTTTCTTCGAGACTGTACATTGGCTTTAGTCGTATTTTGGTTCACAAAAATGCATTAGACTGGACGATTTTTAATACAAACGAGGGGGGGGGGGGAGCGATACGGAAATTCATAGTTGAAGGTAAACGGGATAAATCAGTTTAAGATGTTTGTTTGATCAGGTTATGGTGTATAGGTTGGTTTGGATTTAGTGAGGTATTTGCACACTTTGAATCCTGCGTATTTCAAGTTTCACGATCATTTATAATATATCTGTGAAAATCACCCTGGCGGCAACATTTTGCCCTATGGAGAGTGCAGGACGCCTTAAATAAACCTACACTTTGATCGTAAACATACTTCAGACACCGCCATATTGTACCCGAACCGATGTGGAACTATCCAACACCTCTCCCCCTCCCCCCCCTCTCCAGCGAAGGAAAGATAACCTGGGGTGACGTAAGGAAACCCAACCCAATCCCCCCTCCCCCCTCCCGAACCGGCACAAACACTTGATACACTGTACACACAAGCCTCTCGTCAGCCAAGGTCGACCGGCATCTACACACACTAGAATCAGAGTTATTTTTAATAGCTTTTGTTTGAAATTAACAACAATGCGAGGGGTTTACAACTCGCAAATCTGGTGTACACCTGATTTCAGAGATTCCAAGAGATTTCATACGGATTTCAAGAGGATTTCAGAGATTTCTTACGGATTTCTCAGGGATTTTAAGAGGATTTCAATGGGATTTCATACGGATTTCAAGGGGATTTCCGGAATCCCCTTGGGATCAATGGGATTTCAAGAGATTTCAAGAGATTTCAATGGGATTTCACGTGATTTCAGGGATTTCAAGAGGATTTCAAGAGATTTCATACGGATTTCAAGAGATTTCATGGATTTCATACGGATTTCAAGGGGATTTCAAGTGATTTCATACGGATTTCATACGGATTTCAAGAGATTTCATGGATTTCATACGGATTTCAAGGGGATTTCAAGTGATTTCAGGGATTTCAATGAGACTTCATAGCAAATGTACACCTGATTTCAGGAGTTGTTAACCTCTCGCAACAATGTAACTCGGGTGGTTCGTAGTTATGGCGTTCACATCCACGAGATACGACGGTTCTGAAGTAGTATATAGTAACATCTTTGGTTCTGATCGACCCTCCCTCTCTCATGAGCGTCGGGAGGGGGGAGGGGGGGGCAAGGGGGGTGCACTTGCCCCCCGCCCCCCGCCCCCCACCCCGGGACTAGGTAGAAATTTATTTGAAAAATTGAAATTGTTTTTTTTTAAACAATGTTTTCCGAAACTTTGTAAGTACCGACTGTACCCGTGACATATTTTAACATGTCTTGTTAAGCGGGTGGTCATGAGTCTGATGTGACTGGGGGGTGCAAGGCTGTGCCTTCGCCGATAGACGAATATGATTTATTGGGCTATTCTTATTTCCTGGAAATTTTGATATTGGGTATCATACAGACAAATCAGATTCCAATAACTCATTTTGGCTATTTTGTATGATGAAATATTTAAAAAGATGAATAGGATCAACTACTTGCATAGAATCTAACCAATTCAACATTATTTGTCTTCTTTCTCTATAAAAATCAAAAGCTAATGAAATAGTCACAAAACCTCCCAAAACACCATAAAACGATGGAATTTCAAAAAATCCCCTTGGGGAGCCCTCTCCCCCACTCCCATTGGGACTTGTGCATTTTCGAATTTGGGATATTTTGTCCCCCCTCCCTAAATTTCTTCCTGCCGACGCCCAGGCCCTCTCTACCCCGAACCACTAGTCTACTTTAATTAGATAAGCGTTAGCAAAGATTTCCATCCCAATCTTATGGAGCTTTGTCTGTGTTTTTTTTCAGTTTAGCCATAGATTAAGGAACTTCATTACTCTATGGTTTAGCTCTGAGGAAACCACAATGCTGAGGGATGAGATATGTTTTGAGTGAAATTTTCAATCTTTCATTCGCCCGACTAGCTCGGTGAGTTAACGCGCTGTTATGGAAAATGATAAAGTCGGGCATGAGTTCGAGTCCAGCTAAACACTGAGGTGTTTCAAACATCAATCTGATCATTCGTAACCCCAAATAACCTAGCTGTTGGTGGGGTCGTTAAGCAATACCTATGTAAACAATTTCCTGTACACACCCAGAAAATCACACTTTTTTGGCTGAATTACTTATAACACCCACGAATGGATAACACATTGGTATCAGTACAGTTGAACGCTCGGATGTCCCGCCTATCAATCAGCACCAACGCTCGCGAGTGTCGACCCGTCAATAACCTGGTGTGCGTATTGTGGCGGATCAGAACTGCCGAGCGCCAACATCAGGGGATAGGAGAGACGACAGATCGTCGCCGCCAACTAGAGGTGTTGAGAGGAATAAAAGTCATTTGCCAGGGTAAATAAGACAGCTGTGCCAAACACACATTTCTGCTACAACATACACGTGTTTTGATCTAATTACAATTTCAGCCTCTTGATAATTGTCGACAATGAATTACCGGCGAGGGGTTTACAACTCGAAAATTTGATGTACACCTGATTTCATATTTCAAGATTTCAGGTGATTTCAAGTGATTTCAGGGATTTCATGGCAAGTGTACACCTGATTTCAGGAGTTGTTAACCCCTCGATTACCGGTAAAACAGTTATCAGTCGGAAGTAATGAAAAAAAAATCCCGATCAATATTATTAAAGACAGTCACCAAATTGTCGTAAATTAGTCAACATTCTACTCATGTCAGCCCGCACACAAGAAATTGTTTTCTTAGGCGGGCTTCCTCTCTATCTATCAAACTCGGCTACAAGACTGCAATTACATTTATTATTTATTACATTGGATTTCACCATACTTTCAGAAACATAATGTATTTATTTGCTTTATTTACTCATACCTGTATCCACCTCCAGTTGATATTAATGTTTATATTTATATTCATTTAATCTAATTGTAATCTCCCTTAGGTTTAACAATATATCTACCGAAGGTGTTTGTAATATGTGATGTAAATTAATTGTAACTATGTGTGAACAATGTAAAAATGCAAACTGTACATTAATTTCTCATGTATAGAATAAAATGAATTTTAAATTTGAATTTGAATGACAGTATGAGTCCCACTCCGTCTCATCCTCTACGGGTCCGATCGATCGTCCCCCCTACCTCACACCACTAACGCGCGGATGGTTCGAACCTTCGTGGATCTCCTCTATACTTCTCTCGAACTGTACACTTACTTCCCCTAGAGACGAAGGTTTCGATCGACCGTCCCCCCTATCCCACACCACTAACGCGCGGGTGGTTCGCGCCTCTCTCGTGGATAAATGTATCTATACGTGTATCACGAAAGAAGAAGACAGTTCCGATTGACCGTCCTCCTATCCTACACCACTAACGCGCGGGTGGTTCGCGCCTTCTCTCGGGTACAACAGCGTCCAGGAAGTGTGAAGGAATTAACCGGAACAGCTGTCTTACGCCATCACTCGACTGTCGTACTCACACACGACTAATATTAGACGCCCCCCCCCCCCCCCCCCCCCCCCCGCCCCTTGGTGGGGGTCGAGCCCGCGGGAGGCGAGCGGCGCTGACGAGACGTCGGGTCTGGTAAAACCACGACATAAGATGCTGAAAACTTGGATCATTGCTGCATGTGGTTAATTCCTAATGCAGAATTTGGGTGGAAGACCACTTTTAATAGTAAACCCCGCCTACTTTGTGCAATAGTTGTGTTTTATCATATTGTATTATATCATGTTAATTTTGTACCTTATTATTATTGTATTATATCACACAAATATTGAACACAATAAAGAATGAAGAAAGAAAGAAAGAAAGAAAGAAAGAAAATGCAGATCCAAAAAAAGGCACGACAAATTGCTCAATATTTAACATCTACTGACGATGACTTGTAGTTCAGATTAGTGACTAGTTGCGAGGCCTGTAATCAACATGAATTCAATTTAATGTTGCTTAACGACCCCACCAACAGCTAGGTTATACGGGGGTACGAATGAGCGGGGAAGTGAAGTGATGAGTATAATGAGGTTTACAAAAACCCATGCCTTATGAGGGACTCGAACCCACGCCCGACCTGACTTTAGTTTCTTCCGCAGTGCGATAGTTGACTCAGCCACGGGGGCGGTATTATATATATGTAGATAATATGAAAATAGAAAATAGGATGTAGATGTTTAATGTAGATCTATTGGCGTCCCGGTGAGATGATGGAAAGACGAGGTGAGAGGTAAGAACGGTCCAATCAGAGGTCGAGTAGTGTGTTGCCATACCGACACGCCACGGTCTGATGTCATCAATCAGAATAAAACAGCTGATGACAAGCCAGACTGTTTGATCGACAGCTCTCTCCTTGCATCGCATAAAGAATTGCACTGACGGCTGCATGAATCAACCCACTTGTGCGACTGCATTCGCCTGATTTACATTTCGTCAATCGTCCGTTGTATGAGTTCAATCACACCATTCACTTCAGATCTTCCGTCCACGGTATAACACATGCGAAGTGGCTATTCGTCGGGTCAGAAGTAGGGTTTAGTCGAGGGGTTAACAACTGAAAAAAATCAGGTGTACACTTGGAAAAAGTCAAAAAAAATCGTGGTAAAAAAAGTCACGGAAAATCAAGAAAAATCACAAAAAATCACGGGAAAAAAATCATGAAGAATCACACAAATCATAAAAATCACGAAAAAAAAATCGAAAAATCAAAATATCGAAAGATGATCACGAAAAATGAAAAAAAATCAAAAATCAGTACACTAAAATGTAAAGTTGTCAACCCCTCGGGTTTAGTTGAAATTAAATTAGGTTAGAATGTTCGTTTCGTTAGGTTAGATTAGGTTGATCAAGTTAGGTAGTCAGATTTGGTTGGTTAAATTTAATTTACGGTGAGCACAGTAACAACAACAACAACAACAACGTCCGCATGTGTGTGTGTGACATAGACCGATGGTCCGATGAATAGATCAAAAATACGTGTTCACATAATATTTTTCACGCACCATTTCTTCTTTCTACAAATGAAGTCTTCTTAGAGGAAGATATCTCACACAAGTCGGAAAAAGCAGTACACTACTCGATCAAGTAAATGTCGAGGATCATAATAATCCTAATCACATATTATTTGAACTAGATGTATTCTTTTTTGTTTTTAATGCTGCTTAACGACCCCACCAACAGCTAGGTTATACGGGAGTACGAATGAGCGGATGATAATGAAACGATGAAGTGATGATAGGTGAAAGGACGTTTACTAAAACCCCTGCCTTATGCGGGACTCGAACCCACGCCCAAAGGTGACTTCAGTTTCTACCGCTGGCGAAGCTGTATTCACCACGCAAAACTGACAGATCCAACCATTCACCCTCACGTTTGCTAGCTCTGTAGATAGTCTGCATTAGTAGTAGGCCTAAGCATGAATTGCGTATAGCCATAGCTATAAAATCCAAGGTACGAGTGACATCACTTTGAGAGAGGCGAAGAAATTGTTTCAAGTAACAAATGACAATTGGTTGTTACAGTAACACAGCCAACTGTGTGGAACGAACCAATAATTGTGCAGTACAAATCGGGGAACATTGTTGTCTGTCAATGGCAACAATGAGAATGAGTGACATCACTGAAAGAAGTTTTCTGTCAACTGACAAATGACTACCGGTACCGGTAACGATTGTTCACGTATTAACAGAGAGAACTGAGGAATCAATAACATTAGTACGAAAATTGATTTTAAAGGGGGGGCGGCTGTAACGATGAAGTAGAACAGGGAACTGGGGAATAAATACAATTTACTAGCAACATCGGGGGAGCATCAATTATAACAGCTGGGGTATTTCGTGGCTTCCCTCTGTAGAAATTTGGTTCCTAAAAATTAGCCCGACCGCTTCCTTCCCTAAGGTGTCTACAATTTTCCTTTAAAAAAATTTCCGATTTTTCAGATTTTCTAGAGGAAAAATTATTTTTTTCCACGCAAATTTGTCTTTCTCGTCGTTTATATGGGAAAAATTGTTCAAAAATTCTTTCGGTTTCGCAAATGAATTAAAGAAAAAAACTTTTTTGGAGATATTTGGATGGAAAGGGGGGACAACCAGAATCACGTACATAAAATGGCCTACTAAAAACTACATTTACAGTGGGAAATTTTTAACTTTTAAGGGTGCCAAAAAAATGTTTTTTTACATTTGGTAAAATTTAAAAAAAAAATCCCCGACTTTTCCAGATTTATTAAATTCCCTGACTTTTCCAGGTTTTCCAGTCTTGTAGACACCCTGCATTACCTAGACGAAACCTTCATCTCATCATCACATCCGGCGCCAATACATCTTGGTTATCATTGCAGTGCGTCGTTAAACCAAAATACACAACTATAAAAGTAGGCCTATATATATATCGGTATAGGGGACAACAGTCTGTTGTCTGACGACCAAACACTGACTGTGCATACGAGGACTAGGGTAACTCCTAATGTAATGTCGAATATAGAACAACGAACCGTTTGATTTCCTGTTTTAAAAAGCAGGTGCATGTCTCTCTCTCTCTCTCTCTCTCTCTCTCTCTCTCTTACTCATTTGTTGCACATTTTGCCGCCCGTTTAGCGATCTACTCGATTCACCTAATAAGGTAGCGCTCTGGTTATCCGAGACCCGCGCTCTGGGGAACCGAGACCCGCGCTCTGGGGAACCGAGACGGGCGGATCGGTCGCTATAAACAGCGCGCACAGAACCTTCATTCAGGAGACCAGGCTCACGAAATATCGTTGTCAGGATGGTCGACCATGGGGGAAAGAGAAAGCCGGTCTCCTGAACGACGGTTCAGTAGTCTAGCCACTGTGGACAACCGGGCTCAGCGAGAGCTGTGAAATAACCTGAATCGAGCCCCCATAATTACAATCTCGATTGAACGTGTCGTGCCTACCGCTAATCGAATTCTAATCTACCCTTATATATTCCAATTAACCAGCATGACTCAAAACTACAATTTCAATTTCGGATCGAACCATTTCATACGACCGCCAACAATTCGAAGCCAACAGCTGGGACAGAACAGAACCACTTCAAATAACCACCCCACACCAACACAGAAGTCAACTGCCTCGTTTCCCTCGGTGACTCTCGAGTGCTGCCCCTTGCCATGCAGGCCACACGCAATACACGACACGACAGAAAAGATAAAACTACGGTAGGTCAAGATGTGGGTAGTGAGGCTGTGAGAAAAACAACTAACCACTGCACTGTCATAGTCGTATATCGATATCTGAATCCAAGAAGGCCCCGATCGACCGTCCCTCCTATCCTCTACCATCATCGCGCGGGTGTTTCGCGCCTCCATATCTCGTCAATACTTGTCCCACGAGAGAAGAAGGTTCCAATCAACCGTTCCTCCTATCCCCCACCATCATCGCACTGGGTGTTTCGCGTCTTCATCTATCGTCAATACATGTCCCACGAGAGAACAAGGTTCCGATCGACCGTCCCCTCTATCCCCTACCATCATCGCGCGGGTGGTTCGCGCCTTCATCTCTCGCAGATACAAGTATAGGCCTATAAGGCGACCGAACCCGTGTAGAAAGTTGGTACATCATCTCGACCAAAGAGCCCATAGCTACCTGGACGTAAAAGATGCTGAATAGCCAATTACTGAGAACTACAGCTTTGCTGAATACTCGAGTGATTAAGTCATGGACGATTTACTGACTATGACGTTATCCAAGCTGCTTACATTAGAATAATATAATAAATATTTATAATATTTAAAATAATAAATTCATATATACAGGCGGGGGATAGGCCTACTATCTCTATAGTTCATTGTTTTTAATTTAAAATAGTGAAGAGAAAATTACTTATTTGGTGACAAGACTGCCTCACCACTACAAAACGGCCATACCATTTGAGGAGCTTAGGTTCAAAACGCAACTTGTCTGAAAAATTCCAATTTTAGCTAGAGATGGCAATACCTCCTTTGACACGAGCTCTTTCCACAAACAGAAACAACATGTTTCAAAAAGCTATTTTTCTTACAGTAATTGGCTGTTGAAAAACCCTTTGTTTCAAAAAGCTACTTGTCAAACCCTTTGTTTCAAAATGCAACTTTTCCAATTTGTACAAAAATTCTTACGGTCAATTAAAAAAAAATGTCAGACCTGAATGACTCTGTATTGTGAATGGTCAGCCTGCAAAAATATTAGTGACAAGAATCACATTCATGCCATTACCTCAGCTCTTACACATAGGCCTACACGTTGCATTTTGAACCTAAGCTCCTCATTTCATTCTTCGCCTTAATTGGGAAATAATGATTACAGTAAATCAATATTCTGATGTTATATATAAAATACCTACGTACTATACAAGAAATAATAAATTAATATGTATAAAATATTTGATCTTGAAGACTACGGGGACAAATCGTAGAGCAAGTTAAATTACGGTACTACCGGTACCGTAGAGTATTCAAAGGTGTGCAAGATCTATTCTATACCTACATAGTAGGCCTATGTAATACCAGTAATTATATTTGCACACACAAGACCCTATGTAGGCCTCGGACTACACATTACACGATAGATATAAGTTGGGCTAATTGTGTAAATTGAATGTGCAAATTGTATTACGGAGGTATCGGTAAGTTAATTAGAATTGAGCGTAATACGAAGAACCAATTCACCGCACGGAAAAGAAGTGTTCGTTTGCGTTGTATTTGGCGAGTGCTCCTTGGGCCCATGTCGGTAAAATACGGACGAAATGTTGAAAATACGGTAAAATTGTCATATAGCGCATCACGACCAATTTTCATTGTTTTATCCTGAAAAAAATGTTTGTAAGTACACCTTGATCAGATCTATTGAATGAAGCCACCGCACATTAATTGTTATTTTGCTAGTTTTATTACTCCCTTAACATGATCGATTATGCACAAAAGTACCGGTACTCATTATGATCTGTGATTTTTGGTGAAAGTGCATCAAAACACTTTCAATGGTTACCTAAAAAACAAAAAATCACCCACACCCTTTGTCAAAAGCCTTCTATATAGGCCTATATATATGTATAATTCACAAAATTTATGAAAATACACAACAAATGAAATTAGTCGCGATGCACTATAGGCCTAGATGATAATATTACCGGTAGGCCTACCCTGATTTTTTTTTAAATTCAATTATGATTTGCTTGTGTTGCTATATATAGGCCTCAGCCTACCATACAAAAAAGCATAATTTCCTGCTACTACACCTAGGCCTAGATCTCTAAATCGAAGCTTGAAAAACTAAATTGAATGAAATTAATGTTTCAAGTGTTTCCTTTATGTACCTCATGGGCCTAGAAGAGATCTAAGCCCTAATAAAACCATAAACCTGTAGGGTCATTTTATACCAACTAAATGTAATGAAGAAGTCAATGAATTTATGAGCTTTCTATTAAACTATTTAATAAATTAATGCAAATAACAGTCAGAAGGAATTTAAGAACTCTTTTATCTTTGGCCTACACTCTTTATAGCCTATCTAATTTATCATGTGTGGTTTCCTGCCTTGTTGCCATGTCTCCACAACCAACAAGGAAGTGACATGAGCGATTATAAAGAGATTTCAATAAGAATTAGAACATTCACAATTCATAATCCGTACTGGTACCCATTGATAGATCTATACAGTGCTCCAATAGGCATGTCAGTACCGTACATTAAAATGTTTAGTCGAGATGATACGCTTACAGAGAGTATGCTACTGGTATTGGTATTTGTTTAGTGTTGAACAAACGTACGATCACCCAAACTTTACGATCCACAGCCAACTAGATATTTGCAACACTTCCAATAGATTGACAATCTTAGTGTAGCTGGTATCATAAGGCACACCGTACACCCAAGTAAGGACACTGGCCAACCAACCATATAAAAAAGATTTTATTTAGAATCCTATAAGGCCTACGCAAGACCTATAGGCCTACAGTTTACCGACCTAAATAATCATAGTTGTAGGGTACAAAGTACTGAACCTCTGTAGCATACAGTCAAAAGATATGTTTCAGTAGGCGAACTGATTGTTTCAGTACCGGCATATCTCTTTAAGAAATATCTCTTTATTCTATGGTACCGGTATGCATGATGTGACAGTCATAGGCCTACCGTACCGGTACTAAATTTTCCGTTTCTGGTAATTTCTTCGGCATTCCTTTCCCATTGTTTCATCGTAATTGTAATGCTAAAAACTACACGAAGTTAGGCCAAGGCTCCACTAATTATTATCTAGAGAGTGTACAATGCTGCATATAGATGGTAAGTCAAGAATGGCAAGTCTAGCTAGAAATAGATTCAGGAAAACAAGGGGACGGAATCTCAAGATGGGAAAGCTTTTCGGCAAATGTGTGCGCACATCAGTGTTGCGTTAGAAGATAAACGTTATTGACTTTACTCACCTCCTTAGCTATCTGATCCAGAGCTTGGTCTTCGGCTGACGTTTTCGTTACGGCCCGTCTCCGACCACCACCAGCAACGGAGTTATCCATCGTTCAAGACCTTTTGAACCAACAAACGCACAATCACCTACGTACCGGTACGTAAAGTGTACGTAATACACTTGTAGAGTTTATACCTATGCCTATACTACGGCCTAGGTCTAATTGCCTGAAGGAGGTAAGCCTTAAGGAGGTAAGCCTAGGTTAGGCTAGTACCTAGGACTCTACACCTAGGCCTATTGGTCATTTCTGATGAGAATCGAACCGTTTGGCAATGGATATGGCGAAGATTTGAGCTTCATTCTCAAGATATTGAACCAACCTATCGACAGATGATTTGAAAATGTAGGAAATACCACGGCTATTGAAACACGATAGCGCCTACAGTGGAAGAAATCATCTGCTATAAATAATCAATTGCTAAGCGACCTTCATGTCACTTGGTTGAGCTACAAAGCTTGAGAAAGTTCACTAGCCGCATACGGCATGAAGCACCACATTATCGTATTTGTAAAAAAACACAACACTTGCTTTCTATCATGAACATTTCATTCAGAGGATTTCAACACCTTAATAATTAATAAATGCACACAATTAACAGTTTAACAACACATGTGTGCCATTATTTTTACGGACAAATTTCGCCGTTTTCACCTGTGACCGTTGTTTTGATTCTTAATATCCAGATGGCAGCGTTTTCGTTCCAGTGAAGACAGACGAATCGGTAAAAGTAGTCGAGTAGCCGCGCGCCAACAATTTGACCGGTGGCAGCACGTATAAGTCGCTACGAATAACTAGGCTATCTGGAGTTATTCATAACTTAGGAGAACATCTTTATGAATGCATTTTTTAAATCCTTGTAATGAAAAAGCAATGGCCAGACACATTTATTATATTTTCAAAAAAGTATAGTTATCGGTATTTATATTGAGATAGAAATATGGGGTTCATTTAATTATTAAAAACGGAGTTGTTTTCATTAATAATTTTTCAATTTTACGACTTGTAACACAAGTAAAAAATGAAGAAAGAACTCAAATAAATCTTCATCACTCCTAGTATGTCTCATGTCTTTGAAAATTCTTTAAAACAAAACATGACTATTTTAGATTGAGTTATAGATTTTTTTTAATAAGAAGTTTAATTCTATGTTTTATTATTGTATAATCTGGTTATACCATATTTAAAATAAAATTCGTTTTTATTGTTCACACTTGAAGCATGCTTGAAGGCTTAACTTATTGATTATTCTTTTGACACATCCTTCCACTATGCTTGCTCAACATTATAGAGATTACTACCATCTGTCATTCTATGTTACCATAGCAACTCATGTAAACAAGCTTATTTGTTTATCACTGCTATCTCAGCAAACAAAGTTGATGCAGGTAGTGATTGTTGACTTGTAGATAACACGATATTATGACAATAATGAAATGATATTATAAAATAGAATAATTAAAGATTATAAAAAGATTTAAATGTTCACTTATAATGTCTGTGGTACGTATAAAAGAACACGGCGAAAGCGTCTATAACCTTATAAGGGTGCCACCACAGCCTCAAACCAAAGCAGAATGGTAAGTGGTGGTGTTATGGGATTTTACATTGTATATTGATCATCTATTTTAGTTGACATTACTCGGAAAACGCAGCATATTAGGAGTTAAAGAGGAGCAAGATATTGATGTGAAATGTAATAAAAATCTACACACCTTAGCAACCACTCACCCAAATTTGACAAACATTTCCTTCATTGTTGTCCTTTCAAAATATGGTACCCAAGAAATTTAAGCTTTTAAAATTGAAATATTTTCAATTTATTTTGGCTGTGTTTGTCTTACAAACCTAAAACTAAATAGTTCCGAGGTAGAACGTGTGTAATGCCTTGAAGAAGTACCATGTGATTTGGGTTTGCTGTTTTTGCAACTTGTAGAGCGCATAAAAAAACACAACAAAAGAACAGAAAAAGATCTGATTTATCAAATGGATGACTTTACTATCGCTCGTCCAACAATGCCAGCCAGTTTTTCACTAATAATCCCTGGCCTTTGTGTTTTAGTTTTTTTTTAGTGGAAATAAAGTGAAACAAATTGTAATGTTGTGAATTAATTAAATTACATATCTGGTTCCAACAACAAAAATGATTGCAGTTCTTTTTTCAAATAATTTTTCACCTCAAGGTACACATCCAAGTTTCGTCAACAAGTCAAAGACGATACTAAATCTAATAAACAAGATCACCGAACGTTCGGAGTGGCTCAGGTACTGGTCAATAAGCCATCCGACTTCTTGAAGAAGCACACAGGAATCGTTCCTCCTCGTCCGACTGTAGGTATGGCAATTCAGAACAACTACCTTATCTATCTAGGCCTACGCCCATTTTACCTTATATGTAGGCCCTATCGTGACCTCCATTAGTTTTTTATAATGGCAGGGTCTTTGCTATTATTAATAATAAAATCACAAGAAACTTTTAATCTGCACTCGATTGTCATCTGGTTTTTACCCTATTCCAAACTTTATTTTGCAAAACAATCAGTCTGTCTTGAACCGTTGCTTTGTAAACGTAGGTCCAAAAGCCCCGAAGTATGTCAATCGTGATGGTTATATGAGCGGGAATAAGTCAGTTTAGGCTTATTCAAAGTGCAAGCCGGCATGGTTTTTTGCAATACTATGAACAGACAGTGCTAATTCACGATCTCAAATTATATTTTAGATTGAATTTTTTTTTGAAACACAGATGAAATGAAATATATTTTTGAAAGTCTGAAAAATAGAATTCTTTTGTCATTTTAAGAACGTGAAAGCCTATAGTTTCACAGCCTCAAGCACATATAATACATATTTTTAATTCTTTAAGCAAATAATCATCCTAGCACTGAATTAATAATATTCATATATTGTATGAAACAATAATAAATAAAATAAAATTTTTGAAGATCTCAGAAAGTGTTGAAACAATGTATAGTTATTGCTGAACTGTCTCTTAGACGCTCACTGCTGTCTGAACAGCCACCGCCTACCGCCGATACCACCGCTGGTCAAGAAAGGTGCGCTCATTCCACTCGCCCCCGACGAAACCAAGAACTTCCGACGGCTCAACATCGACTACGCTTCACGTCTCGTTCCGCGGCAGCCGAAGAAGAATATCGCTGACACGCGTACAGGGAATGTACAAAGAATTGACAACGCGGGACTCGTGCCCAAGTTTGCTCGGAATAAGGTAATATTACTGGTACATTTATAATTACCTGCGATACTGTATGCTGGTTCAAAGATATGCTTCATTAACAATTAACAATTATTAACACAATATCTTTCTCTGTATATATGTTAGTGATCAAGAAATGACAAAAATGATATTCAACTGCTCTTATTAGGAAGTTTCAGTGTGAATAATTTATGTTGTCACTCAAATGTCAACCAAATTGTCTATGACAGTAGAAATCAAGATCATTATATGGGAATGAGCTGAAAGAACAGTCTTGAATATACACCATTTATTTATTTTATTTATTGTCGTTTCTTATAAAGCACAATTCGAGAATTGTATAAACGTTGTCAGGTATAATTAAAAGTAGATTGAAATCACTTGAGTGAAATAATTAAAGTCAGAAAAGTAGGCCTACGTCTCATATAGCAGTGCAATTCCTTTATGTTATCTATGACTGAGATTGCAAGGCAGGAACAGTTGAAGATAATATTTAGTTCTAAAAAATGTATTATGAAAAAAATTCTAATAATACTGGAATAAAAATGAATAAAAATTATTGATCTTTTATTTTCAAGATCAATTTAGGAGTTACTCGATCTTCTATCGATACTCAATTAATCGATCCTATTCCTAGTTCAAATGGAAAGTTACTAACATACAATGCCAAAAATATTATGCCGTGCCTAGACTCTTCTTAATACAAATGTCTAATATTATAAACCGGACTGACATCAACTCCTTTTTTCATTATCTTTCCCAGACATACGGTAAGATTCCCGACTACATCGAAGTGCGTAAAGAGAAAGCGAGAGAGGGTGCGTGCATCGAGAAGGCAAAGAAAGAGAGAGAGGGCAACCAGTTACGCTACGTCTCATCGTACGATCGTGAAGAGATGCTCCGAGGGTTGAAGAAGAACTGGGAACTGAAACAGCGCGACTATCAGCTATTGCCCATGATGACCGATAATATATCGAAAGTCAATCACAAGTTGAAACTGGAAGCCGAATTGAAACAAATCGAACATGATATCGAAACGATCAATAAACACAAACTGATATATGTTATTGACAAACCCGAAGGAGAGAACCCTGCTACTTAACGTTGCTGAGCTCTATAACTTAATTTCTCTGAATTATTAATAAGTAGGGGCTTATTGTAAAATATTATAAAATTATTGATTTATTGTTATTTCTAAGGATTATTAATTTTAGTGTACTTTAATTTATTTAATTTAAAATGTCTATTTTATTTATGAATCTGACTTTAGACAAACATTTTCAAATAGATATACCGGTAGTGTAGGAAATAATAAAAATATAACTTGGTAAAATTTATAACTATGTTTTGCATATCTGGGCCTGGCTATATATAATAATGAAGACATAATGGAGGAAGTAGGCCTAATAAATAAATAATGTTTGTAGACCTATGTAGTTGGTTTTAAATTACTATAGTTATTAAATAAGTATATATATAGGAATGTAAAAGCAGACAATAAACAAATCAATCTATCAATCATACATTCTGTATATGTATTCTATACATTTATTCAATTTAATTAAATTGTCTCCATTTTATAGAGCATACAAAAAATGGCAAAATTCAGGTTTACATTAATTAATTACTCAATTACATACTATAATTTCTGCTCTTCTATTTATCTTGGTAATAGATCTTTGATGTACTGGAAGGTGTACCCATTCTCTTTCTACTACAGTATTAAATTGTATTAGTATCAATAGGAAGACAGAACAACTATTACATTGTAAAATTATAGTTGGAGTATAAATAATACAAATACATCAAATTTACTGTCAAAAAAATCAGGAATAAATTTTGTAACATTAAATCTAATACCAGTTATTGTGATAAGGAACCGAATCGAAGCTACTCGGCTCTTGCGTTGACGACGTAACTACGTTGTTAGCAGTTTCATCCCAAACCACAGGATACCTGCTCACAGCCTTCTGAAGGCGTAGATCCGTGTTCATATTGACACCGAGAGAACTGTTGACCAGGTTGGCTGTGGATTGACTGAGACCACGGCCGAGACTCTTGGACAGCTCGGTCAGATCCATGGCGTGACCATCGGCCAACATCTGCGTTAGCACGCCGATGTAGTTCAGAGAGAAACGTAGAGTCTCAATCTTCGATAGTTTCTGCCGATTGTTTTGTAGAGGTAAGCTGCTGTATGTTGAGGAAGAGAATTTGTCAGTTCGACTAATTAGCATCAATAGAATCATGCGAAGAAATTTAAATTCAGATTGTTCCATAATTATTAAATTTTAAAATGCATTAAAAACATTAGTTTACACTTTAGTACATACGATGCACAGTGGATTCAACGTTTGAAAAACCGAATTTTACTATTGAAAATCTTCCAAAGATTATCTCTAATGTAGGTAGGCCTACCTAGGTTTGTGTGTAAAAACAGAATATGTTTGGGCATCCTTTCAAAATGATTAATTTTCTATATGAATCCTAGGTATTTTTGATATTTTTTATTCCATTTTTGGGGTGGTAAGATCGCCCTTGAGGTGCCCTGTTCAAATGATCCTAAACTTTCATCCTTTGCATTTATATGGGGAAACAATAATTCTTGAATTCTCGAGGAAACAATTTTCAACGTCTGTTGAAATTTTTTCCTGACAAACATAAAATATTGGATCAAAAGATTTTCAACAGATTTAAAATATTTTGGTACATTTTTGAATTCTATTGTTTCATTTACACATGGAAAATTCATACAACATTCAAATTTAGAAATATTTATAACCAAAAAAGGAAAAGATAAAAATAAACAATGATTAATTCCCGTAATATGAACGTACGAACCTGCGTAGTCTGTCTAGAGCAGCATTCAAGCTGTGCATCCGATGTCTCTCTCTCGCGTTGGCTTTGTACCGCCGCGCCCTGACTCGCCCGCCTCTCGCTCCCTCCATGACTGCCGACACATTCGCAGTCGTCCTAGTCGCTCCGTCTCTTATCTCCCGCGCTCGTTGACATATCACTAATTGCCAGAGGCTCATCCCAATCAACGGGCAAACTTACACGAGGGGGAACTGACTGATTTTAATAGGGTTGCTAGTTGATATGATTTTCATGATCATTGGTTCCATATTGATTATCGAATAGAAAAATATCGACAATTTTACATTCAATGCAATTCAAAATTGTTTTGTATTCTTATTCCTTATTCAAGTTAGCAACAATAATAACACAATTCAAGTTGATAATGATAATATCAAAATTATATAAACTTATAATAAATGGTAACTAGATATAACGATATTTCCTGGTACCACTGTATTTCATATCATAGTGGAACAATATAGAAAAGTAAGTAAAAACTAAAAAGTAAAATAAGTAGAAAGTAACTGGCAAGTGTTCTTAAATTTTCATCTGTGGGAGTGTTTTGGTTGATAGTTGAGATGATTTTTATGATCGATAATCATTGGCTAAATATCGATCATTTCAGATACGATTCGATAACGACTTGAAATAATTCTTGAAAAAATCGAACCCCGATCTCCTGAATTACATTTCAGCGAGCCAACGACTGATCCACCTTATATCGTAAATGAGATTTTTTTTGTATTATGTCAATGATGATTATTGTACTGACTGACCCCACTAACAGCTAGGTTTGAACGGGAACTTTGATATAAAATCAATCTCCAATAATAAATCCATTAAAACAAGCTCTTCTGGGTTGAGTGAAGGCCGCATCGGGTAACATGGCCTCAATCGGAGTGGTCCCACATTCACCCCACCGTATGTCACTGTGTTGGCTTATCACACATCAGGATGTCATCCCTGTAGATAACAGGTGGCTCGCTTATCTGACGTCAAGTGTCGGGGGGGGGGGGGGGGGGGGGGGGGAGCACTTGTTGACACTGGCCATATGTCACTCAACTGTCACATTGTGAGCTTGTACAAACTGATACACTAGGAATATTCGGTTGTTATAAATAACGTATAATTTAATAATAGGGAAAAAGAGATAAAAATAAGGTTAAGGTTTCTTCTCCTAAACACAAATGATTGAATTGTTAGTTTATTCCTGAATTTATTTATTCATTTATTATTAACAGTTTGTTAAATGAGTTGAATTACCAGGTATAAATAATCACTCTCTTTGGGAAGGCCGGATCGCCCTTGTGGTGCCCCGTCAGAACGATTCCACCTTGTCATTCTTATTGGGTAATAGACTTTGTGTCAACATTTTGGTGTTGATAATAATTAATTAGACGAGCTTTAGCAAGGATTCAATTTGACATATACTGATTTTTTTTTTTCATGTTTTTTTGTCGGTTCTTCACAGGTCAAACAGCTACAGCTATCAACTTCAAACTTTTTTCCATTACGGTTCCTCATCTAACTTAGATCTTTATAGTTTTGTGGCATTATTGGGTGGTAACTTTTATTTTTATGAATTTTAGAAATTTCAAAAATACTCGAATACACATACACAGCGGAAAAAAAATATTTTCCAAAAAAATGAAATTTTGCGTGAAGTTAAATTACATTTTGATACACATTTCTGGAAATTTTCAGCTTGATCGGGTCAGCCATTTTGAAGAAAAACAAAAATGTGCTAAATACCCTCGAAGCAGTTTCCCCTTTTTACCCATACCATTACTATCTGCTTGTCTAACAACGCATAAATGGCGTTTTCCTAGTGATGACACCAAAACACTGGGCTTGTATCTTTCGAAAAGATTTAGTCGTTCTTTTACCTCTAAATCTCTTTGTCTTCGCAAAATCGCAAGATCTAGCCCAGCACTACCCTAAATCATCCGAACAGGAAGATAATCCATATGCAGATGACTCCAGTGCAGTTGTCGAAGCAAGAAACACACCCAACCTCGACGAGGAACTGACGGCTACCTTGCAAGACCTTAGTGTCTGGTTCACAGCGAATAAGCTCCGACTAAATCATGAAAAAACTCAAGCCATCATCTTTTACTCCAGAGGCAAGACACTTCAACTACCATCTTTTTCCAAGGCAGTTCCCAGTACAAAATTTCTAGGACTATCGTTGACCACCAGCTAACCTGGTCCCATCACATTGCTGATCTTGTAAAAAAACTAGCTAAAGCCAACTACATGATTAGAACACTGGCACGACAATGTAACAGGCAAACGGTTTGCATGGCCTACTTTGCGCAGGTTCAATCTCTGCTTCTATACGGCCTAGTGTTGTGGGGTGCAGCGACAAACAGCCACAGAGTATTCCGTGCTCAAAAAGAATAATCCGCTCTATACTAGCACTAAAAGCTAGATCATCTTGCAGGCTGGGTTTCCAAGAACTGAACATGCTTCCACTCCCGTGTTTATATATACTGTCGGTGTGTTTATTTGTCAAAGATAACCCGGACCTCTTTGGAAACATAGAACATCTCCATAATACCAGAGGGTCTAACTCGATTGCCCATGAATATTGCCGTCTCGACTCTACAGTCAGGGGACCAGTGCAGTCCGGAAGAAGAATTTATAATAGACTTCCGTCCCACATCAAGGACTCGAGAAGTAGAAAGCAGTTCAAAAATGAGACCATTAAATTCTTACATACAAACAAGTTTTATTGTATAGAAGACTATTTTAATTCTCAATCAGATTTAAATCATTGACACATAAGCTATTACATTCTATCCTATTATTTATATTTATGTACTATTATTATAATTTTATTTTCTAATATCTCTGACAATGTTTATACAATTTTAATATTGTTCTTTAATAAGAAACGGCAATAAATACAAATACAAATACAAATACAAATACAAACGCAAAATGATCTAGATGTCGATGTGCCGTAAAACCCAAATATTCATTCACTCGTTCTTCGTCTTGTCAGTTACTTGTTATTTTACATCCAACGACCATGAAAAAATGTATGTGAATGAATGGAGTACTGGAATTGAAAAGGAATGTGATTCGAGTTCTAAAACAAAACCAAAAATTTACAAAATGTGTGAATTCATAATTCAACCGTTTATTTTCAATTAGGAACATGGTAATTCACGATAATTATCAACCATTTTCATTATTTCCAACTCCAAAAGAAATATAGAGGGTAAAGAATTCGTCTCAAGATGGTCAAACATCCAATGCTGCAAAAGTATAAAATGATTTTCACAAAAACACAAATAAAATGAACATTTTTGGAAAGTAGCGTTTGGATTGAAGAATCTGAATTTGTAATGGACGATATGAGAGGTGAATGATAAATGATGACACAGCGTACGAGAAACAAGTAATTTGAGAAATAATCAGGTGGGTACAGCTGTGAGGAAACACATGGACAAAGTCAAAATTGGTTTGATCTCCTCCAAACCAAATTTCCAAACCACCTCATTATTCTCACATCACTTTTTTCTGTTAGGTAATCCATATTATTATCTATCATTCATCTCTCATATCATCCTCCACAAATTGTTCTTCTTCAAATAAATAAAAAAGTAATATAGAAATTAAAGAATAATTTTCACTGTAGGCCTACTACTGTATTCACAAACAACACATAATAATGGTGGCACTGGAGACTCTCTTCATTGTTGAAATCAATAAAAATTCAAAACTATCTTCATTGTACAAATTATCATATATAGATGTTATATATTTGTCTGTAAAAGTTGCAGGTTCGCTGTTAACGGTAAACAAAAAAGCTACACTTAGAAGGTGAGCACATATTTTAACAATGACTTTTATTTTAAATGTCACAATATTGATACATTTCTGTAATATTGCATTCAGAAGCGTATTCTGTTGTTACTTCGTGTGTCGATCAGTAGGCCAAATAAAAAACAAAAACAAAAAAAAATAACACGAAAGCCACTTCCTAAAAACCGAGTCACTTCCGTCCTTACGTCATTAATACAGGTTTGACAGAGCGCTTAAATCCCGGCAAACTCAACAACTCGAGATTCTTGTCGCAGAACACGCACTTGGGCGTCGGCTGGCCGTTACCCGTGGCAACGTCCGGATGAGCGACGCGTTCGCACAGCTGACAGATCAGGTACGGCACGCTCATCACCTGCGCCATGCTGATCATGCACCGAGGTAGCACGTGGGACAGTTCGCACGACGACCACTGGTAGCTGCTAATTGAGGACTGTAAGTTAGGTTAAGGAAGACGATATTGATGATTACAATTTGCTGAAATATATCGAAGGACATTACAGGTCTGGGGCTAGATTTGAGTGAATAATAATGACGTTATTCATTTCCCTAATTGTAGGGGAAACTAGTTTCAGAATATAGATATCTTTCACCGTTCAAAAGTTACGACCAAAAAACTAATATTCCGCTAAATCGTCTCCCATGGAATCTTAAAATAACTATTTAGTAAAGGATATCTTTCCCGCAAAGAGCGCAGTACTCTACGGTGGGAATGTTTTGCGGGATCTGTAGCTGCAGCGCTGCCAACACCAGCTCGGTCACGACGGGTCCCAGGTTCGTATCCTGGTTGGTGTTCGCTTCGTTCAGGTACGCTCGCATCAGGTGTATGCTGTCAAGGTCGAGCTGTGACACGACCTCACCGTTCTGACATCTAGAGGTCAGCAAGGTCAACCGCGAGCAGACGTGGTGGTAGATGATCAGCTGTTCTATTTTTTGGACAACCACGTCCTGAGGAGAAAGTGAGACGGACAATGTTGGAATAAGATAGCAAATTTGATTGTAGACATGAGGCTTATATTGTACATCACAGAGGGGACCAGGGTTTGATTCCCGCCATGGTAGACGTTACTGCTAAGAGGTTTCATGTGGTTTCCCTTTGTCGTTGACATAAATATTGGGATGGTTCGTTGACAAGCCACATTCATTTCCTTCTCTCATTTGAGCATAATTATTTGGATATGGGTCTATATTGCAAATGTTATTTTACAACAGTATATTTGGTAATTTTTGAACTTATTTTATAACTACTCTTTTGTTTTTCACATAGTTCACACACGACTGGCTTGTAACTGCTGGATCATGCCCCACTACTGGGTTACCCAAGTTTGGACACTTAACTAATCAATTCATTATATATTGTTCTCACCAGAGGGTTCTGTTCGACCGGAAACATGGTGTACGGTCTGTCGTCTTTCTTTGCGATCCTTCTAGCGACTGCTGTCTTGATTTTCATGAACCACCGCCAAGTTTTCAGCTCGTAGATGTTCGTCAACACGTCAAACTGCGGCTCGGCAGGCAGCGTTAGGCCGTCAATATTCAGCTCTTGTTCCGCCTGTGAATAATTACAACGTTGTTAATGATGTTACTATGTGGGAATTAGGGCGAGGTGAAATCAGGAGAAGTGAGATAAATGTTTTAAACACAGGTATATTCGAAGTCAGTAATACAGAGAGGTACACAGAGCGCGACCTACCTCGATCGCCTCCCAATAACTACTCACATTTGACTCGGGCTGGGAAGATAACGTTAAACTCGTTCGACCCATGAGTCATCTCAATAAGCGATGCCAACCAAAACTAGCAGAATGCTCGGAGTTCGATGAGGCATCGTTACAACGATTACGTACGAACACGTTACTTGTAATTTGAAATTGGTTGCTTCTTTGATGAATAATTGGTAATTACACAAACAGTTATATTTGAAAAGAAGATATTGATGTTTTCGGAAGTTGTTTATGCAGCAAAACCTCTATGTATCGTTCACGGATCCATCGTTTTCCTGCTTCCATCATTCATATTGTCCCACTCTACGTCCATATAAATACAGTGAATCCTCTATCCATCGTTTTCCAAGGGACCAGGTAAATAAAAACCACCCATGCAGGAAAATTTAACGTTGATTTTTATAAACTGTATACTTAAACTAAAAATTCGCCATTGTTAAAATAAGAATAGTATTTAGAATAAACTGCTACCAGACCAATGGTCCAAAGCTTTAATGAAAATAAATGAAAAAATGAAAATTATATGGGAGTGGGGTAAAAAAAATGAATGATACAAGCAGGAAAACAATGGACCCGGGAACGCTCCACAGAGGGATATAGGTTTCACTGACGATGAAAAGCGAAGCTATTAATTCAACTTTAGTATTTTGATACGGCATGAAAATAAAATTCAAGCCCTGTATTTTTCTTGGTCCCTTAAAAAACGATAGTGATATCATTACAGATGAGAATAAAGAATATATTTCCGACGTTCTCACCGCTTTCGATAAGATCATGCTTCGTACGAGCTCCAGCTGATCGTAGCACTGCGACAAGTCAGCGGTGGGATTGTTCATCACGACGGACATCGGGTTTACCAACCCCGTGACGTGGAAAAAAGTCACCTGCGACGGCACCGAGTTGCTTACGTCGTCAGTGCTGGCAACACAATAACACAAAACATTGTCATTCGAGTCTCTACGTGCAGTACAGTAAATCATGTTAATTCAAACTCTGATAATTTAAATGTTGCTGTAAATCTAACGATGGTTTTCGTCCTTACAGAGTTTTGGCCAGTAAGATAAATGTTGAATTTTTGGATAATTACTGAACCATCATTAAGGAGACCGGGGTTCGATTCCCGCCATGGTCGACCATCCTGATAGTTTTTTTTTCGTAGTTTCCCTCCATTATTCAGGTTAATACTGGGATGGTTCCTCGACAAAAGGTCACGGCCAACTCCTTCCCCCACTATACACCTACTAAAATAACCTTCTATCTCATCATCCTATCATGTCATTTATCATTCACCTGATGCCAATAGATCGTAGTCATCAGTACAGTATGACGTTGTACCCAATTTAAATAAATAAATAAATGCATTTATGGTAGCTGCCCCGGTGGCTTAGTCAATTATCGCTAGCGGTAGAAATTGAAGTCAGGTTGGGCGTGGGTTTGAGTCCCGCATAAGGCATGGGTTTTTGTAAAACGTCCTTTCATCTATTATCACTTCATTGTTTCATTATCACCCACTCATTCATATCCCCGTATAACTTAGCTGTTGGTGGGGTCGTTAAGCAGCATTAATATAAAGAAGCATGTATAGTTTGCTGTCCTGATTCCTTGAACAACGATAGACTGAGGTGTCACTTTATTCACGTAATACCGAGACGCAGTTCGTACCTGTTGAGTACAGCCCAGATGGCCTTGCCTCTCGATCTTGTCACGCCGCGGTTCCTCGTGTTGGCGAAACTGCAGGTCAAGGGCGACGACGTGACCTTCAGCTCTCCCACCGCCCCCCACTGCACTGTCACCAAGTGGAACTGCCCACATTCCGTTGTTATGACAACCGAGTCTTCGTTCAGCACTGTAACACCTACAACAACAACAACAACAACAATTGTAATCATGTTTGTTTTTTCTTCTACATGTTGGCATTTCACGTTTTCATTTTTTATTGGGTTTAGCGACGCACTGTAATGATAGCAAAGATCTACTGGCGTCGGATGAATGACTAATGAGATGATGGGATGACGAGATGAAGGTTTCTTGGGTATTGGGAATGATAGTTGGAAGGATTTTTTTTTTTTATAATGTTGCTTAACGACCTCACCAACAGCTAGGTTATACGGGGGTACGAATGAGCAGATGATAATGAAACGATGAAGTGATGATAGGTGAAAGGACGTTTACAAAAACCCATGCCTTATGCGGGATTCGAACCCACGCCCAACGGTGACTTCAGTTACTACCACTAGCAATAATTGACTTAGCCACCGGGGCGGTGGAAAAGAATCAATGAATCAATACTGTTTAATTTCGCTATCATTTTTTTTTTTCTTCTAATTATCGTTGTTCTATCCACGAGCTCTCCACTATGAGTATCTCTACTTATAAACGTCGGTTAGCTGTTGTTCTTTCTTTCCTTTTCACCCAATTTCTCTATTAAAAAAAGAAGTACAGTTGATAATGAAACTTGTCTGATCTTTTTTCATTTATTCACACTCATCATCAGCCAAACTTCATGATTCACTGCAACTAAACTTTTGCTGCGCTCAAATTGGGACTATTGGGACTATATTGGGACTATCCAAGATGGATATGCCACTTGGACTTCTTCCATGTTCTCCCAGCTGACGATCATCTCCAGTGCTAAGGAACCTCGACGCCACCTTCTTATTTCCATTCTTATCCATTAGTTATAATCCTAGGCTCGACAATGTCAGTTTTTGTCGATAAAGTGACCGTCTGTCTTACCTCCGATGTTGATGCCGTCGACGTGATGTGTGGCTAGCGTGTAGTCGTCTAGCGAGATGACGATCAGGTAGCTTCCCTTGAACACAACCAGAGCGTGTCGCAGCAGCTCGAAGTGCGTCACGGCAACGCGGTCGCTATCGGTCCACAAGTCGTGCTCCTCGATCGTTAGACTGTCTGGAAAACACACGGCGATATCGAGTCACACAACGGACGTTGGATGAATAATTATAAAATTATTAGAGGACATCAGAACCGTTGAACTAGATTTTAACGAATGATGACGATATTCATTTCCTCAATTTTAGAGAAAACTAAAAGACACCATCTCAATTTTTGAAATTAGAATTTATTTATTCGTCCTACAGAACTCGTCTTTTTTTCTGAGTTGTGACGTAGACATTACTCGATTCTGTTTATGTTTCCATAAGAAATAGATGATCTCTACGTCATGATTCTTAGTCTCTGGAGGGAAAAAATATTTATAATTTCTGAAATTGAGATGAAAATTTCTAGTTTTCTCTAAAACCCACATCTCATCCACTTGCGAACGGAGGCCCGATCTACCATCACCTCCCGGTCACACGGACCAAGCTACCACTGAGATACCAACTTCTCAATCTCAAAACAGAATTCCAACGTAACGAAAGTCATGTCCTACTCACTTGCGTCCCGTTCCGATATCGCCGGCTCCGTCGGAGGTAAGCTGTTGGTTTCCTCGGGCACGATGAACGTCTCTTCGGTCGGCTCCAGACGGCTCTTGAACGTGAACAGTTTCGCTCGTCCGAGACCGTCGCCGACGGCAATCGCGTCTTCCTTGACGAACTTGAGGCTTGTGACGCGGTCGAGACGCGACGGGAAGCTGGCCTCGACGCGGGCAGTACCGTCGCGTCCGACGCGGAACAGAACGAGGTCGTTGTTGCGCTGCGCCGTCACCAGGTGGGTGTAGTCGGCGTGGCAACGGAAACCCCACGCGATGGCTGAAGCAAACGACGACACGGGGATATCAGACGAGTGACTCGATTGGACGAGTGTCGGCGATGACTACCTACTCTTATTGAAACGTAAGTGTACACTTAGATGTATTAAGGGTTGCGTTGGTTTTCTTGTCTCTTATGGAAGATCAACTCCCTATCCCAACAATGTTGAAAATTTTACTCTTTTTTACATAATATTTGATTGAACAATTTAAATTTTTTACAATATTTTTTTCAAACAAAAATAGATTTCTTTTCATATTTGTTTCCCTTTTACAAAAAGCTCGGATGGAATTCTAGCATGGAATTCTTTTTTTTCAACAACAATAGATCTCTTTTCATATTTTTACCCTTAGCAAAAAACTTGATTTTTTTTACAAAATTAAAAAAATCATTCCAAAAGAATAACACATTCCACACCCCGCTAGTACACGCCCACCAGCCCACCTGTCGTCCTCAGCTGATTGGCCCGTAGCTCGACCTCTGCCAGCCTGACGGCGGCTGGCTCGGTAGACCTCAGTCGACGCCACGCCCCCTCGCAGTGCTTCGCCCACGCTGCCGTCAGGTCGAAGGTCGACGGCCACCGGTTCAGCTGCTGACAGAACAGCGACGCTTGCCCTAGGTTTGTCACGCCAGCCAACAAACACTGGGCGTTGGTCAGCGAACCAGATGGGGACCAGCGACTCTGGATGAAGTACGTGGCGACGGGAGTCGTACCTAGCGAACAACGAGTTATTATTCATTTTTCATATTTTTATGCAGGTATTGGTTTAACAACGCACTGTAATGATGGCGAAGATCTATTGGCGTCGGATAAATGAGATAAATGATTGATGAGATGAAGGTTTTTTGGGTATTGGGAAGCAGTCGTGGCCTATATTGTGGGAACTATTCTGGCATTCTAGACTACAGAGGGAAACCACAAAAAACCCCTGTAAAGATGGACGGCGGCAGGTATTGAACCGGGTACGAAAACCCCTCGCCTCCCGGATCACATGAAGCGAGCGTGTTAAACACTATGCTGCATGTGCCGGTTAGTTATTGGTTTTTATCACCTGGCGACCAGGTCACGAAAGCATTACTCTACCTCCCAGGCTGGCTCATTTTCAGGCTACATTTCAATACTTGAATACTTGCATTATAATGATTGTGTTTGTAGGCCTATTATAACATTTATAGTGGAAGCAAATGGATATATTGGATTGATATATATATATATATATATATATATATATATATATATATGTATCTTCATCATAAAGCCTCTGCCATTCACACACAATAGCTGCCATGACCGATGCAGAATAAGTGATTGACAACTGTAATATTTAAAAATTAAAACACTTGGTCTTCAATCACTTGCCAGCCAGGTTATTAAGTCACCACCCTAATCCCAAGCCGGGCTATTTCCACGATATGCTGCACAAACACTTGTTTTTAGATGGCCTCTTATGATATTTATAGCGGAAACAAACGATTTTATTGTACATGTACTTAATATGTTGAGCAATTTACTGTTATTCAGCATTTAGAGGCTAAAACTGAGTCTTCCCTTTGCTGATCGACCAAGAGAAAGAGAATAACAAGCAGCATTTATCTTCACTACCTACTCTACTGTGACCAACGCAACAGCCGAAACGTCTAAAATCTCATGTGTTTTTCATCTCTGTGTTCTATCAACGGCTTTCCACCATAAGTTGGCCTATCTACTTGTGAATCTTGGTAAGCTGCTGTTCTCCTTTTTTTTTTAATGTAGCTTAACGACCCCACTAACAGCTAGGTTATACGGGGGTACGAATGAGCGGGTGATAATGAAACGATGAAGTGATGATAGGTGAAAGGATGTTTACAAAAACCCATGTCTTATGCAGTTATGCGGAATTTGAACCCACGCCCAACGCTGACTTCAGTCTCTACTGCTAGTGGTAGTTGACTCTGCCACAAGGGACGGCCTCTCTTTCCCTTTCACTCAATTCATATAGAATAGTGTAATTAGGCAGAAAATGACCTCATTGTCGACGCGCCTTCAAGCCCTAATATTCATTCAATAGTGTAATTACCGTTGAGTTCCGGAGCTAGACCGACGTCGAGGATCAGCTTGTACGCGTCGACGCGTTGGAGCTGCGAGATAAGGTCGTCCGTGCTCATGTCGATGTGGCTCGCGGGCGTTTCGTCCGGCGGTTCGACCTTCATGCGCTTCAACGGGAACTTCACGCGATCAAAGTCGGCGTCCGGTTCTAGGACCTGCGGAAATCCGGCAGCGTTTCATTCAAACTCTTTACAATATTCAACAGCATTGATCGATTATTGTTTGCTTAATGACCCCGCCAACAGCTAGGTTATATGGGGGTACGAATGAGCTGGTGATTATGAAGCTATGAAGTGATGATAGGTGAAAGGACGTTTACACAAACCCATGCCTTAAGCGGGATTTGAACCCACGCCCAACCGTGGCTTCAGTTTCTGAACCGGTGCCTCAGCTAACTGAGCTACCGAAGGCGGCTTTTTTTCTAAGAGAATACAAAAATTCCAGGAATGAAAATTCTTTTCAATTCACCACCCAAGTTGGTTTTCGCTGCAAGCGACATCGAAATCTAATGACTTATCTTCCTTCTTACATCTTGACATCTCTGGGGAATCAATTTAGCAAAATTTATTCATTTGCTGAAACTTTCAAACTGTAAGCTAATAAAATTCAACCAAATACATAAACACACATATTTTAATATATATTGAATCCTCGTTGGGAATTTAAATTTTGATACACTGTAATTCAAATAATAGTTTCAGTTTCTACAGAGTTTCCACCCATAAGCTATATTTTGATAATGCAAACTTCTTTCATTCAAAATGTGAAATTTTGGGTCCACTAAATTACGAATTGAAGAGGGTTTACTATACCTACAAGACAGTCAATGAGAGAACAACGTATATTTAGAACTTTCCCAGTTATAGGACTAGACCCTAATACAAAAAATACATAATTTTTAGATAAATTCATGTCAACATTTAGGTCGCAAGCTAAATTGTTGTACGGCGCAACTCATATCAATTTGAAGGTGTATAAATAATTTAGTATTTTGCTAAATATCGGCTTCAAGTCTCGTCACAAATACCATTACACAGAACACAAAACGCAAGAGTCAACACGTTAGAAACACTTTCAACTCACCTTGAATCATTAACGTGTCGTTACTTGTTGATCAGCAAGTCAGTGTTACCATAACGACAGCACGCCCAAACGGTTCCACTGTCGTTCATCGCTCGCACCTCGATAAAACATCACTCGTTCGCAACTCGTAATAATTCAAGGTAAGCTGGTGGTGATTCTTCATATTACTCGGAATACATTACTGGGAGTTTCAGTTATTAAATAATCTACCGGATTAGGTTGGGACGGGAATTTGATATGCCTAGACGAAGCAAATGCCCAGGTTATTGGATACATTATCAATATTACCTTTCAACATTTATTTTACCTCGTTAGGAAGTTTGTTTTTCAACTTATTTTACTTTTTAGAGGTAGTAAGATCACCCTTGTGGTGCCCCACCTGAAAATCATACTTTTTTAGCCTTGGTATCTCTTGGGTAGCATCGACTTATAATTAAGTTTACGATATTACCTGTGAATAGTTTCCAGAACGATCTAAAATCTTCCATCCATGATGATCACAATTTTTTTGTTCGTTCTCGACGGATATGAATCGACTTTTTACCTACCACAAACTACGTCACCAGATTTGGCATCGCCTTACATGTATTACGATATTTAATTTCTGGCCTATCGTATTTCTTTTTCGATTGAATATAATCTTACAATCAAGTTGCTCATGTCGATTTCAAGTTCGTACTCATGCGCACGAAGACGATTAAGGTAATCGAATAAGTAAATAGGACAATACATGACATAATGCATAGATATATAACTGGTATATTATTAGGTTGGAGGAGCCTCACGTTTGCCCGAGAGAGTGAAGGCATCCCGTTGAAATCTGAAGCCAGACAGGTGCGGTTAGAGCTCCGTAGACATGAGTTTCTGAAAACTTCTTTCCATCTATCATCACTTCATTGTTCCATTATCACCCACTCATATGTATCCCTAATAACCTAGCTATTATTGGGGTCGTTGATCAAAATTTTAGAAAAGAATGAAGAAGACGACTGAAACAAGATATTAATAAATATGTTTTATTATCAACTCAAAACCTATACAAAACAGATCAGACAGTTCATAATTTGTATTCACTCTAAAAAAGCGTACACCTAAAATTGTGTGACAAATATAAACATTGTACAGCAAGCGGTATAGACATAGCCTGGTTATGTATACTTAGTTCGACGGAGTTTGGTGGTCAGGACTAACCCCCGATTCTATATGCTAGCAATAATGGACGGGTGTTTCGACCCTCCAACACTACTCGAACAAAGTATATTACCAGGCCTACGTTCAAGTCTTAGTGTAGGTAAGTGCAATAACTGGTCAGGTCTACAAACTACAGAAAAAATACTTGTATCGTCGAGAGATGAATATCGTCTACCAAATGAATAATAGTACATATTAACTTTTGTAACTGTCCAGAAAATTATGCAGATTTAAACGCTCGTTGCTTTTAAAAGATATAGTTCTGTTTTCAATTATGGATTTTATCCTGAAAAATCATTGGCCTTCTGAAAACAACAGCTACACAAATATAATATAACGGTGATATTTGTTTTTGTAATGTTGGTACAACTTACAACTCTTGTGGATACAAGTATAGGCTACCAACTGTACTTTTAAATTAACAAACTTTAATGCAATATTGAGTATAACATACAGCATATTGAAATCTTTCACATGTACGAGGTACAATATTTCTCATCCCAAATAAAAAATAATAAATACTAGAACCCAAAAGCACAGTTTATAAATATTAAGCTTATTATAAATCAGTCACAGAAGAAACAAATTTGAATCTGGATTAGATTGACAGTCAGTTTCGTAAAAAGATAAATGTTACTATTGTACACAATTTTTTCATTTACAAAATGGCTATCACATACAATTGAACAATTCGTCAGGATTAATAGATATTTCAAGCCCAAACATTGAATGATTGATATTTAGTGGACTTAACGAAGTGCTTGAAAACAACATAGTTAACAACACAAAGTGCTTGAAAACAACATAGTTAACAACACACAGTGCTTGAAAACAACATAGGTTGACGTTAAATATTTTAAAGCCACATATTTCATTCAGAAACTGTTTACTTATAAGATAACAAAATGAATAATTATATTTATTTTACAGTTTACAACCTCGTCAAGTAGTCAACATGCTTCGACCGTATAACTCGAAGAATCATTGTTTCATGATAAACATAGTCGAACCATATTTATGGGAGCTAAGTAAGTAATGCATATCGGAAGAGAAACGTTTTACTGCGGAAATACAACTTGCGAGGGTGTTTTTTACGGAGCATGTTTTTTTACCTCAGGCAAAGAGCTCGAGGTAAGCCTAGCAAAGTATTGGTAGTGTGAAGATATTTTTCTTCAAAATGGCTGAGGAGCCCTTGATTCTCTTTGTATGGTGTACCTATATTGTTGTTAGCCACTACGCCTAATGGAGAAAACAAGTAATTGTTTATTAGCTCAAATAAGTTGGCTTATTTCTAATATCATCATTTCACATAAAATGTAGTCATCAACGACAGTATCGGAAGATTCGATTGTCGGAAGAAATAATTATTCACATTTATGACCAATAAAAATAAATGCATAGGCCTAACGAAGGCTGAATTTTCAAGTTGATATAGAATACACATACATTGTTACATTGATATACATTGTTATAGAATTTAATTATAATTTTGGTCACATATACATTTTGCATTTTTCTATCATTTTCTCAAACCACACTTGAAAATTTAGTTATGGCCTAAAGCTAAAGGGAAAAAGGTAATATTATATTAGGTCAGATCTTTTAAAAACCGGTATGCAAAGAAGATTGGAATTCATACAATTCGTTGTTTAAATGTTTATCAAATTTTTATAAGCAAGATAGCATTTAATTTGAACGTGAAGCACTCAACGAAGATTATCACATATAACAACCGTATCACAACAATCGTCCATCACAGTTGGTTTACATGGCGTCGAAATGGAACCTATGAGCCTCTTGGAGCTTCTCCAGTCGATCTTCCCGCCTTTCCTTCCAATACAACACGCCGATCAGAGTCGCGATAAACACGCACGTAGACGTCAGCGCCAACACGCTCATCAGAATCAACTTACTCGGCGTGACAAACAGTTTGACCCGCCAGTTCGGCCACGGCGTAACCACCATCTGCGAGTTGGGAATAATCTGCGTCCATTCTTTGTGTTTACCGCCGACGCCCACGATCAGCGTGTCCACAAAGTTGGGCGTCCGTCCGAGTCCGAATATCACGTACGGCAGAGCTAACGAGAAGTGAGCCGACTGGGACAGTTGTGATGCGGCCGACACCTTGGGTGTCCCTTGAGGTGTCGTGGTTCGGTACGCAATAGAAGGACCGGGAAGACTGCCCCCATTTCCGCCCACCATGACTTTAACGAAGTTTGCGTCGTAATCTAGATTATTTTTAAATGCTTGTACCCTTTCGGGACCGGCAAGTATAACGTCCAGCACGCCGTCTTGGTAAACGTCGTAGAAGGTTCCCATAATCGAGTGATTGCTCAGAGGAGAGAGAACGTCCCAACGTACGACGAACGTTCGTCCGATTTCTTTACAGCTTCCTTGAAGGCATTCTACGTTCTCGAGAAGGAACGGTTGGCTGACTGTACCAGCATGTTGTAGCGTGGCGATAATATCGAAATATCCGTCCATGTTGAAGTCTCCGACGCGTACTGTGATAGTGTCGGTGTAGGGACCACCGTTTGGAGGTACGAAACCCCAAACACCATCCAAGTTTGTAAAGGTGGGTCGCAGATCGACCCAGGAACCTTCGAAATACACGAGAATTGTGCTGTTCAAACATTTCGCATCGACACAGAACGGAATAATATGATCTTGACGTCCAGTTTGGGCTAAATCCATATACACAGACTGTCCAAGAAGTTCAGGGCTCACTGACACTGGGGCAATTATAGTTGTGTTGTAAGTGAATCCAAAAGTATCAACGCTACCCGCCCAGATTTCATAGCCATCTTTTGTGGATATGATAAGGTCTGGAGCAGAGTCATGGTGAATATCAAGGAAAGCGTGGGAATGAGGCACACGCAGCGGAGATTTGTATTCTAGTGACAAGTACATTGGAGTTGGAGAAGTACGATTGTTCGAGAACAACCAGAAAGTTCGATTACCGTTGACATCGGAGCCGAACAGATCTATTATATTATCACGATTGTAATCCAAGGCTAAAGGCTGGCCAATCATTTGAATTAGCGGTGTATTTTCGTCAGAGCAGTTCAACTGAACGGTTCCACCCCACAAGATGTGAACTTGGGTAATAGTTGGTTTCGCTTTACTTTTCCGGTCAATTGCTGTAACTAGAATGTCCATCTTGGAATCACCATCAAAATCACCTGGTACAAGACTAGTGACATGTAGTTTTGTGAAAGAACAACGTAAACTGGGATCAGCTCTTAGGAATGGCTCACTAGTTGATGCAAGTAATACTTGGACGACTGTACCCTTCTCGCGGAGAACAAACATATCGGTAAGTTCGTCAGAATTGAAGTCTCCGAAAGCAGCGGGCATGAGGTCTGTAGTTGAACCAAATACTACGTCCGTGATATTTGACCCCAACACACCAGATGCCGACAAAAGAACCATTGTAAACCAAAGGTAAATGGCACTTATTCCCATTTTGCGCCTGGGTTTGAGCTCTGACATACCACCCTGCTAAAGGAATGTTTATTAGCCTAGATTTTCATGAAACCACAATATCATAATAAACTAGACTTGAGTTAAGAGCTGCAAGGTTACCAGATCTTGACCTCTAGGCGTAGATATACATTATATTTGAGTTATTCAGAGAGGCAGGCCTAGTGCAGGCATATTATAAAGTTAATGCTATGAGGAAATATCATGATTAGGCCTAGACCACTAAAACCTCAATGACTCGACTTACCAAAATAGTTATCCCTTCTCTGGCGGCGATTGCGATTTTGTCATCTTCAGACCAAGATATTGAGAAGGGTGACGATACATCTGAATTGATCTTTAACTGTTGCAACTTTATGACTTCCATTTAAAATAATGTTAATGATTCCATATAAAATTTACGATGATTATTATGACAGCTACAGTACTTATCAATTCTCTTCCATCTTGAGTTCGTGACCCTATCGATTTATCGTACAACGATGTATCGAAGTCGAAACGGACCCGCAGCTGTCATCTGTCACCACTTTGTGTCACCTGTCATCTGTCAAATAATAGCAATATTTTAAAAGCAAAATGCAAAAATATGAGAAATTGGAGAAGATTGGCGAGGGTAAACAAGATCAACCTCATTCAATAATTATTGATTAAAATGCTAAATTATTCAAATATAATATATCTGCTTATACGCGCCGTCTTAGTGGAGGTGCTGTGGTTTGAGCTAATAAAGTAGGGTTAAAGTGGACTAATTTGTCTCCACTTCAGCATGTAGGCCCAGGCAATGATATTATAGGCTAGAGAGGCCTCTCTCATATAGGCTAGGCCAGTCAATATGCATATTAGGAAGTTAGCACGTGCAGCAGTACTAATTTTGTGGTCTATATAGGCCCAAGCTAGAAACAGTTAGGCCTATAACGTAATTTCACTTTTTGCTTTCAGGCACGTATGGCACAGTATTCAAGGCAAAGAACCGTGAAACTCACGAGATCGTTGCATTGAAGAGAGTCAGATTGGATGACGATGATGAAGGAGTGCCATCATCCGGTGAGTGTGATCATTGAGTTTGTAATGTTTACAAACTCAATGGTGTGATCAATGCCGGTCTTGATATACAGATTCTTTACATAGGATTAACGATCTTACATTGGCCTACCTTGACTTAGATTTTTAGACTACTTGGTCAGCTATCTCGGTGGTTCAATACTTATACCATCCCGTAAGGATATTATTTGCGTTATGCTTATACCTCGTCCGTAGTGACATCAAAAATGGCACACGGAGTTGTAAGAAAGTATTACATAATCTCTCTTCTTGGTCGACTTACTCAATGTTATTTTCTTTCAAGGTCAGGCAGACTGTAAGCGTAGAATATCAGATTTAGACTTATAAAATTGATATTGGTGTAATAATTAACCAGCCTTCTATCCTCTAACCATTGGCAATATTAATTGAGTTAATCGAATTCTAGTTTATCATGCCTGTTATATGGTAAAATATGATACCGGTATTGATTTTGTTTTTCTTATAGCGTTGCGAGAGATATGTTTATTAAAAGAGCTTAAACATAAAAATATAGTCCGACTGTATGATGTGCTTCATAGTGAAAAGAAACTCACTCTCGTGTTCGAACATTGTGACCAAGATCTGAAAAAGTACTTTGACAGTTTGAATGGCGAGATTGATTCAGACAATGTCAAATCATTTATGTGAGTAACCAAAATGATAAATTATGTATTCAATAATCTGTCTGTTATATCATTCAGTTTTTTACGTATTTTGTATCACTGTTGTTTTAAACTATGAAATTCAGTTTGTAAATCTCTTTCGAATCTTTGATTTTAGGTTTCAACTCCTTCGAGGGCTTGCATTTTGCCACAGTCATAATGTTCTTCACCGAGATTTAAAGCCCCAAAACCTACTCATCAACAAGGTACGGTACAGATAGCGTGAACTTGACATGACAATATACGAACATCATAATCCTGAAGTACCGTACTCATGAAATTTTAAGATTTCCACTTTAATTAATAACAATTAGTATACAGTGAAACCTCTACCGGTATCCATCGTGTTTCAAGGGACCAGGAATATAAAACCATCCATGCAGGAAAATGATCCATCCAGGAAATTTACCATGAGTTACATTGGGGTGGGAAGAAATGAATGATACAACCAGGAAAACGATGGATCCGGGAACGATGCATAGAGGTTTCACTGTAATTATAATAGCAATAATTATCGTTATCATTAACTCCGATTAGTCATACTCCGAGTAATTGAATGTAGACTTTTCTTATAAGTAAGTTACAGATCACAAAATAGAAGACCAAATTAATATTAAAATAGATATTACAGTGAACCCTCATTAATTTGGACTCAGGGGTATAAAGACGTTCCAAAACAAAAAAAATCGAATTGGCTAGAAAATATGAAAAAATGAAATATTACGCCAAATGTTATTAAGATTACACACTCAAATATCAAAACAACACTGCTCGAAGCTGCGGGACAATGAATAGTCCAGATATAAAACAATGTACCGGTATGTTTATTTAAATCAAGAACATTATTTACTACCGGTATTTAAGTTTGTTACGCAACACGAATATTAGCTCGAGAAATGTTATAACAATAGAGTTTGTTTCACATGAGTAAGCCACAAGAATATTTTATATCATTAATTAATAATTCTTACCTTCAATCCTGTTGCAGAATGGAGAGTTGAAGTTAGCTGATTTCGGTCTAGCTCGAGCATTTGGTATCCCTGTCAAGTGTTATTCTGCCGAGGTTGTCACCCTGTGGTACCGACCACCCGACGTTTTATTCGGTGCTAAACTATACACGACTTCGATCGACATGTGGTCCGCGGGTTGCATCTTCGCTGGTACGTAGCGTCTCCCCCTCCCCCCCCCTTCACACTCGATTCGTTTTTTCTTTTTTGCCCTCCGTAGGTCAAACAGGAGAATTTTTTTGAATGAGACTTGGCGTGCACATATATCATCAATTTCATCATCTATCTCGAAATTGTCTAGTTTTTAAATCGGTAGGTTCAATCGGTTGAACCTCCTTTGAAAAGAATTATTTTGTTATTTTGAAATCCGCATAAGAATATCCCAGAGGGGAAAATATGGAAAAAATATTTTGTGCGAAAAAATTCAAAATTCAACGCAATTTGAGCACACTTATCGTTATTCTCAACTTGTACATAAATCGGATAAGCCGCTTTAAATATGAAAATTATTTTGAACTTTTTATTAAATCAATTGAAGCTATTAAGAAAGCCATTAAAAGATGATCAACAGGTAAAACCGATTAGCTTGTAAAACAATTTAACTTATCAATAGGTGAATCAGGAAGGCAGTGAGTTGATGGATTCAAAATCAAGCCCCCCCCCCCCCCCCCCCCCCGCATTGTGACAGAAACTTGATGATCGTTATTCTACCCGTAGAACTGGCCAACGCGGGCCGCCCGTTATTCCCGGGCTCCGACGTCGACGACCAACTGAAGCGGATCTTCAAGCTCCTGGGCACGCCCGGCGAGGAGACCTGGCCCGGCATATCCCAGCTGCCCGACTACAAGCCGTTCCCCCTCTACCACCCCAGCATGGGCTTCGGCCAGGTCGTGCCCAAACTGCCGTCGAAAGGTCGCGACCTCTTGCAACGACTGCTGGTGTGCAACCCGGCGCTGAGAATGGCGGCCGACGACGCGATGGCGCACCATTACTTCAGCGATCTCAGTTCGTCGGTCCGAAACGATCGTTAGAAGTTACTACATTCCTGGCTCGACGGTTGATATTAGTACAAAAGCCTGGGACTGGCTGACAGAATTTTTCTGTAAGTAGGTTTTTAAATGGGACTAAAAACAATAGCTAAAAATTACAATATTTTTGGTGTAGATAATTTAGTTTCTATGGTCAAATAGAAAAAAATCAAATCAAACCATACCATAACCCTGCGCTCGAGTCAACATTTGATGGTTATTTGCTAAAAAAAAAGCAACAGTGTCGGGACCCAAACCATGGACCTTCAAAACATGAGGCAAATTGAGGCACGTCATAGCTTCAGGCATTTCATATATATATATATATATATATATATATATATATATATATATATATAGCGTGAGGCACTTTTAGTCACATTTAAAAACCAACTTGTAGAAAACTTCTCGTGGACTGGCTAGTGATTGTCAGGGAGGAGATTAACAACAGTGTATCATCAATAACAGTAATATACAATAACAACAATAATATGAACGGAAAACAATAATCAAGATACTTACCACGTTGATATTCTAGATGGTGAATTGCAAGTATACGTAACAAACTGTGAACGACCGCAAAACTTTTGTGTGATTTATTTTCTAAAAGGATTGCCGTTCGATAGTAACATTGACATCAATAATGAAATTTTCATTCAATATCGATATTGAGTCTGGAAATTATATGAATTGGGTGAAAGGAAAAGAGAGAACAGCAGCTTACCGCGACTAGTAGATAGGACTTCTTATGGTGGTGGTGCAGCCGTTGATGAACACAGAGGTAAAAGACAAACGAGATTTTCGACGTTTCGGCTGTTGCCTTGGTCACAGTACAGTAGGTAATGTAGGTAGGTAGAAGTACTGTGACCAAGGCAACAGCCGAAACGTCGAAACCTCGTGTGTACAAATATCATCTCTGTGTTCTCTCAACGGCTCTCCACCATGAGTAGTCCTATCTACTTGTGAACCTCGGTAAGCTGCTGTTCTCTCTTTCCCTTTCACCCAATTCATATATTAAGCCCCGTGCTATTTTACTAGACATACCGGGTCTGGAAATGATATATTTTTAGTTAGGTCACGGAATGATGAGTCGGGATTCTCCGTGTCTTTCACGTTACCGAGTCTCTCGAGTTGAGCAGCGTATTGTTTTAAAATTTTTAATAGTTATTGAGGCTTAGATTAAAAAAAATCAATATCAAATTTATTGAGTGTTGATTATTTAAATTTGATATCATGTCGAAATGACAGAACATATTGAAATCGAATGGCAATACCCAATTTTCTGTATAATTCAAGTGAGGTTTTGTTACAACATTTTGGTTTGTTCTTTTGTCAGAATAGCAGGAATTTTGTGATTTGATCTTGCTGAAGTTGATAGGAGGTATCGATGCTAGCGTCATGTGCTGTTTATTTTATGTAATTTTTGTAACGTTTCTGTGACGAAAAATTAATTTTGTCTGTTACCGTATGTCAAGTGAGACGTTTTCTGTATGTTTTCTGTTTTGTCCAACAATAAAACGCAATGAAACTTGACGTTCTACCGCTGAGATTCATAGAAGATGTCAGCCACTGATATTAAGATGAGAATTGCTGACGTTTAAATATCGGTGGGTTCATAAACAAGGTCACTATATATTCCGGTTACCAGAATATTTAAAATATAGAAGCCTAGACACACGGTATATAGATTATAGATAAGGTAGTTCTCACAATGTAATGTTTATGTACATTAATAATAATATAGTACATTTCCTACTCAAGTGCTTATTAACATTTGTAATATGTACGTATTTTCATTTTCTGTATGTAATTTAAAAGTAGGTTCAACAAATCTAGTGTAACATTTTACACTTTTTTTTTAGACCCAAGTCTAAAATTAGGTACTGGTAGATTTCAGATCCATGGAACTTAGGGCCCGTTTTACGAATAATAAATTTGTTGATTAAGCGATAATTAGTGGATCAACTTGTTATTACTCTAGGTTACCAATGGTATTTTTGTACCCCAATTAATAATTAGCTTCATTAACACATTTTTATCATTAGTAATATGGGGTCGAAGTGTATTTTATGTAGTTACACCTATAGTGTAACTTGTGAGTATTATTTTTAATTTGTAAATAATTATTCAATATTTTATTAGTGTTCAGTAGACGAAAATAATTTTCCATTTTCCGTCTCCTTCCTGCAGCAAACTTGGTAGGGTATTCACGAGAGATGAAGCTACAGTACTGAGTAAAAGATTGTAAAAGAATTGGTAATTGTGCAAAAACTAACTGAAAATTTTGAGCATTTCGAAAGATGTACGATAGTTTCATTTTAATTTTATCTCATCGATCTTCTTATATTGGGTTTAAACGACGCACTGTTATGATAGCGCAGATCTATTGGCGTCGGATGGATGATTAATGAGATGATGGGATGATGAGATCTAGGTTCTTGGATAATGGGAAGGATAGTGGGAAGGAAACGTGCAAAAGAGTGCAATATAGCTTGAAATAGCTATCGTGTACCAATATAAAGGTGATATTTGTGTTTACCCTAGTTGATGTTGGTATATTAAATATGCAAAGGAACAACTTACCAGTCACTGCCATACTGAATGTCATTATAATCTACTTCTGTCAGTGTTTTATGTCTAGTCAATCTGAAAATGTTTTATAATAAAATAATAGTGAAATCTTGAAGATGTAGGCCTATTATTTTCGAATTACCGTTTCCAAAATTCCTCAAAGTGTTCGTTATATAAATGGCAAAAATACCGTCTCAAATTCTCAATGTGTCCATTAAATAGGCCTAAATGGCGATAACATGCACCTGTTCTTAGTTAATGGGGCTTGTCTATAATCTTCCCTTGAAAATCATATTCTCATTCACAATTTTAAACTATAAATTTAATTGCATAAACTAATTTGTGACAATAAGAGCTAAAGTGGGTGCATTTGTGTCTGATATAATCCGGTTTTAGTGATGTTTACCTACCTGATACGTATATTTAATCTTGCTAAAACCACTAACCTCATACGCTTGAAACTCTCCCACATCTAACCTCTCCTATTCATACCTTGTATTACACTCCTTAGATTAACATCTCTAAGATGATTAAACTATGGAACTAGAGAAGGAATATAATAAACCAGCATGTGTGGCACAGTGGTTAACGAGCTCGCTTCATGTGATCCGGAAGGCGAGGGGAATTTCGGACTCTGTTCGATCCCTGCCGCCATAACCTAACCTAATGCCAGGATGGTTCCCACAATATAGGCATTAAGTACATATAGACCATGACCACTTCCTTCCCACCATCCTTCCCATTACCCAAGAAACCTTCATCTCATCATCCCATCATATCATTAATCATCCAAAACCAGAAACCAGAAATCCGACGCCAATAGATCTTCGCTATCATTACAGTGCGTCGTTAAAACCCAATATATATGGGAATATAATGAATGATTCTTTTAAATAACACGTAACACTCGACACAAAGTCACGGTTCCTCAATCAAGACTAAGGATAGGATCGTAGACCGGACACCACAAGGGCGATTCTGAAATAATAACATACTTATCCTAGGCCTAATATGTACAAATTTATTATTCATATTATTTATACAATACACACACACACACACGTGCACACAACACGTCATTATTATTCAAGAATATATTAATATAAAAGTACTGGGCTAATAAAGTCTACTCTCTTATTTAAATGCTACCACCAGTACCGTATCGGTAATATGTATGAATCATGTTACCTCTTGTATGAGGGCACCTGCAACTGATCGCGCTGGTTCTTTCCATTAGAAACAATCGCCGAAATAGAAAGCAAAATAAAAAACTGCCAATTAGGAAGTGTCTGGTTGATAAAAATAAATTGAATATTGAATGAGAATATATTTGGATTGACTATTTAAAAGACTGATTACCAACTTGTATCTACGAAAGGAGGTCGACAACCAACGAATGATTGTAAAAACTTACGTTGATTTTAGAGAAACGAGTTGAAATGTTCAACGCTTTTCAGAGACGTAGTTGTGTTTCAAATCGTGACTTTCGTCCTGGAAACCGTTGTCCGAAATAAGAACACAGTGATGCAAATATAACGGTGATTTCATGTTGTTATTTTGGTAGACTACCTTCTCCTTTTGTGGATACGCATCTAGCGAACAACAAGAATAACTAGTCTTCTAACGGAAATGATTTTATCATAGATCTTCCAGTGGAATAATGACGAAATCGAACGAGATTCTTAAAAAAATGAGTTTTAGAAAATGATATGCCATTGTACGTAATAGGCTTATCGGAAGGAAAAGGCAGAGTTTGTGAAATTTAAAAAAATGTTACTTGCTGTAAAAAAGTTATAGAATGTTATATTGGAGCTAGCTTGACCTACAAAATTTGATCACATAATTTTAAAACTAAAGAATGCACTGGAGTCGATTTAGGAAAGTATCAATTTTGTCCTGATAACTTTCGAACGGTATAAGAAATTATACTTCTAATACTCCAGATACACAGATCTTACTAGTAGACCTACCTCAAAATGATGCATTGAAATTATCAAGCCAAGACTACAACATTTACACAAGTCCACAGCTAGAAAAAAAAGTTGTATTCAGCTGTTAACCTGTGAAAATTATACAATATAAGTCAAATATTTCTCAGATATGCCAAGTGAGGGTGTTGAAAGGATCTGTCATCATTTTGATATCTTATACCGTTCAAAAATTATCACTGAAACATCGGATCATCGAAATCGACTCGCAAGTACCGCAAGTAGCTCCACTCCTATTGGCTGTTACAATTATACAACAAATGCAATTATCAATTAAATTTAGCCATATTACATCAGTTCCAAATGCCCCTAAATAATTAATATATTCTTAGCCTGTTTCATTTACCCATACCGACCAACGCTTCGTCCATCAGCTCGTCGTCGGTGATGCACGGGGAGGCGGAGTGAGGGGAAGGTATGATGAGGGGGGAGGGGGCGGGGGACTTGACGATGTGCATGGTAACCGATGGCGAATTGGGGAACACAGGCGGGGGGAGAGGAGGCGGGGTGTTCCTCCGTTGCGGCGCCAGCACCCGTTCCGGCACCGAGGTCACCTTCGGCTCCGGCTTGAGCGAGGTCGCGGAGAAGTCGAGGAGTATTTCCGCGGCTTCTTGCGGTGTCGTCGGTCCCGGCGGCTTCGGTACGACTCGGTTCGCGGCCAGCTCGGACGTTAGCAACGGCTTGCGAGGTTCTTCCGGCTTGACGGGGACGACCTTGGGTTCGGGCGGTTTCGCTACCGGGACGACCGGCGGCTCTTTCACGGGTTCCGCCTTGGGTGGTTCCTCCTTGACGACGATCGGTTTCTCTTCCGCCACAACGACGACGACGGGCGGGACGACGACCGGAGCGGGCGGAGGAGGCACTTCCGGTTCCAGCTTCGTCGTGAGATTTATCACGACCGGAGGCGATGCTTTGGACACGCTCGGTAAAGAATTACTAACTGGCGATGTCGAAGTTTTAACAATTTTTTCCTCGACGTTTTTGACTGGAAATTTGACCGGATCCGATTTCGCCAGATCGATTGGTTTGACCTGGTCGACGGTTTTCTCAGTCTTCTTCGAATCGGTCGCATCCTGATTCCTCGCCGACAGTTTCGGTATCTGAAACTTGGTGTCTAGTGACTTGATCAGGCCTTCGACTACTAACGAAGGTTCTATTTTAGCGTGAGCCGCCAACAATTTGAACGCCCTCTCGCCTTCCATTTCCATTACCGGACTGGATTTACCCTTGACGAAAGGTACCTTCTCCCCGGGTTTAGGTGGTCTTTTATCGCGTCTTTCGCCCATCTTTGGACTTCCCCCGGACTTGGAACTCTTGCCCAATATACCAGAAACCGGGGAACTGGACTTCGGAGGCACTTTCGAACTACTACTACTGCTGCTGCCGCTGGTTTTACTTCCGGAAGCCGACGGGGACTTGACGGGAATACTGGAGGTGTGCGGTTTCTTCGATGCCGGTCCGCTGTTCACGCCCGGTTTCAGACCGGTACCCGAATGGATCGTCTTCGGCGAACCCGAACCTTGGCTCGACGAAGACTTCTGTCCGCTCTTCGACTCTTTCGTCCGCGTCTTGTTGATCGTGATCTTCATCCCGTCGGAGCTCGGCTTGACCATGTATTCGCCGGGGGCCTTGGCCGTCGAGTTGGGTTTTATCTCGCCCGGTTCCGGCCCGCAATGCTGGGCGGACTTCAGCTTGTCGACGATCGCCGATAGCGAACCCTTCCGGTTTCTCGCCTGCGGTTGGGCGGCTCCGCCAGGAAGCGTACACGCAGGGTCCCCCCCCTCCACCTGTTTCAACTTGACGCTCGACGACTTCATCTTGGCATTGTCCTTTCGATCTTTGTCCTTGGACGACTGCGTCTTGACTTTCAGCTGGTCTGTCTTGCCCGGACTGCTGCTGGCCGACTTCAACGTGGACATGCTCGGCTTGCCCGAACTACCCAACGAGACTTTCCCGTCGGTCTGTTTGATGCTGACGGAGACCGGCTTGTTCAACCCGTCGTTCCCAGCCACCATTCCCAACTCTTCCCTCCTTTTCTTCCGCTTCTTCTCCAACCTGGCTTTATCGTCGCTCCGGGGCTTGTTCCCCTTGCGATCCCGGTCCCCCGACGGCTTGCCCGTGATGGCGGTGATCGTGATCGAGCTCGGTAGAGCCGCGGCCGGTGTCGAACTGATCGGGATGATCTCGATGCCGGGACGTCTCTCCAAACCCATCCCGGTGAGCACGGAATTGAAAGTGGGCGTCGCCACGATCGGGGTGATGCTCACCGAAGGAGTGACCAACGTTTTATTCTCCAGTTCGACTAATATCGCCGGCTTCTCTTTCTTCACTTTACGTATCGGCTTCTCTTCAAGATCTTCCATCTCGACGTTCGTATCGTCGTCGGAAACCTGCTTCTCGGCAATTATCGCGTCGGCGTCAGGAAACGGATCCTCGTTCGAGTTCTCCATGACTATCTCGCAATCGTCGCTGGTCTTTCGCTTGGGGCTCCGAAACGACTCGCCGGAGGTCGCCCTCCGCTTGCGGTTCTTCTTCTCCGCAGACTTGGCTCCGAGCATGAGGAAGGAGCTGTCGGCGGGCGGCTGGAAGGTCGGCTCGGAGGAGTCGGCGTTGTAGCTCGGACGGTCAGGTTCGGTCTTGACGCGCGACAGGTCGAAGTCGGCCGGGCCTTGGGAGCTGCCAGGATCGCCCGACGGAGCGGCAGGGTTGCCAAGCGAGGCGGATGGACCGGGCTGGGTCTGCCACGAGCGGATCAGAGAGCGCATCGTCACCGGTATCGACATGCAACGCTGGAGCACCTGATTGACAGAAACACGAGACCTGGACGTTAGCAGCGGTTTGAATAAAGACACTTTTATGATCTAATGGAGTTTGAATGTTCATTAGTTAGTATAGGATAGTTATGCAGAATAAAACCTTAAAATATGCAAGAACAAATGGCAAAATATGCAAAACATAAAAAAACAAATGAAAAGCTATGTGAAACTTCCAAGTTTCTATTTTTTTAATTTCAATTTTGACAAGTACCGTGTGTAGTCCAGCAGTACACTTTTTCAACTATATCCTCACGGTATATTATTCTTATGCATTTAAACACGGTATGTATCAAACAATTTATTTTCAAACAGTTAATAACATTTCAAAGGCATTGCGAATCGTCATTGAAACCTAATTTCCGCATGAAATGTGTTAGCGTGAGGGTTAAACCGACCTTGCTTGCGTGTACCGCCTCTCCGGCCGGCAGCCCCGCACCGTACACCGTGCACTTGACGCTGCCGATGTCAGAGAGGTCCAGCTCGGCCGTCGCCAGCGTCTCTTCCAACGGGTGTTCGAAGCTGATGCTCAGGTGTTGCCACGACAACGCGCTCACCTAAACAACGGTCCAACGGTCAGACTAACGCTTGCTAGACCTAGCGATGTAAATTGGTGAATTATGGTTTGTAAATTATGGTTTGTAAATTAGAAAATTATGGTTTGTAAATTACGACTTGTAAATTAGGGTTTGTAAATTACGGTGTAAATAACCAACTGACGTAATTTAAAAATTAGTTGAATTACCGGTACATAAATTATAGCGGTAGATTACTGGTGATTAACTGAAAATCACTGGAAGTTACACGCTTATTTTTCATTTGTATGAATTCACTTTTGTGCGACTGTTTTCAAATTCACTTATTTCAAGAATATTTTTTTCTCAATTCCTGGTAGACCTACCTGAATCTCTGAAACTACTGAAGATACCGTAATCACTTCCAATTTTTTTCAAAGAACAAGAATGTGATCAATTCTTGGTAGGCCTACATAATTGAATGAACCAACATATTCAAAAGTATTTTTAAAATGGTTTAAAAATGCTCGTACATCCATAGAAATGACTGGTGAACCATGGAGTTGTATTGTACTGGAGGTATAACTTCCGTGCTAAAAACTCGACCCACTTGATCACATTAAACAGTGGGTAACGGCGGCCATGTTCACTGCACAAGCTGATTGTTGTCAGGTGTAGACCGACCGACACTTGTTTTATATTCAGTGTCTGAATTCAAAGCCTTCTACAGTCGACACACTGAGAGAATAGGATCCGTGCCGCCACCACAAGAAAACTTCATCGATATAGAAATATGAGGCATTTCACAAATACACTCATTATTGGTTGTTTTTATCAAGTATAATGATTAAAAATGAATATATATTTGATATATATAAATGCATCTTGTGCACTTAAGCGAAAGGAACAGTGAAAATACAGGTATGTTTTATGTGTATTTCATCCTTTTTCTGTAAGATGGTTGGTGGTTCTGTTAACCATACAGGTTCGTGAACAAGCAATGTTTCCATGCAAATCCGCTAAAAATAATATTTTTTCATGCAACAAGATTATCTGTAATTTGAATTCATAAATTTGTTTTGCCAAGTTGACCTAGAAGAATTCAATGAAACGCAATATTTATTTGATTTAAAAAATCAAAAGAGCCGCTATTAGTGTGTATCATGCCAAGCTGATTTTAGTGTTGTCATGTTGAAAATTATTCAGTGCACCAAAGTCCTGGTAGGATGCGCCACGGTAGGAATCTTATTCTCTCAGTGAGTGGACTGTATATTATTACATAGTGCGTAATAATAAAGAAGGGCTTGCCTTTTATATTATCACATAATTTGTGATAATAAAGAAGGCCTTGCTGAATTACCAATGTGGGAGTAGGCCTAGCTCCAACTGGCAGTTGAAAAAAAAACATGGCCGCAGTTTCGAAGTAACCGAAAGTAGGGGATCTGGTACACAGCCCATCGCTGAGATAGACCTCCATATAATACACAACTCCATGGTTCAACGACCCCTCTAACAGCCGGGTGAACAGGTTGGTGGTTACCTCGAACATGGTCATGGCCTCCAGGTCCTTGGAGGACGACCGGATGCAGCTGGAGATGAGAGTGTTGAGCAACGCTTGTTGCCGTAGGAACACGAGGATCTGCGGCACGTGCGACGGGTGGCCGAACGGGATCGACGTCACAAGAACGCCGTCCAGACCTTTCGTCTCCGTCATGAAGTAGCAGTGATGTTGGTCGGGCAGTGACTGCAAGCAAACACATTTTCATTTTTTTTTTTTCAATGTTGCTTAACGACCCCACCAACAGCTAGGTTATACGGGGGTACGAATGAGCGGATGATATGAAACGATGAAGTGATGATAGATGAAAGTACGTATACAAAAACCCATGCCTTATGCGGGACTCGAACCCACGCCCAACGGTGACTTCAGTTTACTACCGCTAGCGATAATTGACTTAGCCACTGGGGCGGCCATTTTCATTTCAATTGTCTTTATTTTTGTTGCTTGATACAGTGAAACCTCTATCCATTGTTTTTCAAGGGACCAGGAAAATAAAACCATTCATGCAGGAAAACGATCCATCCGGGAAAATTTGTTTATATCGGATTGGGGTAGGAAAAAATGGATGATACAAGCAGGAAAAAGATGGATTCAGGAACGATGCATAGAGGTTTCATTGAGGATATTCAGATTTTAGTATGTCTAAAATATTCTGCTCTTTTTTCTCGTGATTTTCAATTTTTTTAATTTCTTGATTTTTTTTTGTATTTTTCATGATTTTTTTTTTCAAAGTGTACACCAGATTTTTCCAGTCGTCAACTCCTCGGGCGTCACTCACCACGAACAGTCCCTTCCTGGTGTCTAGGACAGCGTTCTGCGACGCGTGCCTGGCGATGAGTCCGAGCAGCGGCTGGGGGGGCGTCGCCGCGTCACCGCACTCCATGTCGGTCAGCTGCGAGATCTTCTGGACGAGTGCGAGGCAGATCGGCATCGGCTCGCTCAGCTTGAGCAGCAGGCGGGCCGGCAGCGTGCAGCTGTTGGTAGCCGACAGCGGCACGTACACGGGGGCACTGACGGAAAACAAGTTTCGTTTATACAGTCAAAGACTCAAAGCACAATATGAAGAGAATCTATCAGCAGGCACGGACTGGTAGGGGGTGCCGGGGTGCGATCGGGCGTTTTGACCGTTCCGGGCTCCTATCGAACATATGATATAATTATAGGGCCTATAGATAATATATATATATAAAAAATGTTGTTGCTCAACGACCCCACCAACAGCTAGGTTATACGAATGAGCGGATGATAATGAAACGATGAAGAGATGATAGATGAAAGGACGTTTACAAAAACCCATGCCTTATGCGGGACTCGAACCCACGCCCAACGGTGACTTCAGTTACTACCGCTAGCGATAATTGACTTGGCCACCGGGGCGGCTAATATCTATATAAATATTTATTACACAATCATAATACACAAATATAATACACAATCATCGACAATCATCAAATAGCATCGAAACTTTGCACAAAATCATTGTTCCCCAATAAAGGCTATGGATGAAAGACAAGATCGAAAGAAATATTATAGACGTATTTCCAACAATTTCCTCTCCCGACCAGCTTGTGTTGCATGAAATGTCGACTCACGGTTTTCCGTTGGTCGCGCGGTTGATGGTTATGAGCGGACTGGTGGGCAGCTTGTGCGCGATCGAGCCCTCCATGCATACGAGCGCCGAGTAGCCGAGGTTACGCGCCACGACCTCCTCCACACTGAGCGTGACCGCCGCGCCCGTCTTGGCGTCCAGCAGGTCGTACGGCGATACGAAGTACGTCAGCTTCATCGCGTGTCCGCCGCGACGCTTCTCAAGGATACCTGCGAGCGAGAACACGACGGAATGACTTATCGGAGATGTGGCGGCAATTCAGAATTTATATATGTAATTGTGTCTGCGAAAGAAGGGCATCTACCAACCTAACAAACATAAATATCGTGTAGCTTTGGGAAAATTATGATTTTTCAGGACGAGGTTTATGATAAGAAATGCAACTGTATTACTGAAGTGTTAAATATTTCAAGTTGCACCCAGATTACGTGATTACCGTACAGATTTTTCACGTTCGTAAATTTGTTCATGTGTCATGACGACATTATCAAAACTGCTTTGAAAAATACAACGGTCCATGTTCGTTCATCATTCTCAAATACTTTCATGTACGGTGCCACACGTGAGAATAAAATCAAATTTGACGATTGAGAATTAAGACCAAGTTTCTGTAAGACAGACAGTTGCGTTTTACATTTTTTCTATCAAAAAGTGTTCAAAATGCTAGCATTTCAGTTTTACACGTGGTTTTATGCGTTTCTCATACAGGCCTATTATAGGCCTACATAGGTTTTATACGTATACCGTTTAATCACTTTTAGATATAAATATACTCATTGCTGCCTGTAGTAAGCTAGTACCATAGTGACATGGGCCTCCAGTCAATAAATATTTTCGATGAATTTGTGTTACCTTTACTAGTTACAATCGACCATCTTGACAGAAGCGAATGTACTGCAGTATACTTTCTTGCTTTCTCTAACACAAATTATATATCAATTTAACTTTTATATTAATTTGACACAAACCTGGACCTAACCAACAAATAACCTCAATTTGAATAAAATCATGTTTATTAAAAAAAAATTACAATATTTACACTAAAAATGAAAATTAGCATTCTCAAGCCATAACCCAAATCACAATAAATCCAAACAGCATCAACATACCAACGGGCGACTTATGAACGAGGTTGAACGGCTCTTTGATCATCGTCTGAACGGACGCCAACGTCCCGAGATCCGTCTCGAGGCTCTGAAGCGCGCTGAACGCCTTACACTTGACCTTCTTCTCGGCGTTCAGCTGGTAGATTGACGCGAGCCCTTCCAGCTGCGCGGTGAAGTCGGTGAAGTCTCCGCGGGACAAGCACGACACCAGCTCTTCGCAGCTCTGTTCAAACCCATTAAACAATCATTCGGGCGGTGGTTATCATAGCAACGCTTCCCATTGTAATCGTACTTTCAAACGTATCGAAAGATTGTCTTGATTAGGCATATGTACCATATTTCTTTAGTTCATTTTTTAATAATATTGAAAATTTAACACGAAGCCGATTGTTCCCTAATTGATGTTAATAGGGAGATAAGATAGGGTCGTTTGGAAGAGGCACCACAAGGACGATCTTACCAACAAGGAGAAAATTAATGATGTAACTAATTTAACGAACAGTTAATGGGAAATGAATGGGTTCAGGGATTAGGCCTAAATGTGAATGTTATTACATAAATAATCAATGATGAGTAGATTCACCAACTAATTGTGTTACACCAAATCTCATTAATTTTGTTCCATCCCTTTGCAATAAGGCTATAAAAAGATACAGGCCAAAAGTTCTAATAATTGGTTACCTAGCCTGGAATATCTCTCAATGCTATCAGTATGATTCAGTCTCAACAGTTTGTACATGGCTCTAGAAATTTCATTATTTTTAAACAGGCGTGGCTATTATTTATGATAGTTTTAATAAGTCATGGTAGGCCTAGGCTTACCTTTCAGAATATCCCAACAACAATAACTTATTATCAGCTTGTTTCATTACCTGAATTTCTACTTTCCCTTCGTGATGGATCTTGACATCTTTGATGGCTCCGGTTGCTTCGAGCACGACTTCAAGGTAAAACATGTCCGACGAGATGAACCAATCCAAGCCCGATGGACCGGCCATGAATTTTAACCTAGAACCAATAGAAGTTGACAATCATTTTGAAGAACACTCAACTTCTGCTTCTCTTGTCTGAATCATTAGTCATGGCTTGTCATCACTAAAAATATTTCTTTGTTTGTATTTACTATTATTTATAGTGGATGTAACGACGCACTGTACTGATGACTACGGTCAATTATATATAATATGAGATGATAGGAATTGAGATGTCATTTTATTAGGTGTTTTTGGATAGTAGGAAGGAGTCAGTCATGGCCTGTTGTTGAGGAACCATACTAGTATTGACCAGAATGAAAGAGGGAAACCACGAAAAAACCCCGTCAGGATGGTCAACCATGGCGGGAAATGAACCCGGTCTTCTGAATGACGGTTCAGTGTGCTAGCCACTCGACCACTCGTCTCAATATGTATGAAAAGAATTGGTTTGAGAAGTCTTTTGTTAAAGATTGGTCTAATTGGAAGTACGTTTTTGAGGTACGAGCAAGAAACCTCTTATTCTGTCACCTTTAACGATGACGTTTAACAAAATCATCACGAAAATATACAGGGCCTACAACTACAATTAATTGAAGACGGTTTTTAATCTTGTCACTTTTGCTCAGTGTCTACCTATAGCCATGATTATAATTAGGTAATTTCAATAACTTTGAAAAATGTCAACATACCCCAGTTGTCTGGTAAGACTTTCAAGTCGTTCGACCATGCCTTGCAGTGATGTTACCTTGATCGAGTGCTGTAATGTGTCGAGACATTTTTGCAGTTGATTTCGCTCTACATTGTCACAAGGATACCGTTTTTCTAAAAGCGCCATGCGCAACGCTTTCGCACTCTCGGTGAATGATTTGAATTGGTTTGCCTTGGATCTGAGCTTCTCCATTAATAGTTCCATTTGCCATTCTTTCGTCTTATCTTCAGCATGAGCTAAAATGACAAAAAGTTCATTATTTTATTATAATAACGTTGGAGTGAAGTCGGTCAAATACAAATAGGCCTAACCCTAAAAAAGGGCGAGCCTTTGCAAGCTATTGACCCCAGCTTGATAACATCAATGTTAACTCACCACCAGGATTCTGGTTTGCGGCTCCTTCTCCAAAACACTTCGTTGTATAAGCCAACGCCATCGAAAGAATAATAAAAGTAATAAATCGGTCCTTATCGTTAGGTATGAGCGACTGTTCGATCAAAGAACGCTGATCAACACAGTTATTTTGACAGCACAAACGCCATTTTGAAGTCGGTAAGGCAGTCACTGTTGTCGTGCCGATAGACAATTTGTTTTATTGGGTTGGCAATAACAGGCACTTTGCGCGGTAAAAAAATGGCTGCCAGTTGCGCATGCGTACTAATTGCAGTGTCTGGATCAACATGTAGCTGCGATAGTTTTGTGTTATCAAATAAACTTGTTAAAATATATGTTTTTATGTGGTTTTGAGTGATAAATTACGTTTTAGATAATGAACATAGTATCAACATTATATACTTCAACGTGTATTTATACTTTCGTGTCACGAATTGTACTGTGAAGTGCGGGAAAGTGTTTTATAACTCGACGTTTGGCTAAACTACATCCCAGTCAGTGTAATGGATTGCATTATCTTTCGGTAAGTAATTATTGATATAACACTCTTGACACTATCATTAAGGCTGTTCAACACAACGTGCTCGCTTATCATTGTTGATCAATAATAAATCTTCATTGTAATAACATTAGTTTAACTTATTATACCATTCATCCTTATCATTTTTCATTTGCTTATAGGCTCAGTGCATAGAAAGATAAGAATACAGGCTTGGGAGTTAGGACAAAGATAATGGAACTTCCAATTTATTCTCGTAATAAGAGAATTGCATCTATAATATATTTTAGTGGTCTCAAGTGAGACTCGAACCTGGACTGCAGAGTTGTGACAGGTGTGCCTGGGTATGTCACAATCACAGTCCGGGGGCCAGCTCGTGAGGTCATACAAGTATAGGAGCCTGCTATGTCATTTATTCATTCAACAATACACATTACATTGTACATAAAAATACACATCCATTTGAAATACATAATTTAATTCATAAGATTCTAATGATTTGTAGTGTAATGAATCAATTCCCCCAAATCTGCATCTGTCACATTGGCTAGTTTGACAGAATGACAGTTTCGGCGTCACGCCCACACTCGTTTTTAAAAGCCATTTCATCGGACATAAAATGTCAGCTGATATTATTAGGCCTACCACAACATTTCTGTATTCATTAACATAACCATAGACGAAATATATACTGTACATATAACTTATCTTAGTCTATCTCTTAATTTATTTGATTGGATTGTAGGTCTAGGTCTCGATGAAATGATATCTCCCTATTGTTAATGGGTCTGGGATTCGAGTCTCGCCCAGACCTTGGAAATCGACCTTGTATCATCCCTGACCTCGCTCGATCCAATACTAAAGATTATCCAATAACTATAAAGTCATCTCTTTTAATTATAATAAAACAGTACGAACAAAAAATTGTTTATTATTGTTATAAATCGATGTTTATTCCGGGGTTATAGGTCGCCGATCTTCTCCCATTCACGCCGCCAATAATAATACGCGCTATCACATTGAATCACGCGAATCCTTATTATAAAAATCTATTTATAACTAATAGCTTTGTCTTCTTCTACGTGTACGTGTGAAAGAGAGAGGGAGAGATAAACGTAAGAAAAAAAAGAAATACAACTTGGCTTTTGAATCAAAGTCTGGTGCCAGCAACCGCCGGCCCCGGCATTTTATTGGTTTTTATCCTCGCGCTCGGTTCGGATCATGGGGTGCGGGGGTGAAGGAAGCCTACCAGGGGGGGGGGGGGGGGGGGGTAGGGGGTAACGCGAATCAAAGTTTGCCTGTTTGGCTGTGGGAGTTTGTTATGACAGTTGAGATATTTTATTGTGTTGGCAATGTTTCAAAGGGAATAGCGAAAGTAATATTTCACTGCAGTTGGATGTGTTTCTTTTTTGGCGTTTCTTGATGTTTTAAATGTCTCGGATGAGTCGTATCTTAAGGTGGAGTCTTTTGAACCAATGACCTTTCAAATAACACTTGAATGTTGTATTTATGTGTGAGCGATTTATTACCATTGTGTCAGTGGCGTAAATGTCGGCGGTGAAAGGGGTGCAGTGGCACAGGGGTCCACGGCTAAGTTTACCTTAGGGGGGGGGGGGGGGGGGGAGGACTGAGGCTAGCGTTATTTGCTAAAATTATAATTTTTAATCTACATTGTTTTGGGACTATAAACGAGCGACTCAGTGCGTGTACAATATTTTATTGATTGAACCAGAGAGAGCAAGGCGGATTAATTTGAGTGATGCTGTAGATATTTTTGAAGACCAAAAAGCAAGGCGAAGGAATTTTAATAGCATCAATGAGTGAATGAAATAATTCAATTAATTTATGTGCAATGAATAGTATTCTATGTTGTTTTATAGAATGAATAATAATAAAAAAAAATCAGAATATTTGAATCATATTTATATTGAAGTAAATTAGAGGCACAAGGGTACTTTTTTGAGTGAAATATGGAAAAAGGAGGAGGGCTCATTTATACATTTTGCCTTCATGTATCGTCGTACTTTGTTACGCCACTGCATTGAGGCGGTGAGGAATGCATGGAGAATATTTATAAATATAACTGAGAGTTGGTGAACTGTTGAAGGACTTCTACAAACCCTGTAAATGCTAGTAGGTACATAAAGTAGCTTATCGACACTGCAAGTAACAACAGTATGCACTTCTAAATGCCCCCAAGACCTCTATTCCTGAGATAAATGAGATGTGAGAAAAATCAGTGAGAAAACTATCTCATTTAATAATGACATATTTCGTCTCATATTTTATGTTTTCTCACTCATTTTTATCTTTCTCACATCTCATTTATATCAGAAAACTATCTCATATAATAATGACATATTTCATCTCATCTTTTATGTGGGATACTCGTTTTCTCACTCATTTTAATTTTCTCACATCTCATTTATGTCAGGAATAGGGGTCCAGTATGACCGACCAAAACAATACACTGTTGAAAGTGTAACAGTATTAATAAATGTCATTATTGCGTGCGCTTTATTTTGTAACTTTTCAAACTTTTCATAAGTCCAAGTGTTTACCACTAACAGCGTGTTTGAAACTTTTTCTGCCGAAGGTTACAACAAGGGATGAGAAATTGAAAATTTGAAGAAAATTTTCAATACATTGAAAATTTCAGTACAAATTTCCGAAAATATCCAAATCATTGAACTTTTTCTGTGAATGCAACCGAATTCAATGAACTCACCGAATTCATTCCATTGAATTTTTTTCGATGATTATCAAAAAATGAGCTTCATTCAATTCACTGAAGATTTTCAATGCAAATTTATTGAAATTTCCTTTTCAAATGGAACATTTTCAAAGGACTTGTCAAATACGACAGAACAATTAGGAGTATTGGTTCCACTAAGTGATCGACGAAAGTTACCTTAGTGAGGATCATTTGTTCAAAAACTTATACTAAAATAGTTTGACGCTTTAGCGGATTCATTGGTACTGATAAAATTGTGTTTTTTTTTTTTTTTTTCCATGTTTTTTTGCGGTTTCCACAGGTCAAACGGCTACATCTATCAACTTCAAACTTTTTTCAATATGGTTCCTCATCTAACTTAGATCTGTATAGTTTTGTGGCATTATCGGGTGGTAACTTTTTTTTTATGAATTTTAGAAATTTAAAAAATACCCATCAGAATAACACAGCGGAAAAAAAAAATATGTTCATTTAAAAAAAAAATGAAATTCCGCGTGAAGTTGAATTACATTTCGTTACACATTTCTACAAATTTTCAGCTTGATCGGGTCAGCCATTTTGAAGAATAAACATAAAATGTGCTAAATTGGTACCACTCGAAGCAATTTTTACCCATAATATTACTATTCGCTCGTCTAACAACGCATATGGCGTTTTCCTAGTTCTCGTCTAAATACTCATCATTTCTGCTTTCATTGCAAGTTTTATTATAATGTGGTGGTTCAGCAAATCGCCCAATTATTGCTACGATGCAATTCAAACTCTAGTTTCTTCTGTCACTACTTGGACGTATAGGCCTATATCACCAAACAGTAATGTGTGAAAAAGCTTTTGAAAATATCCATGAAAACTTACATCACCATAGTTACGACACATGCTACACGGTAAAATTATCGTGAGTGGTCGTGATTATCGTGATTGAATTAACCTGATTGGTCAGTACTAGGAAAACGCCATATATGCGTTGTTAGACGAGCGGATAGTAATAGTATGGGTAAAAATGGGTAAGAACTGCTTCGAGTGGTACCAATTTAGCACATTTGATGTTTTTCCTTCAAGATGGCTGACCCGATCAAGCTGAAAATTTGTAGAAATGTGTATCAAAATGTAATTCAACTTCACTCAAAATTTCGTTATTTTGGAAAATAAAAATATTTTCTTTTTTTTCCGTCATGTTATTCTAATGGGTATTTTTGAAATTTCTAAAATTCATAAAAAACAAAGTTACCCCCCGATAATGCCACAAAACTATAGGGCATACAGATCTAAGTTAGATGAGGAACCATATTGAAAGAAAGTTTGAAGTTGATAGCTGTAGCCGTTTTACCTGTGGAGAACCGACAAAAAATATATAAAAAACATCAAAACGAACACCAATTTTTTTTAGTATGTCAAATTGAATCCTCGCTAAAGCTCGTCTAACCAGAAACACGTCGCGTATTGGTAAAACCAGCTCATTCGTACCCCCAAATAACCCAACTGTTGGTGAGGTGGTCGAGCAAACAATACATTATACTGATGCTCGTCTGTTGTACGCCTACGCGAGGCTCGAGGTATTTATTGCATTCGACTCGGTTGCAGTATAGTATTTATAGATATCTTCCGCTGGAAGTAGAATGCATTACATTGCATTTAGCGATATTACTCTTGCATAGTGATGTAGATTTTTATATAAAAAAATTTCGTTGAAAATTTTCATGGAAATTTTCGAGAGCTTGAAAATTTCAAATTTATTTTCAAGTCGATTTTTTTTGTTTTGTGCGTGGTTACAGAAGAAGTTGGCGTTTGAATTCACTCTTTGCAATGATTTGCTGAACCACCACATGCATATTTGCAGTTTGCATTTAGATACAAAATGGTCAAGGATAGGGAAAATAAATTAAATGTAGATTGGACCAGTACTCCTTTGTAATGTCCCATTTGAAAAGTAAATGAGGAAAGATGTTGGAATTTTTTTTTTGAGAATTTAAATAACTTCCATTTACATTGAAAATTTAAATGATTGTGCATTGAAAATTCATTAAAAAAAATTATTAAAATGAATTCAGTGAATTCATTGTATTCCATTGGATTCATAGAAAATTTTCAATGAATTGAACATTTATTGAAAATTTTCATTGAAAATTTCAACAAATTTGCATTGAAAATGTTCAGTGAATTAAATACTTTCTGAAAATTTTCAATGAATTGAACATTTTCTGAAAATGTTAAATTGAAAATAATCAACGTTCCATCACTACTCGTGCAGTTGCGGTCTTGTGTCAACTTGGGGGATCAGACGTGCATTATATTCCGACTTTTCTGTAGGAGTGTAGGAGCCCCTTGAAGATGTCAACACAATGCCGATGCCAACGTTAACAAAACGATTACAGAATATTTGTTTGTCTCGAGTTTTGCGATGCGAGATAATTAATAATTAAGTTAGTTGGGCCAGTATCAAGACCCACAAGTGTATCGGGGTCGTTGACCTGTACACGTCTGATAGGTTAATTGAATAGGAAGCACAGCTGTAGTCGAATAGTAGGTGACGCTCTTTCCCAATTTAACGAAAGACAACCCTATTGGCATCGTCGTCGTCTTTGTTGGTTTTTGTTGTTGTTGTTGTTGTTGTTACTACTGTCACTAGACGGTCTCATTGTTAACATTGTGTACGTCTTTGTTGTTGTTGTTGTTGTTACTGTCACTGAGACGGGTAGTTGTTGTTGATGTTTTTGTTATTGTCACTGAACCGGCACAACGCGCTCGCTTCATGTGATCCGGGAGACGAAGGGAATTTCAGACCCGGTTCGATCCCCGCCGCCGTCCATCTTTAATTTTTTTCTTGGTTTTCCTCTGTAGTCTGGGCTAATACCAGGATGGTTCCTACAATTAGTCGGCCACGACCGCTTCCTTCCTACTATCATTCTCATTACCCAAGATACCTTTATCTCATCATCCCATCATCTCATTAATCCGACGCCAATAGATCTGCGCTATCATAACAGTGCGTCGTTAAACCCAATATATAGAAAAAACTATCACTGAGATGGTCTCATTGTTACCATTGTTACGTCTCATCAGACAGGTGAACCAGTGGCTAGTTTGCTGAACCGTCATTCAGGAAACTGTGGTTCGATTCCCGCCATGGCCGACCATGGCCTTCCCCCTGCCAATAATATAGTTGAATACTAGCTGGGATGAGTCCTGAACAATAGTCTATACGTTTGTTTCCTTTCCATCCAAAACACCTAAATAAGTGTAACAAAATAACCTTTCGTATCATCTTCATCTTCTTATTTTTTTTAGGACAGTCAAGTTTTAGTACAGTTGGTCCGTTTTTATCACAGTTATTCTGTTTTTAGTACAGTCCGTCAGTTTTTTTTAGTATAGTTGGTCGATTTTTTGGGCAGTCGATTTTCTGGACAGTCGATTTTTTCTTCAGTTGGTCCGTTTTTGTCTGCAGCTCGTCTCTTTTTAGTACAGTCCGTCATTTTTTAGTTCAGTTGGTCGATTTCAAGGCCAGTTAATTTTTAGTACAGTTCGTCAGTTTTTTTAGTTTAGTTGGACGATTTTTAGTACAGTCGATTTTTCGTACAGTTAGTCTGTTTTTGTCACAGCTAGTCTCTACTTAGTACAATCCGTCAGTTTTTAGTACAGTCGGTCTACTTTCAGGACAGTTGAGTTCAAGTACAGTTGACACATCCCCCTTAGTAGGAGAAAGTGAAGGTTACGTTAGGGAAGGTGCGAAAACCTTGAAAGTCGAGAGGTTATTTACTCTAGACCGACATATCCAACCCATTTCAACATTGTCCCATCGCTACCCTGTGACCGCCGTGCTACGAACCCCGGCCGCCGGGTCGCTCTCTTACGCACAGGGGGCCCATAACTACCGTCTATCCAATCTAAAAGCCCCGGCCTTGTCTTCTCTGTAATGTCAGTGTTGGCCGCCCCCGCCCCGCCCCCACCGCCTTCCGCACGCGTCTCGATCGATACAGCTTAACTGTCAGTAGGTCACCCGCCCGCCCGCCCCGGTAGGATACCGCCCCTCATACCACCCCCCCCCGCATCCTTGTTGTCGAGGACTAAACGGGGACTAATTGTTCTGAGTTAATGTGATACGGCTATTAAGGAGGTAGATAAATTAAGATCATTGTTCGGTTTTGGAAATTAGTAGTTTTGAAAATGAGAAATTGATGGTGTTAATTTGTGGGCTTCGCGGTGATTTTCAATGGAGTGGGTGTGGTTAGGGTACAGGTAAGGTTGGACACCCAAACCCATGTTACACAACCGAGTCGACTTTATTCCGGTATACGCTCTTCAGGCGCCCCTGAAAAAGTTTCATGAACATTGCGTAGGATTGAGATGAAAATCAATGTGTGTAGATTTCTATCACAATTAAAGGACATCACAACCCTGAAACTAGAATTTAACTAATTATGATGCTATTTACTTTCCTAATACCAGATCACTAGAAATTATCAGCTCAATTCCAGACATGATTGATTAATTTTTTGTCCTCCAGAGATCATGAGATATGACGTACCGGTAGATATTACCGATTCTGTATAGATCATGAACAGAATCGAGTAATGTCTACGTCACGACTCGGAAAGAAAGCCGGGTCCTGGAGGACAAATGAATAAATTGTAACTTCTGATATTGAGATGATGATTTCTAGTTTTCTCTAAAATTATTAAAATAAAAATCGTCACTATTTGTTGAAATCTAGTTTCAGGGTTGTGATCACCTTTGATCAGACGAGCTTTAGCGAGGATTCAATTTGACATATTTTTGAAAAAAATTGGTGTTCGTTTTTTTTTTTTTTTTTACTTCATGTTTTTTTGTCGGTTCTCCACAGGTCAAACAGCTACACAGCTATCAACTTCAAACTTTTTCAATATGGTTCCTTATCTAACTTAGATCTGTATAGTTTTGTGGCATTATCGGGTGGTAACTTTGTTTTTTATGAATTTTAGAAATTTCAAAAATACCCGTTAGAATGAGGCGTTTTTTTTTCCAAAAAATGAAATTTTGCGTGAAGTTGAATTACATTTTGATACACATTTCTGGAAATTTTCAGCTTGATCGGGTGAGCCATTTTGAAGAAAAAACATAAAATGTGCTAAATTGGTACCACTCGAAGCAGTTTTTACCCATTTTCACCCATACTATTACTATCCGCTCGTCTAACAACGCATATATGGCGTTTTCCTAGTATAAATACCTTGCTCTGAATATCTAGCTAGGTTGAGCTAGATGACGTCGTGTGATCTAGCTTATTGTATACTGAACCGTGACCGAGACGACATCCCAAGGCCGGCATGCGAGAATTTTTTCTGGAAGTCGGTTTTTAAATGGGACTAAAAACAATTTTTAATAATATCACAACATTTGTGTTGATATTTTTGTTTCTGTGGTCAAATTAAAAAACAAATTAACCCAAACCATAACCTTGCGCTCGATTCAACATTGGATAGTTATTTTGTTAGGAGTCGAACCATGGACCCTCAAAACGTGAGGAAGCTATGCTAACAGTAGCGCCACACCGACGTATGCTTACCTATCGCTACTTTATCATATCATACCACGGGTCGGTAAATGAGTCGTGACGTCACCAATCGTGGCGTTCCCATTGGTCACCTTTAGTCCCATTTGAAAACTGACTTGCAGAAAAATTCTCGCTGCCGGTATACCCTGGATGGAACATGTAAACGAGTTCATTGTCGGATAGCTTCGATTATTTGAGAAGTAGTAATACAAGACGGATGACATCGGGAAGATGAGGTGGGTAAAGAGTAAGATTGTGGATGATTGTCTGGTGAAAGAAAAGTGAGTAATTGTTGGTCACACATAAATTAGTTTTCGTTCACGGCTAATTGCATGCATATAGTATTTTATTGAAACATTATATTCCATATATTTTATACAGAAGTGAAAATTATGTTGTTGAAAACTCAATACAGATACACAATACAGTGCAAAAACGTGAGGAAATGTAGTCATAATTTTCTGAGTGAATATTAGACTCCATTTTCAATAATTAATTATTTTCATAATTAGTATTTGTCATCACTACATTCAACATTATTAATAACATGGTAATAATCGCCTTGCAATTATAGCATTGAACCTCAATTCATAGCAGAGAAATCATTGGTCACGATATGTAGACGATGTTTTCCAATTGTGTTCTATCTGCACAACCCTGAGAAAGGCGAATCGCAAGTAGTGCCAGCTGGACAGCTCGAACATGCTTTACCTATGGTATAGAGGGGAGTGCCTACGACACCAGATGGCCCGTAGTAACACACGTAGAGTGCGTTCTTGCGCAGATCTCTAGGATTCGTTTTGTAGACAGAATAACCACAACCAACTGTGTAAGTATTGGCATTAATTAGTTGAGGGTAGTGACCATTAAAACTGTAAATAAAAATATATCATGTATTCATCTTACATAGTGTTGGTAAACACTCTTTTAGTGAACATTTACCAATCAACAGGGTCGTATTACGATATTTTGCGTCCCTAGACCCTAGACCTAACAGTAGCGCCACACCGACATATGCTTGCTTAACACAACTTTTTATCATATCATAGCACGGGTCGGTAAGTGAGTCATGACGTCACAAATTTTGACGTTCCCATGGGTCACTTCTAGTCCCATTTAAAAACTGACTTACAGAAAAATTCTCGCTACCGGAAGTGGCTCTCGAAATTGTCTCACCTGAATGATGCGACGCCAGCTCTGTTGAATCTGGTTACTTCTCGATACCAACCTTCGACAACTCTCGAGAAATCGAGGGGAAGAGCAAAGAATGGCAAGGTGGCTATCGCCATGTTCTGACCGACGGTGAATCTTGCAGAGCGACGGCACATGCCCAAGCTGTTGGTGCATTGGTCAGCCCAGCGCTGCGCGAAACTTGCTAGCTCAGGGTCCCAAGTCTGACCAACAAAACTTTGTAAGTAAAATGAAAATAAATGGAGCGCATAACTAATATTCATTCGATTACACTAGTAGGCTCTATATATTTTGTGATCGATTGGAATTTGGCTTGTCATAAGGAATAATACTGTCGTTTTATTGGCTATAAGGAGTATTCATATAAGAAAAGTGCATTCTTCCATTTCTTATACCACATTTTCTTATTGTGAACGGTCACGCAGATATGCTATCATCCTTCCTGCTTGAACACTACAACCATAATCACTATAACAGATTCGCTAATCAGTGTATCAGTTGAACTGGGCTGCAAGAATTATTCTGCAAGTCGGGTTTTAAATGGGACTAAAAACAATAGTTGAAAATCAGAACATTTGTGTGAATAATTTCATTTCTGTGGTCAAATATATAAAAAAATCAACCTAAACCATAACCCTGCATTCGAGTCATCATATTTTGATGTTTTTTGCTAAAAAAAAAAAGGTAGCAGCGTCGGGAGTCGAACCGTGAACCATCTAAATGTGAGGCAGCTGTACTACCAGTAGAATATCATATCATAGCACGGGGCGATAACTGAGTCATGACGTCACAAATTATGGCGTTCCATTGGTCACTTTTAGTCCCATTAGAAAAATCGACTTGCAGAAATTCTCGCGAACCCAATACTCTCGTACCAATGTCCTCATGTTGGCGGCTGGAGGTTGAGGTCCTGGCATACCTCTGAATTCTCTGCCCCTGGCAACGTGGCTTCTGGCAGCATTGTGCGTGGACACGATGCGATCGCGTTCGACTCCACTCACGAGACGGTTCAGTGTTATAATACAGGCAGGTCCCGGTCCCTTCGAACACAAACAAATGGGCGAGAGTTTTATTAGAGGATGGTTACTCGGGGAGCAATACCCTGGCCATAATAGTACGTGACCGTTATTCAGTTGTACCATTGACTGAAGAGATACTCAAGACGTCCCATCTAAGTTACTTTACAAGATTCAAAACCCTGTCATTATTACCTGAAGTTACGTTGCTCATCGCAGAGCGCTGCTAGCAGTCAAGTTGAAGACTTTGCAAACAACCAGGCAAGGATTCATATCTCATCTTACCGTCGACTGAGCGCAACCACCGAATCGATTTTCAGTACTCTTAGCGGTGAACCACGGTACTACTGGGTAAGAGATGTGGAGGAGGGTATAGATACAAAGGATTGGGGATAAGAGTGAGATGAATCTTAATTTAGCATTGGGTGAACTGTCTTTGTATCTCTTTAGTCTATGGTTGTACTTACGTTTCTCGGGTACTTGCACATGGTATGGTCAGAACACAGACTGCAATACGCAGCCGTAGTATTGGGCGACGTCGTCGGCACAGCCGGCACAGCTACGACAGCTGCCGTTGTCGTGGTCGTGGTTGGAGTAGCGGCCGAGGTTGTCGTTGTGGTGGTCGGAGTACCTGCCGTTTTCGTTGTCGTCGTTGTCGTAGCTGCCGTTGTCGTGGTCGTGGTTGGAGTAGCAGCAGTCGTTGTCGTGGTCGGAGTAGCTGCCGTTGTCGTTGTGGTGGTCGGAGTAGCTGCCGTTTTCGTTGTCGTTGTTGTCGTTGTTGTCGTTGTCGTGGTCACAATGGAAGAGTTGGCGCAGAGACCGGGGTAAACGGTGTCCTTGACGGTACCGGCCGGACAGTCCGAGGCAGGAGCACCAGTCTTGTAGAGCGGTTTGCCCCTGAAGTTACCGGCTGGGCCGTAGTTGCACACGTAGAATCGCTTGAACCAGGGATCGTTTTTGTAAATGATGTAGCCACAGCCTATTTCGTATGTATCGGCCCAGACTACTTGTGTGTAGTGGCCGGTAGCGCCGGAGAACCTATACGTGGGGAGAAGGTATAGTTAGATGAGAGAGAGCAAAGACATCTATGCAGTTCAAAGCGGGTCTATCTCTCTTTGTTTGTTTGGTTGTTTGTTAACTCTTTTATGCTTGCTCCACAGACCGCAAGGCTAACACGGTCCACATGAAACCTTTTCTAACCATAATTCATTATCTAACCTGATACTATAGTTGTTGGGAACACTATAACATTATTACTATTTCATAATGATTCATTCATATTTCAACTGTAAACCATGCCTAATATACTTACGAGACGGTAGCAATGTTGGCATTGCTGTATAAAGCGACCTCGTCATACCAGGCTTTGATTGCCCGAGGGAAGTCAGAAGTGAAGACTTGGACAGAGGACGATTGCTGAGCAACGTTCTGGCCTACTTGATAGTCGATAATCCTCCTGCAAGTGTCATGGCCGTACGTACACTGGTCAGCCCAACGTTGAGCCACGTCAGCGAGTTGCTGATTCCACACCTTCAACAAAAACAGGTCAATCCACATTCTGATGCTTTTACTCACACGATTCGTTCGGGACGGTTCGGTTCCTTGACCCGAGCCCGAGATGATCAGATTGTTCAGATACGCTTATAATTCGATCCGTTTGTAATGTTTCGTTAGCTCGAGCGGTATAACGCCTGCCTGCCGTGCTTTCGGGCAGCGTTCGATTCCCACGTCAAATTTTTTTTTTGTTACTTTTTAAATATTATATAAATGGTTTTGGCACGTCGACAGCTAGGTCATTTTGTGCATAGATTTTTTTGTTCTCAACCGATATTGGAATTAGTCTTGATAACGATTCAACAGGTCTACTTAGACACGACCGAATCAACGAGCGACCACTCGGGCTCTGGCCAAGGAGCCGAATCCACCCGAACTAATCCGTTGTGTGGCCCGCGACCCGATTGTTTACTGGCTCGTTTTGAGAGCGAAGCGTCACAAGCGTCAAGGTGCTTTTACTGACTCGTTTCCTTGGTCGCGTTTGGTGCGTTACGCAAGCAGCTGTATTCATTGACTCGCGTGCTTCGAAAATGAACAGGAAAATGGATGCCTTCACAATGTATGAATATGAACCGTCATATTATCTTCAAAGCTATTGTTTGTCTTGAGTGCATAATAAGAAAATAACTGAACGATTTCGTATTCGATCCATCTGCAAATTAAAATAGTAGGCCTACTAAGAACATTTTTAGCATAGACATATTTGTAATAGGCCACTACATTGGAACATTAACTGAATGGTAAAAGTCCAACAGTGCTATGCAATCCTCGTTACCTTTTCATAACAAAATGACTACTGTCACTTATACTCAAAAAACGATTTCGTTGCTGTTATTATCAATTGTTTCCCGTAACGAAACAATTTTGCCACCGGCTGCCGACAAATCATTTTCTTACCGTGCCAAATGATATTTATTGTGATACCATGGACAATGCTTTTGTTGAAACGTTTTGTAATTAAAACAATATAATTGTTCTTTCGGCGTAAAACAGTTGGCTAGCGAAACTAACGATTTGTGCTCAGTAGCATGCAGATGAGTACTCATGCAACTTTTAGAACAATTTGACATGGATGGGCTGGAATTCGAACGAGCGATGGCAGACACAACCCAATACCATAGAGACACTAATATACACGTACGATATGTCTGTGCTCTTCTAACAAATTGGATATCCTATTCATTTTTTTTTATGTTGCTTAACGTCCTCACCAACAGCTAGGTTATTCGTACTAATATTAGTACGAATGAGCGGATGATAATGAAATGATGAAGAGATGATAGATCAAAGGGCGTTCACAAAATCCCATGCCTTATGCGGGACTCGAACCCCCGCCCAACGGTGACTTCAGTTACTACCGCTAGCGATGATTGACTTAGCCACCGGGGCGACCCTATTCATTTTTCCAAATAATTCAATCTAATATATTCACTTTAAATAGTTTGATTTATATTATTTATGTGTCATATTCGATATATTAATATTGATATATTAATATTTTACTAATATATATTTTTTTATATGATATTCAATTGATGTGTCTGTCGTTTTGAGGTCACTTTGTTTGGTGCTTGATGCTGATTAATTGTTGTGTTCATGAACTATTAGGCTGTGTTTAATGTACATTATTATACCGGTATTGAAAATAATGAAATGGATTTCAAAAAAAAAAAAAAACTTTGAATCTCCTAGATACGCTTTGGTTCGATATAGGCCTACTAATATTGTAGGCCTACATTTCGATGTATATATCGATCGATGTTCGGTATTTTAGTTATATCGACCGGCAAGCCTATTCTCGACTCACGAGTTTAATCATGTTGGACGCCGAAGGTTGTGGTCCAGGACTACCCCTGGTCTCCAGCCCCAGAGCCACCGTGTTCCTCCACTTGTTGTGCTCGTCGAGGATGACGACTATCTCGGCCGCCGATACGACCCGCGCGGAGTACAGCTCGCACCCGACTCCCTGTCAAACAACATCATCCATTCAGTCACTTCGTCACTGCTGTTAGTTGTTTATATACGTATCTTCAAAGATGAAACACAACACAGAGAGAAATCCGTTTATTCGGAAGCTACGCACGCGCACATGAGTGACCACACGGATCCAGCGTACTACTCGATACAAAATATACAATAATTAGAAAAACAATTCAGAAATAATGAACAGAAAATTGAATGAATTCAACGAATTTAACAAATGAAAACGAAATGAAATTTATGGTTGAATGAATGATGTGAAACTAAGCTATATTATTATAAAGATGATTATGGAGAATTTTCGATGAGTCTCTCAAAATGGAAATGATGATGTTGTCAAGACTTGGAGATGAAATTGCAAATTTGTTAAAAGAAAGTCAGTGAAGAATGATGGTATAGCAGCTCCGGCTCCCAGAAACAGGCCCAGAACATCCCAATAGTCCTCCTTGATATGGCATTTCCTTGAAAGATCGGGAATACAAGGTATGTAATGGCTCCTCTTCTCCTCGTTCACTTCTTCCGCCTGGTTCCTATTCAACTCGAAACGAATCGAAATGAAGATCAATAATTTAAAAATTAAAAATTAACGTTACTCATTGATATTATTCGAAAAAGTATGAAGAATATGAAAGAAATATCCATAGGTACGATAGCTCTATAATCAAGGTCTGACAAGGGCTATACATTTCATCTGTGTTCTACTTACGGTATAATTGCACATAGTGTGATCAAGACAAAGTGCGCAGTATTCCGCAGTAGTCGACTGCGCATCTGCATGCATGACCATGGCTGTCGCCAACAAAACAACAGCTGCTGTCACCTTCATTGTTGAGTCAAGTGTATTAGAAAGTTGTTCAACCTGGATGGAAAAAAAATGGAATTAAGTCAATTAATAACTATAAATTTCAATTTTCGATGTGTTCCGGACTTTCGGATACCGAAAGACTTTGATCTGCGGCGAAGAAGTATGATTACAGACAGCACCGGTGTCAAGGTCGATTGTGTTTAATTCAATATAGTCCAGAAATATATATTTCTATTTGTGAAAAGACCGCCTCGAAGTCTTGAAACAACCAAGAGATGCCGCGCTTCAAAACGGTTTCACTGACTCTTCATGCACTTGATTAGGAAACAATGATACCACAACAACGATCATGAACAGTATACATCAACATTTCTATGTTGATAGAAAAAAACTCAATACTCAGGGTCTACCTATTGATGGAAGATAGCAAATATAAAACCCATATTCAAAAGTGGCAGCCGCTCTGATTAATTGAACTGCCGTCCGATCAGTGTGACATCGATTCATTCATTCGTTTCATTACAGCTTTGGACCATTGGTCCGGTGGCAGTTTATTCTAAATACTATTTCTCATTCTAACAATGGCGAATTTTCAGTTTAAGTATACAGTTTATAAAAATTTGAGTAGAGCAAAAAGGGAAAAAAGTAAAAAAAAAAAGCAAAATGTAGTCAAGTGTCATGTTGGAATGTGGGTCAAGAGATTTAATAGAATAGTGTTGAAAGCAGAGTATTTTGGTGAGGTCTCCATTTTTTCTTGGGGGAGATCGTTCCAGAGACGAATGGAAAAGATTGGAGGCTCATGTTGGTGTTATGTCTTGGTAGGTTTATCTTGAGGTTTGATTGTGTCTAAGAGTTTCGAACGCTCGATATCAAACTATATATTCATCACGTATAGCAAAACTCTGTCTTGGTGTACAAAAACCAACATGGTTTCCGTGAACATCCTTCGTGTGAATCCTCCCTCGTCAGCTTCACGGTGCCTTCACCCAGGGAATTGTTGAACAAGTTGATGTCGTTCCCCAAAATATCTTATCGGAGAAATTCTCGGAGATGAACCTTGATACTAAGTAAAGATACTAAGATAAGGCTTAGTAAAATGATTGAGGAAATGGGATGGGAAAATTTGGCGAAACGAAGACAAATAGAAAGAATGTGCAATTTTGTTAGAGTCAAGAATGAATATACAGGATGGGATGAATTAAGTAATAGAATTGGAAAGGGATTAGAAAGAAGTACAAGGGGAGGGATAAGAATGGAAGTGGAAAAAGTGGATAGAGAAGTAGGCAAATATGGATTCATACAAAGAACGACGTGGGAATGGAATGAATTGGAAGAAGATATCAAGAATATAACGAAGATCGGTGATTCAAGAAGAGAGCTAAGAAAGAAATAGCAGAGTATAATTGTATCGAGTATTTTTGATTGTAACTTTATTAGGTATAGTAACCATTACCACCTGTTTTATGAACAATCTGTAATGAATAAATAAAATATGTAAAATATGTATACTGACGTTGTCCAATGTCTCGAAAAATACTTGTCAGAGTGAACAGAGTCGGTGCAAGTAGGCAAATCAATATCCTCAAGAATAAATGTAGAGTCCGACGTTCCTCAGGGGTCAGTGCTTGGTCCGACATTATTTCTGGGGTTCATTGTGTGTGGAATGCAATCAAACGTCAGGCTCTTTGCCAATGATTGCATCATCTATAAAATGATGAACTCTACAAATTACGATAACTCACTCCAGGAAGACTTGAACACCATAGAAAAAGTGGGTGGTTACAAATGAGATGACGCTGAATGTCAATAAAACAACTACGTCAGAAATTTACGTCACAAACAATCATGGATGGTGATCCAACTTGATCCTGAAGAAACCAGAACCTAGTATTGTGAATGTTTTAAAAAACCTCGATTGGGAAGATCTATAAACTAAAACGACACCAGAAGGAAACCAGAAGGAAACCAGAAGAACACGGACTTCCTCAAGGTGTATGTATAAGCTCAGGAGAACCTGATTGGAGAGATCTTTCAAACTACTAAAAAGGAGACCATTTGAGTAGAAAAGACCTCTTATCTAATTGCCACTTCTTCGTCGTTACATCACCGACGTTGATTTGTTTTTCTTCCGTGGCAGAGTTGCTCGTAGCTGAAACAATCTTCCCAGGCAGACACGGAATGACAACATATCAAACAATATTTAAATCGCATACTCTTCAGCCACAAGAAGCGTGTATAATTATAATGTAAATGAAACCGTAAATGATTTAATATGCTCTAAAGTTGAAAATGAAAATTCTAAAATTCTTAATTTGAACAACTGTTACTTACCTCACTCCGGAAAAGTACAGATTCGAGTAATTTTCTGCTCAATTAGGCACCCATATATATGTTTTCCTGTTTATAAATCGACTAATAGAATTGACGTAAATATTGCCTATTTCAATACAATAGCCAATCAGGTGCTGACATATGTATGCACGCCCCATACTTAGCTGTTACTATCAACTACTGTTACCTAATACAAACTACCACATTGATGACAAGGTATTCAAATAATTATAGAGAAATGGATTCCTACTTTCAGACAATGAATTCGTACTGAAAATGATTATAATTATATATATCCATGTAATATATATATGTATATATATATATATATATATATATATATATATATATATATATATATATATATATATATATATATATGCCGATAAGAAAGGATTTCGTTAAATATTATGAATATTTTCAACTTTCAAAAATTGAATCAATAATTACTATTTTAATCTTATCGTAGTTAGGGGGGCACAAAGACGTTTTTCTCGTTCTTATAAGTTTACGTCTAGAGTTTATTGAAAGATGCGTTCATAAAATTTTAGATTAGTAGGCCTAAAAAAATATATAGAAGGCAATATTGAAAAAACTCGTAAATATGTATGTTTGTTTTTGTATCAAAATTACAAACTTCACACATACTCACTGTTCCCTGATTGAGGTAGGATCGTTCGGACCATTAAGGGCAATCTTACCATCCGCAGAAATAATTATAATACAATATGACAGAGCCCCAACTGGGTAACAGTACCTCAATATCAATTAATGTATGTTGAAATTTAAAAAAATGTCACTTCAAAATCACTTTCATTTTCATGACTTGGGCCACTGTTACACTCCAAAAAGTATACTAGTATTGGTTCGTCATGTAGACGACGCCCATCTTTATCAAGAAATAGGGTAAATTATTTAAAATGATGACCCTGAATTTAACTTGGTATAGATAAGAAGTGGCTAGCCTCATGTCTTGAAAATAATCAATCGTTTAGTTTTACTTTTTAAACAAAATAGTTTCGGCAAGATAACGCATGGTAGAACTAGACCATGATTTTCGCGATTAAAAATATTAATTATGTATATATAAGTCACTGGTAGTTAACGACCCCACTAACAGCTAGAATATATGGGGGCACAAATGAGGTGGATATTGAGATGTCCGACGTTAATAGATCTTGGTTATCAATCATTACAGTGCGTCGTTAAATCCAATATAAACGAAATGACAAGAAAATATTGGAATGAATAAGCGCTGATAAATGGAATAGCGTATCTACAGCGGGACTCGAACCCTCGTCTACTGTCTTCGGATTTAAAATCAACACTTCGACTGGATGAGTCAAACGAACAGCTGTGTAGCATTTCATGGCGGTGCTTATAATAACGACCCCACCACCGGCCAGATTATGTGGGGGTTATATGGGACAGTTGGTCGCACTTTATTAAAGCCTACCAGGAAGCGACTATTTTTCCAGCAAATATTTGGAGCTTAGCACTATGTTCAAAATGATAATATAGATCAAGTATCTATTAGTATTTAAATGGTGTCTCGACCTCGGAGTTATGGAAGGGGTTGAGATTACAGAAAACAGAAACAGTCGTTTTATAAGGTTGTTGATATTGTGATCCTAATGTTTACTCTCAATATCAATGCTGGTAATGTCCGGATGTATCACAGAAACGGGTTTCAACTATTATACGTTCCGGACTTTTGGAAATTGAAAGACTTTTATCTGCGGCTAAAAATGATGGTCACACCAGTCCTGGTGTTCAAGTTGATTGATTTTAAATAATTAAACTGGGATGGTAAGATCACCCTTGTGGTATTGGGGGAACAATGATTTTGTATCTACTTTCGATGTTATTAGAAAAAAAATAATGTTGAGTTTTCGGAATATTACAAACGCATCTACTTCTCTACCGTATATTTCATGCATATCGTGTGGTTTCTTGGACTAAAATGAAGAAAACAACCTATTCCATAACCCGTGCTCAAAAAGACACCATTCAAGTACAGTATATAGTTACTTTATTATAGTTCATTCTCATTCATTGTTTCAGCCCATAGTGTTTTAGCTTATGACGACTACGCGTCACTGTAGTATAAGCACCTTGAGTCATGCTATTGATCTAGGAAGCGCAGCTCAAGGCTTTCTTGAACTGATATTGTTGCCTTATTCTTTTGAGGAATCCGCAATTTAACCATCGATGTAGTGATACCAACAGACTAACCATATATTATGGCCATTTGCCTGTCGCGATCTAGCGGATTTCTTTGAGAACTAGATGTGGATAAGAGTGGCTACGGTACCGGTGACATTGTTGAACTTTCAAAATCTATCATTTTCGTGCAAAACAAATGCCAACTGCCAACATAATAATTCTACTGAGCCGTGTATAGCATTGTTGTTCATTGTTATTTTATATAGTTTGATATAAAAGCGATAGTTGCGCTACTGGCAAATTGGACCATGGACTCAGAAATACTTCACTTGGCAGACGCGCGTGGGTACGCCTTCTTTATATTATGATGAAGTCTATTGATATCACTATCGTGACTGAACTATTCAAATGTGAACAATGTAAACATATGTGTGTACATTTCCATCACGATGTAGTGATACCAACTCACTTCATCATATTATAAAGAAGGTGTACTAACTTAGCCTTCCAATTGGTGCATGGCCGCCGTCGTGGAGGGCACATTTCCATGAAGCGCAACTATCGCTTTTCATATTGAACTACTGATCACGGCTCAATAGATAATATGCGTGATGCACATATTGTTGTTTGATAACAATCAAATAATGACGTCATCAATGTCACCGGTACTGTAGCCACTCGTATCTCATCTAGTTCACAAGAGAATCCGCTAAATCGCGACAGGGAAATGTGCCCTTTTGGCTCTGAAGTGACGGCACGAAAACACCAACTGGCTCCCATGTTAAATCATGGAGTTAGTACACCTTCTTTATAATATGATGAAGTAAGTTGGTATCACTACATCGTGTTTCCATTACAATGCGTTTAGTCTACATCGCTCTGAATAAGGTATCATTCTAGGCTGAACCATACGGCGTCAAGTTCATTCAATTTGGGTTTAACTACGCACTGTACTAATGACCACGATATATTGGCGTCGGTGAATCATATATGAGATGATTGGATGATGAAATGAAAGGTTATTTTATTGGGTGTTTTTGAAAAGTGAGAAAGGGTCGGGCGTGCTCTCTTATTGTGGAACCACTCCTGTATTGACCTGAACGACAGAGGGAAACCACGAAAAATGACATTGTGAAGAGGAGGTGGTGAAAGAGCGAGGTTGAGGTTGATTGTTTGGTGAAAGGCAAGTGGTTAATTCTTGGTTAGGCCTACACATAAATGAGTCTCTAATCACTGCTAATTCCGTACATATAGTATTTTATTGAAACATTATATTACAGATATTTTACAGTAGTGCAAATTGTGTCATTGAAAACCCAACACAGATAGATATGTGTGCAAAAAAGTGAGGAAATCTAGTAATGATTCCCTGAGTTTAATGAGTTTGATTGATGAATGATGGTTTATTTTATTGACTATAATATACACATGCAGTTATTAATATATTAATAATTGCCTTTCGATTATAACGTCGAACCTTAATTCATAGCAGAGAAATCAGTGGTCAAGATATGTAGACGATGTTTTCCAGTAGTGTTCTATTTGCATAAGCCTGAGAATCCCGTATCGCAAGTAGTGCCTGTTGGGCAGCGTGTACAGTGAGTCCCTATGATGTAGGTTGGAGTGCCTACTACACCCGCCGCTCCGTAATGGCACACGGTGACCACGTATTTGATTGTGTCTGTAGAACTCATTTTGTACACTGACTGGCCACAACCAATTTTGTGAGTATTGGCATTGACCAATTGAATGTAGCGATCATTTGTACTGGAAGCAAAAATATATCATGTACTCATCTACCTAATTGTTACTATTCTTACGTCTAATCTCAACCAGTTAAAACAGCTCTTTCAATCAGATGTCACGTGAGAGCAACATAACCTAAAAGTTGTTTCCCCAAAGTCTAGTGAGAGCTTTTAATAATTTGTCATCAGTTTATGATATGTAGGCCTGATATAAGAAATTATAGAATTATTACAGTTTTCACAATATAGCCTTTTATTTACAAAGCATCAAATCTTGTTCCCACTGTTGTTATTAGTTGTTAACAAACAATAGGCTGGACACATTCTGCTAGAATGGCGGTCAACCGTATGTTTGACCTAGGCGCTGATTGGTCGATTCCTACGTTTTCCGTAAACTTGAGAAACCAAGTTTGGAATTTGCAAACATCTACGTTACTGCTACTGCTAAGTACCAAGTTCAATGGTGTCGTGAACAGTAACGAGAAATACCGTATGACAAACAATTAGTAAGTTCCTAAGTTTACTGTTAAGCTTAATCGTGAATGGACATTTATGCGGGACTCAAAACAACTTGACCTCAGTTGTTAACGCAGTGCCTTAGTTGACTGAAACACCGGGAGGCGAGAATTTTTCTGCAAGTCGGTTTCCTAGTGGGACTGAGAACCATAGTAAAAAATCACAATATGTATGTGGCTAATTTCGTTTCTGTGGTCAGTTGGTGAAAAAATAGACCTAAACCATAACCCTATGCGCAAAAATCAACATTTGATACGGTAGTTATTTTGCTAAAAAAAGTATCAGTATCATTCAAAACCATATACCTTTAAAACGTGAGGCACTACCACTGTACTACCAGTAGCACCACTTTTTTTCTAATGCTCATCGACCACACCAACAGCTAAGTTATACGGGGGTACGAATGAGCGGGTGATGATGCAACGATGAAGGGATGATAGGTGAAAGGACGTTTCCAAAAACCCATGTCTTATGCAGGACTCGAACCCACGCTCAACGGTCACATCAGTCTCTGAAGCGTGCCTCAGCTTACTGAACTAACGAGGGCGGTGAGTAGCACCATGATTGTCCTACGCTACTTTATCATATCACAGCACAGGTTGGTAACTGAGTCATGACGTCACAAATCTTGACGTCCCCGTTGGTCACTTTTAGTCCCATTTAAAAACCGCCTTGCAGACAAATTTTCGCCAACGGAAGTGGATCTCGAAATGGTCTCACCTGAAGGACGCGACTCTAGCTTTGTCGAAGGACGCTACTTCCTGGAACCAGCCGTTTACAGTCCTCCAGACTTCGAGGGGAGTACCAGTGGTATTGGCTACCTCCATGATCTGGCCGACGGCAAATCTTGCAGAGCGACGGCACGTGTCCAAGTTGGCGGTGCATTGGTCAGCCGTGCGCTTCGCGAAATTTTCTAGCTCGGTGTCCCAAGACTAGTAAAAAAAAACTTGTTTGTAGTTTATACAATTACTAGCTGACTCGGCAAACGTTGTTCTGTCATCGAAGTGATTTGTAGTGAATGTTGGTTGTTAATGTAAAAATAAGGTGCTGGAAGGCGGATTAGGCGCTATCTAGCGTGTACCCCCGCAAATGTGTTGCCGAGTGCGGCCGACATTGAATAACGCCGGCAATGTCATTGAACAACGCCATTACTGTCTTTGAAGTGCCAATTTTTTGGATATTGCTCATAGGAGAAAGCTTGGCGGAAGATCTCGTATAATTTAGGACCTTCTACCAGCCCTATCGAATGTGCGTGAGGAATTTCACGACACTCGGTCGAGCCGTTTCGGAGGAGTTCGTCCTCTAACATGTGACACGAGCTTTTTATAAATAAGATTGATAGACAGAGGGGTTATATTCCTGTACTAAGTGACTGTTTTCACCTGCGAAGGCGCGCGAGTTAGTGTTGTGAAATTACTGGTAATTTAAAATTTGGTAAATTACGCGGTAAATTACTATGTAAATTTAAAATGTGTTGTAATTTCCTCCTCCCCCCCCCCAAAAAAAAAGTGACATTTATCAATCAGCAAATGTACAATCATTTGAAAATGCTTCAAAAATGGATCACATTCGTGTTGATTGAAAAAAAAATGAAGTAATTATCTTCAATAACTACAGAGATTCATTTACCGAAATTTGAAAGATATTATTCTTCAAATAAGTGCATTTGAAAATGGTCGCACAAAAGTGAAACCATAAAATATAAGGACAAATCAACCTTGTTCATAACCCCATGCTCAACACAACATATAAACACTGTATAATCACTTTATTCATATTTTGTTATCCAGCATAGTGCTTTGGCTGTTTGCTAAAAAATACTCTCAACTTGGCCCTACCCCCACTTTCTCTTACCACTTTCCTCATGTTGGCGGCTGGAGGTTGGGGTCCCGGCTTTCCTCTCGTCTCCAGACCCTTGGCAACCAGATTCCTGGCAGCGTTGAATGTGTCCACGGTCGTCGTCTTGTCGTTTGCAGTCACGGTACGGCTCACTACTGATTTGCAGTTAGGTCCCGGTTGCTTTCGAACACAAACAAACAGGTTCAAACCGTGGGCAAAATATGATCATTGAGTTGTATATATATTATATGGTATGGTTATATGGTGTAGAGCAGTCCCTAGGAAATTCCATCCCACACTGAATATCGCCTTTTATGCGGTTTTAATGTATAGTTATTTATATTTCACCATTATTTTTATCATTATTATTTATCTTATTGTATCTTTAATATTACTAAAACCCAAAAATAAAGACAATTTCATTATTATTATTATTATTATTATTATTATAGTACGTATTTCGTATTACTTATTGAATTTACGTAGAGGCTTTTAAGTAATCATTTTCTTTTTTTGTGCTATTAAAATGATTATGTATAGTATGTAGCTATCTATATTTATGTAGTTCTTTGAATGTATCATTATTTGTATTACTACTTGTTTAATATACTGTATACACTAATCTACTACTTATTTGTGAATGGTGGTACTGTCACACTCAAGCTTTTAATATTACCGGTATCTAAAAGTTATACTGTAAAATATATCATTTGTGTACCGATTTCCTCGAAAGAGGGTTAAAGGATTTTTCGGATCACCGCTAACAATATTGAAAATCGTTTCGGCAATTGTGTTTCAGTCGACGGTAAGATGAATGCTAGCCTGGGTTGTCTGCCAATTCCTCAACTTGACTGCTAGCAGCGCTCTAGGAATGTGTAGCGATGTTTGACGTAACTTCAGGTAATAATGAAAGGGTTTTGAATCTCGTTAAGTAACTTATATGGAACGTCTAAGAGTATTTTTTCAATGGTATAACAATCAATGTCAATGGTATAACTCCGCGTGTTAAAAATTCGTGTACCACTTATCACAATTAATAGTGGATAACGGCGTCCATGTTTACTGCTCAAGCTGATTGTTGTCACGTGTAAGACTACCGACATGTGTTTTATATTTATTGTCTGAATTCAAGGCCTTCTATATTATTACATAGTGCGTAATAATAAAGAAGGCCTTGGATGCTGAATTAGCAACGCGGGAGTAGCTCCAACTGGCAGTTGAAATAAGAATATGGCCGCAGTTTCGAAATAAACGGAAGTAGGTGATCTGGTACACGGCCCATCGCTGAGATAGACCTCCATATATACAACTCCATGATCTGATCATACATATGTAGGCCTATTATCATATCAAGATACGTTACTCAACCGTAAGGAGGCATACATATTTGTGTCTCGGCAGCAGCTTCACACCGCACATCTTCACACAAACTTTTTGTCCTATGGGAACTAGTCACGTCTCAAGCGGAAGTACTTCTTGTTCCCCTTGGTTACCAATGATATTTTTGTACCCCAATTAATAATAATTAGTTTCATTAATAATTTATTGGCGGGAAAACTTATACTTGTGCTATTCATTATTGATGTGCCATGAACAGTGTATCATTGACTAAAGAGATACTCAAGACGTCCAACGTAAGTTACTTCGCGAGATTCAAAACCCTTTCATTATTACCAGAAGTTACTTCAATGATCGCTACACATTCCTAGAGCGCTGCTAGCAGTCAAGTTGGAGACTTGGCAGACAACCCAGGCAGCATCCATCTAACTGTCGACTGATGCACAATCGCCGAAACGATTCTGAGCGCTCTTAGCGGTGATTGCAGGGACTACAGGGTAAGGGGTGTGGGGAGGGTAGAGACAAAGGAGTGGGGATGAATCTTAATTTAACGTTGGGTGAATTGTCTTTGTTGTAGCTCTTTAGTCTATGAGTGTATAATGGAATTTAAAATTTGAAATAATGCTCTTTTCAACAGTAGGCCTGTTTGTTTCTGTTGCACCAACCTGAACTAAAATGTATCTGTTGCAAAAAGGAAGTGCGTCATTTTGCGGGTTTTGTGCAGGAAATGATACCTAAATGTCGAGGTACAAAGAAACACGAAGTGCCGTTTTTTCGGTTCCTAGACGCGAAGTTTGAAATGGAAGCAGTCAAGCAGATCCGTTGATGGAGATGGAGAAAGAGATTTTAAATATCATGGAATGTGATAATGAATATTAAATATTTAATAATGACGACCCTCATTCGATTATATATTTTTTCATTCTCATCGACACGAATTTGAGCGTCAACAAGTTATAAGCCAAGGTAGCGTCCGCCTACAACTTGATTTTGGCGCCTGCCATTGCACTGAACTAAGCACACCAGCTCCGTAGCTGGTGTTGAACTACTTAAACTAGTGCGAGTGAATCCGTACAAACAAACAAGAAAGTGTGGCTTCGGTGCAGCACCACCGTTACAAACAAACACGAAAGTGCAAGAACTGAAGAACCAGTTCAGATAGTGCAGGACAAACAAAGAGACTTATATAATTATAGTGTTTTGTGGTTGGATATCATTTGTCTTTTCTTAATATGTTTATTCAATTATATACCAGGGACAAGTGTTGACTGTATGGGTGTGCGAGTCTACCTAATTTTGAGTCCGAGTCCGAGTCTCCGTCAGAATCGGACTCGGACTCGTAGTAGTAATTTTAGATTTTAGATTTTAGAAACAGGCCTAGTACTTCTAAGTTTTGTGAGCATTAGTATATTGGCGGCATTCAAAGTATTCTATCGCCCTAGGCCGCCCTGGCCCCAGACATGGCCTAGTACGTGGCCATTTACTAGGAAAACGCCATATATGCGTTGTTGGACGAGCGGATAGTAATAGTATGGGTAAAAATGGGTAAAAACTGCTTCGAGTGGTACCAATTTAGCACATTCTATGTTTTTTCTTCAAAATGGCTGACGTGATCAAGCTGAAATTTTTTAGAAATGTGTATCAAAATGTAATTCAACTTCACGCAAAATTTCATTCTTTTGAAAAATGAAAATATTTTCTTTTTTTTCCCGCTATGTTATTCTAATGGGTATTTTTGAAATCTCTAAAATTCATAAAAAATAAAGTTACCACCCGATAATGCCACAAAACTATACAGATCTAAGTTAGATGAGGAACCAGATTGAAAAAAAGTTTGAAGTTGATAGCTGTAGCCGTTAGACCTGTGGAAAACCGACAAAAAACATGAAAAAAAAAAAAAAAAAAAAAAGAACACCAATTTTTTTCAGTATGTCAAATTGAATCCTCGCTAAAGCTCGTCTAATCAGGTGTACTTACGTCCAACGGGTACTTGCACATGACATGATCAGCACACAGACTGCAATATGAAGCCGTAGAAGCCGTCGTCGTCGGCACAGCGGCAGTGGTTGTGGTTGTGGTAGGGGCCCTCGTCGTTGTCGTTGTCGTAGCTGCCGTTGTCGTGGTCGTGGTTGGAGTAGCTGCCCTTGTCGTGGTCGTGGTTGGAGTAGCAGCCGTCGTTGTCGTTGTCGTGGTTGGAGTAGCAGCCGTCGTTGTCGTTGTGGTGGTTGGAGTAGCTGCCCTTGTCGTTGTGGTGGTCGGAGTAGCTGCCGTTGTCGTTGTGGTGGTCGGAGTAGCTGCCGTTGTTGTCGTTGTTGTCGTTGTTGTCGTTGTCGTGGTCACAATGGAAGAGTTGGCGCAGAGACCGGAGTAAACGGTGTCCTTGACGAATCCAGCTGGACAGGACGAGGCAGGAGCACCAGTCTTGTAGAGCTCTTGGCCGATGAAGTTACCGGATTTTCCGTAGTTGCAAACGTAGAATCGGTTGAACCAGATGCCGCTTTTGTACATGATGAGGCCGCAGCCCATTTCGTATGTGTTGGCCCAGACTACTTGTGTGTAGTGGCCGGTAGCGCCGGAGAACCTATACGTGGGGAGAAGGTCAACTTTTTATGACTTTGCTGGTTTACAAAATTGTACCCTAATCTATCTTTGTAAAAATACGAATAACTAGGAAAACGCCATATATGGCGTTGTTAGACGAGCGAATAGTAATAGTATGGGTAAAAACTGCTTCGAGTGGTACCATTTTAGCACATTTTATGTTTTTTCTTCAAAATGGCTGACCCGATCAAGCTGAATTTTTTTAGAAATGTGTATCAAAAAGTAATTCAACTTCACGCGAACTTTCATTTTTTTTTTTTTTTTTTTTTTCCCGTAATGTTATTCTAATGGGTATTTTTGAAATTTCTAGAATTCATAAAAAAAAGTTACCCCCCGATAATGCCACAAAACTATACAGATCTAAGTTAGATGAGGAACCATATTGAAAAAAAGTTTGAAGTTGATAAATGTAGCCGTTTGACCTGTGGAGAACCGACAAAAAACATAAAAAAAACAAAAAAAAAAACAATAAAACGAACACCAATTTTTTTCAGTATGTCAAATTGAATCCTCGCTAAAGCTCGTCTAAAAACGCCATATATGCGTTGTTAGACGAGCGAATAGTAATAGTATGGGTAAAAACTGCTTCGAATGGTACCATTTTAGCACATTTTATGTTTTTTCTTCAAAATGGCTGACCCGATCAAGCTGATTTTTTTTAGAAATGTGTATCGAAAAGTAATTCAACTTCACGCGAACTTTCATTTTTTTATGAAAAAAAATATTCTCTTTTTTTCCGCCATGTTATTCTCATGGGTATTTTTGGAATTTCTAAAATTCATTAAAATAAAGTTACCCCCCGATAATGCCACAAAACTATACAGGTCTAAGTTAGATGAGGAACCATATTGAAAAAAAGTTTGAAGTTGATAGCTGTGGACATTTGACCTGTGGATAACCGACAAAAGAAAAAAAAGAAAAAAAAAAAAAAACATAAAAACGAACACCAATTTTTTTCAGTACGTCAAATTGAATCCTCGCTAAAGCTCGTCTAAAAATCCTGGAAAAAAAACTACTTACGAGAAGGTAGCAATGTTGGCATTGCTGTATAAAGCGACCTCGTCATACCAGGCTTTGGTTGCCCAAGTGAAGTCAGAAGTGAAGACTTGGACCGAGGACGATTGCTGAGCAACGTTCTGGCCCACCTGATAGTCGAGGTTAAGGTTCCTGCAAGTGTCATGGCCGTATGAACACTGGTCAGCCCAACGTTGAGCTATGATAGCGAGTTCGTCATTCCATACCTTCAACAAAAGAACAGAACTATACGTGAGAATTAACAGTGTCAGTGCCTTTAAAATCGAATTGAAAAAATCTCTTCCGTGAATAGTGTTATCATTCTGTGAATACATTTTTAGGGCCGTTATTATGAAGGATAAATAAATTCTTCAGAATTACTGAAATTAAGATGGAGATTTCTAGTTTTCTCTACAATTCAGGAAATGAATATCGTCATTATTGTTTAAAATCAGTCAGCTGAGTCACGCTTCAGAAACTGAAGTCACCGGGGTTCGAGTCCCGCATAAGGCATGGGTTTTTGTTAAAGTCCTTTCACGTATCATCACTTTATAGTTTCATAATCACCTACTCATTCGTGCCCCCGTGTAATCTAGCCGTTGGTAGGGTCGTTAAACAAACAATAATCACCTGCTCATTCGTGCCCCCCGTGTAACCTAGCTGTTGGTAGGGTCGTTAAACAAACAATAATCACCTGCTCATTCGTGCCCCCCCGTGTAACCTAGCTGTTGGTAGGGTCGGTAAACAAACAATAATCACCTGCTCATTCGTGCCCCCCGTGTAACCTAGCTGTTGGTAGGGTCGTTAAACAAACAAAAATCAATTTAAAATCTAGTTTCTGGGTTGTAATGTCGTTTAACTCACGAGTTTAATCATGTTGGACGCCGAAGGTTGTGGTCCAGGACTACCCCTGGTCTCCAGCCCCAGAGCCACCGTGTTCCTCCACTTGTTGTGCTCGTCGAGGATGACGACTATCTCGGCCGCCGAGACGCCCCGCGCGGAGTACGACGTGCACCCGATTCCCTGTCAAACAACAATAAATACATTGGCTGCGTTCCGAAACCTCCAGAATCTACTGCCAGTATACTAGATGCGTTCCGAAACCTACTCCGAGTAATTTACTGGGCGTTCCGAAACCTCCAGAATCTACTGCCAGTGTACTGGATGCGTTCCGAAACCTACTCCGAGTAATTTATAGAGCGTTCCGAAACCTCCAGAATCTACTGCCAGTATACTGGATGCATTCCGAAACCTACTCCGAGTAATTTACTGAGCGTTCCGAAACCTCCGGAATCTACTGCCAGTATACTGGATGCATTCCGAAACCTACTCCGAGTAATTTACTGAGCGTTCCGAAACCTCCGGAATCTACTGCAAGTGTACTGGATGCATTCCGAAACCTACTCCGAGTAATTTACTGAGCGTTCAGGAATCCACCGCGCCAGTAAATTCTGCGTACTGGAAACACTGGAACTATTTGTCCCAGTAAACCCAGTCAAGTAATGGCGCCCTCCAATGAATGATGCTAGATTGCGTTAGTTAGTTCACTGACAAATCGACGTGTACATATTGTTGTAAATAAGGCTGAGAAACTTCCTCTGGATGGATGCTAGTTGATTTGAAATATATTTGAGGTTGATTTGCATATGATTTTTTCACACGTTGTTCCATAACCCAACATTTTTATTGGAAAATAATAATGTCATCCAATTTTTTACCTTCGAATTGTACTGGGTGCGTTCCGTTACTGGGGCCTACTGGATACGAATAATTCTACTGGCAAGTACGGTACTACAAGTAAGGCCAGTAGGTTTCGGAAGGCACCCATTGGCTGCGTTCCAATCCTCCAGCAGTGGGATTATCTATCTTCATTGAAATTCGGTCGATAGCGATCCCGATCGAGACTGCGAACGATCGGCAACTCACTCAAGGTTAACAGTCTATTCTCTACGAGCACACGATCTCGATCGTTAGCTCATGTCGAGAAGTCTTGGGTCGACAAATACGTCATTATATACGTCATATGATGTCCGTTTTTGACCAATAGAAGGCCTATGTAATTCGACTTTTTCAAGAACCGCCAGTGCGCCGGCGCGGCATGACAGGCTGTGTACTACGCCAATACAAAAACATTGAAAACATAACCTCAAATTTCAGCTGTCAAATTGATAATAAAATGAGGAATACAATTACTTGGATTAAAAAGAGCTTTTGAAGTGAGTTTTGGCGTGGATATGGTATTTAAAACATGGAATCGATATCAAACCAAATTATATAACGATTAAAAACGGTGGAATGACGGTTCATCTTTGCTTGGATATTTCAAAACATAAATACCGCCACCATTTCCGTCTGAACGTTAGAGTTCTCGACATCGATAATAACGACAGGATCTTGTCGAGTCGAGAAGATTTGTCGATCGAGATCGTCAAGTTGCCATAGAGAATCACGCTAGGTGAAGTTATCGACCGAAAACCTAGTTGTCGACGAAAATTACTCGATCTCGATCGACAACATTATACAGAATCCCACTGCAGAATCTACTACTAGTGTACAGTTGGGGCAGAGTACAGCTGGATTGGCTATAAGTCCTTCTCGGAGGGAGTAATGAAGCGTTAATGAGAGCGAGCGGTAATGTAAAAATAGTTATTTCTGATACATATACAATTCCCCATTCGTTGAAAGTTATACATTATGGTTTACATAAAAGCGACTACTCTAGTCCACCCCCCAGACCGTACTGTGTTATTCTAATGGGTATTTTGAAATTTCTAAAATTCATAAAAAAAGTTACCACTCGATAATGCCACAAAACTATGCAGATCTAAGTTAGATGAGGAACCATATTGAAAAAAGTTTGAAGTTGATAGCTGTAGCATTTGACCTGTGGAGAACCGACAAAAAACACGAGAAAAAAAAAAAAAAACGAACACCAATTTTTTTCAGTATATCAAATTGAATCCTCGCTAAAGCTCGTCTAATAAAGATCTATAATCCAAGGTCTGATACAGGCTTTACATTTCTTCTGTGTTCTATACTTACGGGATACTTGCACATAGTGTGATCAGAGCAAACTGAGCAGTATTGCGCATCTGCTTGCATGAACATGGCTGTCGCCAACAAAACAACAGCTGCTGCCACCTTCATTGTTGAGTCAATTGTATTAGAAGATTGTTCAACCTAGGTGAAAGAACAAATGGAGTTAATTATTAATTCTTGGCGAAGTGGCACATGCAGCGTAGTGGTTAACGCTCTTGCTTCGTGTGATCCGGGAGACGAGGGGAATTTCGGACCCGGTTCGATCCCCGCCGCCGTCCATCCTTACAGAGATTTTTCGTGGTTTCCCTCTGTAGTCTAGTCTAATGCCGGGATGGTTCCCACAATATAGGCCACGAGCGTTTCCTTCCCACTATCCTTCCCATTACCCAAGAAACTGTCATCTCATCATCCCATCATCTCATTAATCATCCATCCGACGCCAATAGATCTTCGCTGTCATTACATTGCGTTGTTAAACCCAATATATAGAAAAAAAAGAATTTAGTTCTTTACAAATATGCAATATGAAATAATTTTCATGATATAAAATATGGATAATAATATAGCATTATGATTCATAATCATATGAACGATAGCAAACTCGGACAAAATAGGGTCTTTCTTTAATTTCCCTAGAGCTAGCTAGGTGTAGGACGTTACTTCAAGCAATTGAAGAATCTAGATTTCCAACTCTTTCAATGAACGATTTAGTTCTACCAACGCCAACTGTTACTTACCTTTCTGCACAAGTAAACAAACTGAAGTAATTTTCTGCTCAATTACGCACCAATTTATATGCTGTCCTATTTATCTATCGACCAATAGAATTGTAGTTAATATTTTCTATTTGTATACAATAGCCAATCAGGTGTCAACGCATACACACCATGCTCAGCTGTTACTATCGACTACTTATATAAGTTATTCGAATAATTATAGAAAAATAGATTTCCACTGTTAGGGTATGAATTCGTACTGATAATGAATATGTAAATACTAATTAGAAAGGGTTTCGCTACATATTATGAATATTTACTATGCTACGCAAAAATATAAACAAAAATTATCATTCTTATCTTTTCGTGTGATAATGACATGAAGACTTTTTCGCATTTTGACATGTTTTACTTTCAGAGTTTATTGAAAAATGTTTTCATAAAATGTTGGTTAAGTACAAAATATATAAAAGGCAGTATTAAAAAGAAATCAGGTGTAGTTTATTCCACCCAAAACCCTGCCTGGTGAAAACTTGGATCCAAGGGCTGAAATATTTTAGAAACTACAAAAAAAAATTTATATAAAAGGTGTGCAATCAAAACTGTATGCCTAGTGCAACTTCTTAGGACGAAATGACCACAACCTCAAGATAAACCTACCAAGACATAACACCAACATAGGCCTCCAATCTTTTCTTGGTTGATCCATTCGTCTCTGGAACGATCTCCTCCAAGAAATAATGGAAAACTTACCAAAATACTCTGCTTTCAACATTATTCTATTAAATCTCTAGACCCACATTCCAACACTACACTTAACTACTTTTTGATTTTTTTTACTTTTTTCCCTTTTTGCTATACTCAAATTTTCATTAAATGTATACTTAAACTGAAAATTCGCCATTGTTAAAATAAGAAATAGTATTTAGAATAAACTGCCACCTGACCAATGGTCCAAAGCTGTAATGAAATAAATGGATGAATGAACTTGTAAATGATTCATCAATACGGCCTGGATAATAACACTTGGAAGCACTTGGTTCGTTGCCCCCTCGTCCCCTCATATAACATCACCCCGAATTGGAGTTGGATGCATGTTGCCTAAGGGGATGCATGTACGGTGCTTTTAAAAATAGAGAATTCATTTTTTTTCATGCTCACGAACCAGTGAATAAAAAGATTGTCAACTCCAAGGTAATTTTATGCTCTTTAATTAAAACTGGGAAAACGCCATACATGGGTTGTTAGACGAGCGAATAGTAATAGTATGGATGAAAATGGGTAAAAACTGCTTCGAGTGGTACCAATTTAGCACATTTTATGTTTTTTCTTCAAAATGGCTGACCCGATCAAGCTGAAAATTTCCAGAAATGTGTGTCAAAATGGAATTCAACTTAACGCAAAATTTCATTTTTTTGGAAAATGAAAATATTTTCTTTTTTTCCGCTGTGTTATTTTAGTAGGTATTTTTGAAATGTCTAAAATTCATAAAAAAAGGTTACATCCGATAATGCCACAAAACTATACAGATCTAAGTTAGATGAGGAACCATATTGAAAAAAAATTTGAAGTTGATAGCGGTAGCCGTTTGACCTGTGGTGAACCGACAAAAAAACATGAAAAAAAACGAACACCAATTTTTTTCAGTATGTCAAATAGAATCCTCGCTAAAGCTCGTCTAATAACATACTATTTTTGTGAATTCAATCAGTCCCAATAGATGACACGTCAATAAAATTCATCACAATCTTGAAACTGATCGAATTCACAAAAATAGAATGTCACATTAATTAAAGAGCATAAAATTATCTTGGAGGTGTGAACTTTTCATTCAATTACACTGGATTTTGAACATTGAAAAGAAAGAATGAAGGTGATTTTCTGTATTTGTATAAGCATGGGTAATTTCACGTTCCTGACACAGGAAAATATAATATGATATAAGAAAATTCGTAATTCACGCATGGTCGTATTATGGAGACTTTGTCGCGTTATTGGTACTTAAATTATCAAAATATTCACCTTTTCAAATAAATGTTGCAAATGTAGCTCGAAACAAGGCTAAGAATGTCTTGACCTGGACTTTCATTTCCTCATCGAAATATAGGCTAATGAATTATAATTTAAATATTTTCAGATTCCTTAAGTAAGGAGGTAGGAGGTCCTCAAGTTCTTAAGGAGGTCCTTCATATGTATTTTATTTATTCATTACAGATTGTTCATAAAACAGGTGGTAATGGTTACTATACCTAATGGAATTACAATCAAACATACTCGATATAATTATACTTTATTTTTTTCTTAGCTCTCTTCTTAAATCACCAATCTTGATATCTTCTTCCAATTCATTCCATTCCCGCGTCGTTCTTTGTGTGAATCCGTATTTACCTACTTCTCTATCCACTTTTTCCACTTCCATTCTTACCCCTCCCCTTGTACTTCTTTGTAATCCCTCTCCAATTCTATTGCTTAATTCATCCCATCCTGTATATTCATTCTTGACTCTAACAAAATACATCAAGTCCTTAAGTAAGTAGATTCCTGAATTAAGGTTTTCCGAACTTGATATGGGGATGAAGAAGATTAGTAATGATCAGACAATAATATTGTGTTATTCAAGTTTATTAATTCATTCTCTCACCTAATATTTCACTATAATTAGACGAGCTTTAGCGAGGATTCAATTTGAAATACTGAAAAAAATTGGTGTTCGTTTTTATGTGTTCATGTTTATTTTTTTTATTTTTTCATTTTTTATGTTTTTTTGTCGGTTCTCCGCAGGTCAAACGGCTACAGCTATCAACTTCAAACTTTTTTATATCATGGTTCCTCATCTAACTTAGATCTGTATAGTTGTGTGGCATTATCGGGGGGTAACATTTTTTTTATGAATTTTAGAAATTTCAAAAATACCCATTAGAATAACATCGCGGAAAAAAAAAGAAAATATTTTTATTTTCCAGAAAAATTAAATTTTGCGTGAATTTGAATTACATTTTGATACACATTTCCAAAAATTTGCAGCTTGATCGAGTCAGTCATTTCGAAGAAAAAAACATAAAATGTGCTAAATTGGTACCACTCGAAGCAGTTTTCACCCATTTTTACCCATACTATTACTATCCGCTCGTCTAACAACGCATATATGGCGTTTTCCTAGTAATTGGGAAACAGTACTTAATAATAACGATCTATGGATGTAGAAATATTAAAAATGTAATTTCAAATTCACTATTATTTTCAAGACTTAGGTCACTTTTACACCCAACTATCTGCAAATTATTGCTTGGTTATGTAAGCATATCTTTATCAAAAAAACAGTGAAATTATGTAAAATTGCCACCAATTTTACGTGATGTAGATAAAAATTTGGCTAACCTAATTTCTTGATAATTATTCATATGTTTTTACTTTATGGACTAAATAATTCCGACAAGATGGCGAAAGTAAAACTAGATATGTAACCAGATATGAACATATGTGATATGCAGTGGCGAAGCGTGGCAATCCGATAGGGGGGATACGAAAGAGTGTAGGCCTATTAGTAAAGCTAGATTTTTTCATTTCATTTATTTTCATTACAGCTTTGGACCATTGGTCTGGTGGCAGTTTATTCTAAATACTATTCTTATTTTTACAATGGCGAATTTTTTGTTCAAGTATACAGTTTATAAAAATTTGAGTAGAGCAAAAAGGGGAAAAGAAAAAGTAAAAACAAAAAAGCAAAAAGTAGAAGTGTCATGTTGGAATGTGGGTCAAGAGATTTGATAGAATAGTGTTGAAAGCAGAGTATTTTGGTAAGGTTTCCATTTTTTCTTGGGGGAGATCGTTCCAGAGACGAATGGAAAAGATTGGAGGCTCATGTTGGTGTTATGTCTAGATAAGTCTTAGTTAAGCCATAGTAGTGTACGTGGAGTCAAAATGTACACCAAATTTTTTTCCAGACTCTTGATTGGCTTTCGGCTCATTTTTCAAAATGTTGATTGCTAAGGAGTAGTACAATAAAAAAATATGTAAATTCCCGCGAAAAAGTCTAGGAATAACTGTAAAGCTAAGAAATGCAGTTTTCAATAACAGTCATAAAAAATTGACGGAAGGGTTTGGGTAGTTTAGAAATTCAAGAGTTGAATGCAAAGTTTATGTAACTTTTGACTTGCGAGTGGATGATAGACATTTTTAAAGTGACGAATTACATTTTCGATCTTACGTCACATTCCTTCTATTTATTACTCACTTGAAGAATTACATTCCAACCTTCTCGAAATGAAGATTAACGAACAACTATCCAATATATGGATAGATATACATACAATAGACGGAGGGTTTATTAGGACCAATATTTTATCTGCGGCTTGACGTAATAAATGAAAGCCTGCTCAAAAACACGCGTATAATCAGATCTAGCGTGTGCTTTTTATTGATATGAGACATGTCTCATCGCTCAGTTTGATTTTCGTATGTGGCCAGAAGCCCGAGCATGCGCACAACTCAATTATACGTATATTAGAAGCTCGGATTGAGACAGCGTCTCATTAGACGAGCTTTAGCGAGGATTCAATTTGACATACTGAAAAAACTGGTGTTCGTTTTATTGTTTTTTTTTTGTTTTTTTTATGTTTTTTTGTCGGTTCTCCACAGGTCAAACGGCTACATCTATCAACCTCAAACTTTTTTACAATATGGTTCCTCATCTAACTTAGATCTGTATAGTTTTGTGGCATTATCGGGGATTAAATTTTTTTTTATGAATTTAAGAAATTTCAAAAATTCCCATTAGAATAACATGGCGAAAAAAAAAAAAAAAATCCAAAAAAATGAAATTTTGCGTGAAGTTGAATTACATTTTGGTACACATTTCTAAAAAAATTCAGCTTGTTCGGGTCAGCCATTTTGAAGAAAAAACATAAAATGTACTAAATTGGTACCACTCGAAGCAGTTTTTACCCATTTGTACCAATACTATTACTATCCGCTCGTCTTACAACGCATATATGGCGTTTTCCTAGTAAGCAGCAGCGAAAGCATAGGAGATCGGCAGAGCACGGAACCATTCACAACATTTTCAGTGTCAACCAGTGGCGTAAATATGGGCTGTGCAAGTGGACACCCTCTCAACACTTCCCTCTGCACTACCACATTTTGAAACTATGATCGTTTAAATGTTACGTTGACACCAGTGGTGTAACAAGGTACGAAGAGATGGTAGTTCGAAAGTATAAATGGACCCTCTCTCTTTTCCCACATTTGCCTTAAGTTACGAAAATCACTCGTTTGCCTCTCATTTACTTTAATGGAAAATGATTTTTTTCGCCATGTTATTCTAATGGGAATTTTTGAAATTTCTTAAATTCATAAAAAAAAAGTTACCCCCCGATAATGCCACAAAACTATACAGATCTAAGTTAGATGAGGAACCATATTGAAAACAAGTTTGAAGTTGATAAATGTAGCCGTTTGACCTGTGGAGAACCGACAAAAAAACATGAAAAAAAATAAATGAAACGAACACCAATTTTTTTTTTTTTTTTTATATTGGGTTTAACGACGCACTGTAATGACAGCGAAGGTCTATTGGCGTCGGATGGATGATTAATGGGGTGATGGGATGATGAGATGAAGGTTTCCTGGTTAATGGGAAGGATAGTGGGAAGGAAGCGGTCGTGGCCGACTTATTGTAGGAGCCATCCCGGCATTAGCCTAGACTACAGAGGGAAACCACGAAAAACCCATATAAAGATGGTCGGCGGCGGGGATCGAACTGGGTCCGAAGTTCCCGTCGCCTACCAGATCACAAGAAGCGAGCGTGCTAACCACTGCGCTAAATGTGCTGGTACCAATGTTTTTCAGTATGTCAAATTGAATCCTCGCTAAAGCTCGTCTCATTAATTTTTATTATTATTGTTTCTATTTCTAGTTTTATATTTAGTTTAGGGTTTTGCCACAGCTATTTTGTCAACTAATTAAAATTAAGTAAATAAATAAATGTAAGCGAAACAAAAATTGAAAGATTAGCACATTGAAATATATTACATCCGTAACATTTCATTATCTATAACAGTAAAGTGTCAATCGAATAATTCGGCAATAAATTACCGCGGACCACCGAATAAGGGAGATAACAATTCAACAGACCATATATTTTTTTTATCGCTTTCTTATTTTAATTTTATATTCATTTTACGTTTTAGCCGTTGTGATCGTTCGAAATGTTCAATTATCATTAGCCGATTTCACGAACTTTTCGGCAAGTATTAATTAACTATCTATTAGTTAACTATTAGAAAATCATATAGGTCTATATTCTATAGGTATGACCCAGGGTGATAACACGCTAATCTGCTAATTGTCGCTCAAACCACAAACTATCAGGGCTTACAACCGGCCATAAATAAATCACTTTCAATTCCTATAGGTCTAGGACGCGATTAAGTAAGGCTAGATTCAAAGTATCTGGTTGAACGTTTTTTTTCCATACCGGTAAATCACGTGAACCAGTCAAAAACGTTCCTGTAAATATCCGACTGGCTCACGGTATTTTTCGGGACGGAAAAACCCTGCGACCGTATTACTATGAATCAAGCTTAAGCCTATATTTTTTTTCGATAAAATTTCTATAAACATACAAATTGTTTCCAACCTATAAAATTACTACCTGCACCTTTATTCAAGATTTATTGTTCGTTAAATGAGTTACTAGACGAGCTTTAGCGAGGATTCAATTTGACATACTGATTTTTTTTTCTCGGTTCTCCACAGGACAAACGGTTACAGCTATCAACTTCAATTTTTTTTTCAATATGGTTCCTCATCTAACTCAGATCTGTATAGTTTTGTGGCATTATCGGGTGGTAACTTTTTTTTTATGAATTTTAGAAATTTCAAAAATACCCATTAGAATAACACAGCGGAAAAAAATATATATTTTTATTTTCCAAAAAAATGAAATTTTGCGTGAAGTTGAATTATATTTTGAACACATTTCTGGAAATTTTCAGCTTGATCGGGTCAGTCATTTTGAAGAAAAAACATAAAATGTGCTAAATTTGTACCACTCGAAGCAATTTTTTCCCATTTTTATCCATACTATTACTATTCGCTCGTCTAACAACGCATATATGGCGTTTTCCTAGTCTTACTAATTGGTTATTCTCTGGGGACATTGGGAACAATACACGATTTTGTATTGAATTTCGATATTATTTGAAAAAAAAACATGAAAAATCTATCACTGTTAACTCTTTATTACAATTATTAATATCTCTTTCACCACCCTGGCGGGAATTTCTTGCCCTCAGCATTGTAGGTACGTCCTAAAAGAGTGCACGGGAGTCGATTTAGGTCCCGTTTTACGAATAATTAATTTATTGATTAAGCGTTAATTAGTGGATTAACTTGTTATTACCGTTAGTTACCAAGCGCATTTTTGTACCCTAATTAATAATAAGCTTAATTAACAAATTTTTATAATTGGTTATATGGGGGCTTATCAAAACACCAGTTTTTTGTGATTACTTTCAGAGGTTATGATGAGATATCGGAATCGTGTAAGGGCCGGGAAAACACAGATCTATATAATAGACCTTGATCACCTTCTAACTGCTATGAAATAAGGTGATTAACCTGGATCATAATACGGGTCACAGGTAAACACATACAACATATGTTTGTTCAGCTGGATACATGTGACAATTATGCGTTGTAAGTTTACTAGCTTCTACTTATACCGTCTTGAAGGTATTAAGAATATCTGTGTTTCCCCCTTATTAGAATGTGTATACATCATATAATTTTTGTGACTCATCACCATTGCATATTTATTTCACTAAGTCAACTCCGGTGCACTCTTAAGTGCAATAATGGCATTATTGAACAAGGCAAACGCAGAATATGCGTTGTGTGATGAGCGAGATATCTAGAAAGTAAAATCTGAAACTCTGCATACCTTGATCATATAAAATGAACTTCATTCGATACCAACGAATCTAGATAGCCGTGAATTAACAATGCAACATTTTTCTGCTATTATTTCTATTTATTCGATGAATAAAAAACATGTATTACATTATTTTTTTCGAAACGGCTGGTCCGAATTGCATACACATTTTCAATTATGTGTATTATTTCCGTGTTTATATTTGAGGAAAATTTTGAATTATATTGGAGAGATTTCAGGCGACACGAATATAACCTCAACCCGGCACCTCCACCCGTGTTATAATGGATGTCAAACTACTTAATCTCTACGAAACAACCACAATAGTGGCGATCGTTTTTTCTCACTAGAAACACTGAAAACATATCCACTTTTTTTTCTTATCAACATTATAGTTAATATATCATTAGCATTTTCGACACATAGGCCTATGTCTGCATCTTCTGATGTATTTGTTGATTTTGTATCTTGCACGGTTCAAGTTTTATAATCATTTATAATATCTGTGAAATCACCCTGGTGGGAACCTTATTCCCTATGGAGACTTCAAATACAAATACAAATACAAGTATGTATAGCCGCTTGTTGTTTCTGTTTGGCCGCATGAACTTGAAACAGTGAAGAGTTTTCTTTTGCTGCTGTTTTTATCGATACAGTTAGTTCATGGTACTGGCACGCAGATGGTAGATGGCAGCACGGAGCTTTTCTCGTTTTCCAATCCGACGCGCTGCTCAGTTGTACGAAGTGTCTATTTACAATCAGCCGTGGTGGTCACTGTTAATTTGGATTTAATTATGTTAGTTTTAGGTTACAATAAATTAGTTTAGGTTAGACTGATTAACCTTTCCAATTTTTTAGTCAATTTGAATTTCTAGAACTAAAAAATAGGTGAAGAAGACTTTATATTTGATGTATAATAAAACATTGTGTAACACTTCTATTTTAATAGGATATATTTACATATTATATGTTAACATTAACATAATTTAGCATATTATCGTAAACAGTTGTATTTCTATTCTACGTTTCTTATCGCCTTTTAACTCCCTACATGGCTTTTCACTATACTTCGTTTCACTCGAATTGACTGCCCCGATCGTCCGTTTCTATAATTCCATATCAATTCCGATCGTTCGTTTCGATCCGTCCAATCCACTCGACGTATAAAGTAGATGTGATTTCATTTCAGCAAGCAGTTTATTGATTTGAAATGTACTACAAAAAGCGATTTGAAGGTTCCGATCGACCGTCCCCCCTATCCCACACAATTAGCGCTCGGGTGGTTCGCAACATCATCTCTCGCCTCATACTTGTGCCCACGTGATTTGAAGGTCCCGAGCGACCGTCTCCCCTATACCAAACCATTAGCGCCCGGGTGGTTCCAGCCTTCATATCTCGCATCGTTCTTATATCCACGCGAGTTAAATGTTCCAATCGTTCGTCTCCCCTATCCCACACCATTAGCGCACGGGTGTTTCGATTCTTCATCTCTCGCCAGTAGAACCGAAGGCATGAACGTGCGGAAAATAGAAAATCATGAGATATGATTTCGGCGATGGCAATTTCCTTTCTCGTCAGACGTTTTCCATTATCGTCTCATTTCTGTTTCGTAAATTATTGACGACAAGTTCTTTCCGTCGTTTCCTATTCGTCGTTTTATTGCCGTGATTTGTTTGCGAGATGACGTTTTATGAGGTGACGTCAGTGAGGAGGAAGTTGTTACAATGTCGACTTTAGGCATCTTTTTGGATTCTTTTTTTTTATAAAATCGGAAAGTTGACTCAATGCATTGACTAAAGAAATACTCAAGACGTTCCATGTAAGTTACTTCACGAGATTCAAAACCCTTTCATTATTACCTGAAGAGTTGATTTTCAGCACTCTTAGAGGTGATTGACTGTACTACAGGGTAAGGGGTTTGGGGAGGGTTGAGACAAAGGAGTGGGGATGAATCTTAATTTAACGTTGGGTGAATTGTATTTGGATGTCTTTAGTCTTTAGTCTCTAGATAGTCTTTAGTCTATGCTCAATGTCATTGTTCCTCAATTAGGGCCAAGGATGACAGGGAATAGGGTCGCTTGGACGGGGCGTGACACCATATTCCTGCAGGATGATTTCTTCACGTTTTTTCACATCCTATTCCATTATTTGGTAGATTTAGGCTAATTAATTATAGGCTAGGTCAAGTTGAGTTATTGTAATAATAATCAAAAGTTGAGTTTTTTCGCGGTAACGGAGCAAAATTGTTCTGATATTTGAAATGAATCATTTTGTAATTTAACAATTTATTTATTTTTCATTTTATTCAAGATTTTCGCGGGAAACATGTCATGTATGAACCGATTCTAGTTTATGAAATGTGGCATGATTATAACCGTGGTTTTCTTATCACTGCTGTCATAGGGTTTTCTCCCAATTTCCTGTTGAAATTGAAATTTACTAGATATATGCGTTGTTGGACGAGCGGATATTAATAGTATGGGTGAAAATGGGTAAAAACTGCTTCGAGTGGTACCAATTTAGCGCATTTTATGTTTTTTCTTCAAAATGGCTGACCCGATCAAGCTGAAAATTTCCAGAAGTGTGTATCAAAATGTAATTCAACTTCACGCAAAATTTCATTCTTTGGAAAATATAATTTTTTATTTTTTCCGCTGTGTTATTCTAACTGGTATTTTTGACATTTCTAAAATTCATATAAAAAAACTTATCACCCGATAATGCCACAAAACTATACAGATCTAAGTTAGATGAGGAACCATATTGGAATAAAGTTTGAAGATGATAGCTGTAGCCGATTGACCTGTGGAGACCCGACAAAAAAACCTAAGAAAAAAAAATCATAAGAACGAACACCAATTTTGTTCAGTATGTCGAATTGAATCCTCTCTCTAAAGCTTGTCTAAAAATTTAAAAGTGACGTGAAAAAGCCGGTGTGGAAACCTTGCTTCAGTTTGTTCATATGTAACGTGTCTTTGTTTTGTTGTTTGCAGGCTCGGTGGCTCTCGTCTCGGGACACCCGGGTTCTGAACCCGGATGGCGTCATCAGCCGCTGTCTTCTGTATCAGCCTTCACCTTCGTAAGTCCCTCCTCTCGAACACAAATACTTATTTACCAGCCGCCCGGTGGCTAAGTCCAATCATCGCTAGCATTGGAACTGAAGTCACCGTTGGGCGTGGGTTCGAGTCCCGCATAAGGCATGGGTTTTTGTAAACGTCCTTTCACCTATAATCACTTCATCGTTTCATTATCATCCGCTCATTCGTACCCCCGTTTAACCTAGCTGTTGGTGGGGTTGTTAAGCAGCATTGAAAAAAAAACTCATTTACCCTGACATTCAATAAAACATAGGCCTATAATATCAGGAAATAGAGAGAGTTTCTGGGGTCGGAGACGATTTAGAGAAATATCAATTTTTAGAAATGGTATGAGTGAAAATTATTCAACTCATTTCGCATAGTTGTCATTAAATACAGCTGAAAAACACACGTTTCACACTTGAACTTTGACAATTGTTGACAATTTACACTTTGATACTTGACCTTTGACAATTATGCGATGTAAATTCAATAGTTATAACAGATGTCGTCTTGAAGATTTAGTTAGTCATGGACTCTTAATAATTAAGAAAAAAATAATTAATCTCGATAAATAATTAATTGTTATAATTATTATATCTTAAATGTCTATAATATTACGAATATATTATAGTATTACGAATAATAAATTTGTTGATTAAGCGATAATTAGTGGATTAGCTTGTTATTACCCTTCGTTACCAATGTTATTTTTGTACTGCAATTGATTAATTAGCTTAATTAACACATTTTTATTATTGGTAATATGGGCCCTTAGTTTGGTAAACTAATATAAAAATCGATATAATTATTATATCTTGAATGTCTATGATATTCAGTTTGGTAAATGAGTTCTGCTAGAATTAGTAATTTCATTTGAGATGGTAAGATCGCCCTTGTGGTGCCCCGTCCCAACGATCCTACTTTGTCATCCCTAGACTTTAGAACGACTTTGTATTATGTTTTACATGTTATTATCAATTATATAAATAATAATATAAATTTTGATTCGAGTAATGACTTCGAAAGAGTTTTTCAAAGAGAATAATCAGAGAAAGTTCAAAGGTTATGCGGCAAAAAGTCCTCATATCCTGAGAAGTAATATGTGTGGCATATTCCAACTCTAAAAATAATCACACACACACACACTTATTTTGACTTACACATATTATATTTTCTAATACATTATATATGCATTTCAATAATGAAGTACACCATTCTTCTTGTATTTTAAAATGTAAATAACTTTTCATTCATCATCCTCTTTGGCGTCAGCAGTTCTTGAAAAGAAAATCTTGTCCTTACAATTTATTCCTTAGACATGAGCTTTTGAATGTGTGTATTGATGTTGTGGAAAAACACGCGTACTCCCACGGTCACACGAAATGTTTTTCTCGAAGTAGAGATTTTTAATGTAAAGGATATCTAAGTATATTTTGTCACGAATTTTGTCACGCAGTTTCGGTGGATTGTTTACAGGTTCCATTTTATTTTTGCTTGATCTTTCTCTTGGTGTGACTACGAATCTACTTCTCCTTCAGAAGGTTCTTCTTTCCAGACTCACCTCAGTCAACTTTCCAAGTTCATACGTTTCCAATCTAGCCTCTTTCCAAACTTGCATCTTTCCAAGTTCATACGATTCCAATCTATCCTCTTTCCAAACCTGCCTCTTTCCAGGTTTATACGACTCCAGTCTAGGTTCTTTCCAAACTTGCCTCTTTCCAAGCTTATACGATTCTAATCTTGCCTCTTGCTGTGAAGCGGTTCGTCTTTCCAATCAAACGTTCCAATCTAGCCTTCAAATTGAACTTCAATTTATAACGAATTCAACTGAAACACTACCTAAACTACTCTTACAAGATTCAATACTTCCAAACTACTCTCTTGCCGAAATTAACTTTCAAAATTTCAAATTCCACACTATATGCTTCCAACCTCTCATTTTCAGTTCACTACGGGCCAGGTAGGTTCGGTTCCAAATTGCTCTTTCCAAACAGGTTCAACTTGCCTTTCATGCAAGTCAATTAACCAAACATAAGTGTATCGCGGATAGATACCCCAAATTGATCTTGTCCAAGAATGAGGATTAGGTTGTTAGCTTGGCCCATATTACAATATAAATTCTATTAAGGATAATTTCAACTGTTACCCTGTTACAAATTATTCTCTCAACTTTATACTTTCCACATTTATTATTTCCCAATGCTCTTCCACCTACCTCCAACCTGTGGCCTCTGTCCAGTATACGATCCACAATGTTACTTATCCCAAAATTGCATGATCAGGAGAATTGCAATATTTGACAACAACAATTAACGATGACCGCGGCATTATCTATAGTTAGGACCTTGGTACAGAATTCATGTCCACTATTTTTTTCCATGTTCACGAACCAGTGTGATGGAATGAAATGTATCAACTCCAAGATAATTTTATGCTCTTCAATTAATGACATTCTATTTTTGTGAAATCAATCAGTTTCAAGATAATACGTGAATGAATACCAAGAATATGATCAAATTCATTCCGGTATTATCTTGAAACTGATTGAATTCACACAAATAGAATGTCATATTTACTGAGAAAACGCCATATATGCGTTGTTGTTAGACGAGCGGATAGTAATAGTATGGGTGAAAACGGGTAGAAACTGCTTCGAGTGGTACCAATTTAGCACATTTTATGTTTTTTTCTTCAAAATGGCTGAACCGATCGAGTTGAAAATTTCCAGAATTGTGTATCAAAATTTAATTCAACTTCACGCAAAATTTCATTTTTGGAAAATATATATATATATATATATATATATTTTTTTTTTCCGCTGTGTTATTCTAATGGGTATTTTTGAAATTTCTAAAATTCATAAAAAAAAAGTTACCACCCGATAATGCCACAAAACTATACAGATCTAAGTTAAGGTGAGGAACCATAAAGAAAAAAAGTTTATGGTTGATAGCATGTAGCCGTATGACCTGTGGAGAACCGACAAAAAAACATGAGAAAAAAAAGAAAAACGAACACCAATTTTTTTCAGTATGTCAAATTGAATCATCGCTAAAGCTCGTCTAAAAACACATTTACACTTCGACAATTATGCGATAAGAATGAAACAGTTATAACGTGAGCCATCTTGAAGGTATTAAAATTATCTGTGATTCCCCTATATCAGAATTTTGATATCTTGAACCTCTCAAAAGTTATCACCAAAAAACTGATTCTCCCCTAAATCGACTCACATGCACCCTTAGTGGACTCGCCTAGGAATGCGTACAATATTCATATTTCAATTCGCCCGACGCTGGCTCCTTGGCCGCACGAAATACGCGCGTGCGGTTAGCGTGTGTGTGTGTGTGTGTTTGTGTGCGAATAACTACATTTCGGTGGCATGTTCGTTCTTGGTACGAATATTTGTACAACACAGAATAATACTACATACTTTGTGTTCTAAAGCAGGGGTCTCGAAAGTTTTTAGCCCAAGGGCCACACTGATTTCTCAACCAAGTCCCAAGGGCTAACAGGAGTACAATGCCATCTTGCGGGGGCTACATAAATCTCATTTAACATAACTAGGAAAACGCCATATATGCGTTGTTAGACGAGCGGATAGTAATAGTATGGGTAAAACTGGGTAAAAACTGCTTCGAGTGGTACCGATTTAGCACATTTTATGTTTTTTCTTCAGAATGGCTGACCCGATCAAGTTGAAGATTATCAGAAATGTGTATCAAAATGTAATTAACCTTCACGCAAAATTTAATTTGTTGGAAAATAAAAATATTCTTTTTTTTTTCGCTGTGTTATTCTAATGAGTATTTTTGAAATTTCTGAAATTCATAAAAAAAGTGATCACCTGATAATGCCACAAAACTATACAGATCTAAGTTAGATGAGGAACCATTATGAAAAAAAGTTGATAGCTGTAGCCGTTTGACCTGTGGAGAACCGACAAAAAAACATAGAAAAAATAAAACGTGAAAACGAACACCGATTATTTCAGTATATCAAATTGAATCCTCGCTAAAGCTCGTCTAATTATAATGTTTGGTTTCATTATGTGAATAATGAACATTATGAATTATGTGAATTATGTGTATCTCACGTATTATAAATCTTTTAGATGAATCTCATATTATTAATTACAGTTGAAATATTCAATTTCATATAGGCCTATATGTAGATCAGTTATTGTGTTTCTTAATTGGTCGTTAAAAAAAACATATGATTATTATTTTGTAGGATTTACTTACATTGTAAATTGTACAATGTAATCAAAATAAACTATGGCAAGCCAGATTGATGGTGCTCGCGGGCCGGTGTTGGCCAACGGGCCGTAATTTGGAGACCCCTGTTCTAAAGTATGACTGTAGAACTGAGACGGGGGTTGGACCATGGGCCTCGGATGGACTTGCCATTATGATAATATATTTAAGCTGGAAATTGAGTTCATTGAAAGTGAATTGTCTAGAATATAACAAGCGTGTGGAGCGGCCTCCATCAATGAAATGATGATATAATGGAAATAAATAATGGAGAGGCCGTATTTTCACATTTTCACTACTCAACGAGGCAATCTTTCAATGTTTTCTCTTAAAATTTTCAATTCTTCATTTTCAAAGAGTATAAGGGAATGGAATAATGGAACTAAACTAGGAAAATGCCATATATGCGTTGTTAGACGAGCGAATAGTAATAGTATGGGTAAAAATGGGTAAAAACTGCTTCGAGTGGTACCAATTTAGCACATTTTATGTTTTTTTCTTCAAAATGGCTGACCCGATCAATCTGAAAATTTTCAGAAATGTGTATCCAAATGTAATTCAACTTCACGCGAAATTTCATTTTTTCATGGTAAAATAAAAATATTTTCTTTTTTTTCCGCCATGTTATTCTATTGGGTATTTTTGAAATGTCTAAAATTCATAAAAAAAAAGTTACACCCCGATAATGCCACAAAACTATACAGATCTAAGTTAGATGAGGAACCATATTGTAAAAAAGTTTGAAGTTGGTAGCTGTAGCCGTTCGACCTGTGGAGAACCGACAAAAAAACATGAAAAAAAAAAAAAAACAAAAAAAACATGAAAACGAACATCAATTTTCTGCAGTATGTCAAATTGAATCCTCGCTAAAGCTCGTCTAATAATGTAATGTTTGTAGTTATTATGTAATGTGTATGTATGTTATATAATTACATATAATTATGTAATTATTATGTTATGATGACGACATAATGTAAGAAGAAACGCATTATCATCCGAAAATTCTCGATATTTAGTCATGATTAATAAAAGGTCAATTCACAGCCCGCATTTTGATATAATTTAAAAGAGATCATAAGAAAAGGTTACACAATATTATTGTATGAGCTAAAACACACAAAAATTATGAATCTAATCCCATTTATAAATCGTTTAGAGTATAATGATACTTTCAAGAGCGTAGCGTGTTCGAATATTTCAAAATAGCGCGAGATATTTGTCAAACCCTAGTCGCGAAAATATGAATAAGTTACTTGATAAATCACACGACCAAGTGGAATAAAAGTGAAAATAATAGTGGCTAGCATACTGAACCATTATTCAGGAGACCCATTTGAAAAGAAATCATATATTAGCTGTCCAGACTCATATCGTTCCAATCTGGTCTCATTCCAAACTCATCTCTTTCCAAACTCATCTCTTTCCAATCTGGTCTCATTTAAAACGAACCCGTATATTGACTGTCCAAACTCATCTCTTTCCAATCTGGTCTCATTTTAAGCGAACCCGTATATTGACTGTCCAAACTCATCTCATTCCAATCTGGTCTCATTTAAAACGAACCCGTATATTGACTGTCCAAACTCATCTCATTCCAATCTGGTCTCATTCCAATCTGGTCTCTTTCCAAACTCATCTCTTTCCAATCTGGTCTCATTTTAAGCGAACCCGTATATTGACTGTCCAAACTCATCTCATTCCAATCTGGTCTCATTCCAAACTCATCTCTTTCCAATCTGGTCTCATTTGCTGCTTTGGCCGCTTTTTAATGGATGAGACCAGATTGGAATGAGATGAGTTTGGACATAATCGGGTTCGACCAATCGGTTAGAGATGCGTGGTTTATCTATATACACATGTACTGGGATGATTTTTTTTAATGCTGCCTAACGACCCCACCAACAGCTAGGTTATACGGGGGTACGAATGAGCGGGTGATAATGAAACGATGAAGTTATGATAGGTGAAAGGACGTTTACAAAAACCCATGCCTTATGCGGGACTCGAACCCACGCCCAACGGTGACTTCAGATACTACCGCTAGCAATAAACGGCCATGACCATTTTCTTTTTTTTTCTTTTTTTTTTCTTATTTAATTTTTACATTTTTTTTTAACAATGTATTCGTAGACCTTCAAAGTCATATCGACTTGTCTGAAGGTCTACTAAAGTGTTTAAACTAATAATAACATGCATACAAAAATCAAACAGATAATCAAGACATAGCAGAAATTATTTCACTAATAAATTTGTAAAAAATAAAAATAAAAAACAATGCCAACTATATAAACAAAATTATAACAATCAAGCAAGACTGGAATAAAATATAAATGCCAATATTGAATACCAAAAGAAGAACAAAACAAAACACTGTCCAATGTCCATACTGTCCATACTCATGCATTTCCCCTCACTTGAAGACTTAACGTGACCAGAAATATACATATCACTACTTTATTATGACTAGCCTCCGATAAACCGAAAAAACTTCAAAAAAACAGGATGTGGCGATACACGGAAAAAACGCTCTTATATATCAAATTATTTGAATAGCAAGGGTTGGGCCCCCTTTTCTCTGTTTTGTGTGTTCGGTGGGAATTGTACATACTTTTTATATTGGGTTTAACGACGCACTGTTATGATAGCGCAGATCTAATGGCGCTGGATGGATGATTAATGAGATGATGGGATGAAGGTTCTTGGGTAATGGGAAAGATAGTGGGAAGGAAGCGGTCATGGCCGACTTATTGTGGGAACCATCCCGGCATTAGCCTAGACTACAGAGGGAAACCATGAAAAACCTCTGTAAAGATGGTCGGCGGCGGGGATCGAACTAGGTTCGGAATTCCCCTCGCCTCCCGGTTAACATGAAGCGAGCGCGTGTGCAGGTTTGTACATACTGCTTATTGAATGCATACACATATCATATAAGTTCTTTGAATTATTAATCATGAGATGAAATAGCACGTATTACACGAGTATATATATTTATTATATCGTAGGAATATATGAAATAATATTTATTTCAATTCAATTAGTCTCCATGGTTTCATTATTCCGACCCATGACATATCTATCCAGACTAGTAATCGTGTATATAATGAAATTCACCCAATATTTATAATTTATTCAATTTTAACTTCATTTGATAGATTGGCATGACAAAGAGACTATTTGTTGGTTATTGGATGATTGAATAATATACGCTGTATTTTATTCTAGTTTTCATGTGTAATAAATATATTTAGTATTTTTCTGTAAGTTATTTTCCGCACAAGGCACGGGTTCTTGTGGACGTTGTTCTGACTTATCATTTCATTGCTAAAATATTTTATTCCCGTTCTGAGACAGTGTACATAATCAATGAAGATACGGTTAAAATACAACAGTTTTAGTTAACTAGGAAAACGCCATATATACGTTGTTAGACGAGCGGATAGTAATATAGTATGGGTAAAAATGGGTAAAAATTGCTTCGAGTGGTACCAATTTAACACATTTTATGTTTTTTCTTCACTATGGATGACCCGATCAAGCTGAAAAATTCCAGAAATGTGTATCAAAATGTAATTCAACTTCACGCCAAATTTCATTTTTTTGGAAATTATAATATTTTTTTTTCCGCTGTGTTATTCTAAAGGGTATTTTTGAAATTTCTAAAATTCATTAAAAAAACGTTACCACACGATAATGCCACAAAACTATACAAGTCTAAGTTAGATGAGGAAACATATTGAAAAAAAGTTTGAAGTTGATAGCTGTAGCCGTTGGACTTGTGGAGAACCGACATAAAAACATATATATAACAAAAATCATAAAAACGAACACCAATTTTTTTCAGTATGGCAAATTGAATCCTCGCTAAAGCTCGTCTAATGAATAGTAAAAGTGATAAAACTAGAACTCGAAACAGAATAGTCTCTTCATAGTTTCATTCTCACCTCCTGATTCGTACTCCCAAATAGCCCAGTTGTTGGTTAGAACGTCCAACAACAATAATCAATAAAACGAAGAAATTCATGCAAATATCAATACGGGAAAGGTTACCCGTAATACAATATGATAACTTCTCGTATTTTTTATTTGATTCTATTTTAATTAAATTTAAATTAATGTATTTATTTATTCGAACGATATAACATTCAAAACTTTGTGCTGAAAATGGAAAATAGCATATATTCTTAGCATGTAAAATATATAACAAAAAAATTTGTATTCTCAATTGGTTGCCAGTGATCCGATTAAGACAAGCAGGGATCGAACCGGAACCATCCAACTAACATCTGTGCTGATACCAACAACCCTTTCTGTTTTTACTACCCAGTCTGTGCCACCATTTCGATGACAACAACATAAATAAACTCAAGGAATGGCTTTTTTCCAGCTGAGCCTTGTATTTTAAATGGCTTGTGGGTGGGTAGGGGTAGGGGTGGGGGTGGGGAAGGTGGCGGTTGTGTTTTATAGGGTGGTCGATGTGTGTGTGGGGAGGGGGCAATGTGGTCATGTAACAATGAGGACAAACTTCACACTGTTATCCTGGTATCCAGGAGAGATGAAGGTTCCGATCGGTCGTCTACCCTATCCCACACCACTAACGCACGGTTGGTTCGAACGTACATCTCTCGTGGATACAAGTACACAGTTTTATCGATGGAGGTCCCGATCGGTTGTTTCTACTATCCCATAACACTGGCGCACGGGTGGTTTAATCCTTCTATTTTTGTTTACAAGTAAGTGTACAAAGAGTTGTGCGTGGTTTTTGTGTTTTTGTTTCGTGGCACGAATGTTGGCGGATCGAGACGGTTGACCGTTAGTGGTATAGGTTACGGGAGACGGTCGTTCGGGATTCTCAAGTGACGCGGTTTTTAAAGTACCCTGGTTATCTATTGTTCTACTGTAGCGATAATTATTAGGATTAGTTACATTTATTCGCGATGTTGTCCAACGTTGTTTCGAACCAAGGTATAAGTATAATGTATTGGCTATAAAATATCAAATAACATGGAATTATTAATTATAAAATGGTTATAAATACAATTATAAAACTATTATTTATAAAATTATATCAAAAGTCTTCATCAAACACTTTTCTGTTTTGAACTTTCCGCAGGCCTAATTTTCGTATTCGTGTTCAATTATTTATGAAGATATTCTTAATTTCATTTAAACAGTGATTATTTATTTGATTATTTGAAATACTTATATGTATGTATTTATATGTAATTAATATATTCCAGTATTCCCCTTGCTTGAACGACTGAGGAAAACCGTGAAATACCAACAGTCAGGACGAATGATTAAAGGGAGGAGGGACAATTTGAAAGATATAATAATAATATAGGCCTAATGTATTTAATTATGTGGAAAATCTCTCGATTTCAGCCGTTTTGTAGAATATAAATATAATGTAATGTTTTCTTAAAGGACATCACAACCCTGGAACTATATTTTTACGAATAATGACGATATTTATTTCCCCAATTTCAGATGAACTAGAAATCATTATCTCAATTTCAGAAATTATAATTAATATATTTGTCTTCCGAGACATTGGGTCATGACGTAGGCATTACCGATTCTTTATAGAAACATAAACAGAATCGAGTAATGTCTACGTCACGACTCAGAAAAAGGGCCCATGTCCTGGAGGGCAAATTAATTAATCATAATTTCTGAAATTGAGATGATAATCTCTGGTTATCTCTGAAATTAGGTGATATAAATATCGTCTACTTTCGTTAAAATCAAGTTCCAGGGTTGTGATGGCCTTTAACAGTTCTCGCTCCAAAAGCGAATATCGTTTTTTCTAAATCTTGATCCATTTCTCATTTGCCGTTTTATTTATTTCCACCATTTGTTAGCTCCCATATGTCGACTCGACTGAAATTTCAATATAAAGTCATCCTTATATTCAATAAAACTAATATTTCGTTAAATTTACTCTCGAGTTCTTGTTTTCGAATCTAGGCCAACCCCCGCCCTTTCCCACCCCCGCATATTAGTGCCGCCCCTCCCCCATATAACAAATCCTTAGCAATAACTTAACCTATATCCAATATCCAAAACACGCCGCCTATATCATAAATAACCCCTGGCTGTATGCGATATAGGCTACCCGCCTCTTTATCTCCACAATCTCGATAATCGTCTTATTACTCCCTTCTGTTCGGCCGGTAAGTAATCGTTGGAACTACCTGCTTTATCGACTTTTTAGTAGAGTGAAGTTTAGTATTTTAAAAATGGTGGACAGTTTCCGTTTTTGATAGTCCCGGTTTCACTAACTGGTAGTTATTGGATTAGGGCGTTTGGCCAGTCTCCATAGGGCAATAAGTTCCCGCTAGGGTGATCCTGTAATCATGACCAAGGTATATTGGCGTCGGATGTATGATAAATGAAGTCGTCTACTGAATAATAATAAAATTTAGAGAAGTTTAGAGAATTGAAGTTACTACGACTTTGAACATTTACAGAAATATGTAGTTGTGTATCTTATCGTAAATCTAGTCCTGAGAAATCGTTGATTTTTCAAAACATAGCAGTTAGTGATGTAAATTTTCATGAAAATTATTTTCGTTGAAAAATTTCATGAAAATTTTCGAGAGCTTGAAAATGTTCAAATTCATTTTCAAGTCGACTATTTTTTTTTGTTTTGCGTGTGGTCACAGAAGAAGTTGGCGTTTGAATTCACTCTTTGCAATGATTTTCTGAATCACCACATGCATTTGCAGTTTACATTTAGATACAATTGTCAAGGATGGGGAAAATAAATTAAATGTAGATTGGATCAGTACTCCTTTGTAATGTCCCATTTGAAAAGTAAATGAGGAAAGATGTTGGAAATTTTCACTGAAAATTTTCTTTGAAAATTAAAATAACTTACATTTCCATTGAAAATTTAAATGATTGTGCATTGAAAATTTTCAATCAATTGAATGAAACCCAACGATCTTTTGAGAAAATCATAGCAAAAAATCATTAAAATGAATTCAGTGAATTCATTGGATTCCATTGGATCCATAGAAAATTTTCAATGAATTGAACATTTATTGAAAATTTGCAATGAAAATTTCAATAATTTTTTTTCAATCAATTTCAATAAATTTTCATCACTAGTCTATACAACTATATGTAACTGTTTTTTTTTTAGTTTTTACTCAACCTATACACTCTCTTTCGTAAAATAAAAGTGAAATAAAACTGCTCTTTGAATAGAAAGTTTCCCAAGGAAGTGGGTTAAGTTGTAAACGTTTTTTCTATTTCTAACGTTTTCTAACGTTTGCTAACGTTTCCAGCCGCTAGTAATACACGTACGGCGTGTTAGTGCATTTAGCTCGAGTCGTTTGCTGGTGTACACTTGACTCGGTTGGTAACAATGGAACTGCATGTAGGCGACATTTTGCTTCGTGGCATACACAAGTCGCTGGAGGGAGAGAAGAGAGTCGAACTCGGGACCACGGCCAACAAAACCGACTGACGGAGGCGGAATCATATCACCCGGTCGTACTTTAAGAGTGTGTGATAGAGAAATATTAATGCCAAGTATACGGGCTAAATATATTTTTTCTTTTGGAATTACTTTAGGGGAAAAAAGTGTTACTGAAATTTTAGGAAAACTACATTATTTTTATCACCATGCTAAACTGCAATTACCCTGCAATTACCATTTTTAGACTTCAGTGCGCATGCGCTTACTACCTTTTAGCGGCCGAGATCGCTGATATTGTATTTTCATTCTTGGTATTTTTTTTTGAGTACTGTTTGAAATGTGGGTCTGCTTATCCACAGGGTTAAAGGCAAAACACTAGAGGCAACACTTGAAAACAAAATATTACATGTATACATATCTAAGAGCGGTTGTACCAAGTGATGATTAGGGCCCACATTACCAATATTAAAAATGTGTTAATTAAGCTAATTAATCAATTGCAGTACAAAAATAACATTGGTAACCAAGGGTAATAACAAGCTAATCCACTAATTATCGCTTAATCAACAAATTTAATATTCGTAATACCGGGCCTTAGGGCCGGTATTACGAATCGATAGTTAGTGGATTAAGCAATAGTTAGCGGATTAACTTGTTATCACCATTGGTTACATATGATATTTTCGTCCCTTAAACAAATAGTTAGTGGAGATTCGTAAAACCGGGCCTTAGTGAATTAAGTAAAAATTAGCAAATGACCTTGTTATTACCCTTGGATACATGTGCTATTTTTGTACCTCAAGTAATGATTAACTAATCAATATTTAATCATCAGTTGGTACAACCGGCTCTAACAGTGATATTCGTGATTGCTATGTTATGACACTTTACTGCCGTGGCTACAAGTATATAGAATCTTTCTGATTGTCCTTAAATTATTTTCCCGAAAATTTCTCTTCTCTACAGTCATGTAGACTCTTAACGCGTCTATATTCCAGGCACAGTCAGCTTAGCAGTTTTGTTGTGCTCTAGATTCATGTCAGCATTTATCAGCAAAGTCAGCGGTATATTCTGTTACCATAGTGACGAGATTTACAACTAACATAACTGAATAAAAGACAATAACTGGGTTTATTCAGTAGGAGAATGTTGAAAAGGTTCAATTTTTTTCAAATGAAAATTTTGTACAAATCAGTTGGACCAGAAGTAGAAACTGAAGAGCGTATACCGGAATAAAGCATACTCGGTTGTGTGACATGGGTTTGGGTGTCCAACCTTAACTGAACCCTAACCAGATTTCATTGAAAAGTACCCTGAAGCCCATGTTACACAACCGAGTAGACATTATTCCAGTATACGCTCTTCAGCGACCTCATGTAGGATATTTATTCCTATCTGGCTGATAGTCAGTTATACCGACGGATAATTAAGCTATAATTATCGAATCAACTTGTTATCACCCTTGGTTACCTATGTTATTTTCGTACTTTAACTAATTACCATATTCAATCATCAGTTGGTACATCCAGCTTGGACATTGCGAATTGCGTAGGAATTTTGAGGTATCAGAAGAACAGAAAGCGGGCTCTCACTTTCAGTCTATTATTTATACCAACGATAAGTAAATTGAACAAATAGTGAATTAGCTTGTACTCTCTCTTTGGTTAAACTTGAAAATGGTAGTTTCGTACCTTGGCGAATAATGATCTATAGGCCTATATAATAGACCAAGAGCTGGTTCAATCAGTCTGTCATCATGCTTAATAATTAGTTCATTATGAGTTTGAGAGCAAGATTTACGATTCTAAGAGCCGATTGTACCAACTGATGATTAAGTATTAATTAGTTAATCATTACTCAAGGTACGAAAATAGCATATGTATCCAAGGGTAATAAGAAGTTAATTTGCATAATTTTTGCTCAATTCACTAATCATCACTTGGTACAACCGGCTCTTAGGGCCCATATTATCAATATTAAAAATGTGCTAATTAAGCTAATTAATCAATTGCAGTACAAAAATAACATTGGTAACTAACCAAGGATAATAACAAGCTAATCCACTAATTATCGCTGAATCAACAAATTTTTCATTCGTGAAACGCGCCCTTAGTCAGTTCTAATCCACTAATTATTAGTTAGATGTACAAAAATAACATATTTAACCAAGGCGTTAACAAGGTAATCCGCTAACTAATGCTCCAAAAACGATCAATTCGTAAAACCGTACTCAAGTACAATAATTACGTACGTAACCAAGAGTGATAACTATATAATTCGCTAATTATTGCCCGATCACTAACTATCAGATGGTACGACGGGCTCGTATCCTTCGAGTGTTCATAGAACATCCCTTAAGGGTTTTTCTGAGCCGCCATCTTTAAACATTACGGTACTTTCGGGAAGTCCGGCTCATTCGAGTTGCGACTCTTCTAGAGTGAGGACATGCTTCTCGCCGCTCCATACAGAAATATGTACGTTATGATGTTATTAGCGTGACACGCGCGCCGGGGAGGCGATGATACGCAAGCCAGACAATACCGGGCCCATCGCCTAATCCTTGGACTCAAGACTCTTGTTGCGAACAATGCATAAGGGATTGAATACCTACCTGCTCAGTAGAACACAATAGACTGATAAAGTTGCAATTAAAGTGAAGGCATTTTTTTTTCTATGCATAAATAACTGATTGAAACACGTAGGAATTGTTGATGTGATGAAAAATCTTTTTTGTTTATGAAAATAGGAGCATATTTGACTGAATTGAGTACATCACGTAACGAATCCTACTCAACCAAGATTTCAGATACCATTAGAATATTTTATTCTTTGGTATACACAGAATAATGATATGGAGTAACAAATACAAAAAGTATCCCAATACCATAACACTAACCTGTGTGACGTTGCGAGATCCATTACCTATATTCAGAAATTGGGAGAACGCAACGCATACGTTGTGGGATGAGCGATACAGTAATGGAAAGCCATAAACAATTATGTAAAAAAGTGAAAAAAGTAAAGAAGTAAAAAAGTACACTATATTTTTTTTTCATCAAAATGGCTGATCCGATTTATGTACAACTTCGGAATAATGTGTATTACTAGAATACTATTTCAGTAATTAATAAGTTTTGGCGTTATGATCCGGCAGTATGTGTTGGATGCACCATTGCTTTATCAACCCATCAGACAAGGAATTTGGGTTTTGAATAATTATTTTCGTATATTCATGAATTTCATTTCTATTTACTTCTATATCGTAATGACCATTAGGTTTCTCCAATACTTGGCGCTTTGTAAGTAATTGTAATGTCTCAGCTATGTGTTCAGATCTTATCTGTTCTGGAAGCTGAATCACGAGTTGTTGCTCATCAGACAGGAAGCTCGAGTAAGACGTTATCATAGGTATAATTAGTATTACAGACTAGCTTGTTTTTCCATATTTTCATGCATCTTCCTCATCTGAATCAGATGTGAGTTTGAAGTGACACGTTCAACATCTTGTTATCTTCGTGCTCATTTGACTGGACTTTTCACGGGTTGTATCTAGAGTGTGTGAACTTGGTGTATTTTTGCTGACATTGTTACATTGTTTCACCGATAGAATAGGTTTTCAATTATATAGTGTCGTGCATCGATAAAATAATTTCTTGCACTACTTGTGGTTCACTGTACAGTTTTTCGTTAGAGTGTGGTATACAGTGAGTATTTTACACCATGGGGCGCACTTATGGCTGTACACGTAAGAGAAATAAACGATCGATGATAATGAGAGAGTATATTATGAAAAAGAACGCTGCGTCTGTTCTGGAGGAGGGAGATAATGGTAATGAAGCTCCCAATCCTGTGGACCCAATGTAAGTACATCTGATTAATATTCGATTAATATTATTTGAAATTTTGAATATTCATCTTTTGTGATCTTGTTGAAATCACTGTAATTAGCGCTGTTGACGAACTTTCGCTAATCCCGTTACTCAATAATGTTTCGTAATTTAATTCAGACTGCAGAATGACGCTAGTGCTGGCAAGATCAGTAATATCGATTTACACAGCTCACCGACAAAAAAAATGAGGTAACTATAAATAGGTTGAAATATAAATCTAAAGAAAAATAAAACCCTATGAATGTATGAGAAAATTAAAATTAACAAGAAAGTAAGAAAATCTAAATACTAGGAATCATTTCGGACGAGGAACAATATGTTGAATCAGTTCTCATGTTTGACACAAGCTATTGTGTATAGGTCTACCTTGTCATGTTGAGAGGTGGGTGGCAATAAGTCGACAATAAAACTGATTTGAAGTAGGCCTATTGGGATGACACTTCTCAATTTAGTGTGCTACATGAACAAATATTTTTTACATATTGGTTTTAGTAACGCACAACCAATCGAATTGATTATTGTTAATTTTAGAATTTGCGTTTCATGTAATTCGGCTCATTATTAGTTGTAAAGTGAAAACCCCACAGATTGTTTCATGTGTTGAACGCGAGTTGACGTAATTATGTTATACCTACTGGCATTCCCCCCAAAAATGTACAGACAATGTCCAATTGTCCATTATTTCTCGAAATATTTAGTAATATTTATACATAATTATAATAATAACAAATATAATAATTCGTTATTTTTTTGAATATTTATGAATATTGAAATATATAATATTATATATATAAATCTTTATTGAAAGACTCTGCCATCACGTTTAGTGGCTGCCAGAACGACACAGAATAATTAACAAATACAATAAAATGAACAAAAGTAATAAATCAAGAAAATGAAAATAATAATGAGAATATAACTAATTAGAGTATGAAATAACAAATAAAAACCTAGAGCTAAAAGAAAGTGAAAAAAAAGAAATGTGTTGAGAACTATGATAGGCCATGTAGAGGAGTGAATAAAAATATTGAAAAAGTTAAATATAAAAAAGGGAGGGACAGGGGGGGGGGGGGGGGGAAAACAAAAATTAATTAATTGAATATAAATGATTATTCAAAAATTACATTGAATACCGCATAATAATATTATCTACACAATGTTTGTTATTATCTAGACATATCTAGACATATGGATATTTATGAATATAATAACATCGAATATAATAATAGGCCTACTTATGGATAATGTTCGTTATTTTGTCGACAGATGTATGAATATTTTTATGTGTAATAATATTAAATATAATGATACTTCTAGACAATGTTCTTTATTTTTTAGAAATGTTTATGATTATTTATACATATCATAATATAGCATAGTAATACTTATGGACGATATACGTTTTTTTCGAAATAATGGTTTTAAAATGTAATATTTCTGACAATTCGCTGTTTAGGCGTGACTCGGACAGCGCAAAACACTTTGGCGCTGTATCGTCCAATCAACATGTGACTCCTACACAACCAATCGAGAGGTTAGCATAATTTATCCAAAAATAACCAAGAACAACCATTAGAGACGGAGTACGATTTTCACACACTAAAACAATATTTCTCTCGTTGATATTCTAGCGATGAGAAAAACACGGACGCAGGTCTTAGTTCGAAACAGACGCCGAATCAATCAATAACGTTAGTATAATTAAATATTGTAATGTAATAAAATATATCATTTCTTCTGATTAGAAAATACTCATCATGACAGAACTTTGAATTACAGAGATTGCGACGAATCACAAAATGAAATTTCATACTCGCCTCTTATTCCCTGTGATAAAATGAATACAACCTATCCAGGTTCCCGTGTGTAAATGATGAAAGTGGTTATAAAAGCTCTCGCATCGGATTTGTTCTGGGGGGTGTCGGCCAGGTATTCGGGTCGGCGTCTTGGGGGTCGTAAACCAGGTTCCGTCCCCCGTGCCAGCTGAGCGCGGCGGGGACAGATGCGACCCTCTCAACGAACCCGAAGTGTGACGAGGTGGGAATGTAGGGGATAGGCGAGAAAGTTCTGGTGCTCTCGCCTCGAGTTCGAAGTTTGAATATCTGGGAATGTGTAGAGCACCGGCACATGCAGCGCAGTGGTTAACGCGCTCGCGTCGTGTGATCCGGGAAGCGAGGGGAATTTCGAACCCAGTTCGATCCCCGTCGCCGACCATCTTTACAGGGGTTTTTCGTTGTTTTCCTCTGTAGTCTAGGCTAATGTCGGGATGGTTCCTACAATAAGTCGGCCATGACCGCTTCGTTCACAATATCCTTCTCATTACCCAAGAACCTTCATCTCATCATCCATCATCTCATTAATCATCCATCCGACGCCATTAGGTCTGCGCTATCATAACAGTGCGTTGTTGAAACCCAATATAAAACAAGATGTAGAAGGGAGGAAATTCGGAGAAATATTTTGAGGCGTCGGGCGATCGATTAAGGTCGGGTATTACCAAGTCCGGTTAGCGTTTATCTGATAGTTGGTGGAAACAAATGGCATGGGTTACCATGGTGATAAAAACTTTAAACTGACAGTTAAACCAGTTTAAACTCCCACGTTGGTAATACCGTGCCTTAGTATTATTATGAGACTTGAAGCCAGTTTTACGAATCTTGGTCAAGTGTTATTCCTCTAACTACAATAGTTCAGGTACAAAAATAACGTGCCTAACCAATGGTAATAATAAGTTGATCCGCGAACTATCGCTTAATCCATCAAGAATTGGTTGGTAAAACCGGACCTTGGTCAAATTTTCATCCGCTAACTGTTAATTAAGGTACGAAAATGATATACACATAACCAAAGATTTTTAAGTTTTCAGAAATTCAATTAATCTATTCGTCCTCCAGAGACTCCGAATCATGAGGTAGGCACTACTCGATCATGTATTGAAACCAACATAATCAGGTAATGCACCAAGTCACGATTCAGAAAAGGGGGCGGGTCCTCGAAGTCAAATGAATTAATTATAATTTCGGAAATTTAATTTTTGAATCGATGGGTTAACACCTTCTGAAATCCGGTGTACACGTTGCCATGAAATCCCTGAAATCACTTGAAATCCCCTTGAAATCCCTGAAATCGCCTTGAAATCCCTGAAATCACTTGAAATCCCTTTGAAATCCGTATGAAATCTCTTGAAATCTCTGAAATCCCCTGAAATCAGGTGTACACCAAATTTGCGAGTTGTATACTCCTCGTTTTGAATTTTAGTTTTCTCTAGAATTAAGGGAAAAATATCGTCATAATTTATTCAAATCTAGCCCCAGGGTTATGATGTCCTTTCATTCTCATAGAGTGTACCGAGCAATGTACCAGAATTCTCTCGCCAAGTGCCATCTTTTTACCGCCTCGCGTAACGCAAGCACCGGGGCTAGGTTCATCATTTCTTCATGGCGGCACACACGCGCGGCACGTGGTGTCTTATCCCCCCCCTCCTCCCCCCCCCCGGTCCACGCGGCGTCGCTTACCGGCGCGGTGACCTTATCTGTCCAGGTCCCGACAGCGCGCCGACACGTGATGAGGTCCTGCCAGCACTGACATTGGCAGGTTACATTCGAAGACTCCTGGCCGTGTCGAACACAGTTAGAAGCCATGTTGTAATTATTGTTGCTTAACGATCCCACCAACAGCTAGGTTATACGGGGGTACGAATGAGCAGGTGATAAACTCATGCCTTATGCAGGATTCGAACCCACGCCTAGCGGTGACTTCAGTGTATGAAGCGTGTCTCAGCTGACTGAGCTAACGAGGGCGGTGCGGCCATGATTTCGTGGGTTGGATTATATGCAGTCTGTTCTGGGTGTGTGGTGACCCAGGCGGGCATTGTTGTTGTTGTTGTTGTTGTTGTTGTTGTTGTTGTTGTTGCGCGCTACCTAAAGCTAAATTGACCTGATCAAAATAACATAACCAGCTTATTCTAACCTGACTAACCTGATCTGTTTTTTGAAAAAAATAACATTGAAAGCTTGACACAAAGCCCTTAAATTAAGGCAAAGGATGAGAGTTCGGGATCGTTCGAACGGGGCAACACAAGGGCGATCTCACACCTCAATTTAATATAAGCTAAAACTGAGAGTTATTCGTAGATAGTGCACGTGACACTTGAACGGAAGTTATAGTCACTTTTCTTTCTGATCAAATCAGTTACTTTTGTGATATTGCATATAGGATTAGACACGTATCAGAAGAACAGAGAACGGACTTTTACTTCTAAAGCTTTACGACAGGCATATGTTTGTCATGCATACTCAAAAGCTTCAAACCCAGTCAAATTGACCAACAGTGATGTTTTTTCAAATAATGTTGGGTTTAACTACACACCGTACTGATGAGTAAGAGCTATTGGCGTCGGTGAATGATGAATGAGACGATGGGAAAATGACATAATAGGTAATAGGTGATAGGTAATTTATTGTTTTTGGATGAAGGAAAGGAGTCGGTCGTGACCTTCTGCTATCGAACCATCTCAGTATCAACCTAAACCACATAAAACCTCTCTTCAGGATTGTCGATTATGGCGGCAACTTGAGGGGGACCGGTACATGCACGGTACTTATAAAAACAGAGAAATTCATCTTTACTATTTTTCTTCTTTATCACGAACAAGTGTATTCGAATAAAAAGTCCATCAAACCCAATATAATTTTATGCTCTTCAATTATTATGACATTCTATTTTTGTTAATTCAACCAGTTTTAAGATAATACGTCAATAAATATCAAGAACGTGATCAAATTTATTGACGTATTATCTTAAAACCGATTGAATTTACAGAAATAGAATGTCAAATTAATTAAAGAGCATAAAATTATCTTGGGTTTGACATACTTTTTATTCAAATACACTTGTTCGTAATAAAGAAAAAAAAAAGTATCTCTATTTTTATAAGCACCGTGCATGCACCGCCTCAACCCCGTTCTTTTTAATCACGCTTCAGCGTGCTAGTTGCTCTAACCACCCGTCTCAGTAACAGTGATGTCGACTTCTCACGTCTCGCTTCCTCTTCTAGGCGTTGGATCCAGCAACACCTCGACACCAGCGGTCCTCGCAGACCCTAGCCTCAAACCCCATGCAGCGATGTTGACCGTCGCGCAGCCAACGAGCGCTGCTAGAACTACCAGTAGTGATTGCGTCCCGCAGGGTCTCGGTGAGTACCACTACTATTTATATACTGGACACGTGGTGATACACGTGGATGTAACGTTCCAACCGCGTTTCGTAAATATTTCATTGACAAATAATGAATTGAATAACGAATTATATAGTGATTAACTTGATAATAAAGAATGAATTAATATTATAATATTTTTCTATTTTTAATATATTGGGCTTAACGACGCACTGGACCTGATTCTATAACTTTAAAACGAAACGAGAGATGAGAATCTTCATTCTGTTCCGACTTTTTCGTATAATTTAACACGGTGTATCACATGGGCTCTGACACTTTCGTGGGTCCCTGTAATGATAGAGAAGATCTGTTGGCATCGGGTGGATGATTAATGAGATGATGGGATGATGAGATGAAGGTGTCTTGGGTAATGGGAAGGATGGTGGGAAGGAAGCGGTCGTGGCCTATATTGAGAAAACTATCCCGGCTTTAGACTAGACTACAGAGAGAAACAACGAAAAATCCGTGTAAAGATGGACGGCGGCAGGGATCGAGCGCGTTAACCACTTCGCTATACATTTCTTAATTAATTCAATTAATTTTGTTCTTTCACGTCACAGGCTGCTTAGGAAGTTGGAGTTTATGTTGGTAGTTTTTTAGGTCAGTTGGTTTTTAGTACAGTTGGTTTTTAGTACAGTCGGTTTTCAGTACAGTCGAGTTTTAGTACAATTGGTACCTTCTCCTAATCTTTCACTGGTATGCTTATCCTTTAACATTGATCATTGGGAGTTTAGCGTTGAGTTCGTATGAAGATTCAAGTGTATACAAGAATATGTCGCGGAAAATTGGCAAAATACCAGATCTTGTCTCCTTGTAGGGGCTTTCCGAGAAAACAAACTCTAGTCGTAGAAGTTAAAAAAAACACAGAAAAACCAACTTCGTTGGACGTACTTTTGGAATTTTTATTTGAAATAATTTTAAAAAATAATCGTAAAATGTTCAGTAGTTTAATCGTAAAATGTAAAATAATCGTAAAATGTTCAACTTGGTGGTATACTAGTAGGTATACTAGTTACTTATACTAAGTAGTTTGTGACGACTATACTAGTAATTATTGATACGATTACTATGCTATTTTAATTGATACAAGCCGCCCTCGTTAGCTCAGTCAGGGCACGTTTCAGACACTGAAGTCATCGTTGAGCGTGGGTTTGGATCCCGCATAAGGGTTTTTGTAAACGTCCTTTCACCTATCATCACTTCATCGTTTCATTATCATCCGCTCATAATTACCCCCGTATAACCTAGGTGTTGGTAGGGTCGTTAAGCAACATTAAAAATATATATATATATATATATATATACAAGTAGTAACTGATACGGTAGGTGGTCGATAGCTGACGACTAGTATAACATACACTGATATTTTATGAGATCTTGAAAAAATATATCAAATGATTGGATCACCATTAAAATAGAAATGTTGCGTGTAGCCAGTTTCGTTAATACACGGACAGATCTTGTCTTGAATGTGTGTATTAGACGTATGTATATGAGGATATATCCCACCGCATGTTGTCACATATTACCACACTCCATTTCCCCACCCCCCACCCCCACCCCCCACCCCAATCTCCTAGCCATCCAGTGTTTAAATATGCGGTAGAAATGTAATTAGTCACCGATGTGGGGCAACAATTTTAGTATCTGCTGGCAACATGTATTTAATTAAATTCCTAGTTTAGCTGTTAATGAAAAGGACGAGGGTAAATCTACATATCGGTTTTTGAAGTAAGTTTCCTAGTTGTATGTTAATATTTGAGTGAAATAATTTTGCGAAACAAATTTCTGAATTGGTTTTAATAATTTGATATTGTGATTTTTTTTCTGTATATCCAATGAAGGACAATATATATTCTGGAATGTTTTATCATTTAGGTATTTAGGTATTATGGTGGTTTTAGAGCCAATTTTACGAACTCCTAGTCAGTATTCATAAGTCAGTTAATCAGTGAACTATTGATTGAGGCACAACAATAATATATGTGACTTATACCAATTTGATTCGAACCCGGCGCCTCCACCAATGTTGTAGTTATCGGTGAAACAGTTCGTTCTAGCAAATTTTGAAACCCTGATTCATCAAATTATCCAACAGAATATATGTAAATATATATATGTGTGTATTCTGTTTGATCGAAATACCGTTTTTAGTACCTAGGGAAAAAAGTTTCAAGAGAAACAAACGTTCATTATAAACAATGAATATTTTTTCCTTTACTTCTTTTTCTATATTTCTTGTTTGGAAGATTTGCCTGTCGCGAATCGCATCACACACACTCTCTCTCTGTCTCTCTCTCTTCTCTCTCTCTCTCTCTCTCTCTCTCTCTCTCTCTCTCTCTCTCTCTTGCTCCTCTATCAGCATGTGAGCAGATAGATGTGATGGGATACACAGCAAGTCGTGTTGACAAAATATCAAGTTTGTATTTTGAACAAATCACTTGTAAAAACCTCCCCTGTTTGTTTGTGTAACCCGGCCTTGTGTTCGGGACCGACGCCCAAAGCCAACGTGTATACTTGTAACCAACCTGACAGTACCAAACAAAAATAAAAACTAATATACAGTTGGTAGTAACTTTACTAACAAGGCATGTAACATGATTTAACGTTGTTATTTCGTTGTTCTCTTTTCACTCAAACCTGTTTTCTTTTTCTTTTCTTTCTCCCTCTCTCTCTTTTCTTTCTTTCTCTCTCTTTTCTCTCTCTCTCTCTCTCTCTCTCTCTCTCTCTGTCTCTATCTCGCTCTTCTCTCTCTCCTTTCTCTCTTTTTATTGTCATATCTCCTCTATCTCTGTCCTCTTTCTTTTTATTTATCTCCCTTATCTCCATTTCTGTCTCTCTCTCTCTCTCTCTCTCTGTCTCTCTCTCTCTCTCTCTCTCTCTCTCTCTCTCTCTCTCTCTATCTATCTCTCCGTTTATCAACCCTCTTCCTTTTCCAGTATTGGAAAAAGTTTCCGACATTTCATCAATTATATTACATTCTTCATGTTGAATTCCGTTCTTTTCTCCGTGAATTATTCCCGGGTCGCGACCGCCTTTCTCTTTGTTGATATATATACAACTTGATGATGAGCCTTAGCTGTGTCGACCCGTTTTACTCTTCTGCTTCGGTGAACTACAGTCATTACTTCCATATAATTGTATCCACGAAAGAAGAAGGTTCGGATCGACAGTTCCTTCTATCGCACACCACTAGCGAGCGGGTGATTCGAACCTTTAACCCTCGTTAATATTGGTATTGTATTAAATTGTTCTCCAGATGTGGAGGTTCCGAATGACCGTTCTTCCTATCGCACACCATTAACGCGCGGGTGGTTCGCACCTTCATCTTTCGCGGATACATACGAAAGACTGGAGACTAGTCTATATATAATAGGCCTGTATTGTGATTGACAAATACAGTGTAATGTACAGTATACAAAGAGTAGGAATTTCTTGTTACAAGATTGTAGGAGGTTTATAAAATATTGACTCTGACATTTGGGCGTAGGATAAGAGATATTGATGGAAATATGAAATATTTCTATATCACGTGGGTTGCTAAGGAGACCGGGTAGTAATAAATAGGCTCCTGTCAAAACTAATAAAATGACTTATAAGGTATAAATTGTAATAATGGTTAATGTTAGCAATATAACGAGAAAGAAATTGAAAATGATTGTGATTATTCGAAAACGTGACGCTATTGATAATTGTGTTCCCCAATTAACATTAATCAAGACAAGGTAGGATCGTTCGACGGGGCGATGATGATAAATAATATAATTAATTTCAATGTAGCCCATTTAACACTCCAAATAGTAAACCATATGTTTTGAGGTAGGTGCCGTATCATTCATTAACAACAACCCTCGTCTTCACCCTATCCCGACGGTGACTAGCATAGCCTCAGTTGATTGAGCTACGGGGGCGGCGCAGTAACTCAATGCCTCAAGAACGTGTGTGATCTTACCAACATATTAAAAGAAACGCTAACGGTTTTGCAGCGCACAGTTGGCTACTGATGATATCTGTGTGTTGGTACTCGTATAAATTAGCGATCACTCATTGAGCAGTACAGGTGCACGTGCAGGTGCATTGGGGCTAGATGCACATGCACATGCACTTGGGCTGGATGCAGTGGCGTTACAATGCACAAGACAGGAGTGCAATATTTATAATTGGGCCCTCCCCCTTTTTTTTCATGTTTGCCTTAAGTGGCCGTGGGAGTCGATCGTCAACTCAGTCGAGTCAATTTATTCAAAAGAGTAGTAGTTTAGCGAGAGCGTGGAGGCGGGCTTACTCCTGTGACGTCACAGAGACTTGTTTCACCTCTCTCACCGTACAACCAATCACAGCTCAGATGCTACCAGTCGGTCAAGCAGTGAACATGTAGAGCAGCTGGCTAAACACGTGTACGCAGCGTGGACGTGGATGGTTCAAGATATACAGGGTTACGTAACTGATGAATAATTACCAAACAATTGACAACATCGTAAATCTAGTTTTTGAAATGACTTCATTTGTGGTACGTCATAAACAACAGCATAAAACTATCAATTATAAACATACATACGGAACAAAAGCCATGAAAATAGTGAGAACATTCGTAAGAACATAGGGAGAAAATTGATATTTATATTTTATTCTGTATATTTTGCAACTTGGAATCATATTATTCAACTGCATATAAATATATCATTTTTTTCAACGTTGAAATGCCATTAATTTGACATGTGTTTTATGTGAATTTATTCTTTAAATTGTTGAATTTTCTTTTGCATTCAATGAACATATTATAATTTACAAATATCAATATTTAATTTTACCACTCGGTGTGCGCAGATGTAAAGTTTATATGGGTTTGATAAATCTATTCAATCCAGAGATAGACTTCTTTAAGGCTTTGTGGGAAAAAAGTGAGATTGAATTTATATTATGTATGAGTACCAATAATAATTAGATGAGCGTAGCGAAGATTTTCACTGAACTCTTACGGAACTTTGTCTGTGCGTTTTTTTTGTTTTTTTTGTAAACACTGCACAGGTCGCAGGGTTTGACCGATCGACATGAAACTTTGTTTTATCGAAAAGATGGAAATATTAGCGGAAAAATATTGCATTGCTAGATTGCTGCTAGATTCACGACTTCCTAGATTTATTGGCATCGGATGGAGTTAATTTTATATGATCAAGGGGTGTAGAGTTTCGCTCATCTTACAACGCACATTCTGCGTTTGCCTAATGTAGGATTAAAAACTCAACACAATGTCTCCAGTCTTGCTACAAGTAAAAAAAAAGCCAATAGCTCTAGCCGCGCTCTGAGCTGTGTTCGAGTGGCCGCTATGTTATCAAACTCAGCCCACTAGTCCGATATGCGAAACAACAACGCTTCATTCATAACAGACCATGCGTCACCAGACAACACTTGTTCACGCACACACCACTAGCGCACTCTAGCCTCTAGACGACAGTCCACTGCCCCTTGTTTCACACCACTGTACTGTCGAAACATGCAATATGTCCTGTCTTGCTACGAGTAAACCAATTGATAGAAAATGTTCAAATTATGAACACGTGATTATGAAGATACGTTCTAGGTATCTGTGAGATTACATTTTTCGAAAAGTGTATGATTCTCTTGATATTACTCGCTAAACTTCAGTAACTTCGAAGCTATATATGTGCTACTATTTTTTTTTTTTTGGAAAATGTAAACTCACAGAAACATTGGCATGTTCTTTATCTACTACCGTTGAAAATTACAGAAATATTCGATGACAGGTTGAGGAGTTATGAGACCTAACCTATCAGACGTTTTGGTGCGTTAAAAAAACGACTCCCGCGGCCTCTTAAGTCACGAAAAGCACTCGTTTACCTCTAATTTACTTTAATATAAATGTGATACAAATTTCCCTTCAATTTTAGTTATTTTTATTCATTCTATAAAAAACATAGAATACTATATTTATTGCACATGAATGAATTAGACGAGCTTTGGCGAGGATTCAATTTGACATACTGAAAAAAATTGGTGTTCTTTTTTTTTCACGTTTTTTTTCGGTTCTCAACAGGTCAAACTAGGTCAAACGGCTACAGCTATCATTATCGAACTTTTTTTCATCATGGTTCTTCATCTAACTTGGATCTGTATAGTTTTGTGGCATTATCGGGTGGTAACTTTTTTTTTATGAATTTAGAAATTTCAAAAATACCCAATAGAATAACACAGCGGATTTTTTTTCTTTTCATTTTCCAAAAAAAAGAAATCTCGCATGAAGTTGAATTACATTTTGATACACATCTGGAAGTTTTCAGCTTGATCGTGTCAGCCATTTTGAAGAAAACACATAAAATGTGCTAAATTGGTACCACTCGAAGCAGTTTTTGCCCATTTTTACCCATACTATTACTATCCGCTCTTCTAACAACGCATATATGGCGTTTTCCTAGTAGGAAATAACGCCAGTCGCAGTAGGCCGCCCAGAAGTAAAATCAGCCGTGAGCCTCTGTGCCCACTTGCACCGCCGATATTCACGCCACTGACTGTATGCACATGCACCGGAGTTGGATGCACATGCACTTGGGCTGGATGCATGTGCATCTATCACGGCAGAGAGATTAGGGGAACGGTGGGTGGCGAGTATAGATCTTGTGATGTATCGTAACGAAGTTGAATGGCTTCCTCCCCGCCGAGGTTCGTTACATGAGGGGGGGGGGGGGTGATTTACTGGGTACTGGGTGCGCAGTAGGCCTACTGCCAAAACGTCGACTCGCATACACAGGAATAATGAAATGTTGAAGGGAGAAAATAGGATTTGATATTTGAGAAATGTTGAATAAAAAGTTACTTCTATGTGAATTTGAAAATGTTGATGTTTAATGAGGTTTTAGGAAAATATTTTATTGAATACTCGTCAATATTGAGTAAGAATACTGGGATGGGAATTTATAGAAAGAAATTACATTGAAGTTATTACAAAATAATAATATATATATATACAGAGTGTAATTTAGTCCTAGAGAGAGAAGAATTTTTTTAAATGAGCTACATATAATACAAATAGACGCTGAAAAGTATTCTCACAGAACAGTAAATTCCAAAAACTGAATGCGATTTGCAGGAAAATTATAAAAATATAAAGACATAAAACGTAATTAATGACAATTAGCATGTGATAAATTTGATACGAAATATGTTAGGAATGTAACATCAAGGGGTTTTCACTTCGCGAAGAATATTTATCGATCTATATCCATTTTATACTATCTATATTTCTATCCATATATACATATATTTATATAGGCCTATATGGGTTGTTTTAGCCTTGTCATAAAAGATTCGTCTCGACCGGGACTCGAACCCGGGACCTGCAGAAGGTCCCGGGTTCGAGGTATATCTTTATATATATATAGATATATAGATACTTTGGATTTATATATATATAATATATATATAAATCCAAAGTATCTATATATCTATATATATATCTAGAGATATACCTCGAACCCAGGACCTTCTGCAGGTCCCGGGGTATATATATGTATATATATATATATATATATATATATATATATATATATATATATATATATATATATATATATATATATATATATATATATATATATATATATACAACTAAATTTCATATCTATTGTGATACATCTGTGATCACCCCGGGTGTATTTCTGTGTTTCCTCTATCATAACAATGTTTGCACTGTTCACTTAACGTCGCTTTGTTGTTATTCGCTTGTTATATTGTTATGTTGGTCTAATTGCATGTTATTAGAAGTGTTATTGCAATGGATAGTTCTGACAAACTCGTGCACGATACCCGGCCAAGGTCTCGTTACCAATTCAACTATAAAACATCTGTATCGGAATTCAAAACCAATTTTTTTGTTCATATATATTTATATATGAATAAATATTTTTAATGATGCCTATCTACCCCACCTACAGCTAGGTAATACGGGGGTACGATTGAGCGGGTGATAATGAGACGATGAAATGATGATAGATGGACGTTAACAAAAGCCAATGCCATATGCCGGGCTCGAACCCACGCCCAACGGTGATTTTAGTTTCTACAGCTAGCGATAATTGACTGAGCCACTGGGGTGGGATATATATATATATATATATATATATATATATATATATATATATATATATATATATATATATATATTTGCCTATATAATCATATGTAATAAATCGCGAAATTGTAAATGTCACATCCAATTATATTTTGAAAAATTTATTCTCTCTGGAACTCTTATCATTTTACATTGTTTGCAATGTTAATTACATGTTTTCACATTGATTACGAAGATAACAATAAAATGTGTAATTGTTCTCTCTTTTCTCCTGAGTGAGTTTCAAACAAGCAAATGTAGGTCAAAGTTGAAACGATGATCAAAAATAAAGATATAATCGCGGGGAATACAAGACTATTTCTTTTTTGTATATAGCAAAAAAGTAATGACGTTGAAGTATACTTCTATCCACGAAAGAAGATCGTCTACCAAGTTATCAAAATGTAAAAACATAAGTAATTTCTTACTCTCACTACAACTTCATAGATTTCTTAATAGACTTCTTCATAGACTCCAACTTCTTTTGAAAGATCCAACTTTTGAAAGATGCATCGCGTTTTTTATCTATTAATATTATCACGGTTGCACGGTACGGTTGTATGGTTTCCTTCCCGGTAAGGGATGACGTGAACCGGTCAGAAACGATCCGTTAAGTTTCTATACTTGGTTCACTTGTTTACCGGGACGGAAAAACCGTGCAACTTTGTTACTATGACGCAGGCCTTCTACTGTTAGCAGAAGAAATAAACCGACACCATTGCGATTTGCTACTTGCATATATATATATATATATATATATCTTTATTGAAAAAAGTCTGTCTTATACACATAAGATTGTTTAAAAAACACAGAATAAAAATCAATTAATTAAAATATCAAAAATAACCATAGTAAAATATTTGAAAGAGTAATAAAATAACAATTGGATGAGTAACTAAACATAAGTTAATTAAATCTAGGAATAGTTATGTTAAAAAATGGAAAAATAATGATGATAACCTAAAATACTGCATAAACTTCTTCTATTCATAATTTTTTTTCTATCAAATTGAACATACAATTTTTTTAAACGGTCGACAGAATATACTAGTGAACTAGTTTGTTATATCATATTGAATTATTTAATTACATTTTATATTTTGAATTATTATCATTTAGGGCACTGTCAATGCGAACTTTCACGACCTACATTCGATATCAGTGACAGGTACGCTGCTGGCGGTTAACTGAAGAACTAACAGAACGTAGAGAAAGGAAGCGCGCGCTACAACAATGTAATTCATTACAAATGGCCCATTGTTGCTAGTTTTGTTACCACATTCAGCCGATCAAATTATTGTAACTTGACAGGTATCCACATGGCTGACACCCCACCACAGAACATAAGAGGCGGGGCTTCGGAGCATTTTTCCGCGTTTCAGAAATACCTAATTAGACGAGCTTTAGCGAGGATTAAATTTGACATACTGAAAAAAATTGGTGTTCGTTTTTATGTTTTTTTTTCTTTACCATGTTTTTTGTCGGTTCTCCACAGGTCAAACGGCTACAGCTATCAACTTCAAACTTTTTTCAATATGTACAGTGCATCAGTACAGTGTATCGTTAAATCCAATATAAAAAATATAGGCCTGTATAATAATTTATTTCAATCCGGAATTCCAATATATTTATGTTTCTATGTGTTATTTCCATATGTTGATGTATGTTATATTGCTATAACAAAACAACGAGGTTATAAACCCATGATCAATATTCGTCACATTCATAAAATTTGAATAAAACGAATAAATAACAAAACATGCTCATTCATTATCGTACTATCATCACATTAATTATATAATTATTATTCAATTTCCATGATGTAGTTGTAAAGTATTTCCTAATCTTTGTTTGGTGTGGGCTAGAATTGAGTGCGTGAGATTTCGTATAGTCTCAACTGAAAAGTTTTGTTATTGCGTGAATTCGTTTTCACCATTGACCAATTGTATCAAGAGAGTCGATAAGGTGTTATATCTACTAACTACGGAAAGTAGAACTACTTTACCGACTATGGTAATAATTATAAATATGGGATGTTATAGTCATGCCATAAAAGATACGCATTAACCGGGACCTTTAATGGCGTATCTTTTATGACATTTCTATGTTTACTAAATTTCCAGTACGGGGAAAACACACATATTGTTAATACCGTACCTTTAAGGCGGTATAAATATTTCACCTATATTGCATAATGGGTCAAGCGTATATTGCTACATAAATAACGAGGGGTTTACAACTCGCCAATTGGTTGTAGGCCTACACCTGATTTCAGTTGATTTTAGAGATTTCAAGAGATTTCAGGGGATTTCAAGAGATTTCAGAGGTTTCAAGAGATTTGGGGGATTTCAAGTTATTTCAGGGACTTCAAGTGATTTCAGGGATCACAGGGATTTCATGGTATTTCAAGAGGATTCCATGGTAAGTGTACACCAGATTTCAGGAGTTGTTAACCCCTCGATAAATACATTTTTTAGCTGTATCAGTTCGATGCAATATAAGTTGAATAACTTATAATAACTTATAATAACAGAAATAACTTATAAATAACTTATATATAACATATACCGGCTTGAAGGTATTAACAATATCTGTGTTTCCTCCGTATTACAATTCTGATATCTCATACCGTCCAAAAGCTATCACACAAAACTGATATTTCGCTAAATATCCCATGCACTCTTAAATTCGACAATTCTGCAATTCTAGAAACGTGTCGAGTCTTCTTATGACGTCAACTGTTTCCTCTCTTCTTCGTTAACCCGCCAGTTATCCAACTAGAGCAATAATAGTCATCATTATCACTAATTAGTTACAAACTATTATATAAGTCGTATTTTATTTGTAGATAATTGGCAGTACTGATTCGAACTTAATTGAAGACTACTTTATATATAGGTCTCTTGAAAGTATATTCGCTCTTTTCTACTCTCATTAAATACAAATTACTCCCGCTTCCCCCCTTCCCCGCTTCTATATCGTTTCATGTCCAAAAACAGAACCTCCTGCCAACTCCTATAACAAGCATTGATTTTCTTTTCCTCCCCCCCCCCCCCTCCTCTCTCACTCTTTCGTTATCTTTTTGTACTAGCGGCGGTTGGCAACGTGATCTGTGCTGTTTGGACCCTCCCTAGACTCGAACTCCAAGGCCGTTGATTACTACCACCCCCATCAATCATCATGATATCCCCCCACCCCCACCCCTACCCTCTCATCAAGCGAGGTCACGCGAGCCCTTCTGGCGGGCTATTTATACAGTTGCCGGCCTGAGAACTGGATAACACCCTATGTACAGTCTTATACTTATTGCCACGAAAGATGATGGGCGTCTACCAATATAACAAACAGAAATATTACCGTTATATGTACTGATCCTGAAATTAATACCTTATTTAAGATTTGTTTGTTAATTGAGGTGTCTTATTTTGTTTACCCATTGGGGTGGTAAGATCGCCCTTGTGGTGCCCCGACGTACGGTCTTGTCTTTCATCCATAGCCTTAATTGGGGAATTTTGTATTCTTTATTTTGTATTCATTTTGTGTTTTTCAATTATTTTGTATCCAGTTTCGATGTTATTGAAAAAAAAAATCGATCATTTTCTATGGTTTGATTTAGGATTATTAACGCAACTGTATCATTCCAAAGCGTTAAAACCTATTTGTTGCAGAAAGATTGTGTAATTACCAAAGTTTTAACAAATATTTATTAGTTGGTATACGACCTTATTTTCTCGTGGATACAACCCACATGTTTGTACATAGACAGTCGGTCCGCTCATCTATAGAAGGCAGTGGATTATTATCGATTTCTTGCAACAATTACCCTAAGTAAAGCCTATTGTTGTCAACAATGGCGTCAGTCAGTTCATTCGAATTCTACGGAAGTTGATCAATAATGCATATACATATTATAATAAAACGACGCAAAAAGCATAAACAAACATAGTAATATGCTGTATAGAGTCGTGTTTGGTTGGCTGATTATTATTCTACATAATTAATGACGATTGTCTACAGATACAAGTGTATTGGAGTCGCCAGCATAATATTTGTATGTAGGCGGAACATCCGGGTCTACATTGAGCTGGTCACAGTGGCGGTGGGGGCACGAAATCACCCCCTCCCATCAGTCCAGCAAGGAATGCTATAAATTTGTATTATATTTGAATAGTGTTTGATGACCTCGCTAATAGTTGAGATAAATGCAGAAGGATTTAATATTATTTCATGCCGTTTTGGGAGTATTTTGACCAAGTTCAATTGTCTTGATATATTTTTATAAGACTTCAATTACCGGAGAAATTGAAATAGTTAAATTGTATCTCAAGCATTCGAAGTGTTTAAGAATTGTACTACAAAACAGCCCAGTGTGAGATCAGATCACAACTAACTCTGTAAAGTACATATTCATAAACTAATATTCATTATATAATATCTAATGCCCCCTTGCCCCTCTTTCCCCTTACCCCTGCCCCCGGACATGGCCACGGATTGTTGTGCACATAACTCCATGTGGCTCTTCCATTGCACAAATAATCTAATTCCGTGTTACTTTACGTGGTCTATTTATCATTTGGTTTGGAGTGGCTAAGCAGACTATAAATTCAGGGTGAATGTTGTCTTCTAGTTGGAAAGTCAGCAATTTTCCATCACCAGCGATTTTTTATTTTCTGGGTTCACTTCAAAACTGGCGAAATTAAGACAAATTCACCCTCAAAATGTTGGTTTCCGTGTGTATGATATTATAGACCTTCATAATTATATATATATATATATATATATATATATAATATATTATATATATATATATGTGTGTGTGTACACTATACCCCATCATCCCTGATATATATATATATATATATATATATATATATATATATATATATATATATATATATATATATATGCACAAGTGTGCCCAGTTCGTGTAACACGCGATACTATAGCGCGGCGGTGGCATGTAGTGAAACTATCACACGGTACCAACTGAGCCGCCGTCGCGCGGTAACGGTCTAGAATCACGCCTTCTCGATCGCTACAGACTGAAACCACCGAACGCCAACAATCGGTGATACGAAGAGACCGACGTTCGAAACTTTAGTGACGTTCGAAATTCAAAAAAGTAAAAAATAGAATCTTTTATTACGCGGTCGAAAGTCATCTTGTAGGCCTAGCGTTTTGGATAGTGATATTACGTACGTATAATGTTTGGGAAAATAAAATGTTGAAAACGATTTACAGTGTGAAATTGAGCTTGTATAAATGTATATAAATGCCTTTTCGGAGTATAAATTATATATTCAACTTTTTCTTACATATAATCTTGAAACGAAATTCACCATTTTGGCCGCTATAACAACATTCTACTTTTATTGACCCAGTTTATATACTGTGTGGCTTGTCTCCCTTTTTTCCGTATTTTTAGTTGTATATTTTTTTATGTCTGTCCGCCCTCATAGACGTATTTTCTATTCGTTCTCTTTTATAACGCTTCCCGTATTCTGTGTACTTGGGTTTTATTGGTGGACATAACTTCTTTAAATATACTGCTAAATAAAAACATTTAACACCGTACTTGGTTGCTATACATTCAACTTAAGTAGACTTTCAACTTAGTAGAATGCGTTTGGTTGCCATAGTGATGGAGAAGATAGGCCGAGGAACCTACCTAATAAACACCTTAAATGGCCACTTTGACATTGTGTTTTACGTTTTTCATTACTTTAGTATTGGTACACCTTTTGCATTTAATTTGAACCAATCAGGGAGTGGTTTAGAGTGTTAAAGTAATCAGGGATACCAGTTGACGGAAATGAAATATCAGAGATGTTTGAAGGACTGTATCCATGCCATGACTGTTTAGTGATCTGTGTTAAAAGTTACTTGATGGGAAGCTATAAAATAGTAGTAATGGTATAATAAATTGTTTATTTGAAAATATCTTGTAAATGTCATGTTTTTGTTGAAATGATCACAGCTGATGATAGCAGTCGCCATGTTGGAAATGTAATCGTTTCAGTTTTTCTTTTACTTAAAGGACATGACAACCCTGAAGCTAGATTTCAATGAAAAATTACGATATGTGTTTCCTAATTTTAGAGAAAACTAGAAATTATCATCTCAATTCTAGAAACTATATATATATATTTTTGTAGAGACCATGAGTCATGACGTGAACATTACTGATTCTGTATAGAAACATGAACAGAACTGAGTATTGCCTACGTCACGACTCAGAAATAGGGCTGGTCTCTTGGGGACAAATACACAATTATAATTTCTGAAATTGAAACGATGGTTTCCAGTATTTTTTAAAATTAGGGAAATAAATATCGTAATTATTTGTTAAAATCTAGTGTCAAGGTTGTGATGTCTCTTAAGTTGGCCACTCTGTATTCTCTCTGTGATTTTCCAATATGGTTACTTCTCCAGTGGATAGTTCTAGGTGTATTAAACCCGGCGCCTCCACCAAAAACTCATGTCAAGTTTATTTTTTTTTTTTTTATCAACATCAAATACTTCACATAACGCCATTGTTTTCCAATAATGTTGAAGGGAGAATATTCAGGATCGTTTGAACGGGGCACCACAAGGGCGATCTTACCATCACATGATTTTTTCTAAAACTTTGGACTGTAGGCCTAAATCTATGTAAAGGAATAATGAATTCAAGATTTAATTTCTACATCGATTGTTACAATTGTTTAAATAAATTAATCATTCAACATACAGAAAATTAATAGAATATTAATTAATTTTTCACACTAGTGAGCTCCGTCAATATTTGACACTATATGCCTACTGGTAGGCCTACTGGACTCTATTTACAATTATATTTTCAATCTGAGTTATTATCTTCTATTTTTTGGCTGTCCATTTTGAAATATCTTAATCTTTGGTTTTGAACCATTAGGCTACATCGTTTTGACAATATGTTTTTTAAATTTCTTGGGGATGAACAAAAATGAACATGTAGGCCTAATATATCCTATTTTCTTTCACATCGAAGCATATGATCCTGTGTAGACGTACTTGTGCCCACCAAAGAAGTAGGGCGTCTACCAACATATCACCCTTATATATAGTTGTATATCTGTGGTATTTTGGGGGTATTATAATTTTTCATGACGAGATTCACAATTAGAAACACGACTAAGTCTTTGAAAGGCGGAAAATCTGTGAGATTTAGTTTTTACCCAAATTTTTACTTCTATTTCGTTGGTGCACGACCTTTCTCCTTTTGTGGAAACAAGTATACGAATATAACAATACATGATCTTTGTTATGTTTGTAGGCAACGTCCAACTCTCTTGGATACAAGTTTATATTTCATTTTCAAATATAATATTAATCGAAGAAAAAAAATCATATAATGCTAGTTTTCAAACAACAAAAAACGTATTTTCTATTTCTCTTCATTTCCTCCTCCCGTCTCATTCACAGCCCACTCGATCACTTCTGTCAGTTACTGCCGCTCATAATGCACTGCCCTCTTTACGTTCCTGTTAGTACCCGGTATCAGCGCCGCGAGCGCTAGCTGCAGCAATTACCTGTTCAATTACAGTCTGTCGCACGAATCTGTACCAAGTGTTCATTTCTCTCAGGTCAGCTTAAAGGACATCACAACCCAGAAACTAGATTTTAACGAATAATTACGATATTTATTTCCATAATTTTAGAGAAAACTATAAATCATCATCTCAATTTTGGAAATTATGAATAATTTATTTGTCCTCCAGGACCCGGCCCTTTTTATGACTCGTGACGTAGACGTTACTCGATATTGTTCATGTTTCGATACATTATCGATAATGTCTACGTCATGACTCATGGTCTCTGGAGGACAAAATAATGTACTGTAATATCTGAAATGGAGATGATGAACTATAATCTTTTTAAATTCGGGAAATTAATATCGTCATTATTCATCAATTTCTACTTTCAGGGTTGTGATGTCCTTTAACTGCTAAGTAGGTAAACATGTCAATCATAACTCAACAGTAACAAAGGAACTTTTCTGTGCCGCATTTTGAGGACGAGTTTGTAATTAAGTAAGGGTAGTCGAGGGGGAGACGACTGAAATATGCAGGTGTACTCTTTGGAAAAGTAAATTTTAAAAAAATCAAGAAAGAAATCAAGAAAAATCACGAAAAGTCCAAAAAAAATCAAGAAAATCTCGAAAAATCAAGAATCACAAAAAATCAAGAGAAAATCCAGAAATCAAAAGATTACAGAAAATCGGAAAAATTCGGAAAATCGAGAAAAAATGAAAAAGAATCTAAAAATCTCGAGAAATGAAGAAGAAACGAAAAGTAAAAAAGAACGCCAAAAAATCAGAAAACTAAACAAAATGAAGAAGAATAATTTAAAAAATCAGGTGTACACTAAAATGTCAAGTTGTTAACCCCTCGGCCGACATATATGCTGATAATCATGAAGTATATTTCTCAGCAGAATTGCCACATCACTCATAACAATCAATGAATAAAGTCATTTATTTGTCCAACTCAGAGCACCGCCTTGAGGCTAACGTGTAACGAGATACTCCCAGTCAGACTATATCACCGCATCACGTGACTTACTCCCACCCCGTAGACCCCGCGCCAATAAGCATGTAGGTTTCATCCATGCTCTCTCTACTAACTTTAATCTCTATGGTCGAGAGACAGCCTGCACCGAAGCACGTGACTTACGTTCGCACCCCGCAGACCCCGCGTCTACAATCATGATGGCCTCAGTTTTTCCATCCTATACGTTCTCTATCCTCATAATCTCTATGGTCGTGATACAGCCTATACGCTGCCCACTCATAACACACTGCCCACTTTACGATCCCGTTAGTACTCGACATCACCGCCTTGCCTCGCGAGCGCTAGCTGCTGCAATTACCTGTTCAATTACCGAGCTGGCTAGTTGCCAGCCGACTGAGCGGATCACGCTGGCTACATGGATAATTGAGCAGCTCGGATGCCACATTATGTGTCATTACTGTGACAGATGATTCCCACCTAGGTTAGTGCCAGCTTCATACCCTATTTAGATCTCGGATTATCTATACTTGAAGTATTAGTTTCAACTTGGAAAATATGAAAATTAATATGGAATAATAATTAATTGATAAGGGTTGATGGGGTTAAAGTTATCATCAAAGATATAGTTTTGGATATTTTACTCTCACGTCTATGTTGATCATGTGGGTCATGTTTCATGTTTCATGAAGATCATGTTTAGAAGAGAAAGAAGATCAAGGTAATAAAGTTTCAAGATTTTGTCACCTCAGTGTAAATGTTTGAATTGTTTTCGTTCAAGGTTTATTGTTTGTGGAATGAGTTATCTTTTATTATTTTTTTTTGGGGGGTGGTAAGATCGCCCTTGTGGTGCACCGCCCGAACTATTTTGACTTCCAACCTTGGCCTCCATTGGAGCACAATTATTATGTATCAATTTCCGATGTATTTTTTTTCTATGACTTCAGAGGTAAGTGATATTTGCTACGATCTCTTGTCATATCACAGTATTACATTATTACAGTCATACTACACTTGACAAGTAATGCTTAACTAGTTAAATGCTAGCTTCATAGCCCTACCGTATTCAGATCTCCAAGTATAGTAGCTACCTCTTTATAGTATGAGTTTCTAATTATGAAGTGGAAATAAAATAACAAATAATGGTTGATTGAGTTCATGTTGAAACACATAATTTTTAAATCCACTATTTTTATGTTTATATTTATGTTCGTATTTTTATTTTTCAAACGTCTCAGAGCGAAGTGAAGTTGGTTATGATTTCGTGTCATATTATGTGACTCATTACCTTGAAAGTGTAAACCACGTGGGTTGATGCGAAGTAGCTACTTAAAGTAATTGGTTCGAGTTATAAAGATATTAAAACAGCTGATTGAGTTCAAGTTATTTTCAATGGTTTGGAAGTTGAAGACCCCATCAACAGCTAGGTTATTTGGGGATAGGAATGAGCGAGTGGTAATGGAGTGATGAAGAAATGAAAGATGTAAGGGTTCAAATTATAAAGATAATCAAACATTAGTAGCTGATTGTCACGTTATTTACAATGGTTTGAAAGTTAACGACCCCATCAACAGCTAGGTTATTTGGGGATAGGAATGAGCGGGTGATAATGGAGTGATGAAGAAATGAAAGATGTAAGGGTTCAAATTATGAAGATAATCAAACATATAGTAGCTGATTGTCACGTTTTTTAAAATGGTTTGAAAGTTGAAGACCCCATCAACAGCTAGGTTATTTGGGGATAGGAATGAGCGAGTGGTAATGGAGTGATGAAGAAATGAAAGATGTAAGGGTTCAAATTATAAGGATAATCAAACATTAGTACCGGTAGCTGATTGTCACGTTTTTTTCAATGGTTTGGAAGTTGAAGACCCCATCAACAGCTAGGTTATTTGGGGATAGGAATGAGCAGGTGATAATGGAGTGATGAAGAAATGAAAGATAAAAGGGTTCAAATTATGAAGATAATCAAACATATAGTAGATGATTGTCACGTTTTTTTCAATGGTTTGAAAGTTAACGACCCCATCAACAGCTAGGTTATTTGGGGATAGGAATGAGCGGGTGATAATGGAGTGATGAAGAAATGAAAGATGAAAGGGTTCAAATTATAAAGATAATCAAACATTAGTAGCTGATTGTCACGTTATTTACAATGGTTTGGAAGTTAACGACCCCATCAACAGCTAGGTTATTTGGGGATAGGAATGAGCGGATGGTAATGAAGTGATGAAGAAATGAAAGATGAAAGGGTTCAAATTATAAAGATAATCAAACATTAGTAGCTGATTGTCACGTTATTTACAATGGTTTGGAAGTTAACGACCCCATCAACAGCTAGGTTATTTGGGGATAGGAATGAGCGGATGGTAATGAAGTGATGAAGAAATGAAAGATGTAAGGGTTCAAATTATAAAGATAATCAAACATTAGTAGCTGATTGTCACGTTATTTCAATGGTTTGAAAGTTAAAGACCCCATCAACAGCTAGGTTATTTGGGGATAGGAATGAGCGGATGGTAATGAAGTGATGAAGAAATGAAAGATGTAAGGGTTCAAATTATAAAGATAATCAAACATTAGTAGCTGATTGTCACGTTATTTACAATGGTTTGGAAGTTAACGACCCCATCAACAGCTAGCTTATTTGGGGATAGGAATGAGCGGATGGTAATGAAGTGATGAAGAAATGAAAGATGTAAGGGTTCAAATTATAAAGATAATCAAACATTAGTAGCTGATTGTCACGTTATTTACAATGGTTTGGAAGTTAACGACCCCATCAACAGCTAGGTTATTTGGGGATAGGAATGAGCAGGTGATAATGAAGTGATGAAGAAATGAAAGATGAAAGGGTTCAAATTATGAAGATAATCATACATATAGTAGCTGATTGTCACGTTTGTCGTTATTTTCAATGGTTTGGAAGTTAACGACCCCATCAACAGCTAGGTTATTTGGGGATAGGAATGAGCAGGTGGTAATGAAGTGATGAAGAAATGAAAGGCCAAAGAGTGTTCACGAAAACCCATGTATGATGCAGGATTTGAACCCACGGCCACTTGAATTTTCTAAAATAGTGCCTTGGCTGAATGTACCATTGGGGGACGGTAAATTCAGGACGAGATTCACTCACGGTGGTACGGTTTGTTCCGTCCCGGTAAGTCTCGTGAACCAGTCAGATATTTCACGTAAAGTTTCCGACTGATTCACGCGTGAATTACCGGTACGTTAAAAAAACTGCAACCGTGATACTTTGAAACTGTCATTGGAAATTGGTATTGATATAAGAATACTTCTTTCTATTCATTAACATGAAAAATAAAAATACAGAAGTACAGAATTCAAAATAATAATGCAGATTTGGGTAATATTTCTCTCGCCGAAGTTACAACAGTTGAAAAATATCTACTTATTATTGTGACTTCATTTTGGTGAGAAACTAGCTTATTTTCTCTTGAAATGAGAGTAATTCACAAATGAGAATGGGGGTTCCTATATTTATTGCTGCATAATTCTGTCCGTAATATCTTCATATAGGCGTACAATAAAACCAGTTTTTTCAAATGAAAGTCATTACGTCTAGTATTTTAATATTCTGTTGAATAATTAAAACTCATGAACAATTCGCAGATTGCATGTTAATGATCTGGAAATATCCTAATTTGAATTGATATATCTCAGAATTCAGCAATATTCAATTCGGTTAGGCCCGGTATTACGAATAATAAATTCGTTGATTAGGCGAGAATTAGCGGATTAGCTTGTTATCACCCTTGGTTACCAATGTTATTTTTGTACTGCAATTGATTAATTAGCTTGGTTAACACATTTTTATTATTGGTAATATGGGCCCTTAGTCAATTATCGCTAGCGGTAGTAACTGAAGTCACCGTTGAGCGTGGGTTTGAGTCCCGCATGAGGCATGGGTTTTCGTAAACGTCCTTTCACCTATCGCCACTTCATCGTTCCATTATCACCCGCTCATTCGTACCCCCGTATAACCTAGCTGCTGGTAAGGTCGTTAAGCAGCATTGAAAAAAATCAATAAAAAAAATCATTGTTTTCATATTAAAATCGAGTACATCAAAGACTCATTTTCGTTTCGTTAATACGACGTTACTATGGATCGAGTTACGAATATTTTTTTTACATAACTGTACAAGAAATTGTGTATCGTGCCTCGAGCACGCCCACTCCCCCTCTCACTTCTACTTGATACTATCTAGTCCTCGTCGAGAGATACCCTGGCTTAACAAGTCCTCAGTCTTCATGGGGTAAAAACTTCCCGCAAGGGAGGTGTAACAGATATACATGGTCATAAAACTTCGTCAACAGTGGATGTATATACAAAATTAACAAATACATCATTTGCAGACAATATTTGTCGAAAATGCTGATAATTCGGCTAAAAAAATTTGGAAACCAATATCTCCGAAAAAACTAATGTTCGAACCGACTGAGCTACCGAGTAAATGTGTTAGGAAATATAATTTGCCGAGTGAATTGATAGAATCTTTTTTTGCATACATTTTGAAAAGATCAGTACACATTTCGAAAATAATTTATATACAATTGATACAATTGATTAATTTTTATTTCTCCGACAGTATTTTAGAAGATACTTCTTTAAACTGTGTGAATGTATTCTACAACAATATGTTTGAACGGAAAGTCACTGTCATCTAACTCTGATATCACTACCTTAATTCAGATTCGTTTGTTAAATGAGTTATCATATATTAATTATTCTTTGGGATGCTAAGATCGTCCTTGTGGTGCCCTGTTCAAACGATCTCATCTTTCATCCATAGCCTATGGGGCTGTCCATAAATGACGTCCACATTTCGGGGGGGGGGGGGGGGGGGGGGGGGGGGGGGGGGGGGGGGGCATCAACCATGTGACAATGTGTGACAAGGAGGGAGGGTGGGGTACACACTAATGAATGTGACATCCACATTTACACTACATATTATTTGTTTCTTTTAATTTTCAGGAAAATAAGTTAGCGCCTTATAATTTGTATGAAATTATATTTTAATGCAGAATTTAGGTGGTTAGGTGGTTTTTACGGGATTTAGGGGACTAAAAAATCGAGGAAAACTTCTTTTCAATATCCCAACCCCAGTTTTTTCAAATTCGCATGAATAATTTCACGGGAGGGGGGGGGGGGAAATTGGCTGGATTGTGACATCATTAAAGGAGGGGGGGGGGTCATCATCTCTGTGACCAACTCGTACAAGGGGGGAGGGGGGGTTCGATATACCCTAAAATTGTGTGACATCATTTATGGACAGCCATAGCCCATATTTCCATAGCCTTGCTTGGGAACAATGATTTTCTATCAAGTTTCGATGTTATAAAAGAAATATGTATATGTTACATTGAATGTTAGCTATGGGTGGGTCCCCCTTAACCGAACAATGCGAGTGCGCCTAACCAGCGTCGAGTACCAACCTCTCAACACGAACAAAAGAACCCGCCACGCGTACGTGTACAATATAACACATCTCTTTCTGTCAAGTTGCCAGTACTGGAGTCATCATAAACTAAACAACTCTGTACATTAGTTGTCGTTCTTAGCGAGATGGTGTTGTTTTTTTGTTAAAAAAATAGTTTTTAGTTTGTTGGTAGTTTTGAAACAAAAGTTTTGTTCTTTGGGTTTACTTTTAGTTGATTAACTATTGAAGTTCAGCACTTTACTGAGAGGCATGAATTATGGAATATATTATCTTTATATATTGTTTAGCTAATTTTTAGAATAACTTTAAGAAGTATGAGTTGTAGACAATTTTTATTCTGAGAATATTTCGTTTTTAGGTTATCTTAGGCCTATATACTTGATTAAGTTTTACTTTGGAGCTTCAATAAATGGATTAGATATATTATCAATAATTATTTATGTATATCAAGAATACTATGGATTCAACTGAATATATTGCTATGAAGAGTAACATTAAAAGTTAAATCTGTCTTGGATTAAGGTAGATTCAGTCATGAATATGAATTCAAATACAATTTTAATTCATCAAAACCAAAGTTGTGACCTTTATAACTAATAACAACTATAAAGTAGTTTATTTATATTCTATTTAGTTCACACCCAGAATGTTTGTTTTGCTGAAATGGTAATAATTACCGGAACCTAGATTATAAATATGACGTACAATATAATCGTCAAAAATAATCAAAATAATCCTGGCACTTCCACCCATGCTATTTAATGGCCGTCCACTAAGAAGCAGTTATCCTTTGATATCCGTGGATATTAGAACAGAAATGTCTATTTATTTATATAAGGCCCGGTTTTACGAATCTTAGTCAAGTGCTAATCCACTAACTATTTGTTAAAGGTACGAAAATATCATATGTAACCAACGGTGATAACAAGTTAATCCGCTAACTATTGCTTAATCCACTAACTATCGATTCGTAATACCGGCCCTAAGGTTCAACTACACACTGTAATGAAAACTAAGATACATCATGTAGTGTAATATCTCAACATGAAAAGAGATATTTTGATATAATATTTGCAACAGTCGTTTGTTCGAAGCGTTATGCCACATTTAGAACATTTCTCTCCGGCTTTGTGGTAACTAGTTCGAGTGCAACATAATTACATAAACATAATTAAAACATAAATTAGTAGGATCTAAGATCCTAACTAATTAGGGATTAAACTCTACTAATCTTACACATCTGAAGTTGTTTACTATAATCAAATACTAGCAAGTATAACTCGACGTCAACTTGACTGGAAGTCGTAATCCGAGAGTTTAGCGAAGTTACTAATTGTAACATGTTGTTGAGAGTATCGGTTACGGTATAATCAACAGACAAACAACTTGAACTAACTCGAAACTTGGAGACGCTTTAAGGAGATGAGATTATTGTTGATTAATGACCCCACCAACAGATAGGTCATAAGGGGTTACGAATGAGCAGGTGATAATGGAACTATGAAATGATGATAGGTGAAAGGATGTTTACAAAAACCTTGTACGGGATTTGAACCCATGTCCAACATGAATTCAATTTCTGATGTGGTGTCTTAGTTGACTGAGCTACGGAGGGCGGTATGCTATAGGGATATAGACTTGAATACAGGCCTGAATACGATTGTTCATATTGGGAAATATTTCAGAATGTTGTTCAGATATTTAAGAGAAAAAACGATAGATTTTCTCAAAAATTGAAAATATATATTCGATACAAGAAGAAACATGCACTCCAAACTTTATAATTATATTTAAATTCAAGTCAAAGCCGCCCCGGTGGCCAAGTCGCTAGCGGTAGTAACTGAAGTCACCGTTGGGCGTGGGTTCGAGTCCCGCATAAGGCATGGGTTTCTGTAAACGTCCTTTCACCTATCACTTCATCGTTTTCATTATCACCCGCTCATTCGTACCCCCGTATAACCTAGCTGTTGGTGGGGTTGTTAAGCAGCATTAAAAAAAAAATCAAGTCAAAAATGTTTTTTTACAGTATTTATCTCATTTTATCTATTTGTTAATTCATACCTTCAAAAGTTGATTGTTATGAAGTCCGTAATCGAAAAGTCAAAAAAAAAAGAAAAACATTATCATCCAGAATATCGATGATAAGTTGAGACAGTACCTCTTAAATTTACCTTCCCAACATGATCATTTCGACCTATGAATTTAGGGGTTTCGATCAAACATTTTAGGTCGAGCCATGCGGGACAACCCAACAGCGCTTGTAGAGGTAGCGGATGGTGGTCTTGTGTCGACGTGAAGATAGGAGCTCCCACTTCCGGTCTTTCAATATTTTGGAGGACGCTGACTGCTGGCTGCTGTAGTTTGAGTTCCATCTGTGATGGCAGTTCTCCACATATCTTGCAGGGAATCCTCTGTATTTTCTCCATTCTATCGGACTGAGAGCACGAGTATGGATCCCAGATACCAGAGCAATATTCCAGTAGGGGACGGATTAAGCATAAGTAGGCATGCTGTTTTGTCCTTGGAAAACTTCCCTTCAGATTCCGCATGACGAAATGAAGACTAACCCGCAAATAACCCAGCTGTTATTCGAGTCGTTTATCAAACAACACGTCTGTTGAGACAATATTCCTTCTTTCAAGATATATGTCTGTAAAAAAGGTGCGGGCGATATTTTGATGATTAACCTTTCCAGATGGGAGGAGTCTTATTAATTACTTAGCCGTCCCCTCTCCCCCTCACCCCTCCAGTTCCCTCGGAGCTACTTCCAGTTTGATCAATAATTCATTCTTCGTATACAAATCGTATTCATATCAACTGATTCTATGTTATCACATAGGCGGTTGGCTCAGTCAATAGAGCTCTGAACCGTCATTCAGGAGACCGGGGCTCGAAATTATTTTTATTCTTCCCATAAAGTTGGTTTAGGGCCCATATTACCAATAGTAAAAATGTGTTAATTAAGCTGATTAATCAATTGCAGTAGCAAAAATAACATTGGTAACCAAGGGTAATAACAAGATAATCCACTAATTATCGCTCAATCAACAAATTTATTATTCGTAATACGGGGCCTAATGAAATTAGTGGCTTCACTGTATTCCTCTGCACTACTATTTAATATATATATAGGCCTACACATACAATGTATTTAAGGCGTCCCCAGTCTCCATAGGGAAAACACTTCCCGCCAGGGTGGTTTCACAGATATAAATACATTAGGCCTATCATGAAACTGCAACAAGTTGCTGACAATATTTGTCTGAAATAGTAATGAATCACGTTTTGTAGTGGCAGAGGTAAAAGATCATTTGTATGTAACAGTAACACTCGATATTTCTGCCATCGATTTTTACCTCACAGCTCACCATTACATACATAAATACATAAATAAATACAATAATTACAAGAAATTGAAAAAAAAATTACATGAATAAATAACGCGTGAATAACGCGTGATGTTGATGTTTATTATGAATAAACACTTTCTTTTATGAGATACTTCTCTGCATGGTGTGAAGCAGTTTCACTACAATATGTGTAGGCGGAGAGCCACTACGATCGTTTATATGTTACGTTGACACCGAAAATGTTACGTTGTGGGTAGTCCAGCACTAGCACTAACCGCTCAACCCCATATAACCTAGCTGTTGGTGGGGTCGTTAAGCAGCATTAAAAAAAATTAGTAGATACCTTAATCAAAAGTGTGTGAAAATTCATCACAGCCTTAACAAAAACTCATCAATTTTTTTTCTCATTAACGCTCCATGCTCCATCGCATACAGTCGAGTAGCGGTCATAAAGAATGGCCCGTGTGCAAAACTAGTAGTTATCGATCTCAGCCGCCAGGTGTCGTGCGTGGCGTGCTACCCCTTGACACATATCCGTTAGGCAACACGCATCTCACTGACGTGCCATGACCATTCGGTTGACTGATAAGGACCATACACACTGGCGATAGCAGCGATGCTGCTTGGTGATAGCAGAGCATGCAGAGATTTGGTGATAGCAGACCGTTGGGACGAATGTCCGTGATCGTTATTATATTTCAGGTTGAGAACCCGACTTAACTGGTAGTTAAACGAATTGAATAAACACGAATATTGATAAAACGAATAGAATAAAACAATATATCATAACAATATGAAGAAAAAAATCGTAATAAAATGATGAATTTTGTTGATAATACAAGAACAAAGAAAAAGAGAGATGAAAGAAGATTTCAAGAAGAAGAAGAAGAAGATCAAGATAATGAGAAGAAATTCAAGATTTTTTCTCCCCACTGTGAATGTTTGAATTGTTTTCTAACCCTGAAATTACTACCTTATTTAAGATTTGATTTGTTTGTTAAATGAGTTATCATATTTTGATTATGCTTTGGGGTGGTAAGATCGCCCTTGTGGTGCCCCGTTCAAACGATCTAATCTTCCATCAATAGCCTTAATTGGGGAACAATGATTTTGTATCAAGTTTCGATGTTATTAGAAAAAAAAAATTCATTGCTGACAACTTGGTGATGTGGGTGATTCGGACTTCGGTTCGATCCCCGCCGTCGTCCATCTTTACAGAGATTTTCCGTGGTTTCCCTCCGTACCGTAAGAAAATGTCCGTATGGTTTCTACCGACGGGTTAACGAGTGAAAAAATCAGCTGTACACTCTGAAAAAAGTTAAAATTAAATCACGGAAAATTAAAAAATGAAGAAAAAGAAAAATAATCAGAGTTAATCAAGAATATCAGAGAAAAATCTGAAAAATCTAAAAAGATCAAGAACGAAAAGAAAACCACGAGAAATCTAACAGACGAACAACGAACAATGGGGAAAAAAGTCAAGAACAGTCACGAAAATTGAGAAAAAAAATCACCCATAGCCTATCACAAAAACCTAGAAAGTCACAAAAACGGAAAAAAATAACGAAAAGTCGAGAAAAAAAATCAGGAAGAAGAATATAAAAAATCAAGAAGAATGAAAAAAATCAAGAAGAATAAAAATAAATAAATAAATGAATAAATAAATACGGAAAATCAGAATAATCACAAAAAATCATGTAAAGTCGAAAGAATGGAAAAAATCACAGAAAATGAAAAAAAAATCACGAAAAGTAATGCAGAGAAAAAAAATCAATATTTTCTTTTTTTAATCACGAAAAATAAAAAAGAACACGAGAAATCGAAAAAATCAGAAGATCAAAAAATCAAAAAAAGTCGAAGAAAACGAGAAAAATCGGAATTTTAAAAAATGGAACATCAGATGTACACTAAAATGTCAAGTTATTGACCCCTCGGTTTCTACAATATAGGACACGCCCGCTTTCATGTTACCAGGAGATGAGGGTAATACGCGGGTCCCGGTTCGATCCCCACCAACGTCCAGGTTTTCCTCTGTAGCCTAAGCAACCGGTATATCTGGTTCCTACAATACGGGTCACGCCCACTTCTTCCCGCTGTCTTCCCCATTACGGTACATAAGAAACCTTCATTTTATCTCTCATGTTATACCATTAATCATTCATCCGATTCCAGTAGATCTCGATTTTCATTTCAGTGCGTCGTTAAACCTACTAATAAGAAAACTGAAGCAAGTCGAGAATATAAGGCATGTTTTTGTAAATATTGTTCATCCATCATCGCACACTGTTAGCCTCAATCTTCAACAAACGTATTAGGGGTGTGCGAATCCAGGTTTTCAAACTCGAGTTCTATTCTTCATAAAATTATCGAGTCCGAGCCGAGTCTCGAGTCTTTTTTTAAACTTAAATAATTATTGAAACGATTTCAGGCACTATCGGTACAAAACTTGAACTACAAATAATTATAATGTGCTAATTAGTAGTTAGTCATCAAGGAAGGAAATGAGTGAATACGAGGGAATAAATGGAAAATAGCGAAGGGCATATTCATTCTCACTTTACTGAATGTTGAAATTACTTGAAGTTGTTGTGGACCATTGTAATCTTACATATGAGAAGCTTGTGTCACATGTTAGAGGATGAACTCCTCCGAAACGGCTCGACCGAGTGTCGTGAAATTCCTCACGCACATTCGATAGGGCTGGTAGAAGGTCCTAAAGTATACGAGATCTTCCGCCGAGCTTTCTCCTATGAGCAATATCCAAAAATTGGCACTTCAAGGACAACACCAGTAATGGTGTTGTTCAATGACATTGACAGCGTACTCAAGGTCTGCTGCGCGCAGACATCCTGCACCAACACACTTACAATACATTCGTTATTTTTACATCAACAACCAACATTCACTACAAATCACTTCGATGGCAGAACAACGTTTGCCGAGTCTGCTAGTTTCCCAATAACTTTGGTTGCCATTTCATTCATTCCATTTGTTATATATTTTATTCACACAAAAAAAATACAAAAATACAAAAATACAAAACAACAAGATATAATAAACATTTAGATGTGTGAAGCCCGCATAAGGGTAATACCTTATAATATTATTGAATGTGTTGAACATATCATTTGTTTTATGTAAATTAAAACTAAAGAATCGAGTTTTCAAATTTCGGGATCGACGGCAGAGTCAAAGACTCGAATGGACTTGGAAATCGAGTCTAAAATTACTACTATGATTCTGATTCTGGCGGGGACTCGGACTCGGACTCGGACTCGGTCACAAAATTAGGTACACTCGCTCGTTTGACAAATATCCGATATCATTCAAATAGTTATAACTTATACCATCTTGACGGTATTTATAGAGATAGGGAACGAGGGAGAGTAAGAGAATAAGAGAGATGGAAAGAAAAGGAGAGTAAGGGAGAGGGAAAGAGAGAGTTAGTAAGCGAGAGGGAGAGAGAGAAAGAGAGAAATAATAAGCTAGGGAATGAGAGAGAGAGTTAAAGAGAGGAAAACGAGGAATGAAAGAGAGGGAAGAGAGGGATGGGAAAGAAACATAAAGAAAATTTCCGAATTTTTCCGTATTAGAAATTCGTTATCTCATACCATACAAAATATATCATCGAAAAACCTGCTATTTCGCTAAATCGACTCTCAAGCCCCCTTAAGCCACGTTCCAAACGCGTCCATTGAGCCGTTTTCCATCATTAAGCAAAGTTTGATCAAAAGCAAACACCACAGCCTTCTCGACTCTTGTTTGTTTTACATCAACATTCAAATGCTGGTATATTAGTTTGAATGAAGTTCTCTGCACAGAAACGTGTCTGCGTGATAGTTAGTTAATAGTTGGCCCAACTTTCCGTCCGTTCGACTTCTCGCGCGACTAAAGAAGATGTCTCTCGTCGCGAGGGGTACTCGATTCGAAGCCCGGCGGGGTCTCGAGCACACACCGCGGCGTGCGTTAACCGCATGTACTGACAAGTTCAGGAAACTAGTTAACGGCAAGTGAAGGAAGGGAGGTGTGAGAGAGAGAGGAGGGGGGAAAGAGAGAGCGAGAGAGAGAGAGAGAGGGGGGGAGAGAGAGGGAGAGGGAGAGAGGAGGGTTGGAAAAGAGAGAGAGAGAGAGGGGAGGGAACGAGAGAGAGAGAGAGAGAGAGAGAGAGAGAGAGAGAGAGAGAGGGGGGGAGATGGATAGGGGGGAGGGGAAAGAAAAAGAGTGATAGGGGAGGGGATGGAAAGAAAGAGAGAGAAAGGGAGAGAGAGAGCGAGTAAAAAAGAGAGATAGAGCGAATTCGGAAGAGATAGTAAGAGAAACAGAGAGAAGCTAAATGGAGAGACAATTGAGGGTGATATATAGAGAGGTAAGTTGATCGAGTGAGAGAGAAAGAAAGTAAAGAGTCGGAGTTAGAGAGAGTTAGAGAGAGAGCGAGAGGGAATCAAGTTTAAAAGACGTCTTCTATACGGCGAGATAATGAAAGACAAACAAAGCAAATGGTTGGATAATAGAACTATTAAACACTCAGGGGTGGCCAGCTGTGACGTCATTCTCCCTACCAGAACCGACTTGTACAAGTTTCTAGAAGACAGATCTCCAGAAGACACAAGAACTACCTCTTGCGTGAACTTGACGTGAGGACATACGTCACTGGCAACGGTGCTGTAACCACGGGCTACGGGCGACCGTCGCAAGGGGACAAGACACTGAAAAAATGTGTTTTTCTTTATTCACACTTTATTAAAGAGCCTAACAAAGTTTTGTTACATTTGGAGACTTCCTTATTACGACAAATTTACGACAAATACTACGGAAAAATGTACTATATATATATATATATATATATATATATATATATATATATATATTTATATTTTTTAATAACATCGAAACTTGATAAAAAATCATTGTTCCCCAATTAAGGCTATGGATGGAAGATGAGATCGTTTGAACGGGGCACCACAAGGGCGATCTCACCCCCCCCCCCCCAAAGAGAAATTAAAATATGATAACTCATCTAACAAACAAACCCAAATCTTAAATAAGGTTAGAAAACAATTCAAACATTCAAAGTGGGGAGAAAATATCTTGAAACTTCTTATTACCTTGATCTCTTTCTTCTTTTCCTTTGTATTTTTAACAAAATTATATGACTTCAAATTACAAAAATTCCCCTGCGGGGAATTTTTTGGACCGACCCCATCCTCCCTAATACAATTCGTGATCATTTATTTTGACTACGCACGTCTTGGCGTTGTCCCGGATTTTCCTTTTTTGAATATGGTCGCCCTAGTCTGACGGGAGGAGGTCGAGGTGGGGGGAGGGGGGAGTTACGTTAGCTCTGATTGGTTGTAACGTGAACCGGAAGTAGAAATAAAGCGTATTCTCTCGAGTGTATCACTTTGTTAGCTCAGCAGGAAACTGGAGCAAGCGTTGACAAGAGCGAACAGATGCCTTGTTGAGATAAGCGACGTCAAACTTGTATTGAACAAATATAGAAAACCTATACATCTTTACACAACTTCTTTGGTTATTTATAAAAACACGAGAAGAAGAATACGGGCGCCCTCTGTGGCTCAGTTTACTGAGGCACCGGTTTGGATACTGAAGTCACCGTTGGGCAAGGGTTCGAGTCCCGCTTAAGGTATGAGATTTGTAAACGTACTTTCACGCATCGTTTCATTGTCACCTGCTCATTCGCAACCCCAAATAATCCCGCTGTTGGTTGGGCCGTTGAGCCAAACAATAATAATAATCATCATTAAACCACTCATTCGTACCCTCAAATAATCCAGCTGTTGGTGGGACCATTGAGTCAAACAATAATAACAATCGTCACTAAACCACTCATTCGTACCCCCATAGAACCTAGCTGTTGGTGAGGTTGTTAAGCAAAACAATGAAACACGTGTACCGGTACGCTGTCAATAAGTGAATATTCGGCGACCCTCAAGAGGTGCCGGTCAGGTGTGTAGCTCGCGCGACCCGTCTCCTTATGGCCACACGCTGGATGGAAGTGCCTGTCAGGTGTGTAGCTGGCGCGACCCGCCTAACTATGGCCACACGCTGGATGGAAGTGCCGGTCTCATGTTTAGCTTGCGCGACCCGTCTCCCTATGGCAACACGCCGGGTGGAAGTGCCGGTCTCATGTTTAGCTTGCGCGACCCGTCTCCCTATGGCAACACGCCGAGTGGAAGTGCCGGTCAGGTGTTACGCTGGTGCAACCCGTCTCCCTATGGCCACACGCTGGATGGAAGTGCCGGTCAGGTGTTTAGCTGGCGCGACCCGCCTCCCTATGGCCACACGCTGGATGGAAGTGCCGGTCAGGCGTGTAGCTGGCGCGACCCGTCTCATGGCAACACGCCGGGTGGAGGAGCGGAGCCGGTATAGCCAGTGCGCACGCGCACAGCCACCGTCTACCCTGCCACCGGGCTCCGACTCGACGCTCGGTCAGTCTGTGTCGACACTTCGTGGCGGGAAGACGTGGCCGTAGACACACGCAGAGCCACGCGACCACACGTGGACACTGTCATTATCTCTCTATCTCTTTCTCTCTCTCTTTCTCTCTATCAAATCGTGTATGAGCTTATTCAAAGAAAACTGCCTGCTAGTAAAATCAATTATTACAATCAATCGATAAATAAATAAAAACGATATCCATCCCGGTGAAAAGATAAGTTTTTATCAAGATTTTGTGTAAATATAAAATCTGTGCGAAAGTTTTTTTTTCGGCGTGTCTGTAAGTGCCTCCAGAGCAATTAAATACATCCATTTTAAAATAATTTAATCCTAGAATTTATATTTATTAAATTAACTGAAACGGAATCTTAATGAACAATTGGTTGTTTAAAATATAAGACTTTGAAACCGATTCAAAAATTAGTTCAAAAAATACTTTATGAAATATTTTGAAGTTAAAACTGGAATTTTGGTGATGAATATAATAACGCGTGTAATATCAAAGAGATTCCTGAAGGCCGTGTGAGCAAAGAGCTCCGTCTTGCTAAGTTGTTTGGTGTCGATGTGTTGTGCCGAGGCGTGAATGGAGGGCTATCACCGGCAAATCGTCCACCACCCGCACCATCAACATGTGAGGTTCCTGCACCACCGGGCGCCGCCCGTGTTATCCATACACCAGCCCCTCAATGCCAGTGAGTCATGGGGGATGATCGCAAATCTCAATACTTCTCTCATCATTATTACTGGATCTCTCTTTTTAATTATTATTTAGAGTCCATGGGAGTCGATTTGGCGGTATATCAGTTTTTTGGTGATAACTTTTGAACGGTATAAGATATCGAAATTCTAATATGGAAGAAACACAGATCTTTTCAATACCTGCAAGATGGTTTAAGTAAAACTATTTATCTTATATCGCATAATTGTTACTCGTATACGGTTGAAAAATGTTTTTTTAAGTCATATACTTGTAACAATTAGGTGATATTAGAATAATATTTATGATATATCGAAATTGTAATGAAGGAGGGAACCCATATATTTTTAATACCATCAAGACGATGTTGGTAATAACTATTTATCTCGTATCACAATTGTCAGGCATACGGATAAAAAATGTGTTTTTGTAGCCATATATGCATGACAATTAGGCGATGTGAGGTGAATAGTTAGTATTGATACCATCTTGAAGGTATTAGAAATATCTCTGTTTTCCCTTAATTAGAATTTCGATATCTCATACTGTTCAAAAGTTATCTTTAAAAAAAACTGTGATATTCTGCTAAATGGAATCCCTTGGACTCTTGGGGAGGGGGGGGGGGTGCATGCACGGTCTTTACTAGGTTCTCTATGTTCACGAACCCGTGTCATTGAATAAAAAAGTATTGGAACTCTAAGATAATTTTATGCCTTATTTTTAATCTTCAATTAATATGACATTCTATTTGAGTGAATTCAATCAGTTTAAAGATGATACGTGAAATAATTTAATCACATTCTTGGCATTCATGCACGTATTATCTTAAAACTGGTTGAATTTACATCAAGTTCTACTTGGAAAAGTAGTGAACAGTTTCTCCATCATTGTCTCTTGACTGTGCTTTGTAACTTCTGTTTTATGACCTGATAGTCTTGACACAAATATGTTTAGTTTTTAGTGTAGTGTTTTCGGGTTCATTTTCACAGCTCAATCAATGTTCAAGTACAAAACTCATGTGAAGATTTATACATAGTGTAACTTATCATATAAAACCCAGATATCGCCCCACTTAGCTGAAATGGGCTGGCTGGCTGTTTCTTTGTTTCGTGGTTAGGACGTGTTTGTTTGACCATTTACGTCATTCACGTATCTGTTTCAATGTTATGTATTATGGATTGACCATAACTTACCTTTTATGCCGCTTAAAACATTCTGTTGGTGTAATTTTCATCGAACATGATCATTATACATGATTATTAAATTGAGTAAAATAGATCGTATAGGCGCAAAAGGACCTCGGTGTCGACGCGCCTCTAAACCCAACATTCATACATTCATTCAACATGAAAAACAGACGGTTTCTCCACATGATCATTTTTATTTTCAAATTATTAAAAACTGGCGAACCCAAGCATCTTTTCGACAAACTAATATTAACTGAAAATCAACACAGCCATAATACTCGTCAGCAAAACACACTAACCTAGTCTATTATCATCACAATTCTATAAGTTCATCTGCCTTCTCTATCATTGCTCTTAAATACTGGAATAGTCTACCAACTTATATTAAAACAATCAAATGAGAGGGCCTTCTGAAAGAAAAAATGTAAGAAAAAATTGATGGAAATCCAAATAGGGAAGATGATAGTATGGAAGCAACAAAGAACCACCACCGCCCCTTTTTGGATGTATGAATACATTTTTATATATTTTATGTTTTCTTTTCTAATTTTTCTCAGCATATCTTGATTATTATTTTCATATTATTTAAAATTTCTATACTTTTGGTTAGTGTTTGTAATAGATGTACTGTAACTTTTGTTGTTGTATTTATGTTGTTGTATTACAGTGTTGGATGGAAGAACGACTTTGTCGAATCTCGCACTTTCAGTATTTTTAATGACACTAAATAAAGACCTTGATATTTTTTTTTCATTTTTTTTTACATATTTTTTTAACAATGTATTCGTAGACCTTCAAAGTCATATCGACTTGTCTGAAGGTCTACTAAAGTGTTTGAACTAATAATAACATGCATACAAAAATCAAACAGATAATCAAGACATAGCAGAAATTATTTCACTAGTAAATTTGGAAAAAATGAAAATAAAAAACAATGTCAACTATATAAACAAAATTATAACAATCAAGCAAGACTGGAATAAAATAATAATAAGAAGAAATAATAATAATAATGTTTACAAAATAATTAATAATGTTGGAAACTTTTATCATCAACGTTAAGTTAAATGGTTGACCGTATATACACGCGTGTACTGTCGAAAAAATATTTTCTCATCCGTATACGCGTGACAATTATGTGATGAGATAGATAGTTATTACTCATTACTTGTACCATCTTGAAGGTATTGCAAATATCTGTGATTCCTCTTTATTAGAATTTCAGTATCTCATACCGTTCAAAAGTTATCATCATAAAACTGATATTCCGCTAAATCGACTCCCATGGACTCTTTAACTGTGATATTATTTTGTATGAAATTTAAATGAAATGAACTAAAAGAACCAACAGTAATGATAGCCTTCCTTGGTAGCTCAGTCAGCTGAGGCACCGCTTCATAAATTAAACTCTCCGTTGGTCGTGGGTTCAAGTCCCGCATAATGCATGGGTTTTTGTAAACGTCACTTATCATCACTTCATATTTCTTTATCACCTACTCATTCATACCCCCGTATAACCTAGCTGTTGGTGGGGTCGTTAAGCAAACAATAATCAACAGTGATGATAAGGTTGTCGTGCTGGTAATATGACCTTATCGCGTGAACGCGAGTATAGCTGTATCGACTTTTGGCTTCACGGACCATTTAGCATTTTAGTGTGTGAAACACCCCAATGTTCCAAACCTAACCTATACTTGGTGGCCTATATCATGATGCCATAAAATATACTAGGTTAAGGTAATGGCATATTAGATTATAATTCTCTTCTTGTTTCTAGCCAAGCATTCTATCAAGTTATTTTAGGGTAGAAAGTATTCGGGAATTAATAAGAAATCACGATATTTCTACATTAAGAAACGCATGTTGATAATAATTGTTAATTATTAGACAACAAAATGTGTTTATTATATGAGTCAATATAACTCTATATGACTCTGTATAACCTATATATAACCCATATGACTCTATATAACCTATATTCAACCCATATGACTCTATATAACCTATATACTAGGCAAACGCGGAATGTGCGTTGTGAGATGAGCGAAACTCTACACACCTTGATCATATAAAATGATCTTTATTCGATGCCAATGGATCTTGGAAGCCGTGAATTTAACAATGCAATATTTTTCCACTAATATTTCTATCTTTTCTATAAATAAAAAACATGTATTAAATTATTTTCTTCGAAACGGCTGGTCCGAATTACACGTCAATTTTTAATAATGTGTATTATTTCTGTGTTCACATTTGAGGAAAATTTGAATTATATTGGAGAGATTTTATACTCCAATTTTTTCCGCTCAGCCTAATCTTATGGGGTTTTTAGAAACTTTGAAATGATGTTTCTCAAAAATGGTCCAACCGATTTGACCCCAAAACTATACAGTTCCAAGTTGGATGAGTTTGCGCATAAAAAAAAGTTTCATGTCGATCGGTCAAACCCTGCGACCTGTGCAGTGCCCACAAAAAAAAAAGACAAAGCTCCGTAAGAGTTGCATGGAAACTCTTCGCTAACGCTCATCGAATAACCAATATGACTCAATATAACCCTTCAATTTTACTTCTGTACATGTTGCTAAAGAAATGGAAGTTTAGGTCAGTCGGTTTTAGGTCAGTTGTTTTTCAGTACAATTGGTTTTTGAGTACGGTTGGTCGTTTTTTTTAGGTCAGTCGGTTTTTGGTACAGTTGACCAATCCCTCTCATTAATCATTAATCCGACGCCAATAGATCACAGTTATCATTACAGTGCGCCGTTAAATCCAATATAAAAAAAATAAGTATTGTATAGAAGAAGTATTTATGTTGCAAAGTTATTCATAATTGATTATTACCAGCTCATAATAGAGCTAGAGCTCGACAACGAATAATAATCATTTATTTAAGGTAATTCCGACGTTCTCTTATCTCAATCTATAATTACAATTGCTTCTCTGCTTCTTGTTCTGTTTTCTTTTGCAGTTAAGCACAGGATAATGCATTTAAGGGGGTGCATGTTAGGTGCTTATATAAATAGAGAAATTCGTCTCCACAATTTCTTACTTGTTGACGAACCGGTGTAATTGAATAATGAATACATCAACTCCAAGATAATTTTATGCTCTTTAATTAATAAAACATTGTATTTTTGTGAGTTCAATCAATTTTAAGATGATACGTCAATAAATTTCATCACATTCTTGGTATTTATTGACGTATTACCTTAAAACTGGTTGAATTCACAAAAATACAATGTCATATTAATTGAAGACTACATATAATTATCTTGAGGTTGGTATACTTTTTATTCAATCACACAGGTTAGTAAACATGAGGGAGAAATGGTAAAGACGAATTTATAAATTTTTATTAAGCACCGTCCATCCAAGATATTTACAAAATAGCTATTTATAATAACTGCAATTGTGTGAAAATATGAATAGCATAAAGAAAAAATAATATGCTAGACAATATTTGAGAGCCGGCTACGTAAGACAATTTAATGAAAATATATATTCTAAAATTCGGTCGATTTTTTTTTACATGTTATATAATAGCTTGTATTTGATGTGTGAAGTTGTATTTTATTTTGACTCGTATTATTATCACATGGAACATGGTTGGCCTGGTTTTAAAATTAATTATTTATTCTATAATAATTATGTTCGAGTATCGTTATGAAATGAAGTTGGTAGTTATTTCACCCGAATTAATATCCAGGTTAATTGACTAAAATTATAACTCATTTTATATGTAATTTAATTATAATTGAATTGGGAATTAACAAAAGATATAGACTTTGCAATAATAATAAAATTGAAAATCGAAAATGTTTTGTATCTAAATTATTCCTATAAATCCAATCGAATTATTTTTCCAGTATGGTTTGTCAAAATGTCTATAAAACTATACTGTTCTACACATCATCAGTTGATTCGTGCATAAATACAAGTTCTCAAATCTAACTTCAACTTCTGTGTTATCATATTCCAACTTCTCATCTCATTTCACAATCCTGAATCATTTCACCAATTTTGATGGCGTAATCAATCATCCGTTTCATAACCCTACACTGAACCACATCTAATAAAATAACATACATTTAAAATAATAATAAAATATCAACTCATCTGTTACTTGAAACTGAAGTCAACTTTAGCTATCAACCAGACTGGAATAAAATACGATACGGCACTGAGTTTTATTATTTACCAAGGAAATGATTTAGTTTGTGTTTCATCATGTAGAGAGCGCGATGTTGGATCGGTTTTATTGCTGTTAAAACAGCTCTTCAGTACTGCCAGACCATATAGGTATCTCTGGATGGAGTCACGAGAAATAAAAATAAACATTATTAAATATTAACATATATATCGTTATAGTATGCAGTTGTAATATGGTTATCGAGTGAATCGTTTCGATTTACTCAGATTAAAAAAATAATAATATCGAAGTTTGATACAAAATCATTGTTCCTCAATTAAGGCTATGGATGAAAGATGAGATCGTTTGAAAGGGGCACCACAAGGGTGATTTTACCACCCCTGGGATATAGTAATTTATTTATTAAAGGACATCACAATTCTGAAACTGGATTTCAATTAATAATGACGTCATTCATTTTCCTTATTTCAGAGAAAACTAAAAATCATTATATCGGTTTCAGAAATTGTAATTGATCCATTTATATTCTGTAGGATACGGACTATTTTCTGAGTCGTGACGTAGACATCACTCGATTCTGTTTATGTTTTTATACTGAATCTGTATAATGCCTATATCACGATCCATGGTCTCTGGGGGACAAAACAAATGGTTATAATTTTTTAATTTGAGATGCTGATTTTTAGTTTTACTAAAATTAGAGCCGGTTGTACCAAGTGATAATTAGTGAATTAAGCAAAAATTAGCAAATCAGCTTGTTATTACCCTTGGATACATATGCTATTTTTGTACCTTAAGTAATGATTAACTAATTAATATTTAATCATCAGTTGGTACAATCGGCTCTTAGGGAAATAAATATCATCATTATTGATTAAAATCTAGTTTTCAGGGTCGTGATGTCTTTTGACAATTCATTACATTTATAAAGAAAAACTTGGAAGCCGTATCTTAAGGGTGTAAAAGCGCGGTGTCATTAAAAGTAGAGAGATTCATCTATAATATTTCGTTCTATGTTCACGAACCAGTGTGATTGAATGAAGTAATATACCAACTCCAAGATAATTGTACGCTCTTTAATTGATATCACATTCCATTTTCGTGACTTTAATCAGTTTTAAGATAATACGTTAATGAATACCAAGAATGTGAGGAACTTTATTGACGTAATATCTTAGAATTGATTGAGCTCACCAAAATAGGGTGTCTTATTAATTGAAGAGCATAAAATTATGTTAGGTTTGATATAATTTTCATTCAATTACGCTGGTTTATAAACATAGAAAAAAAAGAAAGATACATTTTTCCTTTCAAATAAGCACAGTGCATACACCCTCTTAAACTCTAAATATATGGATTAATATGAAAGAAAATCAAAGTCTAGATAGGACAACGATATATCTCGACTACGCCTCGTAGTTCGACTAGCCAATACGACTGACTATGCCAATCCTAAGAGAACCTAGTCAGTCTCCAGAGAACGTAGTCCACGTAGCAGTTGATTCCACGCCAGCCAATCAGCATGCAGGACACGATCACGTGTTCTCGTGATTCCCCGACGTCCCTAAGGACCAGAACCGTGTCGACAGACTAACAAACTACCCGTTAACAGCTAACTACTCGTTAAGTTATTAACTTGGGAGTTACCTGGGGACGACTGGTATCGGTTGCTTATGGAATATGTATTTTTGAAAAAGTAAAACGTATTTTTGATCGCCTTTTTGAGATCATGAAACGTAGTATCCAATCGAGTAATGTTTAAACTGTGGTAAGTTTGAGATATCCAATCAGGTTATCTTTAAATGAACATAAATGGTTTAGACATGACTGGCCGATTGATAAACTTCGCCTATTTTTAGACGTTAATTGAGCTAATTATTTTTATAATTTCTCATTATTTTTACATATTATAAATATTTATACAAAAACAGCATTGGCAACTAAGGATGATAAGTTGAATTGTTTTCACTTATATCATTTTGAAGGTATAGAAATACCTGCAGGTTGATATCTCATACCATTCGAAAGCTATCATAAAAAAATGATATTTTGCTAAATCGACTCCCATGGACTCGATCTCAAAAAAATCTCAAAAAAGCAGACGGCTATAGTGTAAGTGTTGTGAGTATGAACCGAATTAACCTGTTTTAAAAATATATATATATATATATATATATATATATATATATAAACATTTATACATTTATTTTAAACATTTATTTTATTTATATATATATAAAAACTCTTTTCATACCTACATATATATATATATATATATTATATTTCAATATTATTATCAACTTCGGAACTTGATACCAAATCATTGTTTCCCAGTTGAGGCTGAGGATGGAAGGTAGGATCGTTCGTACGGGGCACCACAAGGCCGGAGTGAAATCATCGATCATTATCACATCATTATATTTCGATAACATCACATTCTGATCATATTATATTTTGAATACAGTCATTTCCAATTAAGGTCCATAACATGAATTAATAATACCGTTTAATATGACTGAAATTATGTAGATCATACATTATTAATTCCCTATGAACCGGTGTAGGGTTATTATTAAAACCAAGCTATGACTTGAGTTAGCATGCTCGACTTCTATATCGACATACCTTATCTGAAATCCACTGCCGAGATCAAAATAACAATTACCTCTATTTATTTATTATTTATTCAATGTCGTAATTATGTACGCCATTATAACATGTGTTCAGAGCCAGCTCTTGTGTACAATGTGTTCACATTAACACGGTATGTTCATACTATAGAAAACTTATACGAATCAATTCTGGAAAGTTTAAAATGTAAATTCATTTTGAAATATTATGTAAAATGAATAAAGTCGTGCCCAAGTTTATTTAATGTATATAATCATGCACGCTAAGTGCACTGGATTAATTGTTCTTTTGTTTTTGATGTTTGTAAGAAAATATGATAATATACTTGAAACCACGAAGGAAGAAAGACTCATTCACAATGCAACACGACGCTAATATATATATATATATATATATATATATATATATATATATATATATATATATATATATATATATATATATATATATATATATATATATATATATATATATATATATATATACTGTAACTATAACAGTCATTATAAAGGAAAAAAACGATATATTGGGCGTGGTTTCTAGTCCCGCATAAGGCATGGGTTTTGTAAACGTCCTTTCACCTACAATCACTTCATCGTTTCATTATCATCTGCTCATTCGTACCCCCGTATAACCTAGCTGTTGGTGGGGTCTTCAAGCAACATAAAAAAAAAACGATAGTGGTAGGCGTATTGGAAAATGAAAAAATTATCTAGGTGGCAATGAATCACAAAGTTTGGGTGATCATATAGCTCTGGTGACCATGGTGACCATCAGATACAACCAAGAGCCAGCTTTCATTATTACATAAACAATTCACAAAAAAAATTCTAGCACAATTCATATTTGAACACTATGGTTGCCAATAGAGGTATTGCGATAGGGGCTACAGAGTATAGTAGGCTTATAGTACAAACGTTTGGTTGACATCACACAACCAATACTCATGACTTCAGGTATAGCCACTTTCGTGTCACTTCCTGTCACGACTATCGACCAATCAACACAACCAACCGCTAATGTTAATACATAGGAGAAACAGACGCTCGTCCCCTTCGACTCTGAACAACACGAATAGTGATAATAATATATAATTGTATTGAGCGTGATGAAAGCGCGAACCACCCGTGCGATAATGATGTAGGATAGGGGAAACGGTCGCTCGGAACCTTCATATCCACTTCACTACACGAAATGACGTCTCGAACCACCCGTGCGATGGTGTTGTGGGATAGGGGAGACGGTCGCTCGCAACCTTCATCTCTCTAAGATTGTTCTATCAGCTGTGCCACGGTCATGTGGTTGCAATGTTTCGATATCAACACAGACCGAGCGAGCCGCCGGGGTGGGCTGGTCGCATGTCGAACGAACACCCCTGATTAGACGAGCAGTGGCGAGCTACTATGGCATTGGCGCAACCGACGTGTATATAGTCTTGTCTCACCACTCTCCTAAACCTAAAGTTAGCTCCTAAACCTGATATAAATATTGTTAAACCTGCAAATAATAATAAAAATCTCCCTAGATTAGATCCCTAGCAAGTGTCGGAGATCTTTGTAGTTTGCTCTTCTATTGTCCAGCGAGAAGTTACGTATAAACCATCTCTACAGACTTCATTGGACTCATAGACTGTTATATAAATTAGGTTTAACGACGCACTGTTATGATAACTGAGATCTAATGGCGTCGGATGGATGATTAATGAGATGATGGGATGATGAGATGAAGGTTCTTGGGTAATGGGAAGGATAATGGGAAAGAAGTGGTCATGGCCGACTTATTGTAGGAACCATCCCGGCATTAGCCTAGACTACAGAGGGAAACCATGAAAAACCCCTGTAAAGATGGTCGGCGGCAGGGATCGAACTGGGTTCGGAATTCCCCTCGCCTCCCGGATCACATTAAGCGAGCGCGTTAACCACTGCGCTGCATGTGCCGGTAGGAGATCTTTGTAGTTTGCTCTTCTATTGTCCTGCGAGAGGATAGTTATATAAACACATCAACCATCTCTTCAGACTTCATTGGACTCATACACTGTTGTATTTTCTTCAAAATATATTATAGACACACAAGTTGACTAAAATCTACTAACCATTGACTAAAGAGATACTCAAGACGTATCATTTAAGTTACTTGGCGAGATTCAAAACCTTTTCATTATTGACTGAAGTTACGTAAATCATCACTACACGTTCCTAGAGCGCTGCTAGCAGTTAAGTTGAAGAATTGGCAGACAAGCGTCCATTTAACCGTCGACTGAAGCACAAACGCCGAAACGATTTTCAGCGCTCTTAGCGGTGATTGACGGTACCTCAGGGTAAATCTCAATTCAAGCTTTGGTGAACGGTCTTTGTATTGCTTTAGTCTAACCTAAACGAACGTTGAAACGTCAAAATTCAGAATAAAAAATTAAATTATTTATATTATTGATTCAATGAATATGTAAATATCGAAAAATAGCAATGAGTTTTTAATTTTATAGATTTCTGAAGCGATTTAGCAAAATCGCAAAACAACTCAAAATTCAACACATCTATACACATCAAGGTTCAAAAGTCCTCGCGCTAGTTTCGGATTGTTCTTGTCTAATAAGTCCAATACCATATTTAAAAAAAAACGTATCGTATGAGATCCATCTTCATAAATCTTCATAAATTTATTTATCATCAAATGTAATAAATCTCCGTATATCATCGTCATAAATAACGTATGGTAGGCATCAATGAAATCCATCCATTTCATATGAATTTTCAAACATGAAAGGTGTCATATTTAGTTATTCTAATACATATCCAGCCGCCCTCGGTAGCTCAGTCAGCTGAGGCACCGCTTCAGAAACTGAAATCACCGTTGAGCGTGGGTTCGAGACCCGCATAAGTCATGGGTTTTTGTAAATGTCCTTTCACTTATCATCACTTCATAGTTTCATAATCACCTGCTCATTCGTACCCCCGTATAACCCAGCTGTTGATTGGGTCGTTTGGTAAAAATAATCATGATCAATAAATATTAACCAAGGCCGCCCCGGTGGCTCAGTCAATCATCGCTAGCGGTAGTAACTGAAGTCACCGTTGGGCGTGGGTTCGAGTCCCGCCTAAGACATGGGTTTTTGTAAACGTCCTTTCACCTATCATCACTTCATCGTTCCATTATCACCCCACTCATTCGTACCCCCGTATAACCTAGCTGTTGGTGGGGTCGTTAAGCAACATTACAAATAAAATATCAACCAATGAAAGTTCTTGCGACAGTTTCGGATAGCAGTGTTGCCCTTGCCTTTTGGCTGCTAGCTTCTTGGAGAGTAAGTTGAAAGAACAGTTGTGAACTTGCGCCGCTGTTGTATCGATCTTGTAGAGCTTTAGCACGATACTTTTAGGCAGTTGTAAAAGCCGTCTCGATTCCGACACGCGGTATTTGCACTGATGTGTATACGCCGTATACCGGTATACCGTGGTGTATACTTACCAGTCATGATCGAACATGAAGGTAATAACGATATTGAATACATGCACGATATAATTATTATAATTATATTGAGAGATTATATTTTTTTAATAATGATATTTAATATAAATATTTCGAATAATATTTAATTATTCTTTGAGGTGGTAAGATCGCCCTTGTCTAAACGATCTCATCTTTCATCCATAGCCTTGATTGGAGAACTGTGATTTTGTATCAAGTTTCAATGTTTTTTTATGTTTTTTTAAATGTTGCTTAACGACCCCACCAACAGCTAGGTTATACGGGGGTAGGAATGAGCGGATGATAATGGAACGATGAAGTGATGATAGGTGAAAGGACGTTCACAAAAACCCATGCCTTATGCGGGACTCGAACCCACGCCCAACGGTGACTTCAGAAACTACCGCTAGCGATAATTGACTTAGTCACCGAGGCGGCTAGTTTCAATGTTATGAAAAAAAAAAAAAAGAGAATCTGAAACTTTGTTAGATTATGTGACTGTTGAAAATAATTATTATTTAAACTGAAATTTGTGAATTTACAATTCGAAATTATGATTAGTTCAGACTCACTAAAACCTTATTTGGCCACTACCACCTTATTAACAACAATATATACTTGTATCCACGAAAGAAGATCGTCTACCAACATAACAATCATAAAAATAACAGTAATATATGAGTATGCTTGTTGTATTTTGAGGGTAAATAATTTTTCAGGACGAGATTTACTATCGAAAACCCAACTAAATCTTTCAAAAGCATCGAATATGTTTGAATCTGCAGTGAATCTACTTTTACATTAAACGAAAATGTTACAATTATCAATTTTATAGACTTCCTTCTTCTTTCGTATATATACTATTATATATACTACTTATAAAACAACATCTAAAATGTACTAGTACGAAATATTAAATCATTCCACCTCCAGTTTGCATGTGTTCCACAGTAATTCATGCCGCATCCCCGATCGACCGTCCCCCGTATCAACTACCATTGACGGCCAGGTGTCTCGACCTGTCAGAAGAGAGTATATTTTTGCGTTGTTATCGAATAATCGACATTCATTACAGTATCAAATATAAGCATGTAATTGACAGTGACACTTCCTGTCGACTCACGGGGGGGGGGGGGGCATCGATCGATCTCCAGCTGTCTCTGATGACAGCAAGTCACGTGATTCGTATAGACGTGGCGGGAACTGATTTTATTAGATTAGAGGAAAATGCCAAGGATGGTGTTGGGAGATATGAGCGAAAATGAAAATCGAAAATGAAGATTTAATGAAAAAATCGCCCTATGATTCAATTTATCAGGATGTTGCTTGTCATATTGAAGTCAAGTCTACATGGGCTTGATAACCACTGTAAAGATGGTCGGCGGCGGGGATCGAACTGGGTTCGTAATTCCCCTCGATCCGGCAGGCGAGGGGAATTACGAATCCAGTTCGATCCCTGCTGCCGACCATCTTTACAGGGGTTTTTCATGGTTTTCCTCTGTAGTCTAGGCTAATGCCGGGATGGTTCCTACAATGAGTCGGCCATGACCGCTTCCTTCCCACTATCCTTCTCATTCCTACAGAACTCATCATCCATCATCCCATCATCTCATTAATCATCCATCCGACGCCATTAGATCTGCGCTATCATAACAGTGCGTCGTGAAACCCAATATGAAAAAAAAAAAAAATTATGGTAATAGATTTTTGTAAATATCTACATCATCTCATTCGTGCCCCCATGTATAATAGCTGTTGGTGGGGTCGTTTAAGAAATTATATTTTTAATTCGAATTATTAATCATCATGTATAAATGAATCCACTTAAGGAAGACCTACCCACAGTTTAACATTTTCAGTATCAACGTAAGATATAAACGATCGCAGTGGCTTTCCGTGTGAACATATTATAGTGAAATACGTGCATCATGTCACGAGGCCTCTTAAGAAGTCGGTATTTCAGGGCCTAATATCAAACAAGAACAACCCGAATCATCATTGCCCCATTAACATCGTCAGCCCACAAACTCACTAAAAATTAATCAATTTCCTAAATTAATGTATATTTCCATCACGCCTTTACCAACGTTCCAACACAATCTATTTCTAGCTGTTAACTTTTCTCTCTCTTCTCTCTCTCTCTCTCTCTCACTCTCTCTCTCTCTCTCTCTCTTTGAACCTCTCTCGCGCGAAACCTTTTAACAAATTACATCTCCTCATAAAACAAGAGTGGAAAGTATTTTCTGTTTCCAAGCGGAGAGAATAATAATTTATTTCTGATCGTAATTACAAAGCAATGTAGTGTGAAGTACACACAGCACACGTATCAGCTCGCTTGTTAACACTGTCGGTTAATATTACTGATTGAATCTCTCCACATGTTACTTTCACACATTTTGACTCATTAATGTTTTGTATAATTAATTTGTCTGCATCTTATGTCGTTTTTTAGACGAGCTTTAGCGAGGATTCAATTCAACATACTGAAAAAAATTGGTGTTCGTTTTTTTTTCTATCATGTTTTTTTGTCGGTTCTCCACAGGTCAAACGGCTACAGCTATCGACTTCAAACTTTTTTTCAATATGGTTCCTCATCTAACTTAGATCTGTATAGTTTTGTGGCATTATCGGGTGGTAACTTTTTTTTTATGAGTTTTAGTAATTTCAAAAATACCCATTAGAATAACACAGCGGAAAAAAATGAAATTCTGCGTCAAGTTGACTTACATTTTGATACACATTTCTGGAAATTTTCAGCTTGATCGGGTCAGCCATATTGAAGAAAAAAACATAAAATGTGCTAAATTGGTACCACTCGAAGCAGTTTTTATCCATTTTTACCCATACTATTACTATCCGCTCGTCTAACAACGCATATATGGCGTTTTCCTAGTATTTATTAATTTTTCTTTATTTCTATTTTCAATCAGTTTTAAGATGATACGTCAATGAATACCAAGAATGTGTTGAAATTCATTGACGTATTATTATCTTGAAACTGATTGAATTCACAAAAATAGAATGTCATATCAATTGAAGAGCATGAAATACTTTTTATTACACTGGTTCATGAATATGAAAAAAAATGGTGAAGATGAATTTTTCTATTTCACATCGAAAACTTGACATACGAAGCCATTACTTTCCAGTGAAGGCAAAAATGAAAGTTTAAGATCGTTTGGACGGAGCACCACAAGGGCGATCATCTTACCGCCACATATAAATATATAGGCAATTATCAATCAGAAATCTTATATATAAAAACTAAAAAGCTTGTGTCACATGTTAGAGGATGAACTCCTCCGAAACGGCTCGACCGAGTGTCGTGAAATTCCTCACGCACATTCGATAGGGCTGGTAGAAGATCCTAAAGTATACGAGATCTTCCGCCAAGCTTTCTCCTATGAGCAATATCCAAAAAATTGGCACTTCAAGGACAACACCAGTAATGGCGTTGTTCGATGACATTGACAGCGTTACTCAATGTTGCTGAGCGGCGACATTTGTGCAGCTACACGTTAGATACCAATTCTGGCACCTCCAACATTCACTACAAATCACTTCGATGGCAGAACAACGTGTGCCGAGTCTGCTAGTATTTGTATATATCCATAACTAATCAAGTAATAAGACAATAATTGAGAAATAATTAGAAATAATAATGACGTATCCATCAATTCCATATTTTACACGCTGTCAACGTTTTGATGATCATTTATATTTGTAAAATTCCCTCGAGGGAACTTCTTTCTCTCAGAGAAATATGTTCGCCTTAATGCTTCTTCTGACGTGTCACTTTGCTGATTGTGCTACCAGGGTTTCGTCGTGTATATAGCTGGTGTGCGAATAGAGAGCTTATTGTAAGCACTTCGCACGAGGCTTCCTATCCGGACAGGACTAGGTCACAGTTCACACTCGATCAAGTCACTTAGTCGGCTAGGTCAGTGTCGTATACATCAGAGCACAAAACGTTCCAAGTACTAGATTTAAAAGTATTTCCCTTATAACTTCAAGTAATATAATAATTCTGATTCTTTGTCCGTCGATTTGTTTGGAAATATCTGTATTAGGCCTGGTTCACAATTGAAATATGGATTAGTCATTATTAGACGAGCTTTAGCGAGGATTCAATTTGACATACTGAAAAAAATTGATGTTCATTTTAATGTTTTTATGATTTTTTTTTTTTTTTTATGTTTTTTTTTTTGGTTCTCCACAGGTCAAACGGCTACAGCTATCAACTTCAAACTTTTTTTCAATATGGTTCCTCATCTAACTCAGATCTGTATATTTTTTTGGAATTATCGGGGGGTAACTTTTTTTCTAAGAATTTCAGAAATTTCAAAAATACCTATTAGAATAACATGGCGGAAAAAAAGAAACATTTCTATTTTCCAAAAAAATGAAATTTCGCGTGAAGTTGAATTACATTTTGATACACATTCTAAAAATTTTCAGCTTGATCGGGTCAGCCATTTTGAAGAAAAAAATATAAAATGTGCTAAATTGGTACCACTCGAAGCAGTTTTTACCCATACTATTACTATTTGCTCGTCTAACAACGCATATATGGCGTTTTCCTAGTGAAATAGTGAACATGGTATAGTGTATAAGTGAAATGGATGATGGCGATTCCGTTCACAATAAGAAACTGTGTTATAATGATTGATCGGTTCAAGAAATGAAATGAATCCATTTCTTATGACTATTTCCTTATCACCTTTATGACAAGCCAAATTCTGACCAATCAGATGATGTTACTATACTGTAGTCAAGTGACTTACCGTTATGTGTTTCGAGTATTCATTTTTCTATGAGGAGATTCAAATCAGACACTCTCAAGAAAATGTCAAAATGGCTTTTGAAAGTAGACAGTCGATACATAATTATTTATTTTTGGTGACAAGACCGCCTCGGAAGTTTTGAAACAACAATTAACCAAGCCGCCCCGGTGGCTAAGTCAACTATCGCTAGCGGTAGTAACTGAAGTCAACGTTGGGCGTGGGTTAGAGTCCCGCATAAGGCATGGGTTTTTGTAAACGTTCTATCACCTATCATCACTCCATCTTTTAATTATCATCCGCTCATTCGCACCCCCGTATAACCTAGCTGTTTGTGGGGTCGTTGAGCAACATTACAAAAAAATAACCTAGCTTATAAACCGTCTTAACTAACTCGTCCTCATCCTCAGTTGGGAAAAAAACGACTATACATCAAAATTTCCGTATTAATATAAAAAACAATAATAATGGATTAATCTAATCCTATAGTCAACAAATTGAAACCATCAACATAACATTTACGATACATTAAACCATAATCTCTCATCAATAATGTATTGGTAAACCATTACACCCTCCCCCCCCCCTCCCACCCCTAGCGGATTAGTGTCGCTAAGCAACGCCTTCCTACCTTGTTAATCCTGCCCGACCAATCAGTGATGATAATGTCATGTAACAATATCATCCCGTCCGCTCGATCATCGCCCCAGCGTCTGATAACAGCTGTTAATCCGACAGAGCCCTCGACACCGGCCTGGCTATTCCTGAGGGGTAACTCTGGCTGCGTGATCTATGTGTCTGGACACGCCGAATGGAGGTATACAATCCGGCGATCTAGCGCTGTGTTACGGTGCTTATAAAAATAGAGAAGTTCACCTTTACTAATTTTTTTCTATGTACACAAACCAATGTAATCGAACGAAAAGGTCGCCCTCGTTGGCTCAGTCAGCTGAGGCACGCTTCAGACACTGAGGTCACCGTTGGGCGTGGGTTCGAATCCGCATAAGGCATGGGTTTTTGTAAACGTTTTTTAGCTTATCATCACTTCATCGTTCCATTATCACCAGCTCATTCGTACCCCCGTATAACCTAGCTGTTGGTGAGGTCGTTAAGCAGACAATAATCATCTTGAACGAAAAGTTCACATCGCCAAGATAATTTTATGCTCTTTAATTAATGACATTCTATTTCAGTGAATTCAGTCAGTTTTAAGATAATACGTCAATGAATAAAAAGAATGTGATGAAATTCATTGACGTATAATCTTAAAACTGATTGAATTCACACAAATCTATTGTCTTGGAGATGTGCACTTTTCATTCAATTGCACTGATCTTTGAAAATGGAGAAAAATGGTAAAGATAAATTTCTCAATTTGTGTAAGCACCATGCACGCACCCCCTTAAAATGTTGGGGTGGTTAGGGAAATGATCCCATCTTCCATCCATAGCCCTAATTGGGAAACAATGACTTTGTATGAAGTATGAAATGTTGATGTTTAATGAATACACACACACACACACCCATATATATATATATATATATATATATATATATATATATATATATATATATATATATATATATATATATATGTATATATATATATATATATATATATATATATATATATATATATATGTAGGCCTATATATGTATATGAAAATGCAGTCAAGTTATCACCTCTAAAATATCGAATATACTTGCTCCTGTGGGAGATGACATTTCCAGCCACGATAAATATATTATTTCACGTTGGTACTTGCGGTCAATAAAAGTCACGTGTCTCCCCTCCTCGTTTTATTTATTGCTGTTGTATTGGTACTCGTATTCCGACCAGAGACATGTCTGCATTACTAATGTCGGCCGCGGACATCTTGTCAAACCAACGTCTTTCAGGAGACTCGAACCCAGGACCTCGGATAGACTGTGTGTATCTCAAATGGACTCGATCCATTTGGGATACAGCCTATCTTTAGACCTCTATGTACAGCCTAATTACAGATATAATTACAGATGTACAGATCTATTCAATGAACCTATAACCTATCCAAACTCAGCTAAACTAACTAACCTTACCAAACAAACATCCTAGGGACCTGTTTTACCCTAGGAGGATTTAATATAAGATGTACTAATATTAAATCCTCCTAGGTTTTACCAAATAATTGTCAGTGCATTAAGCGATAGTTAGGCGATTAACTTGTTATTATCGTTGGTTACGCATGTTATTTTCGTATAGTTATCAATACTAGTAATAGTTAGTAATAGTTATAAGTAATAGTTATCAATTAACTAAGATTCGTAAAACCGGCTCTATTAACTAAATCAATTTAAACTAACTTATAGAACCAATCTAAAAACTATATTTCGGTCCGACGATTCTAGCCACTTTGATATTAATCAGTTGCTTTATTCATATCTTCATATAATTTATCCGTATATATTTATATATTTATTCATTTCACTCCCACGATAGTAGGAGTGAAAGAGGAGGGAAAAGTAGATGCAAGAGTCGGTGTAATGGCAGAAACCGAGCTTCAAGAAGTCTGCCCTAGAGAAATCGGTGGAAACACCCCCAGACCTAACAAAGTTGGTTATCGGGGTTCGAGATATTATTATATATTGATTCAGTCTCGTCAGTTTGCTAAAACATTACTCCCCCCGTCCGAACGATCCTACCCTGTCCTCCCTAGCCGTGATTGGGTCGAGCCTGACATGTTATACTCTCACCCTCTCACTCTCACAGTCACACTATATATTTCTCTCCCGCTTTCTACTTTTCAATATATGTTGTACAATTTATATTATCATAAAAACCTTATTTGTAAATTCATCAAATGATGTGCGTATATATTTTGTATGTTTGTACTTTGTCCCACACATAATACAATATATTCATATTTGATGAGACTAACTGAACGCCATTGAATGAAGAAGGTTCACTCCCACTCTTCTGATTGAATAATACATTAAATTGCAATGTAATAGTTTTTGGTGGAAGGGCCACGTTTTGCATTCCGTGCTCGAGTCCAGTCTGACGTGTTGCTAATGGTGTTGTTGTTGTTGTTGTTGTAGATGGAGAGCCGATCAAACTGCCAGAGAACCTGGAGAGTCTGCCGCGAGCCGACCACTTCCCCACCCAGCGACATCGGTGGAACACCAACGAGGTAAGTCCCCGTCTGAACCAATCGTGCGATAGTCCATATCTTCGAAGACCATTTCTTCGACAGGTTGTTTGTTCGACAAACCAAATCAACGAAATCTTATAACATATCATCTAAATTCCATATTTTCGAGAACCATTTCCTCGACGGACCAAATCCTCGAAATACCGTATCTTCGAACAACCATTTAATATTTAATCGACAGTTCGTTTCCTTGACAGACCAAATCCTCGAAATCCCATATCTTCGAGAACCATTTCATCGTCAGTTCGTTTCCTTGACAGACCAAATCCTCGAAATCCCATACCTTCTTTCAAGCATTTCAAAAACAGTTCCTTTTCAGTTCAGTTCGTTTTCAAAAACTGTTCGACAGACCAAACCATCGAAACCTCATATCTTCGAAAACCCTTCTTATCGACAAGGCGTGGAAACTAATGCGTGGAGCTGCAAACTTACAGCCATTGCCAACAGCAGTCTTGAAAGATATACCTTACACCTGCGTACTTAAGGAGGCTACTGTTATGAAATATTTAGGGGTTTGAAACGATAGTTGTCATTTTGCGGTCACAAATTTGTTCTTGAGAAATTGAGTTTTCTCATTACTCTGATATATATTTTGTTGTGAAAACCATAAATATTTCTGACTCTTGAAATCCTTGAATTCTTTGAATTCTTTTCTTTGAAATCTTTGAATTCGATATTATGTATCCTGTATTATTTATTCGTAGGCCTATAACTTAATATCTGCCATTTCAATCAGAATTGTATGTCAGTATTTTCCGTTATACTTTTTTTATCATCGTATACAAACTGCAGGTACGCCTAAGTAGTGAAATTATCACAAAAATGGCAGCTTTCATCTACAACAGCACTTTGCCATCTCTAGATCTACTACTATATTCCGATTTCTTTGGTTATTTATGATATTACTGACAGGGTTAAACGTTTATCAAGATATAAACTTCTGGATACAATATATCAATCTTAGCAGTTCGAATAACAATCTGCTACCTCATGCCACATGCACTCCTGGAAACTTTACAACTAACTGAAACGGGAAATGTTGGAAACTTCAGTGAATTGTTTCGTCGGATATCGGTATTAGTTTAAACCTGTGTTGACTAACACATGTTGGGCTGATATCAACGTGCTCCACGGAGGCGATATGTGGGCTACTAGATCATATGCTGAACAATTGTTTGTGTACACAATGATGGATTAGATATTAGAATCTCGATCACATGGTTACCACAGTGTTTGCAACCAGATCGCGACATGGGCGTCGGCAGCGGGGGGCAAGGGGGTGCACTTGCCCCCCCCCCCCGGGACCAGGCAGAAATTTATTTGAAAAATTGAAATAGTTAACAATGATGTTTCTCGAAACTTTGTAAGTATCGACTGTACCGGTGACATATTTTAACATGTCTTGTTACGCGGATGGTCATGAGTCTGATGTGACTGGGGTGGGTAGGCAAGGCTGTGCCTTCGCCGACTGACGAATATGATTTATTGGGCTATTTTTATTTCCTGGAAATTTTGATATTGGGTATAATACAGACCAATCAGATTCTAATAACTCATTTTGGCTATTTTGTATGATGAAATATTTGAAAAGATTAATAGGATCAACTACTTGCGTAGAATTCAACCAATTCAACATTATCTGTCTTCTTTCTCTATAAAAATCAAAATGTAATTAAATAGTCACAAAACCCCCCAAAACACCATAAAACGATAGAATTTCAATAAATCCCGTCGGGAAGCCCTCTCCCCCACTCCCATTGGGACTTTGTGCATTTTCGAATTTGGGATATTTTCCCCCCTTACATTTCTTCCTGCCGACGCCCATGGATCGCGAGTATTTTTCTGCAAGTCGGTTATCATTTTTCAAATGGAACTGAAAATAATAGTTATTATTCACTTATTATTTATTTAATTTACTCATTACAGGTTGTTCTTGAAACAAGTGCTCATGATTACTCTCGTGAAATTAAAGGAAAACAAACAAACATACTTGATAAAATTATACATTGCTATTTTTTTTTCATCTCTCTTCTTAAAGTACTGATCTTCTTTATATTCTTTATATCTTCTTCCAATATATTACACTTCCGCGTCGTTCTTTGGGTGAATTAACAAATCACAACACGTGTGTATATATTTTCGTTTCTGTGGTAAAATTTACCATATTTTACCATTCACCAATTACCAAAAACTTTACTATAACCCTATACTCTCGAAACAGCATTTAAATAGTTATTTTGTTTAAAACAAAAGTTTCTCCGTCGGGATTCGAACCATGGATCCCGAGCGTGTGAAGCAGCGATACTAAAAATAATGGCACATCGACATATGCTCTTACACTGCTACTATATTATATCGTAGCACGGGTCGGTAACTGAGTCATGACGTCATAAATCTGGGCGTTCCCATTGGTCACTTTTAGTCACATTTCTTGCAGAAAAAAAGTGGAATTTCTTCTTCTCCAATTCTACAGTTCTGGATGTGATTTACAAAACTTAATATTTGAAAATATTCATCAGTCATTTGTTTCGGTATAATCATCATTCATCTATCGTCCACTCATCCGTATCCCCAAATAACCCAACAGTTTTGGGGGAAGCTTAGCTAACAATAATCATCATCAATACATTTTCATAAATGAATCCGAGTAACATTATTCTTGGTAATGTTTATCAGTTATTCATTTATTCTCAACGGTGCTTAACGACCTCACCTAGAGCTAGGTTATATGGGGGTATTAAATGGCTTGAACATACTGGAACAGTATATGGGTCACGAAGGTTATCTATTATACAATCTAAATAAATAACGTCGATCTTCGAAATCGCATGTTTGATTGTGGTCAAGGTGTGACGGGCGGTAGGGGAGGGGAGGGTAGGGGGAGGGGTTGGAGTGAATTTCAAGTGGAAGTCAATGAAACACTTTCAACCGACTGAACATCATTTCCATGCAAATTGCCAACACTCGACTAACTAACCTACCGGTACATGTAATCGAGGTAACATCTTGCCCAGATGAATATCCGCTCTCTCTCTCTCTCTCTCTCTCTCTCTCTCTCTCTCTCTCTCTCTCTCTCTCTCTACCTCTCTCTCTCTCCTCCCTTCCCTCTCTCCCTTCCCTCTCTCCCTTTCCTCTCTCCCTCTCTCTCTCTCTCTCTCTCTCTCTCTCTCTCCCTGTCCCTCTCTCTCTCTCTCTCTCCTCTCTCCCTCTTCCTCCTTCTCTCTCCACTCTCTCTCCCTCTCTCCCTCTCTCTCCTCCATTCCCTCTCCTCTCTCCTCTCCATCCCTCCTCCTCCTCTCTCTCTCTCTCCTTCTCTCCTCTCTCTCTCTCTCCCTCCTTTTCTCTCCTCTCTCTCCTTCTCTCTCTCCTCTCTCTCTCTCTCTCTCTCTCTCTCTCTCTCTCTCTCTCTCCCCCCCCCTTCCATCTCTCCCTCTCCCTCTCTCTCTCTAATGTCAGTTCACATGACAGGAGCAACATCAATCTATGAAGCGTACAGTGAATGTCACGGTTGACCAATCGCATAGCGGGGAATCTCACAGTTGACCAATCAGGGAAGCGATATTGATCGTTTGTCAAATAGCGTGGTAAATGGCATCAAATCGCAGACAAATAAAAGTAAATAAGTTAATGCTGCTCTATAAAAGCATTAGCGTTTTATTACCGCTGTAATAGATACATGATGGCTGCTCGCATATATATATATATATATATATATATATATATATATATATATATATATATATATATATATATATATATATATATATATATATATATATATTGATTTGTGTAAGCTTTCACAAATATTATATTCAAATTGATTCATATTTTCAGATTAAACTTGTTTCAGATTGAACAGAAAAAAAATGGATACATCATCACATAAGTTTAATCTGAAAATATGAATCAATTTGAATATATATATATATATATATATATATCCGCCAAACAATGCCCTGCCTCTGCCAGGTTTTACTTACCACGCCATCATCCTATTATTACAGCATAATGAAAATAACCATCAATCAATCAATCGTAGGTAGATTAAAAGTCAGGTGGCGCTTCGTCGCGTCCAATAACAGAACTACATTTCCATCCTGCTGACAATCTGTTCGAACGTCTCGCGATGCCTGCTAATCTAATTGAAAGCCATTCATAACCTATTTGTCTGGCATTCCGTGTGACGTGCGGGTCGGGGGCCGTTTGCCTGATGTTTGACGGATCGGGTGCCGTTTGGCTGAATGGTTTCCGGTATGCGTGATGTGTACTTTCAGCAAATAGTTGAAGCACTGTTGGAAATGAAAATATAAATTAAGTTACTGTTTAGTATTTGGATGATATTTCGAGCATGGGGTTTTTAGAAAGTTGATTTTTTTTATGTTGGAGTATAAAGAGACTATTTTCTATGTTGGACGAATACACTGTGTAGATTTTTTTTCAAATAATTCGTTGAGTGAACATTGAGATATCAACTTTTATTTTAATGCGTCCTCATTTTCCCTAGGGCAATATGTTTCCGCCAGGGTGATTTCACATGTATAAATGATCATAAAACGTTAACGGTGCGAAATACAAAATTAATAAATAGATCGTGAGATGCTGACAATATTTGTCGAAAATACTAATGACTCAAATTCTATTTTTTCAATAATGTGGAAAGATCATTTGTATGTAACAGTAACGCTCGATAAATCCGTACAAAAGTAGTTATTTTCCTTACCGGTAATTCACGTTAACTAGTCAGAAGGATTTACCGGAACGGAAAAAACCGTGGAACCGTGAATCAGGTTTACAAACTGCAACATCATCTTTCAAAAGCGTCAAATCCTCAAGGTTGCTGATAGTTCATCTATAATTATCAAAGCTCTAATTTACTTGGCAACAAAATTCCTTTTTTCATTATAATTTATACAAGATCTCTTTTGAAAAACTTGAAATTCATCTCTCACTTTAAACTAAATACTCTGTCATTTCTGTTTGGCCGAGCACCACGCCTTCCCATCTCTAGTGGGCCAACTCGGGTCTATTTGAGTGGGTCACTGCGAGGGGGGTCGGGGAGCGGGCCGGTTTATCGATCTCCACCCCCGGCCGCCTCCGTTCACGGCGGCTCGGTCCTTGCCAGGCGGACCGGGGAAGTCAAAAACTACCCCCGCCCAAAAGCCCCTAGGCCAGCCCATATTACATTCTCCAGCCAGCATTTGTCTTGACAGATTAACATGTTCGACATTATAATTAAACGACCCTGGTGACTTCGTAGAGCCAATCAGAAGCCGTTTAACGACCACGGAGCTCTGTCGATAAAGTAGTTTACTGTGCAGTTAGTTTTCATCGTGTTTAATGTGATGATGGGATGATTATTTTTAAGGTTTTCTATTGGAAATGGAATTGAGTTATTTTTTCTTTTTTTTCTTAGGGTAATTAAATTGAATTGGATAACATTTTGAGATTAGATCTAGTCTTACATTTGGGGTTAGACAGTAGAGGACTGATTCGAATATGGATGGGCGAGGGTTCGAATCCCGCATACGTTTTGGGTTTTTGTGTACAAAGTAGTTTATTGTGCAGTTAGTTTTCATCATAATGTGATGATGGGATAATTAATTTTGAGGTTTTTTTATTGTAAATGGAATTGAGTTTTTTTTTTCAGGGTAGTGATATTGAATTGGATAACATTTTGAGATTAGATCCAGTCTTACGTTTGGTCCGACAGAAGAGGACTGATTTGAATATGGATGGCGAGGGTTCGAGTCCCGCATATGTCTTGGGTTTTTGTGTACAAAGTAGTTTACTATGCAGTTAGATGATGGGATAATTAATTTCAAGGTTTTTCAATTGTAAATGCAATTGTTTTTTTGTCGGTTCTCCACAGGTCAAAAGGCTACAGCTATCAACTTCAAACTTATGGCAATATGGTTCCTCTTCTAACATAGATCTGTATAGTTTTGTGGCATTATCGGGCGGTAACTTTTTTTTTATGAATTTTAGAAATTTCAGAAATACCCATTAGAATAACATGACGGAAAAAAATATATTTTCCAAAAAAATGAAATTTTACGTGAAGTTGAATTACATTTTGATACACATTTCTAAAAATTTCAGCTTGATCGGGTCAGCCATTTTGAAGAAAAAACATAAAATGTGCTAAATTGGTACCACTCGAAGCAGGTTTTACCCATACTATTACTATCCGCTCGTCTAACAACGCATATGGCGTTTTCCTAGTCAATAATTATAATGATAGTGAAAGTCTTCATTTAGTTTCTTTTAAAAAAATGGAGGGGTTCAGTATAGAGTTAGGCTACTGCTCTTCCATCCTAAACAGTTTATAGTTGTTTGCATTTCGTTTTGCGTATTCAGTACAACTTGATCCTAATGAAAAGTCTTCAGATGGGATAGAAACAGACTTGAAAGCCCACGGGATTCGGTTGTGGTAAATATCATTTTTCAAATTAAATTTCGTTGAATACAACAAAACAGTATTCTACTCAAATAACCGAGATGGGAAAAACAACGTTCGACCCTCCAGGCTTTTCAGGCTTTTCGTAATCCATAAATATAATATAAAATATCTTTCCGAGAATTTTTATTTTCATCAAATGTGATTCCCGCATCCAGCTATACCCTTGGGGTGAGTAATTTAATTACTTTGTATTAGCAAAAATATTATCAAGAATGATAAATTATAAATGAATTCGCTTCATATAGAACCTCATTATCGGAATGATGTATTCACAAATTGATATACAATTGTAAATATATAATGTTTTTTAATCAACTTATTCGGTTATTTACGTTATGCAATGTTTGAATATTTACAATATATAATTGATTACATTCAGCATAACAATAACATATGTGTGAATTAAATATATTATCATAATATATATAATTAAATTAATAAATGACTGCATATTATCTTGCATGAGTTTGAAACATTATCATAACTCTAGCCATTACTTCATATACAGGGAGTCTTTTGAGTCTTTTGATTGATCAAAATAATTTGAGAACCATAGGCATAGTAAAAGATCATTTTAATTGGGTGACAATGTATACAGAGGCGTAAATATAGTTCCATTATTTAGGCGCAAAATAACCTCGTCGTTGACGCGCCTCTAAACCCCAATATGCATTTAGTATGGTGTCGATCATTATTATTTTCACATATTTCACATATTTTAGTTTTACTATTCAAGATTAAATCTTGACACGTAGGCCTATCGTCATAACGTTATTTTTTATAACTCAAAATTATAAATACCAAAAATATGAATATATTCAATTGAAATTATAGATTCATTCAGTATAGCATATTAATTATATATTGTTCCAGACAGGCTGGGACAGTTGTGGCAGACGGGCGCGGGTTCGAGGAATAGTTTTTGTGAACGTTCATTCTCATTTCATCACTTCATCACCCGCTTATTCGTACCCCCATTTAACCTTGTCATTGCTTGGGTCGTTGAACACCATTACAAAAATTAATTAACGTCCAGTTATCACCAGTTTACGAGTTAATTATCACACTTGGTTACACATGCTGGTTTATTGAGTTATATGGTAATTAACAAGTTAATTGATGGAACTGCCAACTAGGACTTTAATTGCCTATTAATTTGTTGCAAAGGGTTCTATTTCTAGAAATCATTATTACCAATTCATTGAATTTTCATTACCATTCAGTAACTATTCGTTCGTCGCTTGAACTCTGACGTATTATAATATATTGCAGTAACATGTTTTGATTATTTATACGTAGGCCTATATATTTTTACTCTCGGTATATACTTCGATTTTTCCTTGAAAATCCTTGAAACCTTGAATTACACAGAAACGACGATTCCAACGGATTTTATTACAATATAAAGAAGGTGTACCGACTCACTTCTTTAAAGTGAAGTATTTCCGTGGTCAGAATCTGAGTCCATGGTTCCATTTGTCTGTAGCGCAACTATCGCTTTTATATCGAACTATATCAAACAGCAATGCTCAACAATGCTATACACGGCTCAGTAGAATTATTAAGTTCGAGGATGCATTTGTTTTGCACGAAAATTATAGATTTTGCAAGTTCTAGTACCGATACCGTAGCCACTCTTATCTACATCTAGTTCACAAGGGAATCCGCTAAATCGCGACAGGCAAATGGGACCGTTGGCTCTGACTTGACGGTAAGAAACCACAAAAGCCTGCCATGTTATTAGTATGGGAGTCTGTAAGCTTCTTTAGATTATGATGGAGTCTGTTGGTATCACTACATCGTGCAGAAACTACACAGAAATTGAATTATGACACATTTGCATGCCAAGTTTCATCAGAATGTGCACTTTCGTTTGACCTGTGGGGCGCTAACAAGAAAATAACAAACAAACAAAAAAAAATCCAAAATAAACTTTCGTTTTTCGTAAAAGTGAGTCTTCTCTTCGCTCATCCAATGATCGACACCGGTGCGAAAGAATGAAACCAATAAATAAGTGTATTGTGTATCTCAGCAAAGAAGGCGTGTGCCCAGATATCCCGGCCAGACCGTAGTCAATGGCAACGACGGATCAACGGCAGACAACGTGTGATGGAATTACGTAGTGAACGGTAGTCAATGGCAACGACGATTACGTAACATTTGCTTGAAAGTGAAGACAACTTGAGAAAATACAACTTTGATTGATGGTTGATTACATAAGCCTTCTGAAATGTTGACTGCCAATTGCCAAAAGTTGTAATTTTTTTATCAACATCGATACTTGATACAAAATTTGCGGTCCTGGATGAAGGTAGGATCGTTCGGACGGGGCACCACAGATGCGATATTACTACCCCAAAGAATAATTAAGATAGGCCTGTATGGTAACTCGTCTAATTCAGAAATAGTTAACTATTCAAACATTTAAATCGTAAAGATAAATCTTCAATCATCTTATCATTTTGTTCTTATTTTTAATTTAATTTAATTTTCCTGTTTTCTGTTTTCTTCTTTATTATTTGTTTTTGTATTTATTATTATATTGGTAAAATAGGTTACGGTTTATTTGTTTTATTATATAGTCAATTTATTACATTGATTTTTTTTTTTTTTTAATAACATCGAAACTTGATACAAAATCATTGTTCCCCTATTAAGGCTAAGGATGAGAGTAGGATCGTTTGGACGGGGCACCACAAGGGCGATCTTACCAATTATAGTTGAAACGACGGGTGTATATGAAAAAAGAAAAAAAATGAATGCTCTATATACATTATTCATGTAATACATTCCTATACATCTAAAAGTAATACATAGTACAGAAAGAGGAAATGAGAACGCAAAAATAAATTATAATATATCCACACAATAATTACTATTGCTAAAATAGAACCCCAGCACAAGATAGAATTTTACCCTAATCTTATTGGGGTATAAACAACAATGAATTAAATGAATTGCTTTTCAACTTTTCGACTTGACTTATATAACATGTATTATGTGTTAATCTATGTTTTTCAATAAAGTTCTGAACTCGCATGTTATTCACACATTGATAGCTAAACGGGGTTATTAGACGATACCATGGGCACATTTCTATACAATAGTCTACCTAATCAAATAAAAGAAATCAAATCAATAAATTCATGTAAATCAAACCTAAAACGCCATCTCATCAATATAAGTCCATACACAATTGCAGATTTTATTTCAGCATAATCTTTAATGTGTACAAAGATACTAATTATATTTCTTATTCTGAACAGTTCTTGTTCATTTTACAATGCAAGATATTTATGTACATTTAAACATTTTTTGACATTGGAAATCAGAAATAATGTGCTTGTAATGTTACTATAAGGTAACTAATGAAATAATGTAACTTGTTTCTTCATACTTTTGTCTCTTTTCTTTTATATACATATGCGACGCATTCTATAGCATATTTGTACATTCGTTTTTTTTACATACTGTACAATACTATACTCAATTGAATAAAGATTATTATTATTATTATTATTATTATTATTATTATTTTCATCATTAGTGGAAATACGCTTGATATAGAACTGATGAGAATTTGAACATGTTATCAAATTTTAGTACTTTTTATGGATTCGTATCATTACAATTATTCTTGATTCATATACGTTCCATATGTCAAATTTGAAGAAACTGAGTAACTGTGACTAAGAAACTAAACTAACTACAGAATATTGGAACGATGTTATATTATTCGTCAAATAACTCAATTTGAAACTAAATAGCGGCACCAATTCACGCAAACCTTATAACTAACTTAGTTGTTGGATAAAATGAGTTTCCTTGATATTTAATTTCTCATTCTTCAAACCTTGTCGACTGGAACTGATTGCTAGAATTGTGGATTAAACCAAATTTAATTATAAATTTCCTGCAATTTCTATCCGGTTATCTGGATGTTGTGTTAAACATTCTTTTCTCGTCTTTGAAACTTTTTTTTTTAATAACATCGAAACTTGGTACAAAGTCGCCAATAAAGGCTATGGATGAAAAACAATATCGTGTGGACGGGGCACCACAAACTGCGATATTACCACCCCAAAGAAAAATAAAGTAAGATAACTTATTTAACAACAATAATTCTTGAAACTTACTCACTTATAATAAAGATGATGCATAGAATATAATGTTGACAATTTGATTGAATTTCTCGTACTATTCTAATGAGTTTGATCGATCTCAACAATTCAAGATGAACAGAAGAAGATGAACAAGGTCGCCATATTGAAGTTTTCACTCATAATCCTCAATAGTACCCCGTGCATTCCGCTGTTTCTATGGCAACAATAGTTGGCCTTTTGTTGTCGCTGACAGAAATCCATCAATTTATATGAGTCTGTTTTATAAGTTGTTTTGTAATGAGAGACATCTTTCTCTCTCTCTCTCTCTCTCTCTCTCTCTCTCTCTCTCTCTCTCTCTCTCTTTTCCCCTGTCGCTCTTTCCCTGACTCCCTGTTTCTCTCTCTCTCTCTCTCTCTCTCTCTCTCTTTTCCCCTGTCGCTCTTTCCCTGACTCCCTGTTTCTCTCTCTCTCTCTATTACCCGTCTCTCCCTCTTCTCTCTCTCTCTCTCTCTCTCTCTCTCTATCTCTCTCTTCCCCCGTCGCTCTTTCCCTGACTCCCTGTTTCTCTCTATCTCTATTACCCGTCCCTCCCTCTCCTCTCTCTCTTTAACTCTCTCTCTCTCTCTCTCTCTCTCTCTCTCTCTCTCTCTCTCCTCCCAACCAGCTCACAAGAGGTTTTATCAATAAACACAGTAAAGTAAGATGAATGACGTCGTCTGTCCATTGAATTCCAGTCCATGGCCAACGTCTTTCTTCTATCTTTTATTTCCATGTTTAACGCTTTGTTCATTTTCAACTACGTTCAGATCCATAACAATAGAATATAGAAACAGCATCTAACTAGGACGAGCTAGTTATTAACTGTCAGTTAGTCCGTATGTTGACCTTAAGGGCGTACATACATGTCCTTACGATGTGTAATGCAAATACGACTTTTGTCAACATTTAGTTGTATATCATGTGATTTTTATGCGTTAGCGCCGCGGCCAAGGAGTCAATAGGTCGGAAAAAGTTGCTGCTACGCTTCTAGGGTTGAAAAGTGGAACTAGTAAAGTAACAAAATAAAGCGAGGGCATATTTTCAATAATGACGTTGGTTGAAATATTACATTGTTGACTGGTCTTTTGTAACCATTCGTCAGCCATATTCAACAGAGCATATTCTGCCGTTACTTTTTCTCTCGAATTGACGACTAAAGATGGGCGTGACCTATCAGTCGGCCATATCGTGTGTGGTCATTTAGAGAATTCAATGTTTGGATTTTTCCGTTAACATTGTCGTCTTCGACATTGTCGCTCTCACCATAAGGATTTGACATTTTTGAAAGGCGTGGTTGCGTTTCTTTCTCGTAAATCTCGTCGTGTATAATCATACTAGGCAAACGCGGAATGTGCGTTGTAAGATGAATGAACGAAACTCTACACACTTTGATCATATAAAATGAACTTGATCCGATGCCAATGGATCTGGGAAGCCGTGAATTTAACAATGCAATATTTTTCCACTAATATTTCTATCTTTTCTATAAATAAAAAACATGTATTAAATTATTTTCTTCGAACCGGCTTGTCCGAATTACACGTCAATTTTTATGTAATGTGTTTTTCTGTGTTCACATTTGAGAAAAATTTGAATTATATTGGGAGAGATTTTATTTTTCAATTTTTTCCGCCCAGCCTAATCATATGGGGTTTTTAGAAACTTTGAAATGGTGTTTCTCAAAAATGGTCCAACCGATTTTACTTCAAAACTATACATTTCCAAGGTGGATGAGTTTGCGTATAAAAAAAAGTTTCATGTCGATTGGTCAAACCCTGCGACCTGTGCAGTGCTTACAAACAAACAAACAAAAACACAGACAAAGCTCCGTAAGAGTTGCATGGAAATCTTCGATGAAGCTCATCTAACTAAGCAAAATACCACAGATATACAAACATAACGGTTATATTTGTGTTTTTAATGTTGGTAGACGACCTTCTTTCCTTGGATACAAATAAAAGTTTTTTTTTTCATCTTCAACGTTTTGTTTTTTCCCCAACTACTTGTTAATCCATAACAATAGAATATGGGAACAGGTTCTAACTAGAACGTTCCACGTTGAGCTACTTATATATCCAGCGAGTTAGTCCTGAGGGATGAATCCTGGACTCTCCTGCATGGTTATCCCGCGGGTCATAACTGCCGTCGTGACTGTCCTGTATTATCGTCAGATTTCCTATTCCCGGTCGTTGAAATATTTACAGCGCTTTTCCCGTCTTCCCGTTTTATAGAGACTCGTGTACTGGGAATAGTCTGTAGGAAAACGCTTGTTGTTTGGTTGTTAGACGGGTGAAGCGGTGGGACAATTTCAAGTTGGATTTATTTCATTTTATCAACTTCGAAATCTTGATGTACAATCATTGTTTCATGATTGAGGCTGAGGATGAGTTAGTAAGACCGTAGAAGCGGCACTTCTTGTTTGTTCCAAGACTTCGAGGCGGTCTTATCAATAATATAAATTCTGTAGCCTATATTGTTAATTGAAAACAATGAACTTTGACACCAGGACTACGCTGTCTGTGACCATACTTTTTCCCCGCAGATAAAAGTCTTTCAGTTTCCAAAAGTCCGGAACACATTATATAAGTATAAACCGTTTTTGTGATATATCCGGACATTACCAGCATTGGTATTAAGAGTGAACTAAACACACGAATGGTGATATCTTCCACTTTGAACTGAGCAATGTTCACTTCTTTCCATCATTAGCAGCTGTAAAGTGCATCATTATACCATAAAAAAGGAAGAAATAAAGGTAATGATGCCCGAATTGGTATATAGTTAGTTCTATCAATGGTTCTATCACGATACTAATTGAATCTCGAAGCCAATTAGTACTGCAAATAAAATACACCGATTTGGCTTGAATTGAAGTCATCACTTACGTTCATCCAATAAGACGCTATAAAAATAACAACATGATTTTTTAATAATACTTTTCTTTTTTACTGTTTTTATTTACTTCATACGCCATCGTCAATAGTTTATCCATTTCACCATAACTTATGTGTTCGTCATTCATTTCCGTCACGGTGTTTAACTTGAGTGGAGGAGCCATGTTTTTATCGTCACTACTATATACGGCCCCAATCGACCGTCTCCCCTATGTATTAGCATTGACGCTAGAATGTGTCGACTCGGAGATAAGAATTACATATGCTATTTCATTTCGATATATTAAACATTTTATAGTATAACTATAAACATATAACATCGTATAATATATAATATCGAAGGAATGATTTTATATTCATATATAATCGATTCGATTTGAGAGAAGTATCAGTTTTTTGGTTATAACTTTCTAACAGTATACGATATCAAAATACTATCAATTCTGAGAAAGCAGCTGCTGATCTCTTTTACTTTCAGAACGATGGGCGTTAAATTGATTAAGGCGTCACCAGTCCTCAAAGGGCCAAAAGTTCCCGCCAGGGTGATTTCACGTATATAGATGATCATAAAACTTGAACCGGGGTGGTGAGATCGCCCTTGTGGTGCCCTGTTCAAACGATCTCATGTTTCATCCATAGTCTTAATTGTGGGAGCAATGATTTTTTAGAAACTTTCGATATTATTGAAAAAAAAACTTGAACCGTGTACGATATAAAATTAACAAATATATTATTAGATGCAGCAATATTTGTAGAAAATGTTAATGAGACATATTTTATAATGACCAAGTTGGAGATATTACTTTATGTAACAGTAACACCATACTCGATATTTTTATCATCGATTTTTACATATTTATATATTTGCATATTTTATTTGTTCATTACAGATTGTTCATAAAACAGGTGGTAATGGTTATACCTATACCTAATGAAATTACAATCAAACATACTCGATAAAATTATACTTTGTTACTTTTTTCTTATCTCTCTTCTTAAATCACCGATCTTCGTTACATTCTTGATAGCTTCTTCTTTACAACGTTACAACGTACAACGTTACATAACCTACAAATATCGTGTAACATATTGTGAATGTTTATTGTGGATCGACAACATTTTATGAGATTTAATAATTATTTTATATTTTTATGCAGTTTCTCTATAATATGTGCAAACACAAAGCCACTGCGATCGTTTATATGTTACGTTGACAGAGAAAATGTTGAGGCTCCTCCGCAGGGAATTTTTTGTAATTGAAAAAAAAATAAGAGCGATTTTTTATAGGTCTGTAAGAATTACATCGGTGAAAGAAATTACTATTCTGTGATAATTTTCATGATAAAATATTCAGTGTCCCCTACCTTGTGGTGTGTTAGGTACAGCCTGGGCCGTCTCTGCGTACCCTGCGCGCACGCGCACGACTGTGTCGATATCTTATTCCATTCGAAAGAAATCACCAAACAAAAAACTGATGTCTCGCTAAATCGACCTCCATCATGCGCTCTCAAATTGACATTGCACTTTGAATGTGTAATTTATTTATAAAAAAAAAAAAAAATAATATTTATTCCTTTCGACGACTTCGTGTATTTCCGTTCATGTATAGTGTTTGTGAGTTCGTGCGCCGAAAAGTCACGAAAGCTTGTCGATATAGGCCTAGGCTAATTCACGTTTCGTTTTTATTTTATTCTTATCTGGAGTTTCAAATCCAGACACTTTTTATTGTTTTTTTTATGTCAATGTCAACTGATTGGAGTTTGTCTGGCCCGGATGGTGATTATCGTTACCTTAACGACCCCACCGACAGCTAGGTCCTTTGGGGTTACGAATGAGCGGATGATATTAATCGATTAATCAAACTTACAAGATCGAATTTTCATTGCAAGTTTTAGATGAAAAACTTCACAATCATTATGTCCGCAGCAGACTTGACATCCATAAGAAGATGCATCTCCTATCACTTTATACTAAAAGTCCATCATAAGCTGGAGCCACCTTCTACAATACACTTTTAAATCAAATGAAATGTGAAGTGTAATTTAGAAATCCATCGCAAACTCAAGTTGTTTTTATAAGAAAAGGCATTTTACACGGATGAAAATATGAATCACTTTTGACTTATAATTTCTGAATATATTGACCTGACTTGTTCAACATACATTACATCAATGTATGTAATGAATAATTGCTATTATTATTTTATTTTTTTCGGTGCAATAGTTTCTCTCTGAATCAAATCGCATTCAAATCTCTTTGCTTTTCTTGATTATTTTGTTTCCAACAAGAGTATATCTAGTTTTCGGTGCTATAGCTTCTCACATCCATATTTTTTTTTTATTATTTTGGTTATTTTGATTCACATAATATTTTGTAGTTATTTTACTTATTGAACATCTACATAATATCGTCTAGATCCATATGTGGATATATATAACTGTATTTGAAATTGAATTGGAATTTGGAATTTTATATAGCTTTTGTTTTTGTATTTGTATTCGTATTTGTATTTGTCGTTATGTGTACAAAGTAATACAGATTTCAACTTATCATTCAAGTTGGAAACCCTCAGTTAAGCCCTCATAGGGGTTTGTGGAAATCATAAGTGAATGTCACCGAATTTGTGATTATCGCAGAAATAATGAAAAAAAAAATATATATTAACAAATACTTATGCCTTATTGGGGACTCGAACCTACGAGATGAATGATGTTTACCAAAACCTGTGCGTTATACGGGACTCGAAACTAGACTCCTGACTTGATGTCAGTTCTAAATTCCATCTAAGTTTTATTTCCTCAGTCGCGTTGCATGAACATGAGTCAATAAATTGCATTGTATGATTTTATTGCGTCGTGAAGACATTTTGTATACATTTATCCCGGAACTGTTCATACTTATAGAATATATATTTTCAACATATTTCTCCAAATGGAATTGTGTGCTTTACGTGTATTGAGTTACATTATCAAGACACAGTCTCTAAGAAAGATGTGTCTATAAACTGTAACTTCTTAACTCCGTGGAAGTGGTGATTACAGAACGTTTTTTAAAAAACAACTTTCAAGTATATTTTGTAACTAAGGACTACCTTTCATAAGATAAACACTCCACATTAAATCACATCTTTTAGAAAAATGTCGCCACATCTCTCTCTCTCTCTCTCTCTCCCTCACTTTCTCTTTCATCCTCCTCCATTATCTCACTCTCTCTTTCTCTCTCTTCTTCCCTTCTCTTTCGCTCACTCTCTATCTCACTCTCTCTTTCATCCTCCTCCATCATCAGTCTCTCTCTCTCTCTCTCTCTCTCTCTCTCTCTCTCATCTCTCTCTCTCTCCTCTTTCCATCTATGTCTCACTTTCTCTTTCACGCTGATGCTCTCACTTTCTCTCTCTATCTCTCTTTCACTCTCTCTCTCTCACACACACGCATACCATCAGACAACACAATACATCATCTCCGGTCTGACGGGTGACTTCCTCCCCCCTCCCTCCCCCCCACCCCACCACCCCTCACTTAACCCGCTGATCCCCATAACAATTCATCCCGCTGTTTTGCCCGGATATCGTATCTACACAGCTTTTCTAGTCAAATGTCAGCATGTAAAAGTCAGCGCAATGAAGAATAATTCCACGCTCCATTACTTGACTCTTTTCGAAGGACTCTATTAGCGCTGACACACGGTATTGTGACGTCACTCAGTCGCTGATATCGTCGAGCGGAAGCTCTTTTTGTTCATGGATGCTTTTATTTTTGGCGTGTTATTCATGGTAAGTGGGCATGTGTCGGCTATACGATATATATATATATATATATATATATATATATATATATATATATATATATGTGTGTGTGTGTGTGTGTATATATATCAAGGATGGTCAAGGATGAGGTCAAGATTGAGGATAAGTTTAAGGAGGAAGTCAAGGTTAAGGATGAGGTAGGATTGTTTTAAACGGGTTTTTGTCTTGAATGGTATGGACTGTTGACAAGGCGTACAAAAAAGTAATAATTTCAATTAGGAACTCGGCACTGATTGCTCAGTGGTTGGTAAAGTGCTTGCGTCAGCGATTATTTGGGAAACCTTCATCTCATCATCATTCATCCGTAACAAACATCACTTATTCTTGTGCGTCGTTAAACCCGAGAGAAAGAAGACGCTTTTAAACACGGCACTTCCACCAAAATCTTTTGAAAAATATATAATTCCATGGATTTAGTATTTAAAAGAAGGAACGGCGGAGGAATTGCATGAACAGAAGAGTCCAACTTCCTGGTGTATATGTATGTATATTTCACTGAAGTATTGTGATTTCTACGGACAAATAAACTAATGGAATGAAGTGAATATTCGAATTTTAAAATAAAATAGAAGAATGCCAAAACATTCCGATCAAAATATAAAAGTGTAGTTTTAATATTATTTATATATTATAGATTTATACAGAGATTGTAATCTACGGTACCGGTACTATTAGATGTAAGTACAGGGCAATACACCAGTGTAATGAATATGGAAATAATGTTTTAAATAGTTTACAAATGGAGTCCATTAAGAGTTTACACGCGAACTTTTCCTCCCCTAGCAACCGATATTCGACTTTGAATATTGACTGTTAAAGGACACCACAACTCTAAAATAGATCTTAATGGATAATTACGATATGTATTTCCATAATTTTGGAGAAAACTAGAAATCATCATCTCATTTTCAGAAATTATAATTGATTTTCTAATTTCTACAGAGACTATGAGTCATGACGTCAGCATTACCGATTCTGTATAGAAACATAAACAGAATCGAGTAATGCCTACGTCACGACTCAGAAAAAGGGCCGGATCCTGGAAGACAAATAAATCGGTTATAATTTCTGAAATTGAGATGATAATTCGTAGTTTTCTCTAAAATTAGGGAAATAAATATCATCATTATTAATTAAAATTTAGTTTCAAGGTTGTGATGCTCTTTGAGGTATGTCTTTGGTTTGAAAAATATTTAATCCAAAACCTAAAAAAAATAGGAAATAGTAATTAGTCTTGTTTTCATATTTTGAAGATTCATAAATCCTATATAATTCAAATATCCGCTGATACATACCCCCAAATAACTTGACTGTTATTGGGGGTTGTCCACAAACAATAATAAAAAAATAAACAGGCTCTCATGTAAATTGTATCTAGATACTTCATCTTTTATACAACCCGCGTGCACGCAAGGGCTGTACACCCCCTCCCCCCCCCCATCTCCCCCCCCCCCCTCTTGTAAGACGCAGCCCCACATCCTGTGTGTCCAAGGGGCCTAGACCCGCCACTAGGCCCGAATACAAATGCAGTGTTGCCTGATGTTTCTCCGCGTGTTTCTACATCCGGTTGTGTGGACGTGACGGGGGTGCACAACAGTACTTGCACGGTGCTATACTTCCGGTCTGGTAATCATCATCGCGCCGGGATACACGTGGCTCGAACAGATATACTTGTATTCACAAGAGTTGGTGCTTGTAGAGTAAAGCGTTAGGGAAGAGTCCATGGGAGTCGATTTAGAGGAATATTAGTTTTTTGGTGATGACTTCTGAACGGTATGAGATATAGAAATTCTGAAAGAGAAGAAACACAGATATTTTCAATATCTTCAAGATGGTGTGAGTAATAACTATCTGTCTTGAATCGCCTGATTGTCAAGCGTATACGCTTGAAAATACAAAAAATTCAACCGTATACGCCTGACAAGTAAGAGATGTGAGGTAAATAGTTCTGATTTCTGATTTTTCATTGCGCTCTCTCTCACTCTCGTACGTTGAATGTAAATATGTCACTGTCAGCAATTTACTAATTCGAATTGTTCGCAAAAAAAGCCGTTGCCGAAAGGATTCGGTTTCAGACAAGCGGAAGGTAATTTAACATGGATTATAATATACTTATACCCAACTCTTGATTATATGGTTGGAGGTTGGAGGTTGGAGGTTGGAGGTTGGACAGACACAAATGTCACCGTTGTATTCGTATGTCATGGAGTAGTTTTCTACACGCGATTTACGCTCATGAATATAATCACGTTAAAATATATTTATGTTCATAATAATACCAGGAAAACGCCATATATGCGTTGTTAGACGAGCGAATAGTAATAGTATGGGTAAAAACTGCTTCGAGTGGTACCAATTTTGCACATTTTATGTTTTATCTTCAAAATGGCTGACCCGATCAAGCTGAACATTTCCAGAAATGTGTAACAAAATGTAATTCAACTTCACGCAAAATCTCATTTTTTGGGAAGATGAAAATATTTTCGTCACCACCCGATAATGCCACAAAACTATACAGAACTAAGTTAGATTAGGAACCATATTGAACAAAAGTTTGAGGTTGATAGCTGTAGCCGTTTGACCTGTGGAGAACCGACAAAAAAACATAAGAAAAAAAAAACATAATAACGAATGCCAATTTTTTCAGTATGACAAATTGAATCCTCGCTAAAGCTCGTCTAATCATAATTTTAATTGTGACAAATTTTATAACATTTGTGTGTACAATATTATGTTGATGTACAAGTGAATTGGTGGATTCATGAAATGTGAACAAATACAAATATACGTCTTCCCAAAAGATGAAAGTTTGAAACTGTCGAGTTTTCCAGGTACTATTACCAAAGTTCTTACTGTTACCAAGTTGGTAGGACCGGCTCATCTCTGGTGGCGTTGAGTGTAGAACCGGATGGCCGCTGGGGTTTCTGGAAGAGTGATAGTGGATGATGTATTGTGTATCGGCTGGCGTTGTACGTGGATCGTCTGCCAGCCTTACAACCTGTCTCTCGTGGCCAGATCTGCCGGATAACTTGGGAATAACACAATCCTGGAAAAGTCGAGTCTAGCTTGATTCTTGAATATTTACTAGGAAAACGCCATATATGCGTTGTTAGACGAGCGAATAGTAATAGTAAAAATGGGTAAAAACTGCTTTGAGTGGTACCAATTTAGCACATTTTAAGTTTTTTCTTCAAAATGGCGGAGCCGATCAAGCTGAAAATTTTTAGAAATGTGTATAAAAATGTAATTCAACTTCACGCAAAATTTCATCTTTTTGGAAAATGATTTTTTTTTTTCCGCCATGTTATTCTAATGGGTATTTTTGACATTTCTGAAATTCATAAAAAAAGGAACCCTTCGATAATGCCACAAAACTATACAGATCCAAGTTAGATGAGGAACCATATTGAAAAAAAGTTTGAGGTTGACAGCCGTTTGACCTGTGGAGAACCAGCAAAAAAAACATGAGAAAAACATAAAAACGAACACCAATTTTTTTCAGTATGTCAAATTGAGTCCTCGCTAAAGCTCGTCTTATCAGTTTATTGTTGAGGCCGTGGAAAGTTGAGGGCAAGTTAACATGGAATGAATTTAAAACAGATTACGAGCAGTATTCGACACGAAAAGTAATAACAGAATGCGTTTCTAAATCCCAATATGGCTGATGAATGGTTGCAAAAGACCACAACAACAATATACAATTTTGAATGTCATTGTTGAAATATGCGCTCGCTTTAGTTTGTAACTTTTCTCCTAAATCCTAAATGCAGTAACACCTAAATGCAATATGGCCGGCGGAATTTAGTTTGTAATAATTCGTAATAAATACCATTCTTGTAATTTGTGCGCCATTTTTTTCTACTGCTTTCCGTTAGTTCTTCAGTGTATCACAGGGAGCGTACCCCGCAGTACTACTGAGTTCCAACTTCCAAGTTATTGGAGTGTTGAGATCATCCTCGTACGAACGATCCTACCTTGTCTTTTTTGTCTTTACTTGGAAAAGATGATTTTGTGTCAGGTTTGCGATGTTTATAATGATAGTTGACATTTTGATACGTTTTGGTGGAAGGGCCTGGTTTTTTCTTGGACGAAAATCTGTTTTTGTTTTCCTACGTCGTAGTCAAACTAGCAACCATGTTGTTCTCTTTTTGAACATTTATATTCACAGAAAATTCTCTCTACAAGTATTATTGAAAATAAAAAATTATAATAATATTTCAATATTTGAGAAATTTATGAATTGATCAAATTGAACTAATATAACAAATTGATATATTTATTCTATTTCCAATAAACTATATTTAAATAAACATGGTATGATATAAATATGAATAAAAACTAATTAATCAAACGAAAAATGAGTGAAAACTCGAATAAATGAGCATATATTCCTTATGCGCATATGGGAATACACAACGATATATTGATAATGGAATATTGAATATTGCCCTCGCCTGCCCACGTCATCGGTTCAATTTCCTCTCTTGTGAAGTTCGAATACATTCGATACACGCTTGTGAACACAACACGGAATCTATTCATTAGTACACAACGGAAATAATTTTATGAAACAATGCATCGGTTGTGTGTTTGCATTTTTGTAATTACAAGAATTTTTTAATTTTTCATTTCATTAATAATTGTATTCCATACAATGAACATTCGTTGAAATATTATATTTTATTGAAATGGGAAAATATGGGTTCTATTATTCGATAAGCTTCTGCCAATGATCATGATTGATTTTTGTTTGCTTAACTATTCCAACAACAGTTAGGTCATGTGGGGGTACAAAAGAGTAGAAGATAGGCACACATACCATATATATATATATATATATATATATATATATATATATATATATATATATATATATATATATATATATATATGTGTTAGAATTATTTTTAGAATTGAACTGCTCACTATAAAACACAGGCCGTGTAGATGGTCGTCTACACTTTGTCATCATTGCGCGACGTTTCGGGTAGATCACACTACCCATCATCTAGCCTCGATTATTATATATATATATATATATATATATATAAATAAATATATATATATATATATAGGTTTTTTCGACTAAAACCAAACAGTGACATTTGTTTTGTTTGGTAAAGTGCGGCCGCGCGAGTGTTGGCGGTGACGTCAGAGGGTTTGCCCGGGCAAGGACCATAATCATCTGCTCAATCGTACCCCCAGGTAGTCATACCTTTCTCTAGGAGATCGTATTCTTTTACAGACATCTTTCATATCATATATGAATGATGTTCACAAAAACCCATGACTTATGCGAGACTCGAAGTCACGTCCGACTTGACATTATAATCCTGTATGCAATGCCTTGACTGACTTAGCTAGACTGGCGGCTTTCACCACAGAACACGTCGCCATGTTACATAACGTTCTATATTTAAAATTTCACTGTGTACATTACGCTCGATTCAGGGCCCATATTTCACAGCCTTCTTGATCCTCGGCTTTAGCCTTCAAGTCATTACCTCTCAGTCTTCAGAAGGCAGTTTTACGTAATTCAGCGATGAGGAATGCTTTATTCAAATCGCAGAGCTATCCGTTATCTGAATCGTGACAGCCAATCACAGGGCTCTATTTGTGACGGACGTATAGCTGTAAGTGATGATGCTTTATACGAAGATGGTGGGCTGTCATTGGCTGAGATGAATCCGAGTTACTGGGAGTTTAGTAATGTCATTGCAATATGTTTGGAGTATGATGGATTTCCAATAGAATTATATCAAAGTTGGCGTTTGTTTTTAGGTTTTCTTTTGTTTTAGATTCACTCTATCATACTTTATATAGTGGAACTTAGCTTCACTGATCAACTGTGATTGAATTTCCATCACTCTTGTTCAAACTGAGTATAATCGGAATAAAAAATAATCAAGAAACAGAGTCGAACGCACAATTGAATTGTTTTTCATTCCACGGACATAATTGTGCATTATTGTCAGTTTGTTGCATATTGTATAATTTGTTCAATATATAGTTTGTTGTTAATTATTACCTTTGGAATGGTAAGATTGCCCTTGTTGTACCCCGTCCGAACGATCCTACTGTGTCATTGTCAATTGGAGATAAATTACTTCGGTCAAATATTATGTTGATAAAAATATCTCTTTCATATTTTTGATAATTTTTTATTAATGTAGTTTCTACACAAAAATATCCCACTCTTCTAAATAAGTCCTCCACAAATATATTCTCACAAATGAACTTTTTTGAAAAGATTGTTCGATTCAATGAAGTATGGATTTTTTCACTATATTTCTACATAAACATTTCATCGACTTTCAACTGTTATACATTCGTCCAAACTCGCCTTGGTTCTAAAACTTGACCCTCATAACCTGGCCAATCACAGCGTTAGGTATTAATTTGCTAGTTCATTTTTGATCGTAATGTTGGTACACTTGTTGAAAGTAATGAAAGTTGGTACACTTGTTGAAAGTAATGAAATCATAAAGCCGTGTAAATTCTTCGAAATTGCTCGATTTTCATCAATCCATATTTGATGTTTTTACGGATTACTAAACGGTTTCTAAACCGAAGCAGAAAAGAAAAATCGCTTTTTTATAAACGGTTTCTTATTGCAGGAGATAAAACCTAGAACATCTTGGAAATCCTTTGCCTAAACTAGATTCAATCTATCCATATAGACAATCTCTACTTTAATCCCAATTCCAAAAAGTAAAAAAAATACATAAAAAACGAGACGAAATACATTTCGAAGATTATCACTGATCTTCTTTTCCCAGATAAAAATAATTTATTTTTACTGGTGAAGAAGAGATCGGGTTATCTTCGGCTTTATTGCGTTAGAATGTACTTTCTCTCTCTCTCTCTCTTTCTCTCTCTCTCTCTCTCTCTCTCTCTCTCTCTCTTCTCTTCTCTTCTCTTCTCTTCTTTCTCTCTTTCTCTCTTTCTCTCTCTCTCTCCTTCTCCCCCTATCTCTCTCTCTCTCTTTCTCTCTCTCTATCTCTCTCTCTTTCTCTTTCTCTTTCTCTTTCTCTTTCACTTTCTCTCTTTCTCTCTCTACTCTCTCTCTCACTCACTCCATCTCACACTCTCTCTCTCTCTCCCTCTCCCTCTCTCTCTCTCTCTCTCTCTCTCTCTCTCTCTCTCTCTCTCTCTCTCTCTCTCTCTCTCTCTCTCTCTCTCTCTCTCGCTGTCTCTCTTTCTCTCATACTTTCATATCGCCGGTTTAAAAGAACTGCCGATAAAAGAAAGCTACATAGCTATATCTATACCCGAGAAAGGAAAGTTTTTCCTCCGGCCACACCAGCTCAGTCGGTTTTGCGTGTATAAGGTTTCCTTCGGGGGCTCCGTCGGGACGGTAACTTCTCTAAGAGGTGCTATAGCTTTCATCTTTTACTCGAGGTTTTATGTTTACTTTATCTGTGTGGAAAGTGAAAATAGACTCGCAAACCCAAGTTGAAACCCGTCGTGTATTTGATAAATAATGTCGGAAATCTTTGAAAGAACAGATGTTACTTTTCTTGTAGACTTTTTACACTTCGAGTTTTAATAGAAATATTTCATAGTTCAAACAGAGTTTAGATTTTCTATATACAATGTCAGTTTGAACACTAATATTCGTACATTAAAATTGAAGTCAAAGAACAATTCAAGTTCATATACTTGTGTCCACTAAAGAAGAAGGTCGTCTACCAACCAAACAAATGGACACTTTTAGAAATTGAGAGAACCCTCTAGCGGCGACGTTTGAAGTAGAGCGGGATGTTTGTATACCTGCGTATGAAACTCCTATGCTGCCATTGCTATTCAGCACGAATGATTTATATTATTGTGCGTTACAGTGAACGAATTTACTCATAATATGGTAGCAATTTCAACAATAATATGTTTACTATATTTTAAGAGATTTACACACTGTAAAGGCCCATTCACAATGCAACGCTAACATTAACATGAACACTAACATTAACATGAACATGAAACAACTAAATGTGCATAATAGAAAAGGACGTCAACGTCAACAATAACCAACAGCCAATCAGAAGTCTAGATTTTACGCGCCGATTCCACTGCCACCTCACACGACTACAAGCGATCGAGTCTAGGCAGTCGTTTTACTGTCGCACTCGTTTACTAGTCGTTGTTATTCGGAAATTGAAGGATTCTGATTGGCCGATTCTTACGTTTCGACAATAACGTTAACATGAAAGCTTGGAGATTGCAAGGTTTCATGTTCACGTTAATGTTGGCGTTATTGTTAGTGTTGGTTGTGAATGGACCAACGCCATTCCATACGGCAAACATTTCTCACGTTAATGTTAGTGTTACGCGTTAATGTTAGCGTTGCATTGTGAATGGGCATTAAGAGTGAGTAAGATGAGAGATAATTCAAATTATATATCATGATGTTTTGCCTTCAACCCTGTGGATAAGCAGACATACTTATTCAACAGTGGAAAACACCCAGAATGCAACACCAGCGATCTCGACCGCTAGAAGGCGGTAAGCGCCTGCGCATTGAATTCTAAAAAGGGTCTATTGTATAAAAAGCGTAGTCTCGCTGTAATTTAATGTCAAGGATTTTTGAAAGATGCAGTTACGGTTTTGAAAGATGTAAATAGGCTTTTTCGAGTGGCTACACATTGTTGTAATAAGTTGACAACATTTTGTCCTCCAACTTCAGTTTTGGTTTGTTTGTCCCCAACTGTTCTAGTTGCTAAGGTAACCTGACAAACATTTGTCTCTCCATAAACAATATTCTTCTATCAACTAGAAAACCCTTCGTTTAGGAAACACATCTAAACGTTCTGAAATAATCTTTAGTTAAGATCTTGACTCATTTTCTCTAGGAACATTTTCACTCTGTAACTGTACCTACTTATTGCGCTCTGTTAATGAACTCGTAACTGGCAGTTTTGCTAGATCGTAATTGCTGCAAGTACATTATTATAAGCAATAATAATCATTGTATACTCTTACCTCAGGGGTGCCAAGTTAACTTAACTTGAATTAATTTGAGTTAATTTGAGTTAACTTGAGTTAACTTGAGTTTCTTGGGAAAGTTAATTTGACTTTCCACTATACATTGAAACATCAACTCATCAAATGAAAACGAGATCCAAAATACGGAGAGAAACCCAACAACTGATATTTCGCTAAATCTCTCCCACGGGCTCTTATTTTTAAAAACGGTTAGAAATTGTTTGACTGAAACATTAGAGGAGTGTATCCATTCAGACTACTCTTACAGTTTATATATATTATCTTATATATAAAAAGCTTGTGTCACATGCTAGAGGATGAACTCCTCCGAAACGGCTCGACCGAGTGTCGTGAAATTCCTCACGCACACTCGATAGGGCTGGTAGAAGGTCCTAAAGTATACGAGATCTTCCGCCGAGCTTTCTCCTATGAGCAATATCCTAATTTCGGCACTTCAAGGACAACACCACTAATGGCGTTGTTCACTGACATTGACGGAGTTCCTCATTGTCACTCAACGTTACTCACCATTTGCGGGGCTCCACGCTAGGTAGCATAACAACCAACATTCACTACAAATCACTTCGATGGCAGAATGTTTGCCGAGTCAGCTAGTTATTTTATAAAACTGTACGAAATCAGAAAGTTTTTTTTTCTGTTCCTGTCTCTCGGGAAGGATGCACAAGCTCATTGGCGAACTCGTTGTGGATACGTGGAAGGAACTGGAGGGATGTTTTTCCTTGGTCGACTGTGTTCTCCCCCCCCCCCCCAGCTACTACTAGGTCAGACAGTGATGTACGTGTGCAATAAGGCACAGGGGAGAGAGAGATAGAGAGGAGGGGGGGGGAGAAATGGGGGTAGAATTCCTCCCAAGCAGGAGAAGATTGAAGAAAAATAGAATTAAAGACAACAAACATCGTCCGGCATATGTGAACAGCGTCGAGAGAGAGATAGAGGTAGAGAGAGAGAGAGAGAGAGAGAGAGAGAGAGAGAGAGAGAGAGAGAGAGAGAGAGAGAGAGAGAGAGAGAGAGAGAGAGATAGAGAGAGAGAGAGAGAGAGAGAGAGAGAGAGAGAGAGAGAGAGAGAGAGAGAGAGAGAGAGAGAGAGAGAAGGAGGGAATACACTGCTTTGGTAAATGATAGATGTGTACACATACGGTATGTGTTTAAGGCGAACCTGTTCTTCGGAGGAAAAGAAGTTGTCACCAGGGGATTCGTAAAACTTGAACAGTGCAAGATACGGAATTATTAAATAAATCATAAGGTGCAGATAATATTTGTTCAACACACTAATTGGTCACTTTTACTCTGAAACTTCTGATGGAAAATCCATTTATAGAAAGTTCTACAGAGTTTTTTATAAAGATTTTATGACGTTTCTCTTTTATATTGGTTTAATAAAGTTTTTGATAAGCTTTTCTGTAAAGATTTATGGACGCTTGAGATGCATCTAGTGAATATTTGTAAACTATTTACACTTCACCGTGAATTATACGATGCATTAATCACCACCTAATCCAATGTGAAGCTTCATTATGGATTCTAGAAGACATTTCTTGAAGTTTATGAAAGAGTAAAGTAAAAAAGAAAAACGTAAAAAAGTAAAAGTAAAAAGTGAAAAAGCAATTTCACTGTACAGTTTATTCAAACGGAAACTCAATACTATAGTTTGAATGTATTTTTACCTTGAAAATGTTCACGAAAATGGAAATGACCTTTCCTAAAAACCTATGCTTTATGCGGGACTCGAATCCTCGACCGTCCGACTTCAGATTATGATATGTATTCCACTATATTTATATTATTCATATAAATTATCAGTGCAACTTTTTTATGGGCTCATAAAATTAGTAATACCTTTCTTATTTTCGGTTTTAAATGTTATAATATTATTCATTTTTTCGTCGGGTCACGCACAGGTCACGTTCTTGTTCGTGTGGTCAACACTTTTGTAACGCATAAGCTAATGTGTAACATAAATTAATTATTTATAACATGTTTGTTACAAATAACTATATGTCGCATAAAGCCACGATGGCAATTAAAATTTTAAAAATGTATAAATTAATAATGTGTTGTTATTCTACAAATTTGGATGTGGTGTAGTTTATAGCTGACTATAAATAGCTAGTTTAAAATAGTTTATGTTTATCACGTTTTTTCTGAAATGCTGTCGTATTATAAGCCGTATATAAGTATAAAATTAGCCGCCCCTGTGGCTCAGAGAACTGAAATTACTGTTGGGCGTGGGTTCGAGTCCCTCATAAGTTTTGGATTTTTGTAAACGTCGTTTCACCCATCATCCCTTCATCGTTTCATTATCACCTGCTGATTCGTACCCCCGTATAAACTATCTGTTGGTGGGGTCATTAATCAGCATTAAAATACAAAAAGTGTAAGAATCACGTCCATTTTTAATCATTTTCAATCTTGAAATACTTCAAATTTTATTAATCGATGAGCGACAAAGACCCGACCTTTGATTCATAAATAAGCTAGTGAAGATAAATTGAAGAATTGAATCAAGTTGAAGAGTCATTTATCATTTATTAATGTTATTAATTGTTGTTCAAGTTGGTTATATATTCAGTTTAAGACCATGCACTGAAGGCTTGTACAATTTTAAGTGTACAATGAACTGAAATGAAAATTTCAAAATGCGTCAGCTTCAAAACGTCCATAACTGTATCCACAACAGAAAACACAAATATCACTGTCATGTTTCTATAGTTCTTGTTATACTAGGATCATTGATTTTCCTGGGCGAGATTTACGATTATAAACACCACTACTTCTTTCGAAAGCGTTCATTGTTTCAAGCTTCAGTGGATTTCTGTACGATTGCCAAAGATGTTATAATTAGTAAGTTGGTAAACACCTCCATCTCTCGTGGATACAAGTATATTATAGCTAAATCGACTCCCGTTCGCTTAATGAGTTATAATAGCGGCAATTACAAGGACTGGAAAGTTTCTCTTAATTCGTTTGTTCTGGAATTGTATCGAGACGTTTTAATTAAAGTCTCGAAATAGAGCAATTGTGTAAACCCTCTCAGCAAACTCCCCCCCCTCTCTCTTTCTTTCTCTCGATCTTCCTTTCACACTCTCTCCCTCTCTCTTTCTCTTTCTCTTTCTCTCTTTCTCTCTCACTCTCTCGTCTCTCTCTATGGCCCCCTTCTCTCTATCACCCCCTTCAACACTCTCTTTCCCTTTATCTCTCTCTCTCTCTCTATCTAGCTCTTCCTGTCACACTCTCTGCCGTCCTATTTCTCTCTCTCTCTCTTTCCCTCTCTACCTCCCCCTTCTCTCTCTCTCTCTCTCTCTCTCTCTTTCTCACTCTTTCCCTTTCCCTTCCTCTACATATGGTTTTAATCACTCGCTAATTGTAGAAATCGTTGTATAGTAATCGATTAACTTCGTTAAGTGAACTGGGATGTGAGAGCCAAGGCAATTGTTGTTAATTTCACTGTAATTCGAGTAGTAGAAGAAGAAGAAGAAGAAGGAGATTTGTGTTGTTGAAGAAGACACAAACTGTGGCAAGATGGAGGCAAGTCGTAAAGAAGACGCATCACTCTCGTCTTTTGTTTCGAATTCGACTTTCTAGTTGTTGCACACACACACACACACACACACGCACAAGTACAGTCTCGTAACGTATCGGGGTATTTTTCTCATGATCAAACATCGTTCGAACGGGGCACCACAAGGGTGATCTTACCACTATGAGCTTGTTAGTACGTGGCACCACAAGGGCGATCTTGCCACCATTAGCTTGTTAGTATACATGTTTGGATTATTTCTCTATGGATCCGCAACTGTAGCTTATTCCTAACGTAGACTCTCTCCAGAGCTATGAAACATGATGGTCAACTGTTGGGTCTTTCAGTATTGCAAAGTGAATCAAGTTCAAATTATATTGTGAGTCGGATTATTGTGACCCTCGACGTTTACTTGATAAAGTAGTGTACTGTTTTTTTCTGATTTGTACGAGATAGATTCTACAAAGAAGACTTCAATGTAAACAGAAAAAATGCTTCTCAAAAAATCATGTGAACACTTATATTTGTCTTCATGTTTCATGCATGAAAGGCTACGGAGTATAAAAATTTCAACTATACATTGAATGTGTAATGCAATATAGAACAAACTAGTATAATTTGTACCACGATAAATTGAAGCACTTTTTTGTTTTAAATATATGACTGATGGTTCCACACCTCTGGAACGCTGTTGCCTCCATCGGTACGATAGCTATAATCCAATGTACATGGCACCACAAGGAAGTTACCACTGTGAGGTTGTTAGTACGGGGAACCACAAGGGCGATCTTCCCACCCAAAGGAAAAGAATGAATATAATTCAACTAATTGACAGTGAATTCCGTGCACACTCAGCTCAACTGCATTACGACCTGACTGTACGAATACATCTTCGAAAGTTGTAATGACTTTTAGCGGCGTTTTGCCCTTATTTGTACTAGTTTCTAGTTTATAAATGTAATTATCAAGAAACATGGCAGCTCTCCAACACAACGAGACAGAGAGAGACAGAGAGAGAAAGGGGTTTAGAGAGAGAGAGAGAGAGAGAGAGAGAGAGAGAGAGAGAGAGGGGTGTAGGTGACTTTTCCCAACTTGTATCGTGCGAGATTTAGAGACGAAAAAAAGTAATACATATATTACACGAAGTTAAGTTTGGATTTTTGTGTGTTTTTTTTCTTGTTAGTCGTAACGACTCTTAGCGTCACAGAGGTTGGGATTGCATGTACAGGATTTATCCAATTTAATGCTACATTTTTTTCTCATTCTCATTTGTCTTCTTCGTTTGTCTTCTACAAATAAGGATATTTATGAATCTCGATGCCGAGTGTTTCTTATTTTTCTGATTATATTTTCGAAATATTGAAAAATAGTAGCCTCTCTGACTAGAGAATGTGATAATTCCTCTAATAGAAATTTGAGAATATTACAATAGCATGCTTGTCTTGTTACTATAGCAACTAGAACAGTTGGTGGCAGGCATACTAATATACTGAAGTTGTGATTGGAGAAGTCAGTTTGTGAGGGACTTTGTTGTCATCTTAATACAACTATATATGACATCACGCAGAGTTTGTTGTAAAAAGCAATTATATGAAAAAAAAAATGAAAAGAATTCAGAAAACGAATATAAATATATGTATATAATTATAGACCCTGTATATATACACAAATATATATATTATTTTAACAACTTTCTGATTAACCACCCGTAGGTTATTATAATGGTACTGTTATAAAAAACTATTCAAGAATCGGGACCCCCCCGTGACTTGAACCCGGATTTCCAGATTGCCGGTCTGACGCGCTACCCATTACGCCAGAGAGGAAGGTCTTCCTGAATAGTTTCTTTCTCTCTGAATTTTTCTTTCTCTCCGGCGTAATTGGTAGCGTGTCAGACCGGCAATCTGGAGATCTGGGCTCCAGTCCCGGGGAAGGTGGCGATTTTTGAACAGTTTTAAATTATACATAATAAGTTATATATATATATATATGGATGATTATAGTCATGACATAAAAGATACGCCTCGACCGGGACTCGCGTCGAGACGTATCTTTTATGACATGACTATAAAATCCCAAATGTCTCGATGTTGGATAGTATCCAAGAATTTTAATTATTCATAAAAATATCATATAAAATTGTATATTTATATATTAATATATTCATCATGATTAAAATATTCCACCTAATCCCCGTGATGTTTTTCGTTTAACCGCGCTGTTAATACCCGACCACGTCTCGGCGTGTCAGCTCGCGTGCAGCGAGTCGCATACCGGTGATCTGGTTTTATGTCAGTTTTATGTCTGCCAAGTTATGTACGAGCGTTGTAATATGTAATAGTGTCGTATAAGCCAGGTTTCTAGCCGGCGACGTGTGCGAGAAAGTTTTGTCGCCGGCTTCATGGGAGTTGGGATGCGACGCTGGTACACTGGAATCGAGTCGAGACGTATAGGTTGACGCATTATGTGTTCAAAAATCCATCTCTGATCGGGATAGTTACTTTTTTTTTTTATATAACATCGAAACTTGATACAAAATCATTGTTCCACAAGTAAGGATGTAAGTAGGATCGTTTGGACGGGGCACCACAAAGGTGATCTTACCACCCCATTTTATTATTATTTTAAATTCTGAAATAATGTGAAGAAATTTTACTCTGAATTGATTGGCGTGAATTGAAAAAATCGTAATTGGAAACTTATTCAATACCTCCATTACTCACATATCAATCTTTACTTTAATGAATACTAAATTGTTATCATTTCCAATCAGACAGATGATAAAAATCATGCGTAATGTTGTAAAATTAATAATGATAAAAGAGATTATAGGAAACTTGAAGAATGTATGTACATTCATATTTGGTTTAACGACGCACTGTAATGATAGCGAAGATCTATTGGCGTCGGATGGATGATTGTTGAGATGATGGTTTTCTTGGATAATGGGAAGAATAGTGAGAAGGAAGCGGTCCGGTCTTGAAGAATATAGGAAACATTATTATTTATGAATCAGAACCAGAAATAAGAATATTAGATTATTCATTCATAAAACAACACGTAACTGCCAGTTAGATCTACTCCCATGACAGTACTTCCAGCCAGAGCGGTTAACGACTAAAAAAATCAGATGTAGGGCCTACACCTTGAAAAGAATCTAAAACAAAAAATTCACGGAAAATTTTAAAAAATCGAGAAAGATAAAAAAAATTGGGAAAAATAAAAAAATAAAAAATAACGGAAAATCCAAGAAATCGAAAGAAATACAGCTAAAAAAAAATCAAGAAAAATGAAGAAAAATCCGATAAAATCAGAAGATTACGGAAAATCACGAAAAAACACGAAATATCAAGAAAATCAAGAAAAAAAATCATGTGTACACTAAAATGTCGCGTTAACCCCTTGTTCCAGCCCGAGCGCCCTAGTATTGTAGCCTAAGCGTACAGCCTAGAACTCGGCACCTCCACCAACGTTAATTCAATCCATCGGCTAACACACTAAACCCACATCAAAAGAAACTACATTAGGGGCTATTTTGTTATGAGGTCATTCTCTCTTTCTCTCTCACACACTCCCCCTGCCTCCACCTTCCCCACCCCCACCCCAAGGCAAATGCGTGAACACATTTCCGCCGACACCTACATGGTTCACGAGCATGACCCATTTATCTGAACCTACCTTTGAATACGGCTTTGTAGGATTCTAGTTCACAGGTATACCATACAGAGTTATTCGATTCAGTATTATGTCTGTGGTTTTGAGTATCCCACCATCCGATTGGTTATTTGGGGGGTTATTGTTTAGATCAAAAATTCAGTATATTTTTGCCGATGACGGGTATACGTCACGGTTCTCAGTAGCTCGTTCAAGATTCGGTTTCACTAACTTTTAGTTAGCTATTAATATTAGTAAGAGCCGGTTGTAGCAGTGATGATTAGTGAATTAAGCAAAAATTAACAAATTAACTTGTTATCACCCTTGGTTACCTATGTTATTTTTGTACCTTAAGTAATGATTAACTAATTAATATTTAATCATCAGTTGGTACAATCGGCTCTGAAGGTTCTAAACTAAAATACGTCACCAAGGGTCTAGAAACTATTATTTTAAGTGGCAGTCGCGGTAAGTTTCCAGAGCTATCCGGATGACAGAGTATTGGGAAGTTCGGACGGTACACCACAAGGGCGTAGGAAAAAACTAATTTCACAGATGGATTATAAAATTAATAGTTCAATTTTACTATTACTTTTTTTTTCCAAACTAATTTTTCAGAACTTTAAATTAAATTTAATATTTATGCATGCTACATCAAATACCGGTAGTTTTAATTTTCAATGATAATTGATTGTTTAAATTTCCAGAACTGGCAATTAAAAAGTTTTCCAACAAACAATTCTGTCGTAATTAAGTGTATGGCCACTTATCTCGGGCCTCGCCTCGTGTTGCGATCCGTGCTTTCTGGCTGACCCGCCGTGACCTCGGTTCGAGTCCCGCCGCCCCCCCCCTCCCCCCTTCGCGCCTCCCTAATATTTATAACCTTACGTATAACATGACGTTAGTTACATTGCAACTACTCTCTCTTTCTCTCTAACACACTCTCTCTTCTGGTCTTTATATACGGTCCATATTTATGTTTTTTTTTTATTATTCTCAAATATTTATATATTCTATTTTTTAATTTGTATTATTAAATATCTTTGTATACATTGAACAACATTTCTTTATGGTTGCGATCCATTACCAATATGTATGAACGTTTCTGTCAAATGATAAAATGTGACCACTCTGGGACTTGAACCCAGTACCCATTCAGTCCCAGAATGGTCACATTTTTATGATTTTTTAATTTATGATTTGACAAGAATATATATATACATATATTTAGGCCTATATTTATTTAAAAATATAAATGTTGCAACATTTAACATCATTGACTATATCTCCAAAGTTTACAGGCCCCATCATTAACTTTCTCCAATCCCCCTTCGAACTAGTCCACCACCCCCCTCCCCCCATCACCACCTTCTATCCTGCATCCTGACACCATCGCGTACTAAACTCGAAAAGAAAAACGTGTACACACATATATATACAAACATCCTCTCTATTCTTGTTGAGAAACTTCTTTCTCAACACGGTTATTCGGTTGGTACGAGTGGGAATTATTTACTAGAGGCCTGCACGGCATTCGATCATTACAACTGTCATAATTAAGCAATTAACTCCCCTCCCCTACCCCCTACCCCCCTCTCGGTTCTCCTTCTTGGTGAAACACTTCACGGCAGACTAGATACCAATACACACAGCTAGACACGGCATTTATACTGCTAGTCACGAAAGAAGAAATTCGCCTAATACCCTATTCGCACTACGATCCATAGAGCTTAGAACTAGTTGAGGGAGCATGGATGAAGCCATCGTGCTTGTGGCGCGGGGTCTGCGGGGTGGGAGTAAGTCACGTGATGCGGTGATACCAGCTTGACTGGGAATATTTCGTTACATGTTATCCGTATAATGGAGCTCTGAGATAGACCAAATGATTGACTTGATTAATTGATTGTTATGTGGCGATTCTACTGAGAAATATACGTCATGATAATCAGCATATATTTCTTCGTCTTTTCATGTGACTTAGGGTGGTTCAAGCAGCCTCTAGCGATTTTAAGTGTCCTTTAAATGTCCAAAGCGAGTTACAAGACACCCAACAAATTTAAATAGGACTTGAATATTTAATGGGAGGTCATAAGACCGGGTCTTACACCCACGCTATTATATTGAAGGTCTACTCCCTTCTCCCAAGGACAAGAATTTGTCTGCAAGTCGGTTTTTAAATAAGTCTAAAGGTGACCAATGATAACGCCAGGATTTGTGACGTCATGACTCAGTTACCGACCCGTGCTATGATATGATAGAGTAGCATTAGGAAGCATATACCTGTGTGGTACTACTGGTAGTACAGCTCCCTCTCGCTTTGAGGGTATATAGTTCGACTCCCGACGCTGTTACTTTGTTTTTAGCAAAATAACTATTCAATGTTGAATCGAGCGCAAGGTTATGGTTTGGGTTAATTTTTTTCTAAATTTGACCACAGAAACAAAAATATGTACACAAATGGTGTGATTTTTAACTTTTGTTTTTCTCATTTAGAAACCGCCTTGCAGAAAAGTTCTCGCCTGCCGTGGATGCTAGTATATACAAGTAATACGTCATCACGCTAGACCCTGGAAGAATGTTTATGTAAACCTCTGTCCTGATTTATAGCTATGAAATAAAACCGGCCTACTTATAGTTTAGGATTACACAGCGGTTCTGAAAAACAGTTATTTATAACTGTAATTAACTACCGTTATATCTAGTTTTACCAACTCCATGGGGTGAACTAGATCGGTGTGTACTTGTGTGAAGGTGCGAAACACCCGTGTGGTTGTGGTGTGGCATAGGGGAGACGGTCGATCGGAACTTTCAGAAAGGTGTGAAGTTGTATCCAGGAGAGATGAAGGTGCGAATCACCCGGGCGTTAGTGGTGTGAGATAGGGGAGACAGTCAATCGGAATTCTCTAATTTTGTGGTATCTATATATTAATCGGACTAGAGCCTTTTTTTTTAATTTATAGTTTTGATAAAGATCATCTATTGTGTGTATAGTTCTTTTGATTTATTGCGAAGAATCCAAATTTTAAACTTATTCAAAGTTTTTTCTTATTTATAGTTTTAGTTTGTTACCGTATTATACTGGATTTTTATAAATGAGCGTCGTTAGTTTTGACTTTGGAGATACAACCAAACTTCTTGACAAAAGTTTCGTTATGTCAACTTGATAAAAGAGATGTTTGAATAGCTGTGATGTGAAATATATTTTACTTGACGTCGAGTTATTTATTTAGAACCTTAGACGTGCGCAGAAATGTTGCGCGAAAAAAATCCGTAACAACCAGTTAGCTTTTCCGTTTTTATGGATATAAATATTTAAAGGATATAATTTAACTCTACGTTAAATGCGTACTGCAATATATAATGAAGTAGTGTAATTTTTACCGAGGTACACCACATATTTTTATTTTCAGTATCTGTTTTCCGGCTCTAGACCACGCTCCCTATCTATCGGTACGATAACTAGAATCCAAGTTACTATTAGGCACGGTATTACCAGCGTGGGAGCAGCTCTAAGTCTAACTGGCAGTTAAAAGTTGTCATCACCATGGTTACCCATGCTAATTGTTTTCACTAACTCTCAGATAAAGGCTAACTGGACTTGGTAACACCGGGCCTTATACCTATTACCAACTTACTAACTTATTTATGACAAATTGATAGATTTTTTCATTTTATCAATTTGTACAACTTGACAGAAAATCGTTGTTGCACGAATTAAGACTATGGATGTCAAGGTGTAGGATCGTTCTGACGAGGCACAAGGACTATCTTATCACCTCAATTGATATAATTATAATGTAACTCCAACAAACTGGAAATAGTAAACCAATAAGTTCAGAGATGAATAATAATTCAGTCATTCATTTTGGGGGAAAAGAAACTTCGACCTTTTGTCTCGTTTCTTATATTTCTTACTTTTGTATTGGGCCATTTCGTTCTTGATCATGAGTGTCTCCAGCGTACGATTACTGATTGTTGTTATTGTTGTTGTTTGTCGCAGGAGATCGCAGCTATCCTCATCAGCTTCGACCGACACAATGAGTGGCAGTCCAAAGAAGTCAAAATCAGGTAGGAAAGATATAACACATCAGTATTATTATTATACGGCCTGTTCAGATGAGACACTGTAGTGCCAATCCTACAATGTTGCCCAATGAAATACCCCATCAAGATCAACACTGCAAGCCTGAATCGCGTAGGATTTTGGATAGATAGGTGTTCTAGATTTCAATCATGTAGTGTTGAATCCTACATGATTGACCAATAGGACATCTGTAGATCTAAAACATGGCCGCCTAGTACATGGCATCCAATCTTCATGAACAATGCGACAAGTTATTGCTATGTCTAACGTAAAAAAGTGAACCTAATTTATAGTAATAACAGATAACACTAATTTGATGCAAGTTATAAATATAAATATTTGATAATTCCACCGCGATGTCATCTTTGTCTGAACGACCCAACACTGGAAATATATATATATTCAAATTAAATTTCAAAATGTAATGTAATTGTTCAGTGGTTATAATTTGAAGTATCAAGTTCTTTGAAATGAAGGTACTACATTCCATAATTACTTTGAAGTGACGTTATTCCGTATGTTTGTAGCGTGTATAAAACTCCTCAATACTGTATAATACATATTTTGTTATGATTATCTTCAAAGTATTCTAGAACTGCTCTAGTCTAGTCTTAGAAGATTCAACTCTCTAGGATTGACATTTCAATGTCACGTTGTTCAGGTCATTATGAACAACATTCCAAAGACGACAAGATCATCTCTATGGGAGATGGAAGATATACATTTTTTTTTCAATGTTGCTTAACGACCCCACCAACACCTAGGTTATACGGGGGCACGAATGAGCGGATGATAATGAAACGATGAAGAGATGATAGATGAAAGGACTTATACAAAAACCCATGCCTTATGCGGGACTCGAACCCACGCCACACGGTGTTCGGGTTATAACCGACAGCCGATAAGTGACTTAGCCACCGGGGCGGCTTTTATTCATCTTCCTTTTATATTTCCATTTCCTTTTATATCCTCGTCTCGTCTAGTCCAAAGAAGTTGAGAATATTGTGAAGACCAAAGAAGCTGAGATCAAGTATACTGAAATATGTACTCTTCTCTTACTTTGAAAGTATAGTCCAAAAAAGTCAATATCACTTATGAAAGATATTACCTTATTTCCAAAGACAATAAGATTATTTCTATGAAAGATACTCACCCTCTTATATTTCTTTTATATATGCTCTTCTGGTCCTGTAGGTCAAAGAAGGTGAAGATATTGTAAAACCAAAGAAGTAAAAAGGTCAAGTACATAAATGTCCCTCCCCTCTACGGTTCAAGTCAAGTCCAAAGAAGTCAATATCATGTAAAAAGATATACTTATAACTGAGTTATAATATAGCCCAAGGAGTTGAGGTCACCACACTCGATCAACATCTGAGAGATTGTGCAAAGAGCTCGATATCAGATAAGAACACTCGTGTGCGAGTAATAGTTCAAAGAAGTCAGTATATCAAGTAGAATAGATCTATTCGAAACCCTTTGAACAATTTATCCGATAAAAGTTGATATAATGTTATAATTTGAAAATAAAAAAATGTGGAAATAAAAAAAATATCGATTCATATTTTAAATATTCCTAGATGTTGAGTTGAAGATAGTTCGAAAATGTGAGAAAGATAGTCGCTCTCACAGCGCAACGTTTACGAGTATATTAAATGAAAACCAAACTAACTAACCAAACCTAATCCACCCTAGCCCCCCTCCCTTTCCACCCCTCCCTTTCCACCCCTCCCATCTAATCCTAGTCCAGCTTCCAAGATCTGGCTCAGTCAATCAAGGCGTCGTCTTGAAATCTACATTCGCGTTGATCGCGTGTTCGAGTCCCGCATAAGCCATGAGGATTTGAAGTGTCACTCATCTACCGTCCAACCATTCGTACCCCCGAAAAAACCTAGCTGTTGGTGGGATCGTGGAGAAAACAATAGTCTTTATTTATTATCATCAGCTATCATCCAACCCACCGTAATTGCAGATTGGGTATATTGATTTTGAAATCGTGTGTGGAATAGATAAAGTTGAGTCGTCACTTGACAGATATATTTGACAGGAGATATGCTGGCCCCTCACCACCTCCCCCCCCCCCCCCCAGTTCACGTGAAGATGCATTGAGGGTTGCGCTCGATCCATCTTGGTGCACGTAATAAGAAGTATGATCACTGTTATAATGGTTGCCAACCAAACGGGCGACTAAACAACCTCTCTCTCTTTCTCTCTTTCTCCAACTCTCTCTATCACTCCATCCATCTCTCCCTCTTTCTGTATCTCACTCTCTCTATCTATCTATCTCTACATCCATCTCTCTCTATCTCTCCATCTCTCTCTGTCTCTCACTCTCACTGTCTCTCTCTCTCTCTCTCCCTCTCTTTCTCTTAACTTGGCAACTTGTTTCGCATGTTTTTCTGTGCGAATGTTCTAACACCCCCACCCCCCTCTGAAGGGCGACTCCCCCCCCCCCCCTCCCCTATCTCTCCCCCCATCCTTGTCTCTCGGTCTAGACTGTTATCTGCTAACGGGGCGATATGTTTACCGAGCCGAACACGGAATCACGACTCCTGCTCTTCTTGGCGGGCAAAAAACTAGAACAATTGCATGAAAGTGTGTGTACTTGAAGAGAAAAGTGAAATGTTTTCTCATTTTAATCTTCTTTTTCTTGCTCTGGGAAGACAATGTTTGCCTACATAATGAGTGATTGTAGAACTTCAGTCATTGTAGATATGCTCACTGCACATCTTTAAACATTTTCAGTATCAATAATACATGTAAACGATCGCAGTGACTTTCATTCTGAACATGGTCTTGTAGAAAATACTTCACACCTTATAAGAAATATCTTCTAAAATACTGTCGATCCATAATAAACATTCACAATATGTTACGTGTTTTTGTGTGTAACGGTATGCTGTCAGTAGAATAATGTTGCATACAAACTTGCACAAACAATAAACAAACTTTTCCCTTTTAGACTCGTTCTTTTGTTTCCATTGCAGTCAGTGCCTTCTTTATACACATCACTTCACAGTCCCATAGATGTCTTTTCCAGTTGCATCGAGACATCACTATATTCTTTGTGGCATGTCTATTATCCCCCCCCCCCCCCCCCCCCCCCCCCCCCCCCCCCAAGAAACTTCTAACTATTCATGCTGTTATCGACTGTCGACATATTATTGGTACGTTCTGAGTCGATAAAACAGTTTCTGTATAGAAATAACCTCATCATCATGGTAAATGTGACGTGAAATACTTCCTCTAGAAATAAACCTATTTCGAGTTTCATTTGCCTCACTACAATTCAGAACTTTTGTTTATAAAAATGATGATACGTTTTGATTAAGAGATAAAATATCTTCTATTTATATTGGGTTTATAACGACGCACTTCAACAACTAAGATTTATTGGCGTCGGTGAATGATGAATGACTTTCTGGGAAATTTGAGATGAAATGTTATTTTATTAGGGTAAAGTTTTGAGAGTAATAAATTTGGTGATTAAGCGAAAATTAGCGGACCGATTTGTTATTACCCTTGATGAGTTGAGACCAACGATATTTTTTCATCACTTTTTTATTTTGGTGTTAAAAGCGGTCTCCAATGAATAGAGCAGTCAAAAGTGACCTGAAAGATAGTGACAGTGAGTGTGTGACAGTGTGTGACACTGTGTGACAGTGAGAAAAAACAGGTCGTGACCTGGTGGCCTGGAGGAACCATCCCAGGCTTACCGAGATTAACCATGAACAATCTCAGTCTTAATGCTCAACCTAGCGGGAACTTATTGCCCAATGGTGACTGGGGACGCCTTAAAACTATAAAAAAGTATACTAATAAGTTCAGGACCATTGAACAATTCAATTATTTGTGTTCATGAAAACGAATCTCCGATTTTATTGAACTTTATCTCTTTTATCTTCGATTAGTTTTTTTTAAACTCTTCTCTCTTGGAATTGCAATTTGAACTGAGATTTAATAAAATTGCTTTGAGAGCGAATTGAGTTTCTCTGATGGACGATTATTGAGACCCGGGCTTTATAGAAGATGCTGATTCAGCCGGCTTAGTTGAAAGCAATCTCAAGTCGGACAAGAGGTTGAGGGAGGATAACTAATAGTTAACGGTTCGATCGAATTGGTGTTATCGTCGATAATTGTATACGTCGTCATATTAGAGGTAGTTGGAGGTATCTGATAGTGATGGCGACCATTAGTCCCGGATTGACGTCCCAGAACGGGTCGGGCGGGACGCACCATTGTCCGTTTTTTTTAATCAAGATATAAAAATCTTTATTCGGATCTCTGCCCATGTTCATTGGGTTGCCTTGTTAGACACAGAATAACAATTGAATTCAAATTTAAAATTGATAAGAACATACAAAAAAAATGAAGATGAAGCTAAATTGAGAGTAAAATAATGAATCTAATTAAAGTTGAAATGATGAAATGACAATTTCCTACAATTTTAACGATTTGTTTGATTTAATTATGTATTTTAATATCATTTTTTCAAAGAAATATGGTAGGATGAAATTCTGAAGAATGTATTGTTTCGGGAGATTTTAAAAATTGAACCCAGGTCTATATGTACACATTTTTTCATCCACCTCCACTTCAGCGTTTCATTACCGGGTGGAAGTGAGCATTCATATCCCCATATAACCTATAGCAGTTGATGGGGTCGTTAAGCAAGCACAACTGAAAAGATTACCTTTTTTGTTTCCATCGGAACGATCCTAACATACTCTAATCTTTTCTTCTTTACTTTCAAATTATCCTTTCTTCTTCGCTTATAACTATTATAAATCAAGTGAAGGCGTGACAAAGGCAAGGTATACGGCTGGGTATACTCGATTTTCTATTAAATCATTTCCTTATGAATGTTTTGATAGGTATTACGGGTTGTCTTGACACATTACGGGTTATCTGTGTCACGTCCCATAAACCGAGTTCTGGAAGCAAACTATCAAAACTTTGTTCATTTTATTTTAGCAGCTTGTGAAACTTGACTCGGAGTCATTGAGGCCAAGGGTGGCAAGGTAGGATCGTTTGGACAAGGCACCACAAAAGCTGTCTAAAGACGCGGAGGAATTGATTGATTTATTAAGTATAACTCATTCAACAAACTGTAAACTCGAAAGTTAGGGGAGAAGTAATTTTCGATCTTATTGAATTGGGAATATCTTCTTTGATGAGCGTAGCAAAGAACTTCCATTTCACTTGGGCCCTGTTTTACGATTTGATAGTTAAGGAACTATGCAATAGTTAGCGGGTTAACTTGTTATCACCCTTGGTTACATATGTTTATTTTTGTGACTTTAACTAATAGTTAGCAAATTGGTACTTGACTAAGATTCGTTAAATATTCGTTCTAGTGTTTTTTTTTTTTTGGAAACAATCGAAATGAAACTTTCCTGAACATTGTTGTCATAGCATAATAGACTGGATGGGATTGATTTTGAGCAAAATCGGTTGGACGGATTTTTCGGAAAAAGAATCGGACCACCTGATCAAGTATGGTCTATTTTTTCATGTCATGTCTGTCAAGGAAACTTTTTAATGATCTTCATCTTCATTCTCTTTGATTCTTCTTGTCGTCCTTCCTCCCTAATTTCCCTTACTCTACTTATATAATATATTTCAATCGAATTCATTATATAATATAATCTTGAGTTTCCATTAACTCATATCCTTATCATTATTTAGATCGGTAATAAAGCTATCTGCTTGACACAGTTCGCTGGAGAGATATCGTTCCTCTCAGACTTGGATCGATCTAGAGCCGAAGTTTCAAAACCAAGTCAAGCAGTTCTTTCAGTCAAGTTTCAATAATCATCCATCAAACATACTCGCCTCTCAGAGATCTCATCTGTTCAGATCTTCAATTGTTGAAATGAGTCCCACACGTGTGTGTGTGTGTGTGTGTCGTCTAAGAGAAGACTTGCTGACACTGCTACTGTGTGTGTGAATCAATAGATCGGCGCGCGAGCGAGCGAGGGAGAGAGAGAGAGAGAGAGAGGGAGAGAGGGGGGAAGGGAGGGAGAGAGAGAGAGAGGGGGGAGATAGAGAGAACGAGAGAGAGAGATAGGGAGAGACAGAGAGAGGGGGGGAGGAGAGAGAGATAGGGAGAGAGAGAGATGATGAGAGAGAGAGAGAGGGAGAGAGAGAGAGAGAGAGAGAGAGAGAGAGAGAGAGAGAGAGAGAGAGAGAGAGAGAGAGAGACGTGGACAGAGGGGAGGGGTGGGGGAGAGAGTGTGTGTGAGAGAGAGAGAGAGAGAGAGAGAGAGAGAGACAGAGAGAGAGACAGAGGATCCAGAGGGGCGCTTTTTGTCTGGCATTTGAGAGTGTTTTGGCCGCCCGCCAGTTGTGTGTGGAGGGTTGCCTACACTGACCTGACCTTTTGGAGGATACCTCGCGGCGCTTCGGTCTGATAACCAATAGCGGGGGGGGGGGGGGCGTGAGGTTAGCACCAACCTGAAAAAGTCAAGGAGATGGATCCGATAATGTCCTGGAAAAGTCGGGACATTAGGCCTACAGGGATGTCAATATGAGCCGGGAAATGTTGGAAAAGTCGAAGGGCCGAAATCAATAAATATCCACCAGGAAGAGTCCAATCCCCCCCCCCCCCCAGGGGACGTGTTTTTAATTGTGTTTTATTTCATATACCAATATTTAAAAAAAAAAATGTGTTTTGTTTGTGGAACGCTGAAGAGCGAATACCGGAATAAAGACACTCGGTCGTGTGACATGGGCTTTGGGGTACTTTTCAATGGAATGTGGTTAGGGTTCAGGTAAGGGTGGACACCCAAACCCATGTCACTAAACCGGGCCGACTTTATTCCGGTATACGCTCTTTGTTTGATACATATACTCAAGTTTGTTAAATGTGTTGGATTTTTATTTTTTCAAGTTTTTTCAATGTGTTTCGATGTTCAGTGACTGTGTGATGAATGTGTATTGTGACTGATCATAATTTATCATTTCATCACGAAAATAAATGAAAATATAAGTTCACTGCTGGATGAAAATAGAACAAATAAATAAGTAGATAAATAACAGTAACAAGCTGGAAAAGCTAGACGGAAAAGTTGACGAGATGAATGAAATGGGTGTGATATATTGGAAGAAGTAATAACAGTACGGGGTTGATTGAAGACACCCTGGAAAGTCGAGGAGAATGTTGAAATAAATATCCTGGATAAAGTCAGGAAGGTACAGCTTTGGGATACCAACTAGGAAAACGCCTTATATGCGTTGTGAGATGAGCTTAGAAGTATGGAAATGTAGAATTGAGAACATTTGGTCAGCTCAATGTACATATACAGGCCATGGATCACTTCAAAGGTTTAAGAACCGCGGCTGTATGTTGGTATATGGACCTTGGTTTCCCAACAATGATATCAGTGCCTTCTTGATATCCATCACAGATTTTAAACGTTATAATTTATTGGTGACACTTGTTGCTCACATTTAATAGTTTCTTAATTGCTTTCTTAATTGCTTTTATTGATGTGTAAAAAAGTACATCAAACATGCGTTTTATTCGTTATTTCACATCCGATTGCTCCATAAATCGCTTAAAATATGTATGATAGTTCTTTCCACATTCAGTATGAATTTGAGAGCTTTTGGAAAATTTTTGTTTTCCAAGTATTTCTCCCCCGACCTATTCTTATGACGAATTTCCATACTTTCCAAATTTTCCGGAAAAACCGTTTGACCGATTTTTCTGAAAAACCATCCCAACCTATTCTGGTATAACACCAATCTGAGAAAATTGTTTCGAGTTGATTGATTTTTTTTTCCTGACCTGTATGCCGCGTACAAAATTACACACTAAAAACAAAGAAAAGAAAATTAAAAACCAAGCTCAAATGTTTTCGGTATATGGAATGAAAATCTTCGCTACTCTCATCTAACAACTGGAAAACTCACAAAAGTGAGAAAAGTCAGGAACTTATAAAAGATTCAAGTAACTTGATTCTTGGATTATAGCTATCTACGATGGATACGCAACTGAGAGCGACGTTGTTCTGGATCTATGAAACCGATCTAGCTACAGAGTCCTGTAGCTAGCTTAAAGGCGATCTAGGTGGCGTCGAGGTTTCTTAGCACTTTCCCTCCAAAGTCTAAAGGCTTATGCCGGGATGGTTCCTACAATTTAGGCCACGGCCGCTTCTTTCCCACTATCCTTCCTATTACCCAAGAAACCTTCATCTCATCATCCCATCAATCATCCATCCAACGCCAATAGATCTTAGTTATCATTACAGTACGTCGTTAAACCCAATATGAAAAGATGAAAAAAGACTACACGGTATCACTACACAATGTAAATGTTTTAAGTGTATATTGTATGTTTTTCAAATAATAGAAGTGGATCTAGTTTTGGTATGCTCAGTGAGTGTTTCAGGAAAATGATATTTTCACATTTAATCCTGTTTGCGCGAGAGCGTGTGGGTGGGGGGGGGGGGGGTAGTTCGTACAGTTTCATTCAAGTTTATAGTCCCCAGTCGGCCACTGTCGTGCATCCTGCTAATAACAACACATATTAGATACACACTCTAGAGCACTATACACGGCTGCCAACTGCTTCTGTCTCCCACTACTCCAAGAAAAACATCGTAATTCATCTCGCCAAGTTGGTATGTCATCCACGACCTCTCTCTCTCTTTCTCTCTCTCTTTCTCTCTATATCTATCTATCTCTCTCTCTCTCTCTCTATCTCGATTATCTCTTATCTCACTCCCTTTCCCACTTTTTTCTTTCCATCCAATTGCTTTCCCAGTTCTCCCACTTCTTAGCCATCCATTCTTTTCACATCCTTATTGCTTTCCCAGTTCTCTCTCTTTCTCTCTGTGTCGATCCTTTTCTCCGTCTCTTGTCTCCAACTCCTCTCTAATATCTCTTGCTGCGATGTTCCAGCCACGTGTCTCCCCCCCCCCCAGCTCCCCCTCAGCCTCCCCCTCCCCCTCCCCTAATCGTTGTCCATGTTGTTAACATGGGGCAGGCCCAGGTAACATCACAATGTCTAGTCTACAGTGGAAATGTTTGTTTGCGGTACCAACTTGATCAAGTGATCATTTGTGTGACACATCTTCCAGAAACGTTTAGTGCTGAAAGTTTGTTTGAGACTAAATATCTGTAGGATTTTAGTTGGTAGACGACCTACTAATTTATGTACAACAACTGTATTCAAATGGCATATATAATTATAATTTGTCTCTTCTCTGACGACCTGTGTATCATGTAATCATCTCGAAGGGATATAAAATTATTATTATTATTATTCAGTATACAAGTTAATTTGAGTTTATATCCATTTTATTTATATTCTTATTACTTGACTAATTATATTCTTATACCCGTAACAAGACACAAACATCTTTGTATACTTCCGGGTATGTGTGTACATGTTTTCATGTCTACACTGTGAAAGAGTAAACATATTAAACAAATGTACGAATAACAATAAACAGAAGTCTATAAAGTGAAAGTAAAGGGAGTAATTCAAGTCGTACATGCAAATGAGGTAGATTAGTTCTGTGTGAAAAGCGAGTGCTGATTGTACGCCCCTCCGATATCATGACTTTCACTCCCCCCCTCTACCTGTCCACCCCCGTCCACCCCCCGCCCACCCCCGCGCCGAGCGTGGCGGTCGTGTACTGGAATATGTATGTACTAATTATCTCGCGCACAGATAGAGTGGGTCAGTGATTGCGTGTGTATGTGTGTGTGCGTGAGAGAGGGAGAGAGAGAGAGAGAGAGAGAGAGAGAGAGAGAGAGAGAGAGAGAGAGGGAGAGAGAGTGAGAGAGAGAGAGAGAGAGAGAGAGCTTAGTTTATCTTCATCACGAGTATAATCATAATATGTGTAGAGGCGTTGTCGTTAATATTGTGAAGGTAAAAAATCATAATTAATTACGGTACTTTTTTTCTATCAACCTCGAAAACTTGACACAATGTCATTGTCCTCAATCAAGGCTGATGATGATAAGGTAGGATCGTTCGGACAGGGCACTACAAACAACTCGAATAGTAACAGTCAATAATGATATAATGACTAATAACATGTGTACAATAATGATGTTCAAAATTTTTCTATGTTCATTAATAATATTTTTTCCGTGACCTAATCACCAAATTAAATAATATGAAGATACTCGATATTGGAAAAATAAATAAACTCCAAAATTTCGAAAAGTAAAAAAAAAAAAAAAGGAGTTACCAACATATTTTCAACAAATAATTTCATTCGAAACGTCATTAAAACGAAAAAACTGCATTGCCATCTTCCTCGTAATGAGTAAGAGTTATGTATGAGTAAGAGTAATGAGTAAGAGTAATATTATGAGTGAATAAAAAATAAAGAGTGAGTAAACAGAATAAGTAACTACCTCTTCTGAACTGTGCTGTAAGTTATCCGACTCGTGCGTTTACCACGGGTGGTGGCGCCGGGTCTCGCACGTGCTCCTAATGTACTAACCCACACACGAGTGGTGTGTAACACTCGCAGCTAATTATCCTGAGAGCTCTGAGGCTGGCATTACCATTTCAGCAACTCGGAAAACCAAGTAGTAGGGCGTGGTGGCGGGTGAGGAGGCAAGCATCGAATTGAGACCATTAAATCACAGAAGAAAATAAATATATCAATGTGACATGATTATATATAGGTCTCATATAATGATTAATAATTAATTTGTAACTTAATTGATTGATTGATAATTAAAGATCATATTTCAATTGATTTATTTAGGGCCCATATTACCAATAGTGAAAATGTGTTAATTAAGCTAATTGATCAATTGCAGTACAAAAATAACATTGGTAACCAAGGGTAATAACAAACTGATCCACTAATTATCGCTTAATCAACAAATTTATTATCAGCTCATCCGTACCTCCGTATAGCCTAGCTGTTGGTGGGGTCGATAAGCAGCATTAAAAAATAAAAAATGTCAGTTGACTTTACATTAAAACGTCGCTCTTAAGTCGTCGGCAGTCTCTCTGGGGCAAAAAGTTCCCGCCAGGGTGATTTCACATATATTATAAATGATTATAAAACTTGAACCATGCAAGATACAAAATTAACAATACATCAGAAGATGCAGACAATATTCAACGAAATTTTGTAACTTAGTCAATTCAGCTAAATACCAGTTTTTAATGACACTTTTGAATGTTTTCAGATATCAAAATTCTAATAGAGGAGAAGAAGTCCGTGAACCTGCCCCCCCCCCCCCCCCCCCCCCACTTTAGCACTAATTTTGAAACTTTTCCAGGATTTAGTGCTCAATTAGTGTTATCGTTTCAAGTGGGGGGGGGGGACAGGTTCACGGACCTCGGAAGAAGAACTGATATTTGTATACTTCAAGATGGTATAAATGATAACTAATTTAGTTGGATGAGCGATAGCGAAGACATCCATTTCACTCTTATGGAGCTTTGTCTGGATGTTTTTTGATTTTTTGGTTTTTTGGTTTCTATTAAAATGTATGTATACAATTTTACCGTATGCCAGGGCCGTATTAAATTATTTGTCCGGTATGCGGAAAAAACGGGACAAAATATTTTGAATTATTTTTTCATCAGTTTAAAATCAATTCACTTCAATGATTCTGTATTAGTTCGTTCAGAATATAGTTATTTACTCAGAAGTACTTTTTCTCATATCTAGATGGATGAATAGCCTTAAGAGTCCATGGGAGTCGATTTAGCGGAATATCTGTTTTTTGGTGATAACTTCTGAATGGTATGAGATATCGACATTCTGAAAACAAGGAAACATAGATAATTTAGATGCCCCCAAGATGGTTTAAGAAATAATTATTCTTCTCAAATCACCTAATTGTCGGGCGTATTTGTCAGGCGTATGTGATATAAATAGGCATTATTTGTAGCATCTTGAAGGTATTGGAAATATCTGTATTTCCTTGTTTTTAGAACTTCAATATCTCGAACCATTCAAAAGTTATCACCAAAAAAAGCTGATAATCCGCTAAATCTACTCCCATGGAATATGTATTAGTTCATACAGAATATAGTTATTTTCTCAGAAGTACTTTTTCTCATTTGTAGATGGATGAATAGCCTTAACGACCGAGGAAATGAGTTATGTTGACAGTAATGCTTCACGTGTCTGCGAACTTTAATGAATTACATTCTACGTGCCGTCAAATGTTTCACGACTCGTGGCAACCGGAGTAAATATCTACATTGCACTTTCCAATTCTTTTGTGTGCACATTTAATTAAAACTGAACATTATTATTATATAAAGTCTAAGAATATCATTTAATGAAAAGATTTCCTGTTAACACGGAACTAACTCACATATTTGTATTGTTAGTTCTTGTAATTAAGTTAATTAAGTTGATTATAAATTTATAATTAACAGTTATATTTGATGTGAGGTTAGTTCGAAATTAGTTCGAGACAGCAGGCTATATAATCTGAACTTTGCATACAGTCATTCAAAGTTCAATATATATATATATATATATATATATATATATATACATATAATTTTTGCTGGAGGCTTCTTTCTTGGTCAAAATGTACATAATTCATGATAATTTAGGAAATGAACCAAGTATTGTGTGGTGATAAAATATAAAATGTTTAATCGCCCTATATAATATAACATTTTATATTTTATCACCACACAATACTTGGTTCATTTCCTAAATTATCACGAATTATATATATATATATATATATATATATATATATATATATATATATATATATATATATATATAAAAAAAAAACTCTTGTTGCTCCCTGACCCCAAAGTGCACAGGAGATCAATCAATATGAGATGCATGTAAAAACGTAATAAAACATAATCGAATAACAAAATATTGAAATGATATAAAATTGAAATAAAATTGAAATACAAAAATTAGGACACTATGATAATTGAAAAAATAAAATGTATCTAAACGTTGATGGATGGTAGTTAGTTGTAGACCCTATAGATGGTTTTTGAATATTCGAATGGCTGAAATTCCAATCTAATATTTCAAAGAATTATCTTACAAAAAACGTTTACAAAAATTACTAAAAAAGCTGCGTAAAGGTTCCTCGAGCGCCAACAAACAGACCAATCCCCTCAATCGGTTCTAGATTATACTTTTCTTTAAAGTTTAATTTCTCTAAAGTTGTACTATTCGTTATTAACAGCATGTTTTATTGGAAAACTGCAATATTATTTCCTCTATCTTTACATGTAGTCTTTATTCCATTCATTGTTATTCTGTGTCTTATGGTAACTTTTTATTCAAAGGCAGAGTCTTATTTTTATTAATAAAGATGCATAAAAAAATATACTTATATCCGCAGGAGTTGAAGTTCATGTACCATAAAAAAATCTACCATCATTTTTATTTATTTATATTGGCTCGATTTCTGTTGGTGAATGATATTGAAGATGATGAGATGAAAAGGAACCGGAATGCACCTCAAAGTAAACTGTCCCTTTCACTATCCCTCCATCGTCCCCCTCCCACCTCACCACTACAAAAATGTCATCAGGCAAAATACAACAGACTAATTAATTTGGCCTTAGAACGTATTCAATAGAATGTATTCAAAATTATTATCATCTTTATTGGATGATAGTTATTTATAACAAATAATAATGAAAAATATTCTCAGAACAAAAAAATGGTCATAATTATGTAAAAATTATATTGCGTGGCAAAAGTATTAGTGAATGAATTACCCTATCATTGATTTTTATCATTTTAAAACTAGACCGTGCGTACCGGTTTTCAAAAAGGTACCGTAATACCGTTCCGGTGAGTTCCTGCACAAATTAACCACTGATTATATTCAAGTGTGTGTTTTCTATCCGAGTGAAAACGTCGAGTATTCACGTTGTTCGTTTACGTGTTGTTCCAGACCGAAGAGCGGCTCGATGCTCCTGTACAGTCGCAAGAAAGTCCGCTACCGTCGGGACGGGTATTGCTGGAAGAAGAGAAAAGACGGGAAGACGACGCGGGAAGATCACATGAAGCTGAAAGTCCAGGGAACAGAGGTGAGCCAAAGTAGAGTTGGGGAAGAGAGGTTAGAACAAATGTTGCTGGAAGGACAGGATAGAGGGGCGGGAACAGGGATGAGCCCGCGTGCAAGAGCGTTGGCTCGTTATATTAGTTACTGTCCTTCATATATTTATTTATATTTTTTGGTTCTGTCAAGAGTTGGTTAGCTGGTGAATTGAATTTAAAAATTCAACGAAAATATTGTCCAAATTCTACATTTTCTCCTAGTATGACTAAACCACGTGACTTATTTAATATAGTGTGTATATAATATACGTATATATATATTTGTTTTTTTTATATTTTTTTCCATTGTGTTTTATATAATTTCTCTCTAGTGTATAATTTGTTCATTAGATAATTATTCAGAATAATTTCTTGTTATTTATATTTGTTATTCTGCTATTTTTTGCTATTCTGTGTCCAAGTGGCAACCGTATTGTCGGCAGTGTTTTAAATAAAAACTATTCTCTTAATAATTTTTAAATTAATAATTTAATGGTTTGATATTCATTATTAGGGCCTATATGTTTTTCTTTTCCATTATAGTACTGCTTGCTTTCATATTTAATTATGGTAATCACCAAAATGATATATTTTTCATAAACACTAATCAAAATTTTAAATACCTTTATGCGGGATCTTTTTATTCAAGTAATTGATTTTTCTTCTTGAGAATTTATGTGTAAGCTTTACATTTTGCTAACATTACTTTTCATTCATAAATGTAAACAATTGTGTGCTCCATACATATTATTGTCCTAGTGGGGCTAACGCTATCAATAGAAATATTGACGATTTATAATTTCCGTGAAATTCAACGTTTCTTACTCTCGTTTCAGTGTATCTACGGTTGTTACGTCCATTCAGCCATCTTGCCCACATTCCACAGGCGCTGCTACTGGCTGCTTCAGGTACTACTCGTAACAATTCAACTCCAATCAATTCAAGTCACTATTAGAACGGAATAGAACTTTAGTTTCACACTTCGAGACGGATAACAGTTGAACATAGTATGACAGTGGTGTGAAGATACAAATGAAGACTGTGATATAGTCAATCATGTCATAATGCAGTTTGTAATGATACTGTAGGTTTTTACTGTTTCATAATTGTTTATACCTTGATTTCTTGATCATATTACATGATAACGGAAACATCATACAAATAAATATAACAATATAAATATATGTTTAAGTATAATATGGCAAAACATTGAATAATAAATGGATTGCGCTAAAGTTTTCTGAATATTTCATTTAAACAAAAATTAAAGTACGTATTTGACTGTCTTACATTGATTAAACTTTATAAGTCGTGCTGACTATACATATAGAAGGTCAATAAGGTAGTGACCCAGTCCTGCAAAAAAAAATGACCTTGAAAGCATTGATTATATGGGAGTGAAATTGGGAAAAATAAATGATACAAACAGGAAAACAATGGATCGGGTTACGATGCATAGAGTTTTCACTGTACAGTGAAACCTCTATCCATTTTTTTTCAAGGGACCAGGAAAATAAAACCATCCATGCAGGAAAACAATCCATCTAGGGAAATTTAACATTGATTATATGGGAGTGGGGTGTGAAATAATGAATGATACAAGCAGGAAAACGCTCCATCTAGGGAAATATAATCCCCTATCGATTATATGGAAGTGGGGTGTGAAATAATGAATGATATAAGCAGGAAAACGATGGATCCGGGAACGATGCATAGACGTTTCACTGTATTATACTTAGACCCGGTTTTACCGACTGATGATTAAGTAATAATTGGTTGATTATTACTTGAGGTACGAAAATGACATACGTAACCAAGGGTGATAATAAGCTAATTCGCTAATTATTGCCTTATTCACTAATCATCAGTTGGTAAAATGCGGTCTTACTACAGGTAATACTTATCTATAATTATTTCAAATCCAGACGTCGACTTTAACGTGTGCGTTTCCGTTACCTCCAGAACCCCGACATGGTACTGGTCCACTACCTGAACGTTCCGTACCCCGACGACAACAAGCTGGCCGTGATCACGCCGAGCCTAGCGCTCTGGGCCGACAAGAAGGAGTGGACGAAAGAGGAACTAGTGTCGCAGCTGAAACCGATGTGTAAGTCTTGTCGTGGTGACACTGTCGTGTGCTTTTTGATGTCGTATTGTCGGGTTGGTAGTTGACGCTTGACAATTAACAACAGTTGTGTCTTCAGTTTTCAGCGAGGACGAGCCCGACCTTAACAATGAGTTAGAAATATCAGTGAGTAACACGATTTCAAATATTTACTTCTTTATTACCGTATACTAGGCCTGTTTGTTTGTGTTGCACCTACCTGAACTAGAGTGTAGCTGGTTCAGAAAGAAATTGCGTAATATTATTCACGAGGGACAACCTGAAGCGCTTCAAAGACGGAACCTCCCATCATGATCATGGTACGAGGGGAGCGTCCAACCTGAGTCGTGAGTACGGACGACTGAAATGTACGCTACAAGGAGTTCACCATTCGGGTCGTAGACTCTATAACAACCTCCCTCCAGAGATCAAGACAATCACAGAGCGAAACATATTCAAGTCTGCCCTCAAGGAGAAATTGCGTAATATTACGGGTTTTGTGCAGAAAATCATACCTAAATGTTGAGGTACAAACAAATTTGTTGGTTCCTAGACGCGAATTTTGAAATGGAAGCAGACCCGATGATGGAGAAAGAGATATTAAAATTTCATGGAATGTGATTAGTGAATATCAAATATTTAATAATGACAATCCTTATTCGATTATATATTTTTTCATTCTCATCGACACGAATTTGAGCATCAACAACTTGTAGGCCAACATAGCGTCCGCCTAGAACTTGATTTTGGCACCTGCCATTGCACTGGACTAGGCACACCAGCTCCGTAGCTGGTGTTGAACTACCTGAACTAGTGCAAGTGAAACCGGACAAACAAACAAGAAAGTGTGGCTTCGGTGCAGCACCATGGTTACAAACAAACACGAAAGTGCAAGAACTGAAGAACCAGTTCAGATAGTGCAGGACATACAAACAGGCCTACTATTAACCTACTGACAGCCGTTGACGCGTGTATATGCGTGAACGCATAAACACGTCAACGGCCTGAAACCGTGACTGCACGTTGACGCATATACACGCGTCAACTTTACAGAAACACGTAACAGAATCAAGTGATGTCTACGCCGCGGCTAGACGACAAATACTAGACTAGAGGACAAATAAATTGATTATAATTTCTGAAATTGAAATGATGATATGTAAGTTTTCTTCAAAGTAAGGGGAAATAAATATCGCCTGTATTCATTAAAATATAGTTTCACAGTTGTGATGTCCTTTTTATCATATTAAATAGTTGATATTTGAATTGTGCTTCATAAAATGAAAAATGTATAAAATGATTCCCAAATCATGATATTTCAGTATTAATTATATTAAGGCCACCCTTGGAAGCTCGGTTAGCTGAGGCACCGCTTCAGAAACTGAAGTCACCTTTGGGCGTGTGTTCGAGTCCCGCATAAGGCATGGGTTTTTGTAAATGTCTTTTCACTTATCATCACTTCATAGTTGCATAATCAACTGCTCATTTGTACCCCCGTATAACCTAGCTGTTGGTGGGGTCGTTAAGCAACAATAAATCAATAATCAATTAATTATATTAATTCAATAAATATTTTAGATATTTTGATTATTTCCTGATGATCCTGACTGGAATGAGCGTTTCCAATATCAGTCTGCACAATTGTTCCACCCATCAGTATTTTTAAGTACGTGCGACGATGTACAGGACAGAGCCTACGGATCAGCATAAATGAATTACCTCATTTTATTGTTCTCTTTTTACGACGTACTTACTGTTCAGAGTACCGGGAAACAACTTTTACTACTATTATTTCAATTATAACGAAACGTACTTAACCTTTTATTACATTGTACATCACTTTGATAATATCTCGTAAATTAATTGTAAGTTACGGCTCACGAATAAAATATTACATATTCTATTTTTAGTTTGTCGTTAATGAATTGTTTCGACTCGGCTTTCATTTGTCTCGTGTTACTGTCGTTATATATGCACTTTACATAAAAGCGTACCGGTACAGAATTATGTTTTGTTTTACTTGGTCATGAACGTTGGCAAATTTATGTAATAAAAACATTACCTATTGTCAGTGGCGTAACAAGCCTAGACAAGACAGGAGTACAATATGTATAATTGGGCCCGCCCCCTTTTTTTTCCATATTTGCCTCAAGTCACGAAAAGCACTCGTGTGCCTGTAATTTACTTTAATTTAATATGATTCAAATTTTCTCTGAATTTTTGTTATTTTCATACATTCTATAAAGTAACGTAGAATACTATTTATTGGGTAGAAATTGATTGAATTATTTCACTCACTTATTGATTGCTATTAAAATTCCTTGCAAACATGTCTAGAGCATCACTGAAATTAATCCGTCTTGCTCTCTCTGGTTCAATTGATAAGATTAAGCCCCCACTGAGTCTCTCGTTTATAGTAAAGAAAAAATATATAAAAATATAAATTATAATTGTAGTAAATTATACCAGTCTTAGTGTGCCCCCCTGAAGTAAATTTAGCCATGGACCCCCGTGCCACTGCACCGCTTGCACCGCCGATATCTACGCCACTGCCAAGTGTGAATTTCATGTATAGTAGATATGTATGTTTTTTAATCCCCTGTTATTTCCTTACTTTAGCCGTGTACAGATGGTTGTTGATGTAATATTTGAACAGTCCTCAGTCATATTTACGTTTATTAAACAATACAAATAACAGTTTCGTTTGTTAGTTTTTATATTCAGTCTGTATGATATTATTTGAAGGCATGCGTGTTATATTTACTTTCCGCTTGACTGTTTGAAATAGGTTCTAGCTCAGATACTAATTTTTATATTATTAAAATGTAGTTGACTTTCTAAAAAAACTGATATGCCTGTATTTTACAACGGAATTTTGTTGTTTATCATTAGTATTTGTGATAATAATTCTGTTCCCCTAGGAATTTTCTTACCCATATAATATACGATATTGGAGCTAACAAAAAATATGCTTTTTCAACTTTTTGTTAGCGTTTATCATTATAGGCCTTGACATCAGTAATTCCTGAATGGATGTTACCTTAAAGTAAAAACAGATGACGGTGGACAAAGATACCGAATAAAAAATTGTATCTAAATATAAGATACGATCGATTATTCAAATTTCAAGATACTAGTTACTTTCAAATCATCTTGAAAGATACAATTTATAAGATAATTTCAGGCAAAGTGTTTTAGATGCGAGATAAACGACAAGAAAATTTAAAATATGATAAAGTTGACAATTGTAACTGCGTTGTGTGTTGCGTCGCGCCGTGATATGTATTGTAACTGCGCTGTGTGTTGCGTCGCGCAGACGGCGGAGACGGTGGAGGCGATCGTGACGCAGCTGATGGAGAAGCAGAGGATCGCGCGTGCGGCGGCGCTGACGAAACAGCTCGAGTGCGGCTGTCCCGACTCGACGTGCGTCGACAGCAAGACTTGCGCTCATCCGATGCGGCGGATATCCGCCGCCAAGGAGGCAAACAACTCGCGGCAGGCGGTCGCCGTTAGAACCACGGATAATAACAATCAGGTACGGCTGACGGTGGTTATTTTACGGAAATTATGTTTTACATTTTCCGTGAATATTGTTTCAAATTACATAAAATTACAGACAAAAGTCATAAAATTACATTTTCACAGAAACTACACTTGGAAAATTCTTTTCTTGTTTTCTGTTGAATTAATATGTTGTTCTATATCCCCTTCATTACGTATTTATTGCGGTACCAACCATACGTGAATTTGCTAAGGATGAAAGTTTAGGATTGTTTGAATGGTGCACTAGAGCACAATCTTACCACCCTGAATATATTTGAAATTGAATATATGAATATTATGTATAAATATATGTCACATGACAGAATATATACTTTATTCTGGTATACGCTCTTCAGCGCCCCCATTACGAAGAGACAATGACCGTCGATTTGCCACCCTCGGTAGCTCAGTCAGCTGAAGCACCGCTTCAGAAACTGATGTCACTGTTGGGCAAGCTTTTGAGTCCCGCATAAGGCATGGGTTTTTGTAAACCTCCTTTCACCTATCATAACTTCATCGTTACAATATCACCTGCTCATTCGTACCCCCGTATAACCTAGCTGTTGCTGGGGTCGTTTAGCAAACAATTGCCATGAATCACCGTCGACTTGCTCTCGTGTCTAACTCGGCCGACTCTGTCTTGTGTAGGTGACGTCTACGACTGGCGGAACGTCTCGGCACCATTCCAGCCGCGACCTGTCTCTCCTCCACCCCCCACATTCCACGTCCAGCCCCCACGAGACCACGCCGCCCCTCGTGCTCAGCCTCAGCCAGATACAGGGGGGCGGCGGCCTGCTCATACTGAACAGGTAACGACGCGCGGTTAGACGCGGACAGTGAAAGCTCAACGTGTCTTTTTATGCAAGTCGGTTTTTTAAATGGTAATAGAAGTGACCAATGGGAACGCCAAGATTTGTGAAAACTTTGTCAAGTTTGAATTAATAAAGGTTTATTGTAATTTTAGTGCTTGCTCACCTTGAACAAATCTTGATACATGAATGTTTAATCATTTTTTGTTTCATTCTCAAGTCGATTAGAATATTATTTAAATCATTATACTCTCATGCTTCCTACTTGATTCCATCTTCTCAATAACATAATGAATTTATTTACTTAACTTCGTTGGAGAAAATAATTAAATAATTAATTTGCTACTCGCCTGTCAATTGGCTTAGGCTTATGCTGTCAATTGACTTATGCAACTTATGCTTATACAACCTATTACTCCAAAAAAAAAAAAAATCCCGTCTATTTTCTCCGTCGGTGTTTTTTGGACCGTAGTATTTTGTCTAATCTTCCAGTTCCACTGCCACCAGCCACACGCAGTCACTGGTGACGTCGTTCGTATGCAGCCAACGCAAGGACAACAAACTGGTTCTCAAGCAGGAGGCGACCGACTCGTCCAGCTGTTGCCGCGCCAACAACAACAACAACAACATCAACAACATGACCAGCCACAAGATGGACGTGACCAACGGAAACGTGACGTTCGAGGGGGCGTTCAGGAGCGTGCCGTCGACGCCCAAGATGGACGGAGAAGCGTTCAGTTACGCGAGTAGCGACACCGTGCTGGTGATCGGGTCGAACACGCCGCAGACGAAGAGTCAGGTTTCGTCCGTTCTCGGTGAGATGCGACGCGTGATTTGTAGGGTAGTTGTACGAGAGTAATGTTGTCGGTGTTTTTGATGATCTGGACGGGAATTGATTTGTTAGCTAGAAATTGCTTGAATTCGACGATTGAATTCAACATCTTTTTTTTCGTTGTCATCAAAATCTTGATGTTCATCCTTTTTTCCCAATTTCAGCTGAGAATGAATTAGTGGGACTGGTTAGAAGCGGCATCTCATAGATATTTTAAAACTTTGGGGCGATCTCACCAAATGTTAATAATTACATATGGACTATTTCTAGTTTTTATGAATAAACTGTGTCATTGGGACTGCAAATAATTATTTTTATATAGTTATTTATTAGTAATTATTCTGCTTGATAATATTGCCACATTCTGTAAACGTTTCTGGTGGTTTTTACAGCTGGTTTCCGGCGATATATATATGAATTCTATTGTATTTATTAGGAATTGGCCAGATTTGCATATCCATATACCTATATTCCAAAGTTGTACATCCGATAGTAATCATCAACCTACCTCCAGCTTACCTCGATGATATTCCCCAGGCGGAGGATTCTTCAACGAGACGCTGGACCTGAGCCAGGAAGACATCCAGCGCACGCTGTCGGCCAACATGCCGGGCGGATCTCTCGGCCAATCGGAAGTGAGAGAGCCAAGCCGGGTGGTGAAGGCGCCCGAAGCCGAGGACATCAACCCGATGGACTTCATCGACAGCTGCGGCGTTGTCGTGTCACCGGCACAGGTACACACTCATAGCTTTTATTTATTTATTGTTATTACAGCTTTAGACTCAGATCCGGTGACAAATTGTTTTTTTTATTTTTGATTTTGAATTATAAATCAATGATAGAAGGACAAATGATTGATGAATTAATCATGAATGAAATATATAGATATGTGAAAATGATGATGCTACAGAAACAAATTGGGTGCAGTATTATAATAATAATAATAGCCTCTAATAATAATAATTAGGGGTGTGCGAGTTTGTGAATTCAATTTCAAAATAAAAAACGTGTTTTTGACCGATGTAAGGTCGAGATTTGCATATCAGTAGCGACTTCTGGACCCTAAAGTTAGGGGAAAATCACGTTTTATACTCGAAGCAATACAGGTAGGCCTACAACAAAATTTGAAAACAAAATTTGAAAATTTGAAAAAATTATAAGAATTATAAGAAACCTTCATCTCATCATCCCATTGAACATTCATCCAACGCCATACATCTTCGTTATCGTGACAGTGCGTCATTAAATGTAAAACCCATGTTTTGCCGCAGAATACCGTCTTCCAAGTGGACGACGACGTGTTTGTAAACCTGGACGCGTTTGACATGTTGGGGGACTTCCCGGAGCTGGAGATCCTGGAACCGTCGAGACACGACAAGGCCACCAACCTCGGAAACACCACGCCGCGCATGGACTACAGGGAGGGCACTGCCAACATAACAGACTACTCTCCCGAGTGGGCGTATCCGGAAGGAGGAGTCAAGGTCAGAGATGTTGACGTGTAGTTTAATACGTTTACGAATAGTGATGTGGATTTTCGTGAAAACTTTTCAAGTCCGCGAAACGTACTAGATGGTAAACTGTACGCTAATATTAACACGGCAATATGGTGGAGTGGTTATAGAGATGTGAATTTTCGTGAAAAATTAAGTCTGTGAAAAGATTGTGAAATGTTATTTACAAGTTTCCCACTAAAATGTATTCATGATTATAAACCAGTGGTTAGCACGCTGTCTCTCATTCAGGAGACCGGGGTATAATAATAATAATAAAAATGTTTTATTGTTCAAAATTGGTTAAACAATGATATCAGAACAGTCGGTATAAACCGCCCTCGGTAGCTCAGTCAGCTGAGGCAGGCTTCAGACACTGAAGCGAACCGGTGAGCGTGGGTTCGAGTCCCGCATTTAAGGCATGGGTTTTTGTAAACATCCTTTCGCTTATCATCACATCATAGTTTCATAATCACCTGCTCATTCGTACCCCCGTATAACGTAGCTGTTGGTGGGGTCGTTAAGCAAACAATTAGCATCATCATCATCATCGGTATAAGAATAAAATCTCCGTACATTAACAAACATTATTCACAATATATTCATTCATTGAATAACATCATTTGTTTACATCAGAAACTCTTCAAGTTTGGTCGATCATTCTGACAGTAGTTTTTCGTGGCTTCATTCACGTCAATACTGGTGGCGGTAATTGGTGTGAAGACTCAATTTCACTCATATGACCTTGGACTTGTTGCCAACTTCTGCGGACACCACACCGCTATCTACGGTACTTCTAATACTTTGAAAAACATAACTTCCATCACAAAATTTAAAATTCTACTAAAATCATTTCTAATTATCAAAGCATATTACTCGGTAGAGGAATTCTTAGAGGACGATATTATGTGCTATAACTCAAACGACTCTCAGAATCAGCTAATTACCAGGAAGAAATTCAAAGATCAATTTAAAAACTAAACAAAAATTTGTCTGTGGATGAACTCACAGGCGATCTGAGACTCACACGTACGAGTATTGTTTCCAATGATTAACATAATTACATATCCATATTCCTAAATTATACTGTCTAGCCTAGTTTTAGAGATCTTAATTATCATTCATACTATGTACTTATTTACAGTTGATATTACAATCAACTGAAAATGAATGTGTCTGCACAATCCATCAATGGATAACCAATGTATTAAACTGTAAAAAGATTCTTTTAAAAAGATATATGACAATAAACAATATCTATCTATCTAATCCAAACTACTCAAAGCAGCGTTGAGAAGTTTGCCTACGATTGGTCACTTGTCCAACTTTTCACAGCTACCGTATTGTTCCAGGTTCTGGTGACGGGTCCCTGGTACTCGACCACGTCGCCCTACACCGTACTGTTCGACGCCCAGCCGCAAGCGACCACCCTCGTACAGAGCGGCGTGCTCCGGTGCTACTGCCCAGGTCAGCCAACAACTCAGTCACACACTCGTTAACAGTGCACGGGAGGCGATTACCGGCACTTGTAGGGCAAGGGTTAACGCGCTCGCTTCATGTGATCCGGGAGGCGAGGGGAATTTCGAACCCAGTTCGATTTCAGCCGTCAACCATCTTTACGGGGGTTTTTCATGGTTTCCCTCTGTAGACTAGGTTAATGGCGGGATGGTTCCTACAATAAGTCGGCCATGACCGCTTCCTTCCCACTATCCTTCCCATTATCCAAGAAACTTCATCTCATAATCCCATCATCTCATTAATCATCCATCTGATGCCATTAGATCTTCGCTATCATAACAGTGCGTCGTTAAACCCAATATCATAAATAAGAATCAATTTAGCGGAATATCAGTATTTTAGTAATGACGTACGAGATATCGAAATTCTAATGAAGAGGAGACACAGATATTTTTAATACCTTCAAAATGGAATAAGTAATAACTGTTTATTTTAAATCGCCTAATTGTCACGTGTATACGGCTAAAATAACACATTTTTCAACTTTATACAGGTGAAAACTATGCTATTAGACATCGTAGACAGCGGTATTTAGACAGCGTAGACCTGTTGTCAAAGTTCATTGCTTTTAATTTAAAATAATAATAAAATGGGGTGGTAAGATCGCCCTTGTGGTGGGTGCCTCGTCTAGACGATCATACTTTCATCCTTAGCCTTACTGGGGAAACAATGATTTTGTATCAAGTTTTGATGTTATATATAAAAAGAATATATATGAGATGAATAGTGTTCTTGGGTATTGATTGTAGGTATCGAAAATATCTGTGTTATATCTTTCCAACGACCTTTCCAACGTACCATTCCAACGACCTACAGTTCAGCTGTCTCGGTGAAACTCGTGCGTCGTTAACTCGTTGTCGTGTTGCAGCTCACGAGGCGGGGCTGGTTGCGCTGCAGGTTGCATGCGAAGGGTTCGTGATCAGCAACTCGGTGGTGTTCGAGTACAAGCGGGCGCAAGCTGGAGCGGACGAGATGCTGCAGTTCTCGCTGATGCGGCGCCTCGAGGCAGTCAACCAGCATATCAAGCAGGAGCCAGACACGGGCCACGAACCGGTAACACTCTCACGGACAATCATTGTTTACATTCAAGGCCTTGAGAAATTAATTTAAAAATTTGAGGTGGTCTTGTTTAATTATCTAAATTATCTTGATAATAATTATCCATCTCAATAATTATGTTAATACCATTGTAGTAATATGTATAGTATAACTTGTTTATACTAACATGAAAACTCTTCAATTTTGTTGACAGTGGATGTATACAATTTAAATTATAGGCCTACAATTAATAAATGTAAATATAAATACTAAACGTATTGTTATATAAACTGGGTGAAAGGAAAAGAGAGAACAGCAGCTTACCAAGGTTCACAAGTAGATAAGCCTACTTATGGTGGTGGACAGTCATTGATAGAACACAGAGATGAAAGAAACACTAGATTTTAGACATTTCGGCTGTTCACAGTATCTTAATAAAATGTTTCACAGTATCTTAATAAACAGATTCAAAATTTCATATTGTATGATTGCGATTGATTTGAGTTAGTTGTGTAATGTGGAGAAATATTCAGTTTTCCATTTATTTATTGTATTCAATTCACATGAAGAAAACATATATCAAGTAAACATAATTTGGTCACATTTGTAGTGACTCAACAAATACCAAACAATATCCACTCGTTCTCGTTGACCTACGTTCTCCGTTCCGCAGATGGACGGCGCGACCGGTTTCAACCAGACCAACTTCGAGGACCGCCTGGTCAACTACTGCCAGGACATGATGACGAGGTCGTGGCGGTCGGACGAGGTCGTGACCTTGAACTGGTCCCAAGGTCACCGCGGCATGACCTTGCTCCACCTGGCCGCGTCGCTCGGCTACACACGTCTCGTCTGCTCGCTGCTCAGCTGGCGGACGGAGAGCTCGGCCGCGTTACTCGAGACCGAGGTCGACGCGATGAGTCAGGACGAAGACGGATTCACACCGCTCGTAAGTGTGGCCCGAGATGTGTTGAGGGTTGCTTGGTTTGACGGTCTCTTATGGTGTCCTTCTGTCTTCTGCAGAAACCTGTGCGCAATATTGAATAGTTTTGTTACCAATTTCTTGAGGTGTGCGAGCACTCGAATTTTCGAGTTCGAGTTTCGAGTTTGGATTTCAAGCTCAAGTTCAAATTTAGCTGAACTCGAAAATTTCAAAGTTTGATTTTTTTTTCAGTTTTGTTGTACCTGTGAAGTTTTGAATATAAAACGTGATTTTCCCAGAATGTTAGGGTCCAGAAGTTGCTACTTATCTCCGAATCTCTGCCTAGCATCGCTCAAAAATATTTTTTTCATTTTTGTAACTGGGCGGTGTATACTAGATGTACAGCGTGTTGAAAATGGTTGCTCTATAGTAATTTGTAACTCAATCAATTTATTTATAAGGCCTACTTATTGATTTTTTTTCTGAACTCGAACTTGGACTCCGACTTGCGATTTTCTCTCAAACTCGAACTCGAATCGACTAGAACATTAATCCTCAAACTCACACACCCCTACTTATTTCTCAAAGATACTAAACAATGAAAGCGGGCCAAAAATAATAAAACAATCTTATTGAAATGATTGGGATATGCTCTAAATATGACCGGTAAGAGTCAAGCACCATTCATAAATAATGTCGTTGCTACATGTTCACTGATTGGTTGTTGGCCGTTCTCCAGATGTGGGCGTGCACCAACGGTCACAGCGATCTGGCGCTCCTGCTGCACCGCTGGAGCGAGGCTGCGCTGAACGTGCGCAACAAGGCGCAGCAGACGGCGGCCGACTGCGCCCGCGCCAACAGGCACGAGGCGCTGGCGCAGCAGATGGAGCAGCTCAGCCAGCTGGCTACAAGGTCGCACGACGGCGTGTTTCTCAGGCCTGGCGCCGTCACAAGGTGGGTAACGTTTTGTAACGTATCTGCGCCAGTTAATTCGATATGTTGTTAATAGTTTGACTGACAATCTTAGATCTCCCTCGGACATATTTGAATATTGAAGACTAATATGTTAATTTTTTTTTTCATCTAAATCATCGGAAGTGCTAGATGAGAGATGGTGGGAAGATAGAGAACGGTGGAGGGAACTCTTGGGAAGAAAAGACGAAGGAGAGGATAGTAGTAGTAGTGAAGAAGAGGAAGAAGAAGTCGGAACTGGCAGGAACCGACTGATAAGAAGACTGCCCTAGAAGAAGTGGTGGAAACACCCCCTGGCCCAATCTAATTGGTTATCTAGGTTTTGAGAAATATATATCTAAATCAAGTTGAACTGTTAGTTGAATGAAATCTCTATTGATTTTCAAGGGACCAGGAAAACGATCCATGCAGGAAATGTCAACATTGGTTATATGGAGGTTATGTTGTGGAGGGATAAAATGAACGTAGTTGCGGGAAAATGGTGGATCCAGGAATGATCAAAGTTTCACTGATCTTGTATACACTTGTTCAAAACTCAAGAGCCTATACAAATCCGATTTCGAAACAAAGTCCTAAAGTATCGCATCGATCAAAAATATCGAAATCGAGCATACATCCTAGAATATACCAAAGTTTTTCCTGTTTCAGTCGATCATTCTGTCCCACCTAGTCCCATATAACTAATGTCAAATTTGATTTTCTTGAATGATTGTTTATTCTAGAGTTTTACTGTAAATCCAATTCATCAGTTGAACTTGTCTTGTGTATTGCCGTTCGTCCCTAATGTTTCGTACGTTTGTTTCTTCAGATCCGAGTCGCAGAAGAGTAAAGTGCTGAACGTAGAACTGACTGTCAACATTCCCCCGGGCTCGGAAAGTCCGAGCAACTCGAGTCCGGCCACGAGCATTGCCGAGTCGATGAGTCCGAACCAGAGGCTGTCCAAAAGGCCTTCGGTCGACAGCGGCATCCATCTTGATTGCGGCCAGGCGGTCAGCCGGCTCAGGGATATACAACACAAGCTCACGAGGTGAGATGGAAGTGATTTCTTTTTCAAGGCTCTTTTGCGAGTTTGTAGGTATTATAGATAGCCCTATATCTCTCCAAAATCGAAATGCTGTGAACATCAACTTTAGAATTATCGAACGTTCAAATCTTTTTTCATTTTTATTTATTTAATGCTGCTTAACGACCCCATCAACAGCGTGGTTATTATGAAAGAATATTAAATGTCCCCCCCCCCCCCCCCCCCCCCACACAAAAAAAAAGTGAATACCAAATATTATATTTTGATAATTTCAAAACCAAAAATGAAAAATAACAACCTGGAGAGGGGGTGTGGGGGGGGGTCAAGGCTGGAAAATTTGAGAATCAAAATTTTCACAAATTGATAAACTAAAACTTTTAGAAACTTCTAATAAAATTCAATTAAAAATTTAAAAATATAAACCAAAATTTGGTTAATTTATAAAAATGAATGTGATAAATAATAATGATCACTAACCCGAATGAATGTTTGTTGTCAGGTTTGATCGAAGCATGTCGCTGCCTCTCAGCGGAATGCTGGACGACGTGGACTGCCGCAGGAATTCCCCCGTCAGACGGATGGACTTCGCTCTTTGTAAGTAGAACTTTCCCCTCTTCCCATCCCGAATATCGTCATCAATCATCTCAAGCCTTGACAAGTGACGATCATTTATAGTTCTCGTGGATATTTATTCGTGGGACTTGACATTGCGTCGTGATCGACACAGATGGAATACTTAACAAATATTAATGTCGACGGAAACAGAAAAGAAACCTGAAAAAACTAAGATTAACCTGACAAAATCCAGGCTTCACCAAACTAAGCTCCTCCCCCACACACACACTCACACACACGAGCAAGTCCGGAGCCACTTGCCTTGATGCGTTTGAGTGTTCTCGTTCGTGTAACTTCGTCCAGCTAACAGTAAAATACTTCCCGATGGAATATAGGTTATAGGTCGAAAGGTTATAATAGTACCATATTATAGTGTATTGAAATAGGTTGTGTTTTTCTATTTACAAATCTAAAAACCCAAAGTTATTCCCAACGGGTTATGTATGCCAAATAACACGATCACTGTCAAGGCAAGTTGTTTCCGATCCGCTCATCTCTTGGACAATTGTCAAGTAAGCCCAAGTTAACCTAACCTCACAAAACAGGTTTGGTAGATAGTCCCTCTGTGCCATCTACGTTTACTGAATTGACGTAGCATTTAAATATGATCTCGAAGTGATGCTTTGTTCACTTTCCCCGATATACCCAATATATTGAATATTATTTCAAATTTACAGCCAACAGGCCTATAGGCCTAATTATTTATACATTACTTGGGTTAAGAAAGACTGACCTAGTTTATTTAAAATTTAAAATTGTCAATTATATCAGGTCTACTTTCATTTTAAATTTTTCCATATTTTTTCTAATTTTTTCAATTTTTAATCAATTATTTATTTTATTGTTGTGCTGTAAAAAAGGAAAACCATGTTAATCGACATATTACGTAGGCTATCCGTTTACCGTAACTATTATTATTTAATAAATTCGTTCTTTTATATTCTTTATTCTTAATATTTAGTTACTGGTACTGTACTCGGGTCTTCTTTGAAAGAGATTACATTTATTTTCTGTTTGATTTTCATGAAGCATTATTGAAACGAGCGTGTTGAAACGTCTGAGAACATTGGGAATTAGTTGACACAGTTATTCGATTTAGTGTCAGTCTTTGTTGTTATTCGTATTGTTTTACACAAGTATTTCAGGATATAAGGCGGTAGACACAACAATGGTGACAGAAACGTACGACAGTGTGCAGGTTTAATTACATCCACACCTCGCTTTCATGACTATTATTCTACGATCTTAGCGGAACGTACCGCAAACTGACGTGTGAAAATTAACGCTAGTAATTAACCTCATCAAGTAGCTACAATAGGAAACTTATTACTACTATCAACGCTGCAATAGTAAATTGCTTGTACAAAACGGACATCAGTTGGTATGGTTGTATAATTTTTGGGAATATGAAATGTAAATAGAACATGTGGTAATTAAGCTAATTATTAATTAACGTACAAAAATATCAATGGTAACCTTGGGTAATAATAATTAATTAGCTAGTCCGCTAATTATCACTTTATCCAGTGATTTATTATTAGTTAAACCAGACCTTGGTATACTAGTGTAGATATGACATTGAAAGACAATGTAAAAATTGACGGTTTCACTCTCATCTATTGCATGTGAGTGAATTAATAATATCTGTCCATTTCTTGGGTTATAAATCTAAATTTGAATTTGGAATAATGTTATAACAACCATCTTACCAACCGAATATATTATTGAAATAATAACTGGATAGTGATATACCATATTTCGTTGGTAATTTCTCGTAGAATGATAGTCGTGAAATCGAGGTATTAGATTTATACATATTTCATTGTCATTCAAACTATTTTATTCAACTTATTTCGGGTCAGTAAATTGAGAATGTCATTGTGTGGTGAGAGTTGAAAACAGGTAAGTCTCTCTCTCTTTCTCTTTCTCTTTTCTATTCTTTCTCTTTCTTCATTAGTATTTTTTTCATTATTGAAACGCTCAAAATTATTCAACTCGTTGATACTTGTTTTTATCTAGCTATCGTTCTATTGCATCGAGTTCAGCATGACAGTTTCTAAATAGCTACAAATTGAAAGCTTGGATCATTATTGGACAAAACCAAGAGTATTCAAAGCAATATTTTTAAATTTATTAAAAATTCAAGTTTCTGGTGATGTTTTTAAAGTTATGGTAAACGTTAACGACTCGTAGAATCCTCTCTGAATCGTAACAATTGGGTCAACGTAATCTTAAGAGTCAACGCAATTGATCAATCGAATTGAGTAGTAAACAAATAAAACACTTTACCGTACCTTTGCTCTACAAGTGTAGGCGTACACTCGAACGTTTTTTTGGATCTACAGTATGATTTTGAAATCTATTACTATTAGTTAATGACAAGTAGTTTATTTTGAAGAGCTTATTAGTGACTTTGTTGATTGGTTACTAGAATAACTGTGTGTATATAGCCTTCATTCTAAAATGAATTACAGTACCTTTAATTTTTCACATTTGATTCATAAAAGATGTAGAAGCGAACCACCCGGGATGGTTGATCGAAACCTGCGTCAAGGAGGCCTATGTCAACAACTAACTAGCGATAAAAAAAATCAAACTTTGTAACTTCATTACAGGAATTGTCGTTTCCCAATTAAGGCTGAGGATGGAAGGTGAGATCGTTCAGAAAGGGCACCACAAGGGCGATCTTACCACATCAAAAAACTTAACTCATAATAAACTATAATTGATAACAAAATTGAATTGTGAAAAAAATGATGAACAGTAAAATGAACGTAACATGACATTCTCATTTCCAACATACCGTGCATTTTGTGTCGTTCTAGTTTGTCCATATAGGCACTAGGCCCCTAGCTGTAGCACATAATCTCAAGTCAACGTCAGCGATCTTAAATCACTTCTCCCAACAATAGTTTGTTCAACATTCGAGTCGATGCCTCTAAAATAATGCCAGAAAACATCACCAGATATCTCTGCTTGTAGTCCAAGCTGCCGTCTCTTTCGTTTTAATTTACAACTCTGCTTCTTTCTGCTTCTATTTTACCTGCTTCTTACTGACATAGTTTTCAACTGTCGCCACATTATTGCACTCATCATTGTATGGAACCAATTGTTTCAACAAATACTACGAAACAATTATAGTAAGCCTATTTCTCATTATCATCATCATTATTATTAGTATGTATTTCCTACTATTTATCTTATCTTGGCAATCAGACACTTTATGAAAGTATCGGTAGTGGTAACCAAACCATTCATTTTGTATTTTTTTAAATATAATTACTTTTCAATAGATATTGTGTTAGGGCAGTAGAGAAGCTGACGTTATTGATTTATTGTATCGTTTTGTTGAAAGTTCATTTTGTGGCTGTAAATTGATTTTTATGAAAATATTGTATAGGCTGCTGAATATGTATGTACCAACTAACAAAACTCAAGTTTTGTATAATATATTTTTGTTGAACTATCTATGCTCTATAAAATTAGCCTTAATGAGCCTAATTTTGTGTACTTGCCAGAGAGAAGAGGTGTCTTCAAACTATTGTCTATTAAAATTGACCAACCATTAGAATGTAGATTAAAATAAATTCATCAGCACGTAGCTTCATGTTTATTTTAGGTTAGAATCTGAGTTGGTTTGTACATATTTGCCCCATTTCGTCATTGTCTTTCACAAAGCGTTGATTGGTTGCCAATTAAAACTACATTTGCATCGATTACTTTATCAATTTAGACTATTTTAATCCAATGCATTTATCATTATATTTAAACAATAATTTTGTAATCCACTTGATTTCTTACCGTTGTTTTCGTAATGGAATAACGTTGACTCTCGTTAGTTTTGTTTCGTTGCTTTTGTTCGGCTGTGGTAATGTGAGGTTATGTTGTGCGCTTGTTTTGCGCTCGATCAGGCGAGGTCATGACCACCAACCCGAGGAGCACGAGCCCGCTGATTGACGTCGAGGCGGTCTCCGATGAAGACCTGGACACCAGGCAGACCAGTGGCGTAGGTCAGTGGCACCAGCACCATTTCTTTGTTGTTAGCCATTTATAGAGAATGTGACGTGAAATTGTGACTGTTTATAATCATTGATTTTTCGTTTTAGAATCTACGATTTTATAGTTTTGTCTACCGATTTATTTCAATAAGGGTAATTTAAAACTAACATATTGAATTTCACAGTACCATAAATGGTAGTCTTTATAAAAATGTGGTTCAGAGTGAAATGTATATAGTTTGATCATGAATTTGTTCTATACTTTGGAGAGTTCAAGTTTGTTAAAATTCTGGTTTTATTCACCAAGATTTTCTTTTAATTATTAGAGAATTTGTCTACATATTTACGCTAACTTTATATCTTTTTTATAAATCTTACGTCCATCAAGAATTCTAGCTCTCCTTGACACTCTCCCTGGCTTTTTTTTGATAGTCTGCAAAATAATGTGAGCCTACAGCTTGGTTTTTGCTCCATCTTGACAGCCTTGCGCATGCTATATGAACACTGCCATATGTATTATACAGCTCAACATTCTATTGCAGGCCGATATATATTGTGATTTGTGTTATCAATTCTGTGGCAGACAATTCGGTATTATCATCGTGCATCCCATCAGGAAATATGTGCGCACAATATCTACTTCTAGTAACAAAACAACAACGTATTATTAGATTATAGGTATTTTGATTTACAATGAATAATGAAAATAAATAATAGATATATGATGTTGGTTATTAGTCACATATTCCAAGTTATTTATGATGTTGTATTACAGCAGGAATTAGGATTAATTTAAAAAATTGAAAGAAAACCTAGCAATAGAACGACCTTTTTTTTTTTAGCCGCCCTCGTTAGCTCAGTCAGCTGACGCACGCTTCAGAGTCTGAAGTCACCGTTGGGCGTGGGTTCGAGTCCCGCATAAGGCATGTGTTTTTGTAGACGTCCTTTCACCTATCATCACTTCATCGTTCCATTATCACCCGCTTATTCGTACCCCCGTATAACCTAGCTGTTGGTGGGGTCGTTAAGCAGCATTAAAAAAGAAAAAAAAAGAAAAAAGGAACTTTTTCAGATTAGTATTGATTTAGAATTTCAATTTATTAGTTCATAATTTTAGTTTATTATTTTACATCGTGTTTTGAGAATGTTTGCTCATCATTTTAGTCCCTACTCAAAACAAACGAAACTAAAATACGTAGCTTGATAGTTCATTGCCGGTTCACAGATCTGAATAAGATTAATTATCATAAAATGTATATTTCATGCACGTGTTTTAGCTTTTTTGTGTTTGTTAGCGGGTTACGATTGAACACTACTCGAAGAAGAGCTCCAATAAACTGAGTTCCGTTGCTTTCTGTGTGTTGGTGTGTGTATGTATGTGTATGTGTGTGTTTTATTGTTTATTCCCTACAGGTCAAGCGTTATATGTAATCATTGAGCCACCAGTCGTTCGGCTTCATAAGCTAACATCATGTTGGGCCTGGGTTCGAGTCCCGCATAAGGCGTCGGTTTTTGTCAACACCATTCATCTATATTTTTACCAGTACCTACAAGTCCAATCAAGGCCATCAAAATCATTAATGTTTGTGTTGGCAAATCAAAATCAAAATAATCATTGTCACATTTTAACGATTGTTAATTTATCCTAGATGGTTGAAACAGGTAATAACAAAACAGTTTAATTTAATATTCCAAATGTTCGATTCTTTTCTAAATCGTTGAAATTGATAACTTATTTCGACTCTGAAGTACGCTGTAAAATAACCAAGTATGGAGTCGCAACTGTCTTATTCTAAAAATGGAAAACTGTGATTATTATGTTGGAGAAAGATGAATAATTTGTTCGTCATTTGGTTCGACGGTGTTTTACCGAAGGTCTCGTCGTGTATGTTCAACATGTCGTCTCGTACGTAGCTATTGTATGAGTATTGTATTGTATAACATAGCTATTGGGAGGATCATTAAACATCACAACCCTGAAACTAGATTTCAATTAATAATAATTATATTTATTTGGCCCTCATTATAGAGAAAACTAGAAATTCCAAATTATCATCTCAATTTCAGAAATTATAATTATTTTTTGTCCTCCAGATACCATGAGTCATGACGTAGACATTACAGATTCTATATAGAAACATAAACAGAATCGAGTAATGTCTACGTTGAAATTCAGAAAAGGAGCTGGGTCCTAGAGGACAAATAAATTAATTCTGATTTCCAAAATTGCGATTATGATTTCTAGTTTTCTCTTCAAGTAGCGAAATAAATACCGTCATTATTCATTCAAATCTAGTTTCAGGACTGTGATAGCCTTCAAGTAATAATCGTAATTCGCTAATTAATTATTGTTGTTTTCTTTCTGTCTCTGATTGTCCAGGGGAGCAAGAAGTGCGTGTGTTGACGCTAGCCGAGCAGATCATTGCCGCGATGCCAGACAGAATCAAGGTGAGCATTCCGCTTCGAGTCGAGACATCGTCGTTATCTCGTTATCCATGTACAATACAGATACATGTTTAAATTATGTTTGAATTTTATATTTCAAATACGAAGTTCATATTCAAATTCTTACCTGGGCAATAGCAATGTAGGGTCACCATAGCAATGAGTAAACTTGTGGGAAAACAAACTAATACTGATGTTGTGATTGGAGAAGACAGTTTTGGACAGATCACTGTTGACTTATTTTTCATAAAAACAATATGTGTCATCACTTGAGTACGATGTAGTGATATAACAGACTTTGTCATAATATGAAGAAGATGAACCTACTCCCAGTCCAATACGAATAACATGGCCAGTATTTGTGCTTTCTTGTGGACAAATCAGAGCCTATGGTCTCAATCTGGAAATCTCTGGAAATTATCTGGAAATAATAACACACAGGATGGACAGCAGGGATTAGACTGAGTCAGTAGCGTATGATTTCATCTGGTCACACAAATAGGTCATCTTTTCCACGTTGCGGATACATTCTTCAAGAACGCTAATTTCATTCCCCGTTACCGATAGGAGTGGGCCCAACGTCATTCTGTTGGAAGTTACTGCTTGAGAGCCCGCATCTTGGACAGATTTACAGGCTGCACTTTGGCAACATATATCTCAACAACTACAAACAAAATCTGCTTAAGCTGTTATAAGCTGTTTCCCTTGTGAACTAGATGTAGATAAGCGTGACTACGGTACCGGTGACATTGTTGAACTTACAAAATCTATCATTTTCGTGGAAAGCAAATGCCATTATTAACATTATTATCTACCGAGCCATATATAGTTCGATATGAAAGCGATAATTGCGCTAGCAGCTAGTTGAACTGGACGAAGATTTTATCCCCGGAAATACTTCACTTTGAAGAAGTGAATGGTTACACCTTCTTCATTAAATTTCAAGAGTCTGTTGGTATCACTACCTCGTGACTCGATAGAAGTGATATGTAAGTTGACGCGTGGGCTCGTGTCGCAGAACGAGAGTGACGAGGACATGCTGCTGGAGTCGAGCCCGCAGCCGGAGACGACGTCTAGCTCGCTGTCCGACGTGTTCATGGAGCCGCTGCTGCTGGACGAGCCTAGCAACCCGTACGAGCCGGCCGAGTTTCACTTCGAGCTGAGCGACCACAACTACCGCTACTACGACGTGGACACGCCCGGCTCGTCGCTAAGCCCCGCCTCCAGCTGTCTGCAGTCGCCGGGGTAATGGAGCTCAACGGCTTGATGACATTTTATGTTTCTTAAGGCGGTGCACGCACGCTGCTTATAAAAATAGAGCTACTATTTTTTTCTTCATCACGAACAAGTGTATTTGAATAAAAAGTATATCAAACCTAAGATTATTTTATGCTCTTTAATTAATATGACATTCTATTTCTGTGAATTCAATCAGTTTCAAGATAATACGTCAATACCTCATCACGTTCTTGATATTTAAAGACGCATTACCGGTATCTTGAAATTGGTTGAATTAACAAAAATAGAATGTCACAGTAATTAAAGGGCAAAAAATTATCTTGGGTTTGATATACTTTCTATTCAAATACACTGGTTCGCGATGAAAGAAAAAAATAGTAAAGATGAATTCCTATATTTTTATAAGCACCGTGCATGCACCCCCTTGAGCTAATTCCATAGTTTTTTTTTATATGAGTTGGGTGAAAGGGAAAGAGAGAACAGCAGCTTACCGAGGTTCACAAGTAGATAGGCCTACTAATGGTGGTGGACAGCCGTTGATAGAACACAGAAACACGTGAGATTTTAGACGTTTCGGCTGTTGTCTTGGTCACAGTAGAGTAGGTAGTGTTTAACCATGAACCGCAAATGATATTGTCAACAGATCAAATAACACGACAGCCAGTACAGTTTAAAAAAAAAAAAAATGTCTTTAAAATACTATGAAAATTTTTACATAATATTTTCAACCATTTGCCATTATACATAACCCATTTATTCACCATTATATTTGAACCATTTATTCACCACTATATTCAATATTTATACTAGATTTCAATATTTTATATTGATTCAATGTTTAGGATGTCGGTTCGATCTCGAAGTATCGAAATGCAAAGTATTTTTCTTGAACAAAAATAGCGTTATAATACACAGAAAAAAGTCTGTCTATAAAAATCTAAATAAACCTAATCTAACCTTAACCTTATTGTTTCTTGCTAAAGGTCTTTCACCCTCGACTCTCCCTCTCCGCCCCCAACCACTGCCGACTTTTGCGAGTTCTTCCACGCATCGTCTTCGCTGTTCGAGAAGGACCTTTCTAACCTCACTTTGTCTGACCGCGAGCAACGGGAGCTGTACGAGGCTGCCAAGATCATACAGAAGGCGTATCGCGACTATAAGGGCCGGAAGAAGATGGAGGAGCAGGACAAGGAGAGGGGAGCGGCTGTGCTAATACAGAACTATTATAGGAGATATAAACAGGTTGGTTGTCTGCGGATTTTTTCTATTAGGTTGCTTGGAGAATTTTTTTGTGATTGGTATAGTTTTTAGGATATGTTTGTATTTTCACTATTTTACCATTGTACTATTTGAAAAATATCAATTTGTGATGGATGATATTATAGATGAATGATAGATGATGATACAGCGTAAGAGAAACAAGTGATACGAGAAATAACGAGGTGGGTGCGGGTAGGAGAAAACACATGGATAGAGCACCAAATTATACGAAATGGACTGGACATGAGTACTGGGAGGTAGATATTCCACAAGAATCAACAAACTCAAGTTTCCCACTACGTTTTCACGGACTCCGAAGGAAATAACAACCAGTAAAAATCACGAAATATTAATAACAGACTAAAACTCACGACATATTTAGATCTTATTGGATTTTGTCAGGTAGCGCCTTACTATTCAAGCTATTCATAGCCATTTTTGTGTCAATACCTTTTACATCGAAGGAAACACGTCAGGATTCTATTCCTCACCCAAAATAGATTCAATTTCTCCATGACATGTTTCGCCTGGTAACGCGTTGGCTCGCATGTTGTTGTTTCCAGTACGCGTACTTCAAGCAGATGACGCGGGCGGCGACGGTGATCCAGCACGGCTTCCGTTCGTACCGCGAGCACAAGCGCTTCAAGAAGTCGCAGGAGGCGGCCGTGCGCATCCAGAACTGTTACCGCAGCTACAGGGAGCAGGGGGGAGGGGGTAGGGGGAGTCGGGAGATGACGCCCACCGCGTTGAAGTAAGTCCGAGACAAGACATGACGCGACCGACAGTCAAGGGGACGTTGCGCTACATTTCCATTCAATAAACGTCAATCAATAAATCTAGTATTTTTGTTATAAAAGCCTTCAGATATTGACAACTAAATGCATAAATTCAATTTTTGAGACAATTTTCATTTTTGAATAATAATAAATAATTTTTGTATCTGTACGTAGTATATATTATGAAACCAAATTTTTCAGTAGAGGCATTGTACCAACTAATGATTGAATATCAATAAGTAAATTATTACTCAAAGTATTAATATAACATATACGTAAATACGTAAATAAAGGTGATAACAAGTTCATTTGCTAATTTTTCCATAACTCACTACAATCACTTGGTACAAACGGCCAGTAATATTTTTAATTTTAAACTATTTTTTCATTATTCAATCCATTTTATAGATTACATGACTGCAGATCACAGTAACAAAACTAAACATGTACAGACAATAACTCTCTCAAGATTGGATCTAATTGGTGAACTGCATCTCTGTTTTGAGTAGTAATTTTTCACGCATATGAATAATATGTAAAATAATCCCAACTCCTAATAAAATTCAAATAATTTTATCCGTTTCCTTTTTTGTTACGTTTGAAAGAGCGTTTTTAAATTGTCCAATATTGGTAATGTTGTTCGCAATGTCCCTTACGCTGTTTGTGATGTCTTGTGTGATAAGAATGAAAGAGAGCGAAAGAGAGAGAGAGAGAGAGAGAGATAGCTCCTGCCTCCTACCTGCCTTCTTGCTTCGTTGTGGTTGTGTGCTAATGGGCTAGACGCGGGCTGTGAACACGCACTCGTGCTGATTGTGAGCCCGATGGGCTCGGAACGAACCTCGGAAACGTAACGCAGGGAAACGTTCCGTTGCTTTCGAACTACGTCAAATCGTTGATATATTTCTCAAACCAATTAGATTGGGTCGGGGGTGTTTCCACCACTTCTTCGAGGGGAGTCGTCATAAATCAATCGGTTACTGCCAGTTCTGACTTATTCTTCCTCTTCTTCACTACTACTATCCCTTGCTTCTTCTTTTCTTCTGACAAGTTCCCTACACCGTTCTCTATCGTCCCACCATCTCTCGTCTACCAGTTCCTCCCATTTTTCTACTCGGTTGACTACCCCAAACTTTACGTATTGAAAAAGTAGTCTCTAGATAGTTGTTATTGTTTGAGTTTGTCGCGTAGTGTGTCGTAAAGAAATACGGGACGTTTCGGCCTTCATATCGAGGTCTTTATCAAGTCTGCCATCCTCGATAACTCAGTCAGTTGAGGCACCGCTTCAGAAACTAAAGTCAGGTCGGGCATGGGTTCGAGTCCCACATAAAGCATGGGTTTTTGTAAACATCCTTTCACTTATCATCACTTCATAGTTTCATTCGTCCGGTCATTCGTACACCCGTATAACACAGCTGTTGGAGAAGTTAAGCAAACAATAACAATAATAATTTATCAAGACTGATTGACATGCCAGATTGTAAGGAAGAACGGTCTCGGAAGAAAGAGACGGCCGAAGCGTCGAGGTACAAACTCACTCAATAACAAATAGTTTGCATTCAGATCGCTAAAGCCTGAATTATCTTGGGCGTAATATTGTTTTTGATTTGTTTGTTTTAATTAGTTTGTGAAACTTGTCATAAAGTCATTACTTACTAATTAGGGCTAGGATGACAACGTAGGATCGTTCAGGTAGACCACTACATGGGCATTATCATCTCATAAACACATCCATTTCAGTTATTCGTTCAAATATTAAAACTTGAATTCAAAATTTAGTAAATTATTAATTCAATAAGACCCATCAATCATTATTAAATTCAACTTGGTTCATGCTACGGTACCTCAAGTTGTTAAATTAATGAAAATCTCCCTTTACTGGCACGTATGTATTGAATCTTAGTTGGAATAATATGGCTATGTAAAATTTACTCTCACAAAACACATACCGGTAGCCGAAACATTGAAATTTTTTCATGTACTCTAATGAAGTGCTATTCATGATTTCACTTTACGGTTTCTGAACGATCAATTCAAATTTAATATTCTATTTCGCAAGGAATAATTTAGAAAATCGCTCAAAATTTACCCAAGTAAATAAGTTTTTTATGCTGATTCCACATTTCTGTACGTCTGGTTGTTTCACTGCGTTGTTTCACGTCGAGGTTCGTTTCCTGCCTGTCGTTTGTTGTTGTTCGCTGTTGTCGATGTTTGGTAAGTTGACGATTGAATGCCGTTGTCGACGTAACGTTGTCATAACGTCCTCACAATGTTCTAGGCGGACGTACTCGCAGCGTAGACAGCACCAAGCGGCGCGGAAGATCCAGCAGTTCATGAGACAGTCCAAGAACAAGTGAGTCATTTCATACGATTACGTGTCACGTTTCGCCGACCACCAGCTTACCTTGCGCGTTTCTTTCCGGTGTTGGCTCCACGGTCTAGAATAGTATGAATAGGTCTAGAGTAGAATAGGTCTTGTATCGGGCTATTTCGGTGCGTTGGAAGGCTGGTACTAACAGTGCTGCTACTTCCACCAAAATCTGTGCGGAACGCTAGGTGAAAAGAGGCCAGTCACATGGTCCAGTTGACGTTTGACAGCTGACGTCTTGCCGCGAGCAAGGCAAGGCTTCGCAGAGCCTGGCCTACCGGCCTACTGTCACCTAGCGTACGGCACGGAATTTGGTGGAACTAGCAGCATTGTTGGTACCAGCCAAAATAGCTTCGACACAAGACCTCTCCTATTCTAGCCTGTAGTTGGCTCACGACTAATATCTTATTTTTTTTATTAACAATTAAAAATTGACACTAAGTCATTGCTCCTAATTGAGGATAAGGATTGTCGGTAGGATCGTTCGTATGAGGGCACCAAGGGCAATCTTTCCACCAGACAAGAAATAGCTTTTCAACGGAATTATCTTTAGTGTCCATGGGAATCGATTTAGCGAAATATCAGTATTTTAGTGATAGCTTTCGAACGCTATGAGAAAATCGAAATTCTAATTCAGAGGAAATACAGATATTTTTAATACCTTCGAGATGGTATGAGTGAGTATTCAGCTAATTTCACTCAAGTGATATCTTCTTGAAGGTATTGAAAATATCTGTATCAAAATTTCAAAATTTCGATCTCACACCGTTCTAAAGTTATCACCAAAAAAAATGATATTTCGCTAAAGTTACTCCCGTCCACTCTAAAGAAACTGTGAATACTAAATAGTAAACTATTAAGTTTAGGTGTAAGAATAGTCCAATCATTTGTATTCCTTATTGCTAACAAAGGTGAAAGATCTGTATTGATGTCGTGGCGCTGATCATGTGATATCATTGTGATACACTTTAATAAAAACGATCAAATTCCTCACCAAGGTAAGCTGCTGGTCACGTAAACCCAATGTTGTCTTCCTGTCTCTGTCTCCACTAACGATACTAACACTGTGCGAATCCTTTCCGTTACTCGCAGCGTTTGGGAGCTGGGAGACGAAATGCCGGTAAGATGTTCGTAGCTTAAACGCGTTTAATATCTCTCTTTAAGATACTCGATGTTGTGAATTCCTCTCGTTAATGTACCTTTGTCCTGGCGTTGTTTCCCCCAGATCGCCTACGTCACTAAGTGGCCATGTAGACGTACTATGTGGGTGGGTAGGTACACTCTGTGTCTCTTCCGTAGGCCTAGTAGAACTCTTTTTACTACACATACGAGTTGCGCACATTTGTAAAAGAGAAATAATTATAACGTTATATTTTCAATTATGATTATGATTTTTTTTAACGATGAAAATTAACGGTAACTCAAAAACTTTTCAATATAGAAAATTATTGACACATCATTTAATATAGACCTACATACATTATTGTTTCACACCAATTATTAGTAATCAAAGAATTTGAAAAAATTTGAAAAAATAACTAAAAATAACTAAAATATAATGGTCTTTACTCATTGTTACTTAGTATACTTGAAGTAACTATGAAGTTGCGTTTTTGTAGGTATAGTTTGTACCAGTATTACTTCTAAACCTTGCTGGAGATGAGAAGGGAACCGTTTACCCTCTAACCCGGTACCATTTTACCGAGTTTTACCGTTCAAAGCTTGATTGCTATCCTAATAATCATGGTTAGTCACTGTGGAGCTCAGCCTAGCTTGATGTTGTTACTTGTTCTCCCAGTTTTTTCACCGTCAATGGTCATTACAGGTTATAAAAATTATATTTTCTGGGCAAGCTCTCAGATAAAGATCTTGAAGTTTGACTAGATTCATAATTTTTAAATTGAACAGTGATATTTAAAAATCAATTGTATGTAAATTTGAGTAAAAAAGGTCTATTTCTTTTTTATATATGTGACAGCAACCGTAATAGTGAATAATTGCAAATCATGAAGTTTTCCAGTACACCGTTGTTCTTTACTTGCAATTATTATTATTATTATTATTGTTAATAAATAGGCCTATGGTGTATGCCTACAAGTTTTAATATTGCCAACTTTGAAATCTACAGGCCCTATGCTAGACTGATGAGCTGAGAAATTCTAAAATAATGTCAAAAAAAGGTACAAAATTATGATTGTTTCATAAGATTCATTGGAATTTTATACTTCTGGAAGTTAATTATGTTTGTCAAATTTGTCAATAATTTTAATATTCTCATTCAAGTTTTGTACTCCATATAAAACATGGGACAATAGTGCTTCAGCCGCTCTGGTAGTTCAGTCAGCTATCGCTAGCGTTAGAAACTGAGGTCACAATTGAGCGTTGGTTCGAGTCCCGCATAAGGCATGGATTTTTGTAAACGTCCTTCTTCGTACCCCCATATAACCTAGCTGATTGCGGGGTCGTTGAGCAACATTTAAAAAAAGGTGCTTCCCGGCCAACCCTCCCCGGAACACCGGAATGTTCATTCAAAACAAGAACTATTCCGGTCAATCCCGGACGAATGGTCACGGTAGTATTGGCTCTACACTAAATTATAGAAATTTTCAAGTGCACTATATCATCAGTCTATGTCTTCTGTATCATAATTAACACTATTTATATAACTATACTTCTGCTAAAATAACGCAAGTACAGAAGTTTTACGCTGTTCTTGGAAAACTGAATGTATGTAATTATTCGTGTGTAATCCTCTCGCATGTGCATTATCTACGACAGTGCTTGAATTGAGATCCGTGGTAATAAAACCAATTAACCGTTGTTGCAAAAACGGTGACTTTGAATGTAGAACGTCCAGGGTTATCACCGTGCTCCTTCGGAGACGTTTGAAACCTCTCCCTCTGTGTCAGCGAGTTGTTATTGTCAAAACAGTGAGCTTTAACATTACAGTAATTTATTTCCTACGTGACAGTTCAACTCGTTGAAGACTCATTTTTTTTTTTTAATTGTATCTAGTCAGAAGCTTGACACATAGTCATTGTCATCCTTAAAATCCATCACAACTCTGACGCTAGATTTTAACGAATAATGGCAATATTTATTTTCCCAATTTCAGAGGAAAGTAGAAATCATCGTCGCATATCCAGAAATAAAAATGATTATATTCGTCCTCCAGGACCAGGAATTTTTTCCGAATCGTGACATAGACATTACTCGATTCTCTTTATGTTTCTGTACAGACTTGGTAATGCCTATGTAATGACTCGTGCTCTTTCGAAGGACAGGAAAAATGATTATAATTTCCAAAATTGAGATAATGATTTCCAGTTTTCTCTAAAATTCGGGGTAAAAATAGTTTCATTATTCTTCCAAAACCAGCCGCTGGGTTGAGATGTCCTTTAACAAGTTTATCATTTGTATTGAGAACAAGGAATCTTTTATTTTATTCATTCTTATACCATGGCAAATCAGAAACCAAAGAAAATGAAAGTAACAGTCACTGCTATTTACTTACCGTTACCAATTCAAGAACTGTTGTTTTTAGGAATCAATCACTAATTATGGGCTCTAGAACAACTGCTTCAAGGAAATAACCAAACAGACGATGTTTCTTTAAGTCTTTACGTAACATTTTCTTCTTTCTCACTTCGACACGTTTGCATGAACCAAGCATTGACATTATTTACTACGAGTACTTTACTTACAAACATGTAAGCTGCACCGACATATAAGACGCTTACCTACCTTTTTTATCGTTCGTTTAAGAACAATTAACGTCTGGTGACGAGCCTGGCTTGTCATCTGCAAACTTGTGAGCATTTAGAGATACCCTGGTTGGTGATTTCCAAATCCCACGTCATAAACAGCCCTCTTGATTGGATGTTATGTTTTGTGTCATTAGAGTCTGGGTAACAAAAGTTGGTGAATATTCAAGTGGCGTGCCAGAATCAAGCGCTTTGCTAGCGCTAGTTTGGCCCAGCATACGTCACGGCTAGATCAGCTAGCTTGCAATTCTGGAACGACCACGAGCATCTTTTGCAACTAGCTGTCAAACAGCTGTCAAAGTCATGGCGGAAGATCAAATCGTATTGGGAGCTGCAGCATTTGTATTAAATGCGGGCATTTCTTCTGATTCCTCCTCCAGTGGATCAGAAGAGGATTACGAATTTTTCACTCTTTGCCAATAGAATTGAATATTTTCAATAACTTTTTGGTCATCTCCTATAACCGCAACGTCGAATTTGTTCATACAATTATTTACTCATTATATTAAAATATTCAAACTCCCCATTATTTAATTGTTCTGCAGTACTTTCTCCAGAGTTATTGTCATTATTTCATTATCATACTCAATCTGCAGCTCGACCATATCAAGCGACCCCATGATATTTGAATTGGCGCTCTAAATTATGGCTGATCTAGCAAGTTAGCAACCTTTTTCACCGCTAGATGAGCTATGTCAGCGGACTTAGCAGGCTAGATTCTGGAACGATTTGCTAGATTCTAGCGGAATTGGCCGCTAGAAATTGGAACGCCATTTCGACAATGCTGATCGAGCGCTAGCTAAGCGCCTCATTCTGGAACGCGAATTCATTTGCTATGAAAATATATTTGAATTTGGAACATTTTAGTTCTTTACTATTGCTGAATCAAGGCCTTCTATATTATTACGTAATAATGTAGAAGGCCTTGGCTGAATCCTTGACTGTATTATAGGGTTATTCATGACTTATCATTGATCAAATTATTCAAAGTCGCTTTTTGTCGGACCAGAAATAGGTTTTAGATTGGTTTTATTTATACTAAATTAGTTTAGGATGTTTGTTCGTTTGTTCAGTTAGTTAGTTTCTAAGGGTAGTTTGGGTTAGATCAAGTTTATTGAGTTAATTGTAAAGATACATGTGATTGAAACTGTGGGTAGCGTCTTATGTGCGTGTAACGTACCAAGTGTACCAACTTCTCACGCTGACACGAACATTCTCGAGGCATGAGCTTAAGATACTTTACCATTACTCAATTATTTTTTTTTAAATATATTTAACCTCTTTTAGATTGTATTTTATGAACATTATATTTAAAATTATCATCTTGTAGGCCTACACCAGAAATGATCTATCGTTGCAAATGCATTTAATATTTATTCATTTATTTATCAATAAATTCTTTTCTTCATAAAAGTCAACTCACATCTCATTAACTTTACAATAACACTCTATAAGATACGAGTAGATTGATAAATTATTAATATTACCTCAAAAAATGGTCAAATTTGAATTCACGTATTTTCCAAGTCAATTAAAGTACTAATATAGTATTATTATATTGATCTTTGAAATTGAAAAGTATGCCTCACCCCTAGGTAATTTTTTATCATCTTGGTATATTTTCAACAATTGTTTTGGTCAAATGTCCATTAAAATACTCTGATTTATACTCAACAACGTCAACAAGAATTATACAGCGTTAACTTACCTCCGTTCCTAGTGTTCTCTGAAGGTCGCTGCGTGATTCATGTCCGGTGTAATGATTGTGGTGGTTGGTGTTGGTTGCTTAGGTTACAGAGAGAGCGAGCTTTGGCAGTCGAAAACGAGAGGCGGTAGGACCTGTCAGCGTCTGTCCACCTAAACTAGCGCTGTCGCGACGCAACTCTGCGCTGGTACAGCATCGAACGCAATAGCATCCCACCAGTAAACGCCTCAAGAAGAAATAAAACAATACGGAGACTACGAAACGGAATGCTGTAAACCTAGAAAGAAAATTCAAAAAATAGAACACCTGGATTTCAAACATGTAATGATGATGTGATTCAAAAATGGAACACAACAATTCCAAAAAATTTGGAATCTGCCACCAAATGGATTGTTTTTAGTGTTCTAACGAAGAAAACTGACGATACAATGAAATTCTCGTCGGTGTGGGTTTGTTCGAAAGACGCAATTTGCGAAAGAAAAAAGAAGAGGTTAAGGGAGGTATTGTTATTTCTTCGAAGCGTTTTCATAAGTGAAAAACATATTGACGTCCAAGTATTATCGGTGGGATATGCTTACCGTGAAGGGATATCTAATTGTACAAAACAAATGAAAGAGTTGACAATCGTAGTACGTGGTAACGTTGGAAATGATTTCAGAAATCTCGACTTCTCTCGATACCACTAACAGGATGGTTAAGTACCACCTTGACATTTCGGAATCAGTTGAAAACTGAGCTCGTGATTAACTCGCAGAAATCTTTTAGATCTAAGAAATCGAGGCACGATGCTACGTTACTATTAGAAGGTAAAATTATTTATCAATTTATTTCTACTTAATGTTAGGGGCACATTTCATTGCCAATGGTGTTAGATCGTATTTTACAACTTCCCAAAACCGTACTATTCCGATTCCGTAAGCCTTGACGGTTTTACAAAAAGAAGTTTTGACGTAAAACATAATTTCTATTCTCGTTTTTCTCTGATACTTTCAATTTATTCATTTGTTGAAAAGTGAGAAATGTTATTCTCATTTGTTGAGTTACGTTTTACTAATATGATATTTAATATATATATCTACCGTAATTGGGAATGTCTCTGAAAATGTTGAGAACAGTGTATGCTAGCATTCAAGTGGTTGAATTTTTCTATCGGGGTTTGGAATTTTTTCTATTTTTCATACATGAAATAAATGAAATCAAGATTTAAAAGTGGTCTCACTGAATAAAGCTAAAAGGTTTGTATTAGTTTTTAAAGCCTTTGAATGATTAGAAATAGAAATTATCAATGTTCAACTAAATTATCTTGAACAAAAGTTATGTTTTCCTCGATCAAAATAACCACTAACATCGCTAGCATCACACATCTTTCGATTAAGATTTCCCTCGTTCGTCAGACTAAAATATCATGTTTTAGTCGACCAATAGTATTCTCTCGTTGAATCACCTCGTGCACGCAGTTAGTCCACTCGCGAGGCAGGCCCCAGAGTGTAGAGCGCAGGTCGTGTTATTTACGTGCTTAGGTGACGAGGAAAGTGATATAAAACAAAACGAAGAGCTGTGATTCGTAGAGCAGGGGGAGTGGGGGGGAGGAGTTTGACAGGGTGATAGGCATCGTGGGCTATCAACCAATCACGTGACAGATTGAATCCAGTAGAACACACGACATATTCAAAGTTGGAATGATATTTTGCATTGGGTCAGATTTATTCATTTACCGGTATTCATTTATTGAGGTATTATCATTTATTTCTAATTTTGTACGTCTAGAAACGAAATATTTAAATTTCCTGCTGACGTGTTTTCAATTCAAATGATAATAGTACCAAAATAAATGTCATGGTATATTTTTGTTCTATAATTTTTATTGTTAAATTTTTCATATTTTGTTTAATTTTTAATTTTTAGTGACGGTAGACTACTTGCAGTATTTTATATTTTATAATGTAAAATTGGCTGCTCTCTCTGTCAATGCTTAGTATCAGTAGCGTGTTAATCGATTACGTTAACTCGATAATACTGTACTAATTACGATATTTTATTTCGTATTCATAAATATTTTGTCTCCACGTTTATATCCAAAACCAAGTTACAGGCTAAAATATGACATTAACTGTATATGCATGTCTGTTGAATTGAATGCATATTATTTATCTCTTTTCTCAGTCTGTGATAGAATTTGTGTTTTATTTTCAGTTTATTACAGATCCACGGCCAGTATTCTAGCTCGAAAGATACATATGTTGGTTGTTCTATTGACTTCATAACGTTAAGTAATATCAGCCGTTCGTCCCGTCGTGCAACCGTACTAATCGTGTTGCGACGTACGTTCGGCTCTCGTTGGCGATATTGTCGACGTCTCAATACGTTCATCTCTTTCGCTCTTTAAAGTAAACAATAACGTCATTGTTATTTAAAAAAACGTAGTTAATCTTGAAATCATTCTTATTCGAAGACTTTTTGACATTTTTCTCCGTGGAATTTAAATATAAAGAATATTTCGTATTTCCAAATATAAAACAATCATTAAAAAAAAATGGCTTTTAGAATATCGATCGATTATGAAAACAACACATTTTTAATATATATATTTAGTCGAAAAATTTCACAAAAATGTATTGGCTTGACGGTAAATAAAATAACTGCCGTACTAAAAATATCTTTGCTTGCCCACTGCCACAGTAGAACGATGAAATGATGAAAGGAGGTTTGTCCAGATGTTGAAAACTAAATATGTCAGCATTAGTCTTCACTATATCGTAGGATAGTGTTAAAATTATCTCTTCTCTGTATCCATCTAATTATTAAATAATTAAGAAACTTATTAATTATAATAATGCCTAAAAGTTCAATCTTTCCTAGTAATCGCGAGCGTAACTCGTAGACATGTTGAATATGTCGTCGAATTACGAGTACGTAACGGTATCGACGAAAAAATGACGGAAACATTGTTTTGTATTTCATTTTATTGTTATTTGTTCAAGCTGTTTTTTGAATAAAATATAGAACAATGTTTTTATCATTTTGTTGATTGTTGCGTGAAAGCAATATATGAATAAATAAATAAATGTAGTTTTTCTTTTTTCTCTAGCTATCTTCAAATATGTTGATGTAGTTGCATTAACAATTATAATAATGAACAGTCATATTTTTAATAACATCGCCCATTTATATTAATATAGGCCTACATAAACAGGTTATGAAACATAATTGACAGTCTTTCTCTTACGATTTCGTGACGGAATTGTTTAGTCTGGTCTGGTCGTTGAAACATTTGACGTCACGTTGTTTGCACGTTTGTTTTATCTGTCTCGCACATTCTTCACTCTGAATTGTACATTTGAAGTTTGAGAAGGAACGGCGGTGAATTTGTTGAGTAGATAAGTTAATGTAAATAGGTTAACGTTGAAGTTTTTGCGGTTATACATGGTAAATTTAGCAATATCGTTGAAGTGTGAATGTCAATTTTTTGTCAATTTCATAATATTGCACCTTCATCGTAGATAGTGTTTCGAAAAATATAAATTGTTGGATTTTTAAATTTTCGTAATTTTAATCGCGTAAAATTGTTTGTACTCATTGCTAATTGGAATCATAACTTATAAGATGCAAGCTAGTTGTCAATTTTGAGTCGGAGAGTTTAGTTAAAACATTCTTTACGGGTAATTTTTTTTTTTTTGGCGTTTATAGAAATGAAGTTTGTTCCAGTTGAAACTTTTAAATTAAAATGTTATTACTCATTACTCACTACGAATGGTTGATTTAATAAATGAAATAAATACAACGACATAGTAAGAATATTTCGTAAATCATAAAAATAGTTGACTGTACATTTCGAAGAAGTGCGAGACGGACGAAGGAACGAACTTCGTGAATGTAAACAAACAATGACTAATCGATAAATAAGTAACACCGTCGTACGAAACAATTTAAATAGCTTCGTTTCCACACTGCAGTAAAACTACGGTAGTAACTTACTAAAAGATTAGGATACACATATAATAGTGTAAAGTCGATTTTAAAAATGAAAGAATCATTTGATAATTAAATATTTTACATATCAAGCAAGTTATCCTTATATATTATATATATATATTATAAATTATCCTATAGATAAAATTATTCATATATCTAGATATTGTAAAACAATGGTTTGTTTAGTTAGTATATATACATTTCTAGGATTACGTAGGTTACTCAGTTAATAAACGAGCAAATTGTCCATTCACACGTAAAACTCGACGTCGTTCGTAAAACGTTCCACGTCTTTCGTGTTTTGTCTCATAAACATAATATACATAAATATATCGGTGCTCAAGACCCCCTATAAGCTTCCCGGGAACCAAACAAGCCCTTTGTAAATAGCTGTTGATTAATTAACAAATTTTATTCTGTAAAAATAACTAAAATAATTTATTTAATTCCTAATAAAAAACATATTAAAAACGCAACTCACGAAACAACGTGTGATGATTTAGTCTAGGGTATTTAAACAATGTAATTGATTTAGAAACAAGTCAAGTCAGACGTCTGCTTCAAGCCATAGTACAAAAAAAAGTTAACGACACACTTTCAAAATGTTTAAAAAATGAAACTCGAAAGAAGTCCTTCTCGATTCAATCGACCCAATTATACTGCCTTTAGCTGATAAATAAGGTACTGTACTTAAGTAGTCGTAGTCGGTAGCGATGCTGGGAGGTAAAAAGTTTTAAAATATTTAAAATAGACTTTTACTTAGCTATTTCAGCATCTATAGACTCTCTTTAAACAAACTCCTATTAAAAATTGACATGACTTAATTTCTTGGTTGCTCGATTTGATCAATTACTTTAGTGATGGCACCAATAATTACAGTATAGCTATTCGACAATTCAAACACCAAGTAGAAACGAAAGAAAAAATATATAAGATTGAAAATCATTTGAAGAATTTATTACGTATTATAATAATAATAATAATATCATCAGAATAAATAGTGTAGTAGCTTTTTAATATGCAAAGATAAAACCATTTTTATATTGTTGTTGTGTAATTTAAATCCTCATTCGTTGTTTCTTAATTAGACTTCTTGCACTTCTCTATTTCTTAGTAGTCGTGTTATTCGTCGGAAACTGTTATCGTATTTCATATTTATGATGTTTTCAAGATACGAAGGTATCGTTAGTATTTCGATGGAATGTGAAATGTTGGGTTATAGCCTAGGTTAGCCTGAAGGATGTAACGTACGTCTAGAAATGTCAATAGACAATTGAAGTAAAACTAATTGATTCAAAATTTGAAACTTTTTTTGATACCATGCGTTGATTTGTTGTACGCTTATAACAGTATGTATCCTAATATGAAAGCTCGGCTGTAATTTACGAGTGTTGGTAATGCACTTCTAGAAAAGTAGACTTGAACAATTTATTGTGGTCGTGTAATCAATGTATTTTTCGTGTTAATTGGTTTTTCGAAACAAATCATAATACGTATCAAAATGTTGAATATTCTCGTTTCTCTTTTTGTTAGTAGTAATTATTAATAACGTCTAGCATCTGTTATGTTGGCATGGCAACGACCAACGCTATTGAGTTGCAGTGAGTCAGTAATGAGTTCAACCTGGATGGCCGTAAAATATCAGTCCGCAACTAGACAATTCGTAAGTCTGAAACAAATATTGCTAGATGGTGATTTTCAAATCAAACATCATCTGTTACATCCTTTTTGCTTTTCACTGAAGGTACGGATATCTGCTGTTCATAACGACCTAACATTTCCATAGTCGAGGTACTGACCGCTAATTAAGAAAACCACATTCTTTAAACGTATCGTTGAGTATTTAGTATAGGCATACGTTCTTGATTCAAATACCTAAGAAAACGGAGCATGTTCTGATTTTCAGGCTGACTGTAAAAGTTTCAATAAAAATAAAAAATCAGGCCAACATCAAAATAGGCAACCCGAACGAATGTTTAACACATAATATTTATGCACCGTACAATCACTGGCCTAATTTTGTCTATTTTTAAATGTAAACATATTTCGTGTTTATCTTGATATATATTATGTCATTAATATATTGTTGTGCCCTGTTGTACTCTGGGTGTGGTTATTTTTCCATGATATAAAACGTAGTACGTATCTCTCCTGCCTTTGGTACAGTTTGTATTCGTCTAGACATAGACATTGTCGATACTTTTTGTTGTTATTTTAAAGGGTCCACTTAATTATTATTATCTCTCCCAGATGTTGACAAGAGACATTTGTTGTAGTTGTGTAATTTACATTTATTAATCAATTATATCCAATTTCCTATGATATATTATAATAATTATTTTGTCATAGTATTATTTTTTAAATAATATTGAATATATTATAATATTGTATTTATTAAAATCCATGTAGCTGTTTACATAAAAACAGAATATTAACTTTTAACAAATTGTATTCATGTAGTATACCAGTTGGTTTTTGCTTAAGAAAAATAAGATTCATTGATAACTATGAAATTGTTTGTATATTATGTGAAATCCCCTTTATCCTACTATCCCAATTTCTTTACAGCACCGTGAATTTATTGTTCATGATTTAAGATGCAATTTCAATTGAGTTACGTTTCGGATGTGGGTTCGAATCCCGTGACAAAATGAGATTATTGAAAATGGTGTATTTCAGAATTTTCTACCAACGGTAGTATTTTACGTTGTTGTAGTGGCTTATATTGGTAACAATACCTTTTTAATTACCACTCAAATTAATCTCATGATTTTTTACTTCTGCTTATTCATAAACTATTCTCGATATTTTGCTATTTGCATTTGGAAATCATATTCGCTTGAAATGAAACGCTTAAACATGGATTTAGCAAGAAATGTGAAGAATTATTGAAAATATTAATTATTTGCATAACGATTGTTCCCCTTTAAAAGTTTTTTGAATTGAGCGGCGTTAGATCAATGGGGGAATATTTAGCAGGAGCAGGCGTCAACAGCCAATCAGAAGCGTCAATGAACCTGACTAGACCCGGAAATGACGTACTTCAGTGTGTATTGGAGTAGTTTTTGATATTTTAAGAAAAGCATGGCCTGTATTTATAAATACAATGCTACTGAAACAATGACCTAATCATAATAATTCATCAACATATTTTGTAAAGCCAAGTTTCATAATTCATTTTAAATCATGCGTCCGTGTGTTGCTTTCGCGTTTTAAAAGTGACCGTCGATGAAAGATGTAAGTGATCATAAATCGGCAACTACTGGCGGGTAGAGGCGGCCATTTTCTTGATGAGTTTTTCTTCGTGTGTAAAACAACTATTTTATTTTAATTAATATGCACATGTAGAAGTGAGTTACTGGTGATAATTAACCTATCAAGGATATAAACACTTGTAAAAATACGCTGGATAAAGAAAAAGGTGAGTTTGTACAGTTGTAATACGAGATTGAAGGTAACATTTTTGGCTGTGCAGAGGGGGCCTAGCGAAGATGACAGAAATTTGCAATGTTTGTTTCGATTGTTTAACGAGATTATCTGTAATTGTCACGTACGTAATGCCCACAGTGTTAGGCTTTATGTTGATATACGACGTGTGAGTATATTCTTGGGGCCCTGAAATGAACAGAAAGTACTTCATTTTACTCTCAAAACTAATCTTCAGGTATGCAGGCTAGGGTAAAGAGGATGTCATTACATTTCATGAGCAGGGTACAAAAGCACCGACCTAGGCCTAGGCCTATTCCACTCCTATTATTTATTACGTATGTAGAACGATAATATCTGTTTGTAGAAGACTGGGGTCAGTTGCGTCTAGTCAATCAAGATTTTATTTATCAATTTGGAGCAAAATCTTGCGAAGTTAAGATATCTTCATGACATTTGAAGATTGTAAAAAGTCACACATTAATTCGAGAGTGAGATCACCATTTTAGATTCACCAAAACAGATGCAGAATTGCAGGAACACCTTGGAATCTAAAAATGTAGGCCTAATGTATTAAGCTGGTTTAACGAGCCGTTACATAGACTTATCAAGTAGGCCCGAATGTAGATAATAGACAGATGATAACTGTATCTCTGAGAAGGAAATTGAAATCTATGTTTAATGTGTAAAAACTAAATGCCTATTCTCTATCAAGCCCAGTTGGGGTGTAGGCCTATTTGTGCTGTAAAAAGGTAATTTCTGAATTGTTGTTGGCATTCATAGTTTCACCTATTTTGTGTACAACAACTGTACATAGGGCTAGACTAGATGAGTTCATATAGGCGTAGCCTATGTCCTTTACATTGGAAAGTTAGGTTATGTTGGGTTTTTAAGTAAATTGAAAGTTATATTCTTGTAGATGTATTATGATTATATTGCATTAGGCCTAACATATTGTAAGTTAGGATGTCATTGCTTGAAAATAAGGTAGAGTTCTAACAATTGATGTAATTTACAGGTGGTAGATGGAGCGCTGCGAGAGACGAGGGGGATGACGGACAACCGCTGGAATTCTGGAGGAGGTACGTTGTATACATTATCAACATATCATACAATTTCTATTCTAATTTAACTTTGTTTTCAATGTTCTCTTGGTGAGTTGTGCCTAGATATTGATGCTTTGAAACTAACCTAAAAATTTTAGTCTCGTATACTAGTCTTGTTTCTATTGACCTACCTAATGTACATGGCCTGTGATTGATTTTGTATTATTGATCAGTGTGATTCAAGTCATTCAAGTATCAAGTTTAAGGATGGTGTAGTGTAAGAGTTACGAGATGTATCGATAAGGCAGGATGTCCAACAACCTTATGTAGGCCTATACTGTAATGTTAACATTTGAAACTTTTTTTGAATTTGGGAAGGCACTGGAGTTATGATCTTTACCTCTGTTATAAAACAATAGTTCATCAGATGTAATTTGGATGCTGAAATAACTATTTAATCCAACTTAACTATAATACAGGCTTGAGCCATGTTGCGTGCCCATGTCAGTAGGCCTACTGTACTCTGTACAGTACCTACTCGTTTTATAAGCTCCCTCCAGAAATTCTTCCTTCTCTAGCTATAGATTCTTTTAAAAACGAATGAGCCATCTATCGGTGACTTTTTAGAAGAGCGAGATCTTGGTACACACGCACGTGCTGAATACCTGTGCTGTCATCTAAAAGTACCGGTGCTATTTAGTATAATTACTTTGTATTATTATGCGTTACCGGTACAGTCGAGTTATGTACTTGAAATATGTTGATAGTTACAGCGTTTGCCGGTACTTGATTCTTAGAGGTTTAGTCACAGTCAGAGTAGACAAAACGAGAGATTATGTAAGTTAGGCCTATATCTTGAATTCGTGATATTTTGTCTTTACCATGGATAAGCAGATCAGACCTTCTTTTTAACACTTGAAATACCCAGAATGCAAGATCAGCGATCTCGGCCTCAAGAAAGCGGTATCATTCAGTAAGCATCTTCAGATTGGATTCTTGAAAAGGTATATTGTCATCTAATGCCGCCTCGTAAGCCTCGTGCTTTGTAGCGACAACGTTGAGTTTAATTGATGTTTTTGCTCAATAATAATAGTTCGATTAAATATTCTGTCAGTAAGCCATCTCATACTCATATTGACCTAGTTGTGATCAATACTAATGTATTGGTTACGCAGTAGATTGATTACATTTATCAAGTTGATTCTATAATATTATGCGTGAAAGTCCTATTTGATAATGCATAGCTATTTTTAGGCTTCTGGGCGACTGGTGTGGATTTAATTAGGCTTTAAGTTTTATTGTAGTTTATCTACCCATAGTAAGGCTCTTTTGAGTGTTGGAAGGAGAACCACAAACATCTCTTGTCAAGATGGTCAACCATGGCGGGAATCGAACCCGGGTCTCCTGAATTACGGGTTCTGCGTGTAGGCCCCTGGTACACTTTTGATTAATGTTAACCTATGGTACCAGTAATCTGTAATTCAAGATGTGGACTTACAATTGGTCCAGTATGGATATTAAATTACTCACTCAGATTTATGTAAAACATGAGTAGGCCCTATGACATGAGTCTAATTCCTCTACGGTAATCTGTTGAACTATAAAAAACACCTGGATCGTGAACCACTAAACTAGTAAAGTCTCAATTAATTTATACTGTTAATTGGTGTTTTGGCCAAGTACCAGTAAAATTATACAAAAACTGAATCGGTGTTGAAATCTTATTCAAGCTTTTCCATACTTGGCAAGCCGACATTTTGTTTTCTCTTGCTCCACTAATTCTGTACCGTAGTTCATTTTTAATGGTGTTTAATGACCCCACCATAAGTTGGGTTATATGGGGTATGATTGAGTGGGTGATAATGAAACGATGAAGTGGTGATAAGTGAAGGAACGTTTACAAAAACTATCGCCATATGCGGGACTCGGATCCCACGCCCAACCTGAATTTGTTTACCTGTAGCCCTTTTGGGAAATATCCCAATTTCCGGCCAACTTACATAGGTACACATATGGTAATTTTTAATTTGTTTTCGCGAAATACACAACATTCTGAAACAATCGATCATACTGCGTAAAGCCGACGTTGAGTCGTTTGTTCGGAAACCAACATTTTCTATCATTTGACTTATGACTTCGTAGCTTGCCGTTGTTGACCCTGCATGAGAGGACTCGTGGTTTTCCTCGGTTGTTAAGGTGTTTCCGTTATATTCGGCCAGGACCGTTCTTCCCATCAGTCTGATGGACAATAGAGGGCTAGTCAATAAAAATGTTGGCCGAATACGGGTGGACTAGTCGCTAGCACGCTGAACCGTCATTCGGGAGACCGAGGTTCGATTCCCGATGTGGTCGACTTTTCGAAGTTCTCCTCGGTCGATTAGGTCAATACTGGGATGGTTCATTAACAACAGGCCTCGACCACTTTCTTCCCACTGTCTAAAATACTTGACAAAAATCATCGCTCGTCTCATTTTCTCCATTCAACCAAGGCACCGCTTTGAAAACTGGAATCACCGTTGGGCGTGGGTTCGAGTCCCACATAAGGCATGGGTTTTTGTAAGCGTCCTTTCACTAATCATCACTTCATAGTTTCATTATCACTGCTCATATCCACCCCTAAATAACCTAGCTGTTGGTGGGGTCGTTAAGCAAACAATAATCATCATTTTATCTTCGCATCACCGTATCCATCATTCACCTATGCTAATAGATCTTACTCATGCACGCTGCTTATAAAATCTAGAAATTCATCTTTACTATTTTTTTTCTATTATCGTTGAACCAGTGTAATTGAATAAAAAGGATATCAACTTCAAGATAATTTTATGCTCTTAAATTAATATGACATTCTGTTTTTGTGAATTCATTCAGTTTCAAGATTATATGTCAATGAATAACAAGAATGTGATGGAAATTCATTGACGTATCGTCTTGAAACTGATGGAATTTAAAAAAATAGAATGTCATACTGCCGTCCCGGTGGCTAAGTCGATTATCGCTAGTGGTAGTAACTGAAGTCACCGTTGGGCGCGGGTTCAAGTCCCGCATAAGGCATGGGTTTTTGTAAACGTCCTTTCACCTATCATCGTTTCATTATCCACTCATTCGTACCCCCCGTATAACCTAGCTGGTGGTGGGGTCGTTAAGCAACATTAAAAAAAAAGAATGTCATACTAATTGAAGAGCATGAAATTACAGGTCTCTTGGAGTTTACATATTTTTAATTCAATTACACTAGTTTGTGAACATGGGAGAAAATAGTAAAGATGAATCTCTCGATTTTTATAAGAACTGTGAATGCACCCCCTTGAACTCAATGTGAATGAATTTAGTACGCTCGCATCATGAATGTGCTGGCACAGTAGTTTGCTTTACGCTGTACCATCTTTCATCCTAACTGTTTCTGTAATTAATACTAATGCTGTCACACTAAAGCTGATTTGTCAATGAATGACATCGCTAATAAATCTGACCTTTAAATGTCAAGATCGTAATAGATGGTAAAAATGACTCTTGCTCTGACATTTACACCTGGGTACAAAAATGTAATGAATTTACTTCTGATCATGTTTCACGACGGTGTTATTATTGTATTAGATTTGAATTTATTTCAAATTGTATTCAAATTGTTACATGTTATTTGTGTACACGATGAGGTAAAAATCGACGGTAAAAGTTTCATCTTTGTTATTATAAAATTTGACTCATTAGCATTTTCGACAAATGTCTGCTTATTGTATCTTTCACGGTTCAAGTTTTAGTAGCATATCTTTATTTAGCATTAGCTATAATTCACATTACAATATATTAGACATATATACATAATTATCTATAGACTATATTTAATATTCATAATTTTAATAAACCTCTGGAATATCCCAGTAAGTTTTGTTATTGTGTGTTGGGAACAAGTTGCTCATCTCTTATTATTTTAGTACAATCTCTTCCAAATTCGAATTGTCCTAGCCTCTCTAATTTTTGCAGGGATTCTATTGAAAATTCTCATTCCTTTAATAAAATATAGATGGAGTTTTCCTCCAACTTGAGTGGTGCTCTCATTATATTTACATTACATTCTTATTTCTAGTACTATATTTATGAATATATTATTTATATAATAATAATTTATATCTGTTAAACCTCCCTGATGGAAACTTATTGGCATTTAATAAGATGTCTACCTCCAGTGTTTGTGCAGCACGGTAAACACGTGTTAAGTTATGATTTATTTAGCCGGTTGGTTCCTGTTGCTATGCTACCTATTCCGTATGATAGGGGCCTTTATCACCGTGCACAATAGACACCAGTGGTATTCGACATTGAGTAGCTAAAAGAAGTTCCCAATACACTACATGTGGGTTAAAGGTGCGTACAGTGGTTAGTTTCGCCAGGTAGATACTGTACAGAGGCGAGCGGCCTTGTGTGAAACGTGTGGCCTATCCGGTTCACGAACAGGGGCAGCCGTACACTTTTCTAACTTCTCGTTCAAAGAAGGTCGTCTACCAACTAAAAGATTTTAAAAAGGCGGTAATTGTAAAGAAATTCTTCTGAGCTTCAAGCGTTTAACGCTTTTGAAGGATGTAGTTGTGTTTCTAATCGTAAATCTCGGCCTGATAAATCAGTTGCTATTCGAAATACCACCGCTATAAAAATATAATAGTGATATTTTTATTGGTTATGTTGGTAGATATTCTTTCGTGGGTAGGTCCTACAAGTATATTACATAGGAAGTGGCTATTCGTCGGAACCGATATGTTTAGTTGGTTTAGTTAGTGAATTAGCTTGAGATTGAGATTTGGTGCTAAAAGTTTCAGTGAGTAGGGTTCTAATGGTTAGTTTGGGTGATTTAGAGTGAGGATTGTGTGGTGTGATTTCTTCCGCGGTAGGCCCTACAAGTTTATTACTAGGAAGGCATTCGTCGAACCGAAGTAGTTTTAGTTGGTTTTGTTAGATGAATTAGTTTGAGATTGAGAGTTTTTTGGTTAGGCTGTTCATGAGTAGGGTTCATTAAATAGTTGTTTGGTTGATTTAGATAGATAGATTATGTTGGTAGATATTCTTTCGTGGGTAGGTCCTACAAGTATATTACATAGGAAGTGGTTATTCGTCGGACCGGAAGTAGGTTTTAGTTTGGTTTTAGTTTAGATTGAATTAGTTTGAGATGTTTGGTTAGGTTAGTCCGGTGAGTAGGGTTCATTTAGTTAGGTTTGGTTGATTTAGATTAGTTTTTAAAATGTTGACATGTTTGAACTATTACGTACCCTACCGGTACATTGATTCGGACGGGGATTTGAAGAATTATTGATTTTAAAACCGATTGTATGACGATCTTCATAACGTTAGATGGAATTGAATAATGTTGTTGATAAAATAATGTACGGGAACTGCCTCGCGGGCTCCCATGTAGCAATCGAATCATACAATCAGTTTTTCTCACTGATTTGATGTATTTTCGGATAGATCATGAAGATTTGATTAATTCAGCGAATAATACTCGCGGGTATAGGTCCCAGTAACAGGATCGTAATCATGTTTCAGCATGTTTATACCGGTACTGATGTGCTGATTATCGTCCATTATGTTATATCGGGTATTCAAATCGTCGGCCGATTTTTGTATTCGTTTTCTAATTTAATTTCTTGAGTTATTCATATTCAGATATACGGTAGCTATAGTAAAGTCACTTATCATCGAAATATCATTTATCGGGATTAACTTTCGAACAGTGAGGGATACCGAAATTTTGTAGGTGTACACCGAATTTTGTAATGCCAAAACACTGAGATGAGTGGACCAGTGGTTAGCACGCTGTCCAACCGTCATGCAGGAGACCAGGCTTCGATTCCAACCATTGTTACTATCCTGACCGAGGTTTTCGTGGTTTCCCTCTGTCGTTAAGGTCAGTACAGGGCCTTGCTATTAGGGCAGAATCTTACATTACCATCACTCCGACAGACTATAAATAGGACTCTTCACTATCTTGGTCTACATTGGTCCACAAACTTTTTTTTAGCGTTGAAACTTGATACAAACAAAATTATTGTTCCCCCATTTAGGCTATGGATGTAAGTAGGATCGTTTGTACGGGACACCACAAGGGCGATCTTACCACTCCATTTTAATTGAATTTTAAATAAAAGAACGACAATGAACTGCAGGACTGTGCTGTATGTGACATACTTTTTCGCCGCAGATAAAAGTCTTTATCGTACAGATCGAGGGGTTTACAACTCGTAAATTAGGCGCACACCTGATTTCAGGTGATTTCAGACATTTCAAGAGATTTCAGGGGATTTCAAGAGATTTCAGACATTTCAAGGGGATTTCAAGTGATTTCAGGGATTTCAAGAGATTTCATACGGATTTCAATGGGATTTCAAGTGATTCCAGGGATTTCAAGAGATTTCATACAGATTTCAAGGGGATTTCAAGTGATTTCAGGGATTTCAAGAGATTCCATACGGATTTCAATGGGATTTCAAGTGATTTCAGGGATTTCAAGAGATTTCATACAGATTTCAAGGGGATTTCAAGTGATTTCAGGGATTTCAAGAGATTTCATACGGATTTCAATGGGATTTCAAGTGATTCCAGGGATTTCAAGAGATTTCATACAGATTTCAAGGGGATTTCAAGTGATTTCAGGGATTTCAATGGGATTTCAAGTGATTTCAGGGATTTCAATGGGATTTCATGGTCAAGTGTACACCTGATTTCAGGAGTTGTTAACCCCTCGGTACAGATCCTCCGAATGTTTCCACACGTTGACTGATATTTGACGTAATCGCCTGTCTTAAAATGGCGTACCGAGCTAGTCAAGACTGGAGGGTGCTGAGGCACTTGCCAACAGGGGCGAGAGGGAGGGGGGGGGGGGATGACGTATACACACACCATGTAACAGCTCGTTACACGGGGCTGCTAAATTCTCTGACATTATATCTACACATGCACGTAAAGTGTTTGAGTGTGTGTGTGTGTGTGTGTTTACCATGGCAGCCAAATTATTCCATCAATACTGATTAAATAGCCGTGTGTGTGAGTCACAATGTGAAACAATCGCCTATTTGAATATATTATTAACTAGTCACCCCCCTTCCCCACCTCTTTCCCCCCCAATGTCGTGCTGCCACCCCCTCTCTCCCCTATCCATACCAGGAGCTGGCAGGTCGGGACAGCTCTCACTGGACATCGCCCCAGCCCCGACAGTAGACCATCATTCCGCGATTGAGAATGTGTGGTTATGATTCGGTCACGTGATGTGACACATTGTTGTAGAAAGGGGACAATGTCGCCGACATTTTGTTCTCAAATCACAACTTCGGTATACATTTAGTTAGTTGGCCCCAACTGTGATGACCTGAGTCCTGATACAGGTGCTCTCGTTTGATAACTACATTGTCAGAAGAATTGTCGGTATAGCGAGCAGGCTTATATGTACACATCGTTTGATTGTGACAGTTAACTGGTGAATTAATACAATAAAAACAAAAGTACGATACATATTTTTTTTTATATTGGGTTTAACGATGCACTGTTATGATAACTGAGATCTAATGGCGTCGTGTGGATGATTAATGAGATGATGGGATGATGAGATGAAGGTTCTTGGGTAATGAGAAGGATAGTGGGAAGGAAGCGGTCATGGCCGACTTATTGTAGGAACCATCCCGGCATTAGCCTAGACCACAGAGGGAAACCATGAAAAACCCCTGTAAAGATGGTCGGCGGCGGGGATCAAACTGGGTTCGAAATTTCCCTCGCCTCCCGGATCACATGAAGCGTGCGCGTTAACCACTGCGCTGCATGTGCCGGTCCGTACTGTACTGATGACCATGATATATCTGTTAATGATGACTGAGATGAGGATTTTTGTTTTTAGTTGTTTTTGGATACTGGGAAGGAGTCGGTGGTGGCCTCTTATTAAGGAACCATCCCAGTATCGACCTGAACGACAGAGGGAACGACGTAAAACCTCTTGTCAGGATGGTCGACCATGGCGGGAATCGTACTCCAGTCTCTGAATGACTGTTCAGTGTTCCAGACACTCGACCACCCGTTTTATTATTATGTTGATAGTGATTTTAATGCGATTTAATTGCAGTTCGTAAAACCTCTCAGGCATGGTTTTACAATAATCCGTTAGGCTAATCGACTGACTAGTCAATAAAATAACTCTGGGTTAACCAAGAGAAAACAGGTTTTAAACTGTTAATTGACTTTTAATAATCTATTGGAAAACCAGGGCTAAAACAAAACCACCGTCAGTTCGATACGTCTCGCGTAGACCTTCTAAATTATCAGTTTTCTACTCGATTTGACACATTTTCGTTTAGAGACGTTCCATTTTTTTGCGATTCCACCTCCATTGAGGGCGAGTTCCATTTTTTTCGAATTTTATTTTTCGAGTTCCATTTTTTCGAATGCCACCTCTATTGGGACGAGTTCCATTTTTTTTCGAATGCCATCTCCATCTGCGGCGAGTTTCATATTTGGTCGAATCCCACCTCCATTGAGGGCAAGTTCCATTTTCCTCCGGATCACCGATCTCGGTGTCTCGATGCACTGCTCCTGGTATTCCTGTTTTTCTGGATTTTCGAAAAAAAAAAAAAAAATCATGGTACTTTTTTACAACTGTCTCTCCATAAGAAAAATGTTAAATGACTCTGAAAAAATATCAAAGAAATCTTGAAAATCTGACTCTCACAAAAACTGTCTTTCAGAACAACTGTCTCTCCATAAGAGCAATGTTAAATGACTCTGAAAAAAAAAGTACCAAGATTTTTTTTTTTTTTCAAAAATCCAGAAAAACAGGAAAACCAATGAAAACCGGGACTCCGCAAATGTCTGTATTTTTGAGATGATTAGTATAACTTTCAGGTGGCCGGTAGGGGCAACCCCCACCCCATTATGTACACTCTGTGGAAGAATTACGGAGAAATTCAGTTCGAACGAAAGACAGATTTTTTGGGAGACAGTTGTTCTGAGATACAGTCTTTTCTAGAGACAGTATAAGTTAGAGTCAGTGTGTTTTGAGAGAGAGTTGTTTGAGAGGCAGTTGATACCTTGCCCTCCGTAGCCGTTCGTCTCCATAAAACAAACGTCTGGTGGAATACATTATCCTCCCCCGCCCACCGCCCCGCACCCTCGAGCACCAGATGAGGTGGCGGTGGTTGTGTGGGGCGCGTTCGGAAATATAGCCACTAGTAGATGACCGAACCCAATCCGCCGAGCATCGATCTCACTTCTCAACCCCGCTCGCTCGCTCCTAGCCGTGCCTCCGAGCGGCTTCTCCGTCTTGTGCTGATATGTGACGTTTGTTCGGTATTATGTTGATAGTGTAGCGAGCAGCATGCACCCCCCACCCCTCCCCCCTTCCTCGGTAATATGCTGCAGGAAGGGGCAAGGCTCAGGTCAGAGATCCGGGGGTGGTTTTTTAATGAAGTGTTCGTTGGGTAGGGTGGGACTGATTAGCGAAATGAATTAATATGTATTTCACTAGAATTAACGAGTAGTGATAGGTAAGGCTTATTATACGGTCATTTAGATCTATGCAACTTCAGGTACCCTGATTGGAGATTTCGAAGATCCCCCCCCCCCTTCTAATGAACAATCCACTTGATTGGATGTTGTTTTGTGACGTCAAGGGTACGTTAAAACGAAAGTGCTCAATTGAGACCACTTCTTTTGTTAGTTATCAAACTGTGTAGTTTTCAATCTTGTGTACTTGAACCACGAAATAAGTAGTGAACCACCCGTGCGCTAGTGGTGCGGGATAGGGGGGATGGTATTTCGGAACCTTCGTCTGTTTTGGATACAAGTAGGCCCTAGACCTATACGTAGTTTATGTGTAGGCTTACTTCTATTTTCACATTCCATTTATTTCCCCTTCTGATGCATACCCCCATTTAACTGGTGTGCTAGTGGGGTCGGTCAGAAAGCGATTGCCTCGTACGTGATAGCTGTCTGCGTGGGTGGGTGGGTGGTTTATCGTTAAACGGTCGACCCGTTAAGAGTGGGTTAACGGAGGGTTATATGTGAGCAACAGATCGCGGGGTCGTAACTTTTTATACCGCATATAATAGTCGAACTTTCATTGGCCGTCCATATAGTGATAACAGGCAAGCTTTAACCTGTTACTGCTGGTATCATGGCAACGGCACAATTAAGAGGACTGAAGAGCCCCTTATGCAAAAACTTCTTAAAGGCGAACCAGGGTCCTTAACGCGATCGTCACTTGAATAACGTAGTGGTTTCAGATTGGTTTTAGTTGACATTTTACAATGTATTGATGAGCTATGTTACATATATGATATCTAACTATTTCTTTGGGGTGATAAGATCGCCCTTGTGGTGCCCCGTTTAAACGATTCTAAACTTTCATCCATTGCCTTTGTAGCTGTTGCCATGTTCGACACCGTTCAGGGTGTCCACAAGACTGGAAAACCTGGAAAAGTCAGGGAATTTAATAAATCTGGAAAAGTCGGGGCATTTTTTTTTCTGGAATTTTACTCAAAATGTAAAAATAAACATGCATTATGGCACCATCAAATGTTTAGTCTCCTACTGTAAATGTAGTTTCGAGTATTATATTGTACGTGATTTCTGGATTGTCCCCGTCTCCCATCCAAATATCTCCAAAAATGTTTTTTTTAAATATAAATTCAATTTGTCGAAACCGAAATTGAATTTGTGAACAATTTTTCCTATATTATAATCGACAGGAAAGCCAAATTTTCAGACTGAAAAAGTATAATTTTCCATCTGGAAAACCTGGAAAAGTCAAGGAATTTTGTAATGGAAAATCTGCAGACACCCTGACCGTTCCAAGATCCGATCTCTTGCCGTACGGTGCGCGACAAAATGATTGCCATTGTCGACGCGAGCCATGTACTCTACTGATCGTGTGATCGCTACTGTAGCAGGCAATGTCCGCCAGTGTAGCGGCTACGTGCTCGACACCCGTGTACCGGGCTCGTATGACGCTCCAACGGGTTTCTATGTCGTATGCTAAATAACGGCCACACCTCTTTTTTCGGTGATTGTCGTTCGTGTACTGGTGTCCGCGATGGAGGCGCGAAACTGCCGCTTGTTTCGGTGTCGGATAAGGGGGGACGGTCGTTCGGTACCTTCTTTCATGGATGATGTATACAAACAAACTACTGTGAAAACGCTATCTGTCAAGTAATAAAATTGCTAACAGTAGTTACAATAGCAATGCAGCGGGCGAACTGGGAACTAACACTTATTGTGGTTGGTGGATATCAATAAGTAGGCATTGTTGTCCATTTTTATGGCAATGAATGACATAATTTGACAGAAGCCTCAAGCCTATACTAGAAGCCTAGACTTTTTTAAAAATTCATATTCATATTTCATATTTGTTGACTTTGGAAGATTATTTGGCATCGATGAGATGATATGAGAATGTCATCAGGCGTTTTAGTCATTGGCAAGGAAGTGGTCGTGGTCTGTTCTCAAGGAACTATCCCACTGTTTACATAAATGATAGTGAAATCGCGAGAAACCACTCTCAGGCTGGTCGACCGTAGCGGGAATCGAAGCCCGATCTCCTGAATGGCATGTCGACCACCTAGCCACTGTTCTCAGTAACATGAATATATGAAGGCAACATAAACTTGAAGGCAACATAAACTTGGAGGCAACATGATCTTAAATACAACATGAACTTGAACGCAACATAATTTTAAAGGCAACTTAAACTCAAAAGGACTTAACCCTAAACTTGAACCTTAAAGGTAACATGAACCTAACCTTAAAGGCAACAAAAACTTGATGGCAGTATAACCTTAAAGGCAACATAAACTTAATGGCAGTATAACCTTAAAGGCAACATACCATTGATGGCAACACCACTCCGATTTGTTATTCTCACCACTCGACGTGTTAATTTATTGTAAACTATACGTGTACACAGAGCTATAGTGTCTACAAGTATGGTGATCGAGCATCGTTTGCTACTGTATTAATAATTATATGGGCTAACAAGAACTGATAGTCATTCCTGAACGTATGCCCGTTACTGTAGTACTCGCGAACCACCCGCGCGTTAGTGGTTTAAGATAGGGAGGACGGTCGCTCGGCACCTTCATCTCGCGTGGACACTGGCAACAATTGGCAAAATACAAGGTTGGGACCACTTTCATGTCGATATACTTGTATCCACGAGAGAAGAAGACGACTTGCCAACTTGACAGACACGAAATTCACGTTTATATTTGTTTGGCTGTGGTATTTTGAGGGTCAATTCATTTAATATTTGAAATTTTTTAAATAATGATAGGTGACAAACTCCCTATTACGATAAAAAAAACTGATAAATAATTTCAAACAACGAAATTGATCATAATTTAGGAAATAATGATGAAAAAAATCTATATAGGCCTAATATCATTGATTTGACTGAAGAGGTACTCTAGTAAGTTACTTCGCGAGATTCAAACCCCTTTCATTATTACCTGAAGTTACGTCATTCATCGCTACACATTCCTTGAGCGCTGCTAGCAGCCAAGTTGAAGACTTGGCAGACAAGCGCCCATCTAACCGTCGACTGAAGTACAATCGCCGAAACGATTCTGAGCGCTCTTAGCGGTGATTGCAGGAACTACAGGGTAAGGGGTGTGGGGAGGGTAGAGAAAAGGAGTGGGGATGAATCCTAATTTAACGTTTGGTGAACTGTCATTGTATATTTCTTTAGTCTATGATAGCCACCCCGGTAGCTCAGTCAATTATCGCTAGTGGTAGAAACTGTAGTCATCTTTGGGCGTGGGTTCGAGTCCCGCATAAGGCATGGGTTTTTGTAAACGTCCTTTCACCTATCATCACTTCATAGTTTCATTATCACCCGCTTATTCGCACCCCCGTATAACCTAGCTGTTGGTGGGGTCGTTAAGCAGCATTAAAAAAAAATCTATGATTATATCATAGTTTATTCCAGTCTCCAATAGTCCTGCTGATGAATGAATATTTTCATTTGGATTTGTTAACACGCAACTTGACACTGTAAGTCACTGTCCCCCAATGACAAGGCAGATGACCCTAACCTAACCTAACAGTCCTTTCATTTTGTTTGCTATAAACAAATATTGACTTGAACTACGTAGATTGTATATCATCCTATTCCTACGATGTGCATAGAATGGCGTACTGTAAGAGCCTACCTTTCCTGGCTACCGTTATATAGCTGTCTTATGTATACCTTATACACTTATATCCAAGAGAGATGGCGCGAACTAACCGTGTGCTAGTGGTGAGGCAAGCTCGATCAGAACCTTCATCTCTCGTGGAAGCAAGTGTTCGTACTATTTATCCTCGAGATATGAAGGCGCGAAACCCCGTGCGCTAGTGCTGTGGGATAGGGGGGACGGTCGCTCGGAACCTTCATCTCTCCTGGAAACACGTGTTCGTCCTCGAAGCCCCGTGCGCTAGTGGTGTGGAATAGGGGGGACGGTCGCTCGGAACCTTCATCTCTCCTGGAAACACGTGTTCGTCCTCGAAGCCCCGTGCGCTAGTGCTGTGGGATAGGGGGGACGGTCGCTCGGAACCTTCATCTCTCCTGGAAACACGTGTTCGTCCTCGAAGCCCCGTGCGCTAGTGCTGTGGGATAGGGGGGACGGTCGCTCGGAACCTTCATCTCTCTTGGAAACACGTGTTCGTCCTCGAAGCCCCGTGCGCTAGTGCTGTGGGATAGGGGGGACGGTCGCTCGGAACCTTCATCTCTCCTGGAAACACGTGTTCGTCCTCGAAGCCCCGTGCGCTAGTGCTATGGAATAGGGGGGACGGTCGCTCGGAACGTTCTTCTGTAGACACCATGTATGGCGAATAGATGGAAGAGGACGGCGCTTGAGTAGTAATCACATAGAATTAGCCGTAAGAAGAGATGGGTAAGAGTTGGATGCGATGTAAACTGAACTCGAAGAACTTGATATGTGTATATGCTGTTATTCATGCGAATTTCATGTTTGGTAGAAACTACTCAACATTATCTATGTGGTAACCAGCTACGAAAGATTTTAATATACCACGTACCGTAGTTATCTATTTTAAGAGGATATTGTCATTCAATTTCAGCTTGATGAAGACTTAAACGAACTGAAACGAGTGGCCAAGTGGTTAGCATATTGAACTGTCATTCATAAGACCGGGGTTCGACTCCCGCCATGGTCGACTATCTTGTCAAGGGTTTTTCGTGGTTTCCCTCTGTCGTTCAGGTTAATACTGGGATTGCTAATTAACAACAGGCCACGACCGACTCCTTCCTACTATCTAAAAACACATAATAAAATAATCGTTCAGCTCATCATCCTATCATCTCATATATCATTTACGTACGCCAATAGATCGTAGTCGTCAGTAGAGTGCGTCGTTAAATCCAGTATAATTAAAAAAAAATGAAATGAAAGACTAACGAAGCTTGCGTAAGGATGGCACTGCTTTAGAAAGAATGAAGTCATACAAGTAGAGCGTGGGAGCGACTTTGCTATTTGTAGCAAAGAAATAGTTGGGTGTAATATAGCTCAATTACCGGTAATGAATTGTAAAAATTATGGTGATAAGTTGAGAGATGAAGAACAATTTCCAAAAGTAAAATATTCGTAGAGTTTCTCAAAAATGTACTTCAATAATACATTTTGGATTTTTTTTAAATGACCGCAAGTAAACAAACAAACGGAGTACTTTGTTCAACCCAATAGGCATATACATGTTATAAGTAATTACAGTTTCAATTGATTTGTGATGAATTTTCTGTACAACCAATCCTACAAAATACAATATGCACTTCATCATCACTGCGCATGTCGGTGTTTGTTGGTGTATCTATACAGCAACCAACCTCCTGAATTAGAGTGTACACGGTATCGTGAGTTGGTATGATCGCCGATTAATAGTTCCAATTCGATGTAATTTGTTGCCAGCTCAGACAACTTGTGTGGCTTGTTCTAGTGTAACATGGATGAGACCGTTTACACCGTTATCTAGTGTTAGACTTGTGGTACAATACTAGGCAAACGCAGAATATGCGTTGTGTGATGAGCAAGATATCTAGAAAGTAAAATCTAAAACTCCACATACCTTGACCATATAAAATGAACTTCATTCGATACCAACGATTCTAGAGAGCCGTGAATTAACAATGCAACGTTTTTCTGCTATTATTTCTATGTATTCGATTAATAAAAAAACATGTATTACATTACTTTCTTCGAAACGGCTGGTCCGAATTGCATACAAATGTTTAATTATGTGTATAATTTCCGTGTTTACATTTGATGAAAATTTGAATCATATTGGAGAGATTTAAATTTGTTTGTGCCCGGCCTAATCTTATGCGGTTTTTAGAAATTTCTAGATGATATTTCTCAAAAATGGTCCAACCGATTTGACCCGAAAACTATATGGTTCTAAGTTGGATTCAAGTTTGCGTATAAAAAAACGTTTCATGTCGATCGGCCAAACCCTGCGACCTGTGCAGTGCCCACAAACAAAATAATAATAATAAAGAAAACAGACAGACAAAGCTCCGTAAGAGTTGCATGGAAATCTTCGCTGACGCTCATCCTATAAGCACCTTGTCGAGATTGGTACCAAGAGGGCTGGGAAGGGACGACAATTCGACATAAAAAGTTGCAGATACGCTATTAGCAATGAGTGTTGAAAAAGCAACACTCTAGCAATGTTGAAAAAGTAGAACTAGTGAAAAGTCACAAAATAAAACGCGCGCAAATTTTCAACAATGACGTTGATTCAAGTATGATATTGTTGACTCGGTTTTGTGTAACTTTTCGTCGGCCATATTGCATTTAGAAGGACATTCTGTTGTTACTTTTCGTGTCGAATGGTTTGGTAAAAAGATATTTAGATTTTAGAGAACTTTGAATTATATTTTGGGCACAGCCTTCTTTATTCAGATGATTCAGTTCTGAAAGAGACTGTCTTATCCAATCTAAAAGGCTGTGATTTTGGGATTGCAAGAATATTCGACACGTCAAGAGAATGTGCGTCTAAATGTCAATATGGCTGACGAAAGGTTGAAAAATTGCCAACAATGTAATACTTTTGATAAATGTCATTGTTGAGATATGCTCGCGTTTTTTTTTTTTTTTTTACTTCTCTCAAGTTTACTGTTTAGTACTAGCAGCGTATCTGCAACTTTTTCTGTTCTGTTTATGTCAACTTACACATATTATAATGCATACTTATATGATGAATACAGTTTGAAACGTAATAAATACATGGCAATAGTTGCAAAGTACCTATACCTATCAGACGAAATCTTCAAATGTATACTAAATTTTATAAATTATAATTATTACTAAATTTGTTCTTTTGTTTTGACTCGTACGAATACGGTAATATGTTGACGAGTATTTTTCCACGAAGAGTTTTCAAATTGGTCCTTGTTATAAAGAATATAATAGGGAAAAGTCGATGTAGGTACACGATGTTGGAACTTGATTGAACCTGAAAAAAACCTAAACCTAAAATTATAACTCGAAATTGTCTTTAAAATAATACAGATATTATCCCCCGTTGTGTAACAAGAACATATTATTGTCCTGTAAGGAATTATTTCATCTAAAAATAAAAGGATTCTCGCATCGGCATACCGGTACCGTTTTATCACTGGTAATAAACATTCAACCATGTATGAAAGTATCGATTAACTAACTAGTAACTGTCAAAAACCTGACTTGATTTACTATATATTTATTTAACCAAAGTCAATGTTGACCATATCAACGTGCTGCTTATATAGTATAAGTACTCGAATTAATGGCCGTGAAAAACTGGTTAAACACATCGCCATGATTCTATTTTAAACTTTTACGAGTCTAGATCGCTGACGTTTCGTAATTTGTGGCGATGGAATTGACATTCATTTCATTTTCATAATGAAAAAAATATATTCTTCATTTATAAGCAGCTGTTATAGTCAAGAATACTTGTTTTTCCGAGCTCTGCTCTAACTCTGGTCGCGTCGTGATCTGTAACTACTGATGATTTTTAAATATTATTATCTTTACCGTAGTTTATTTATAGACCAGTGTGAAGGGCTGTAATCTGTTCCGTTAATAGTCCTCTTCACTCTGTTGGAACGATGGAAAGGAAGCGGTCGTGGCTGAATATTAAGGGTCCATCCCAGTATTCACTTTGGTTAACCGACAGAGGCAAACCACGAAAAACCTCTGGATGTTCGACCATGGCGGGTATCGAACCCCGGTCTCCTGAATGACGGTTCAGCGTGCTAACAACTACATTGACCACGGTTGGTATCTAACCCCGGTCTCCTGAATGACGGTTCAGCGCTCTAACGACTGATTACCATTCTCAGTATACTGTTGATAAAGATTTATTGTTGTTTACTCGACGACCCCACCAACAACTACATTTACAAAAACCCATGCCTTATACTGGACTCGGAACATTTTTTGGTTCAAACGAAAAAAAATTACCCTTGCATAAACGTCTTATCTGTATCGACTACTGGAAAAGATTCATGTATACTCAAAGACGTTTTTGAGCGACCGTCTCCCCTATCCCACACCATTGACGCACTGTTGGTTCGCTCCTTCATTTTTCGTGGGTACAAGTATATACATGTTGCCATGAATGCTCCAAAGCCTGCAGGGTATCAAGTTGAATTCTTACTTACGTTTGATCCCGTCCTAGTCTAGCATAGATCCCCGGCTCTCCAGACGATCCTTAGGGAGCTGCATGGGAAGAAAAGAGGACCTGGGAGTGACTTACCCACATCCTGCTGTATTATTCAAGACCGTTGTTTTCATTGTATATTGAGATTGTTTTCTAAATTGATAATCGAAATTATTGACTTTCCATTAACTGGTTACCTCTCTTAGGATACCAGGGTGACCTGATTTCCTAATATAGCCGGCTAGGTGAGACGACCCCACGAATCGTATGTATTTACGTCATATCTGGGAGTTGAACAACACTTTGAATCAGTGAATATCGATTATTAGTGACGTTGTCAGCGTCGATTACGTCTCTAGTATATTGGAGTTGATGAGCCAACTCTTCCCAAATAATTCACTCGGCTTCACGAGAAGTAGAAATTTGTTATATGGTATATACATACAATTCAATCAACAAAATACATACAATTAACGTTTTCTTTTTTGAGAATTCTTCCAGTCTCAAAACCAGCAAAACTTGATTTTATTTCTCATTACCGGTAAATCCTTCTATATATATATTTTTATGTTTTGAATAATTATAAAATTCAGACAATATAATTAGGTTAATTATAACGCAGTGAAATGAAAAATTCCTCAAATACGCCCGGTTTCACGAACTGATAGTGGTTTAAACAATAGTTAGCGGGTTATCTTATCCCCCTTGGTTACGTATGCTATGTTCATACCTTAACTAACAGTTAGCTAATTGAAACTTAGCCAAGAGTCCGTATAACCGGTTCGTTTTTTTTCATGAGACTAGTGCTATAAGCACGTGAACTGAAGTGATTGTCTACAGCATTATTAACAGTCTAGCCGGCCTGTCAATCAGAAGTTTTAATTAAGAGCGATGTTTAATTAAATTGTATGCAAACACCCGATCCGAAGTCGCGGATCAATATCATGTTGTATCCCTCAACTTCCCCTTACAGACGTTTGATGCAACTTACAACACACCGTTACGCCCTTATTCTATAACTGGAAACAAAATGAACGGGCTAGATTTAGGGATTTTTTAAAATCAACTTTTATTTCTTTTATGTTTATTTGACAAGTTTTTTCACGATTTTTTTTTCATGTTCACAAACAAGTGTAATTGGGTGAAAAGTATATCAACCCCAGACACGGTGATGTCAGAGCCCATGATACACCATGTTAGAGGACATCACAATTATTCACAACCCTGCAACTAGATTTCAATGAATAATGGCGATATTCAATTCCCTAATTCTAGAGAAAACTAGAAATCATCATCGTTATTTTAGTAATAATTGTCATTATTTTTTTTGTCTTTCAGAGATTATGAGTCATGACGTAGACATTATTGTATAGCTATATAAATACAATACAGTAATGTCTACGTCACGACTCAAAAAACGGGCCGATCCTGAAAGACTTATGAATTGATCATCATTTCTGAAATTTAGATGATGATTTCTAGTTTTCTCTAATATTAAGGAAATACATATCGTCGGACGTCGTTATTCGTCAAATTCTAGTTTTTAAGGTTGTGATGTCCTTTAAAGTATAGGGAATCGTTGAAGCAAAACGAAGTTGGGCCGCTTTATCATTACGATTGGGAGCACAGCACACATCGCTAGTTTAGTTGTGACGTAGTTCTGTATTTCTAGAACATATACCGTGATATATATGTATTTGAAACTTGAATGTCATTGTTATTACCAAATGATTGTTGACTTCTCATACAACTCTAACCTGGCTTCCCGTCTGACACGGTCGACTGAGGAACTGTTAACAGTTGGGCGTGGGTTCGAGTCCTGCATGAGACCTTCATCATCCAGTTATCATCAGCTTATTCGTACAACCTACTAATGGGATTTTTAAGGGAGTACATGCACAGTGCTTATAAAAGTAGAGAAATTCATCTTTACTATTTTTGTCTATGTGCAAGAACCAGTGTCATTGAATATAAAGTATAGGCCTATATCAACTCCAAGATAATTTTATGCTCTTTAATTAATATGAGATAGCCTACTATTTTTGTGAATTCAACCAGTTTTAAATAATACGTCAATGAATTTCATCACATTCTTGGTATTCATTGACGTATTATCGTGAAACTGATTGAATTCACAAAAATATAATGTCATATTAATTAAAGAGCATACAATTAGCTTAGGGTTGATATACTTTTTATTCAATCACACTGGTTCGTGAACATAGAAAAAAAATACTAAAGATGAATTTCTATTTTTATAAACACCGTGCACACACCCCCTTCAGCAAACAATAATAATTATCACCAGAAATACTTGAAATATTTTCTAAATCGACTCTTTAATCAAACATCCCCCTTCCTCCCTCGTGTTGATAATGCGGTGTGCCCCACGTTGGGCGCCACCTGTCACCGTCTAGGCGTGGCAAAGTCTGGTGGGGGGGGGGGGCACTGCCACTTGCTTGCACTCTGACCTCGATCTTGGCGGGCCTGTTGAGAGGCTGGCTACATACAGATACACACACTTGACGCGGCATGTGAAGGAAATCGATAGTTGTATAGTGGCTGGATGGGTGAACGGGGGTGCAGTATTTTCACTATTTCCTCCCTTTCCTTCCTTCCTTCCGTTCTTCGTTTCCGTCTTTTTGGTTTTCTCGATGTCCGCAATGGAATTTTTTCATATGTGATGAGACTTTCGAGTTCTGGAAATGTCAAGACGTGTCCAGTTGCGAGGGAAAAACATCTTCGTCTAGCGACTAGTATTGTAAAACCCAACTACATGATGATTTATTGAATAGCTCATTTTAATGAGATTGTGAATTAGCAACACTGGGTAGCTGTAACTGGCAATTAGGTGTTATCACCATAGTTACATATATCATTTGTTTTCACTAATTCTCAGTACAAGCTTTTACCAAGCCTAAGAACCATTAATTGGCAGTTAGCAGGTCCTGACTCGACTACCAAGTGACTTGCTTATCTAGACTTCATAATAGCGGCGGTTGAGTACATAAGAGTCCATGGGAGTAGATTTAGCGAAATATCAGGTTTTTGGTGATGACTTTCGAATGGTATGAGATAGGCCTATCAAAATTCTAATACGGTAAAAACATAGATTTTGTAATACCTTCAATGTGGTCAAATTATAACTATTGAAGTCATATCGCATAATTGGCAAACATATACAGCTTTTTTTATTTGTGTATGCCCTACCTTTGACAATGCAATTGTAAGTTGAATTGTTTCAACTTACACCGTCTTGAAGGTATTGAAAATAAATGTGTTTCCTCCGTATTAGAAGTCAAGTCAGACGTGAACTGTAGTTCCGCATTGCAAGACATTAAGTGTTTATAGACTTCATCCGCAACTTCGTACTCCCACATAACCTAGGTGTTGGTGGGGTTGCTGACAACAAATAATGCCAACTCGAACAGTGAACAACTGAAAAGCCAAATCGGTTCACAAAAGACTCGGAAGTTGATTATCATTTTCTGAATTTATAGTCTGTAATTTGTTTGTAACATGTTCACTATACCAGCTGACTAATAATAACACGGCAGGACTTGTACCATTTCAAAAGACTTTTGCAACAACTTGCCGTGTGTCCTATACCATTACAGTCAATGCAATATCTAAAGTAAGTCGTGGAATTGGGTCAAAACACTCAATAAATCGCATATATATATATATATATATATATATATATATATATATATATATATATATATATATATATATATGTGTGTGTGTATATGTACTGGAAAGAAGAAGGCGCGAACCACCCGCTTGCTAGTGGTGCGTGATAGGGGGACGGTCACTCGGAACCTTCTACTGTCGCAGATACAAGTATTTCAAGTCGGTCTGTCGGAGAGGGTCTTTATTGATCTGGTCGAAATATTGTCGAGCACAGTGTGATTATTTCATGTGACAAACGCTTGTGCAGATATACAGATAATTGTATATGTAGGCCTGTAATAAATGTATTTAATAATGAGACGAAGGTAAAATTGCATTCAGAGACTATGGTAGTCGATTTGGCGGAATGTAAATTTTTGGGTGATAACTTTCGGATAGTTTCGGATTTCAAAATTCTGATACGGAGGAAGCATAGCTATTTTTAATACCCTCAAGATGGTATCAAATATAACTACCGAGTCGTGTCGCATAATTGTCAAGCGTATAAATATACGGCTAAAAACGTTTTTTTATTCCCCACCAAACCCAAATTAGGCCCCACCAAAGCCAATAGACTTTGTCTTCATTACAGTGCATCGTTAAACCCAATATAATTGATGATCTTTACGACAAATCTTCACTAGATGAGCGTTAGCGAAGATTTCCATCCTACTCTTATGAAGCTTTGTCTGTTTGTTTTTTTTGTAAGCACTGCACAAGTCGCAGGGTTTGACCGATATACGTGAACCTTTTTCTGTATACGCAAACTTATCCAACATAGAACTATATAGTTAGAGGTCAAATCGGTTGGACCATTTTTGAGCAACATCATATCAAACTTTCTAAAACCCCCATATGATTAGGCTGGGCGAAAAAAATTGAAAAATAAAATATCTCCAATACAATTCAAATTTTCCTCAAATGTAAACACGAAAATGGTTCTCATTATTAAAAATTTGTATGCAATTCGGACCAGCCGTTTTGAAGAAAATAATTTAATAAATGTTTTATATTCATCGAATAGATATAAATAATAGCATAAAAATGTGGCAGTGATAGGTTCACGGCTCTCTAGATTCGTTGATCGTTGGTATATCGAATGAAGTTTATTTGATATGACCAAGGTGTGTAGAGTTTTCGATTATACTTTACATAGATATCTCGCTCATATTACAACGCATATTCTGCGTTTGCCTAGTTTATTATGTACGTAATTTTATCAAACGGTGATCTTATTTCAATCTGGGCAGTTTTGACGGAAACAAACCAATACTAATCTATTATCCAGTTATTTTACGTTTGTTAATAACTCATTGCTGTAGTGTTTTCCTTGTTACCAACTGCTGAACTCGTAACCTTTGACCTCGTTCTCTATTACATTGTATTGTGTGTTGAAAGTTGGTATTGAATGGTGTTTTGTCGTAATGTGTCAACAAAGTATGAAGGATCGACTGCTTTGTTTGGTTACAATTCGTTGGACATGCAAACATGCACAGTAGAAACTTCAAGGCGTAATTCCCAGTCTCTAGGGCAAAAAGTTCCCGCCAGGGTGATTTCACAGGCATAAATGATCATGATATTGAACTGCAAGATACAAAATTAACAATCGGGCTTACATCATAAGATGTAGACAATATTTTTTGAAAATGCTCAAATTTTATAATAACAAAGATGAAAAGATCACCTGTATGTATCAGTAACACTCGACATTTTGACATTGATTTTCACCCCACAGCGTGCTTTTGTAAATGACAAGTCGGGTGTGGGTTCGAATCCCGCGTAAAGCGGGATTTTTCATACATGCCCCTTCACATTTGATCGTTGCATCCTACTAGGAAAACGCCATATATGCGTTGTTAAACGAGCGAATAGTAATAGTATGGGTAAAAATGGGTAACAACTGCTTCGAGTGGTACCAATTTAGCACATTTTATGTTTTTTCTTCGAAATGGCTGACCCGATCAAGCTGAAAATTTTTAGAAATGTGTATCAAAATGTAATTCAACTTCACGCAAAATTGTATTTTTTTTGAAAATAAAAACATTTTCTTTTTTTTTCCGCCATGTTATTCTATTGGATATTTTTGACATTTCTAAAATTCATAAAAAAAAAGTTACCGCTCGATAATGCCACAAAACTATACAGATCTAAGTTAAATGAGGAACCATATTGAAAAAAAGTTTGTAGTTGATAGCTGTAGCCGTTTTACCATGTGGAGAACCGACAAAAAAATCAAAAAAAAATATATATATATATATATATATATATATAAACGAACACCAATTTTTTTCAGTATGTCAAATTGAATCCTCGCTAAAGCTCGTCTAATTATTATTATTACTACTGGCTCATTCGTACCCCCATATAACCTAGCTGTTAGTGGGATCGTACAACATTAACACTAATGTAATAATATTTCTAGAAATTTGTGAAATAAAATAGATGTTATCTGAAGACCTATCTGAACGGCAAATAAATTTCACTACAACATGTTCAAACAGAAAGTCGTTATACGGTAGAGTTTATATTATATTGACGCTAAATTGGTTGAGCTGGTATGAACCCTTATTGTGTGTTATACTGCCCATCAAACTATAAAGATATACGGTCTTGTGTATCTTATGATCTACCGTGCAAGGCATAATAAACCCAGAACACAATATTAATTTAATGTTGAACATGGTGTCTATTAGGGCTGTTGAACGTGTAGTTTGTCCAACGTTTATACACTCTTGAAGAAGCTTTAAACATTTGAAATTAAGTACATTTTTAAGGGGGGCGCTGAAGAGCATATACTGGATTAAAGCTACTCGGTCGTGTGACATGGGCTTCGGGGTATTTTTCAATGGAATGTGATTAGGGTTCATCTAAGGTTAGACACCCAAACCCATGTCACACAACCGAGTCGACTTTATTCCGGTATTCGCTCTTAAGGCGCCCCTTCGAATTTTAATATATTACACCGTTCAAAAGTTATCACCAAAATAATTATATTCCGCTAAATCGACTCCTATGCGCACTTAATACTTGAAAAGGAGAAAATGATTTTTTTGCTGATACTTCTGAACGTGTTATATCTCAAAATTCTAAGGAAACACGGATATTTTTAATATCTTCAAATGGTATTATTAAAAACTGTTGAGCTTTACATCACATAATTTTCACATGTATATAACTTCAAAAATAAAAATGTAGCTGTTATCCTGTGAAAATATTATAATCCGAAGCTAATAATTTCATTTTACTTCATTTTGAAGGTATTTAAAATATATCTGTATTTCCCCTGGAATAGAATTTTGAAATCCCTTGCCGTTCAAAAGTTACTATAAAACCAATATTTCGCTAAATCGAATCCCCTGCGCCCTTGAATCCTGTACAATATCACAAGTGAACTGGTTTAGTCGGGTAGAAAAGCCGTACACCGTCTCAGCTGGTAATCTCCATTGCTATTAATAGATTGTAGTGTAGCTGGAAGTTGTGTGGCTTCCCTCAGCCGAGACCCGGCGCCTCCACCTATAGAACAGACCCGTAAGGCACAGGCTGTGTCGGTGGATCGCGACCTCTTCACAAGACCCCCCTCCATTTAACTATAACGAGTAACTAAGTTTGTTTCATTACATAGTTTGTAATTGTCCCGTAGCTTATATATAGTAGTAGTAGTAGTAGTATAGTAGTGTTTATTCCTTTAACCCTCTTTCGAGAAAATCGGTACACAAATGACATATTTTACAATATAACTTATAGATAATATTAAAAGCTTGAGTGTGGCAGTACCACCATTTACAAATTAGTAGTAGTTTACCCCGAAGCATACCCGATTTTAACTGACCCTCTTTTGATTGGGAGTATTGCCCGGCCGCGAGAATTTGTCTGCAAATCGGGTTTTAAATGGGACTTATAACAACAGATGGTTGAAAATAACAACATTTGTGTAGATATTTTTGTTTCTGTGGTCGAATTAAAAAAAAAAAAACTAACCCAAACCATAACCTTGCACTCGAGTCAATATGTGGTAGTTATTTTACTAAAAGAAAAAAGTAACAGTTTCGGGAGTCGAACTATGTACCCTCAAATCGTGAGGCAGCTATGCTAATAGTAGTGCCACACCGGCATGTGCTTGCCTGACGCTACTTCACAATATCATAGCAACTGAGTCGTGACGTCACAAATCGTAGCGTTCCCATTGGTCACTTTTAGTCGCATTTAAAAACCGACTTGCAGGAAAATTCTCGCTGCCCGGCTTTGACTGCGGGCAGTACGCCACAGCATGACAGTTTCGGTAACAGTTCCGGTACAGTTCCGGTAACAGTTTCGGTAACAGTTCCGGTATAGTTCTGGTAACAGTTCCGGTAACAGTTCCGGTAACAGTTCCGGTAACAGTTTCTGTAACAGTTCCGTTAACACTTCCAGTATAGTTCTGGTAACAGTTCCGTTAACAGTTCCGGTACAGTTCTGGTAACAGTTTCGGTAACAGTTCCGGTAACAGTTCCGGTAACAGTTTCTGTAACAGTTCCGTTAACACTTCCAGTATAGTTCTGGTAACAGTTCCGTTAACAGTTCCGGTACAGTTCTGGTAACAGTTTCGGTAACAGTTCCGGTAACAGTTCCGGTACAGTTCCGGTACAGTTCCGGTACCACTATAGACGACCTTATCTCGTGAATACAGGTATATCTCCAGGCTTTTATCTGCTACTGTTGGGTTTTTCTAGGTTATGGACGCTGGTGGGGATGCGTCGTTAGGAGCGTGGTGCCTGCTGCATGGGTCGATACTAATCTTTCGTTTGTAAACTTGTATACCTGTGTGATGGAATGATTGTGCCCGTATGCGTGTGATTCTGTTCTCAATCGTCGTCATATTCAGGCCTCACAACTGGTCACCCTTTTCAACCTTGGTCACAGCCTGAAGAGGATATACTGGAATAAAGTCGACTCGGCTGTGTGACATGGGCTTACCTGAACCCTGACCACATTTACGACCACCCATTCGTAAGTATCTCCAACCCCATGTTGCACGACCGAGTCGACTTTATTCCGGTATACGCTCTTCAGCGTTCCACCACCGAATGGCACTTTTTTGTGTAATTTGATCACGAAATCGTTTTTGAGCATTTCGGGACTTTTCATTTTGGGACTTCTGGTCACTTTTTGTTCACTTCGTTCTTATATTAATTTTGGTACCTGTGATTTTTTTTTTGTCGCTGTTTTGCAACTTCGAACAACACAAAGAGTTGTGAGGCCATGAACGTCCTCTCCGTTCTCCGACCTGTGTCCGATCCTCCGGGCATTCAGTGCTTCTTGGTGTCTTCCTTCCTTTGTGGACCTCTTATCCGAGGGGTTAACTTGGCATTTTAGTGTAGGCCTAAACACCTGATTTTTTCATTTTTCTATATCTTTCGTGATTTTTTTTTTCATTCCATTTTCCGTGATTTTTCTCATTTTCTGTAAAATTTTTAAAATTATATTTCTTGATTTATTTTGATTTTAATGATTTTTCTTGATTTTTTGTGATTTTCGTTTTTCTTCTTTTCTATTTTTACTGATTTTTAATTCTCGATTATTTCGATTTTTGTCTTTATTTTAGGAGTTTTCTTTCTTTTTTTGATTTCGATTTTTTTTCAACGTGTAGGCTACACCTGATTTTTCAGTCATTAACCCCTCGCTCTTATCTACTACACCCACATCTCTATCTGCTTTCCATCATCTTCCTACTTCCGACAACTGTACTTTACTTTGCTCATTGTGATCTCGCACTCCTGATTCTATCCAGGCCTATATTCTTCCCCGCCGACTTTGAATGGCCACGTCTTCGACCTGTGCCTACCTTCCATTCTCTCCCTCCCATCATAGTGTCTTCGTTCGGTCGTTATCGTCGTGCCACCTGATATCCTGATTCTTCCTGGATACTTCTTTTTTAATTATCCTTCTAATCCTTCGTTCTATGATGTCCGACTAATATTCTCCTAGTATTCATCTAATTACAGGCCTACTTATAGTTAACCTTCCACCTTCCGCTTCCCATCTTATTGTTATCAGTACTTGTTCTACTCTCTCTCCCTCGCTTCTGTACTCTCATTCTATAGTCCTTAGGCCTATATCATTCTCCTGATATTAATACTCCTGATTCAATATCTTGTTCGACTTACCCGAGCTCTGTTTCTCATCCAGTCTCGTCCTCGACCTGTACCTACCATCCTCCACCTCCAATCCTCGCAGTACCAACACACTACCCCCCTCCCCCACAACCTCGTCCTGCCTGCTCCTGCATCTCTATCTCCTCTCCCGTGACCATGCACCCTCCATCTCCTAGCTACTCCCGACTCTACCTCACCTCCACCGCGTCTCTCTCTCGTCGTCGTGCTACCCACGTGGTCGTGGTCACGTGACGGCGCCTGGGTTGCCATGGTACTGAGCGTCTCCGGGCTGGTGTGTGTTCGCAGGTGCGTGTCCAGCCACAGCGGCGTCAGCGGCGAGACCAGCGGCGTCAGCGGCGACATCCCCAGCAGCAGCGGGCCGCAATGACGGCGATGGTGCGTGGCGGAGGGGGGGCCGCGGGGGCGGCGGTGGTTGTCGCGGGGGGCGGCGGCGGCGGCGGCTCGACGGCCGGAGCGGTTGATGATGATGATGTGTGTATAGTATACGATACCGCGTGCATTGCAGGCGGCGGCGGCGGCGGTGGGGGTGGAGGGGGCGGCACCGCGACCATTGCGCCCGTCAAGTTGGAGCAGCAGCACTTCCAGCCGGCGCTCGACCCCCGCAAACAGGAGCTGCTGGAGGCGAGGTTCCTCGGGAACAGGGTCAGTATGCCAACCGAATAGCTTTGTTGTATCTTGGATTATAGCTCTTATAGGGATAAGCAACTCTTGCTTGGGAGTTCTTCATACCACGGACCCGTGGTTTCTATAGTGGCTTACACGTGCCACACCCCTGCCGGTACTACTTTTTTGTTTTTTTAAATATTATATAAAAATAGGTTATGGGTCAGTAATTTTTTTTATATCCTTGAACGTTTGAATTAACATCATAAAGTCGATCTACAGCCTTGTTTTGTATAGGTGAGTGGTTCGTAGAATCCACTATAGAGCCACGGGAGGAAGGTCTGCCCTCTTCCTTACTAGAAGTACCCCTCATGTGAAACATGAGCTTCAACAACATTGCACACTTACGTAGTAGTACTTGAACAAATGATTCCACACTACTCAGCTAAAAACAAAGACGTAGTTATACGCTATAAAATGGCGTGTGCTAATGTCTCTTCGTGACCTGGCGGGGTCAACCCGGTCATTAGTTGTATCAATGACGAGTGCGTGGACGGCGTTTTGTCGTATGTTGGTTTATAGCTATATGGATCCGCAACTCTAGCTTATTGCTAAGGCAGACGCTTTCCAGAGCTAGGAAACATGACAGGGAATTTTTGGGTCTTTCAGTATTGCATGGTGAATAAAGTTCAAATTATATTGTGAATCGGATTATTATGATCCTCGACGTTTTCTTGATCGAGTAGTGTACTGCTTTTTATGATTTGTACGTGATATCTTCTTCTAAGAAGACTGCAATGTAGTAGGAGGAAGCGCCGCGCTAAAACGGGTACACGTATTTTTGCCTTTCTGTTTTTATGCACGAAAATGTCATAAAGTATATAATTTCAACTATATTTCGAATGGTTATAGCGCAATATTTATATAAGAAATGTATGTAAATTGTACGGCGGTAACAGCACATTTTTGGAGTTTTGATAATATGAGATGTTGCACAGCTCTTGAACGCTCTTAAAGGACGTAACAGCCCTGAAACTAGATTTTAAGGAATGATGACGATATTTATTTCCCTAATTTCAGAGAAAACTAGAAATCATCATCTCAATTTGAGAAATTATAAAACATTTTTTCGTCTTCCAGGGCCAAGCCATTTTTCCTAGTCTTGACCTAGACATTACTCGATTCTGTTCATGTTTCTATACAGAATCGTGTGTCGAGAGGACAAGAAAAATAATTATACTTTCTGAAATTGAGTTGATGATTTCTAGTTCTCTTTAGAACTAGGGAAATAAATATCGTTATTATTCAGTAAAATCTAGCTTTAGGGTTTTGAAGTCCTTTAACATATCTCACACAAATCTGAATAAAAACATTACACTTGAAAGAAGTAATCAAGTCAAGTTGATGTGCAAGTGACCTCACATGACCTGTTGCTCATATGTGTAGCCTTGTTGTCGAGTAAAAAGTGCGTACCTAACCTATCACGCACCCAGCGGTAATAATAGACGCGCATTGCACTTGTCGCTCCAAGAATGTAGCAAAGAATGCAATATGGCGTCGTTCAGTGTAAAGGTCACTCAAGGTTCCTATTCCAATGTTCAAATCATTTTACGTATGATTTGTTAGAAACAGTCGTGCTTTCATTATAAATATTCGCAATTTCATTTTCCGTTCAGGACAACGTCATCATTTATATTTTTAGAGTCATCAAAAAATCTTTATAATCTTTCTGCTTAACGACCACATCAACAGCTAGGTTATACTGGGATACGAATGAGCGGGTGATAATGAGACGATGAAGTGATGATAGGTGAAAGTACGTTTAAAAATCCATGCCCTGTGCGGGACTCGAACCCACGCCCGACCTGACTTCAGTTTCTACCGCTAGCGATAATTGACGGAACCAAGGATAATCGTCTAATTGTAACATTATAACTTGTTTTATCATTTCTTTTTAATCATCAATTGCATCTGATTTTCAGTTGTCATATTGACAATTACAAGAGAACACCTGTCTCATCTCGAAACTGTAGGAAGTAACCGGATGTTCCGTCCTCAGTAGCTCAGTCAGTTGAGGCACCGCTTCAGTAACTGAAGCCACCGTTGGACGTGGGTTCGAGTCCCGCATAAGGCATGAGTTTTTGTGAACGTCCTTTCTCGTATCGTCACTTCATAGTTCCATATCACTTGCTCATTCTTATCCCCGTATAACCTAGCTGTTGGTGGGGTCGCAAACAAACAATAATCATCGATCAAAACCGGAAATAGCCCGTTAAAACCGGATTAAATCGTCCCCGAAGTGGCTATTCGCCGAACCGTAAGTGGGGTTTGAATTAGTTTTAGCAAAGGTTTTAATTAGGATTGGATTAGTTTAGGATGTTTGTTTGGTCAGGTTAGTTGGTTTAGGTTAGTGTCGATGGGTTAGGTCGAGCGGTTTACAACTCGCAAATTTGGTGTACACCTGATTTCAGGTGGTTTCAAGAGATTTCAGGGATTTCAAGCAGATTCCATGGCAAGTGTACACCGGATTTCAGGAGTTGTTAACCCCTCTGGTTAGGTTTAATAAATTGTTTAGTTTGGGGTGGTTACAGTTGATTCAGGATGCCCGCACAACAACAACAACAACATGTTGTGACGTACACGGATGGTTCAGTGAATATAGTATTGATCGTAGTATTGATAGTTGTGACATATTCCGTGAATAGAGGCTGCCAATCCTCTCCCAGATGTTTGTATGTAGCTACGTCTCCATATTGATTAGCGGCTGATGCTCGATATAGCCTAGTTTCTCGCCCACACACACTAGTCGGCATCCGAGTGTGTTTCATGGTATTACCTGGGAACAAACGTGCTACAACCCCTTCCTCCTGAATGACAGTCCTTCATCGCGCTAGCGACTGATCCACCCGAATGGCAGGTTGCGGTCGATAGAGTGGTCGATCAAGTGACATTGAAATGAATCTTGAAGAAAATATACTGATATTAGATGCGCTAAACTAGGAGTCAATGTGCATACGCACTCGACGTTTATTCCGAGGGGTTTACAACTCGCAAATTTGGAGTACACCTGATTTCAGGTGATTTCAAGAGATTTCATACGGATTTCAAGGGAATTTCAAGTTATTTCAAGTTATTTCAAGGGAATTTCAAGTTATTTCAAGGGAATTTCAAGTTATTTCAAAGGGATTTCAATGGGAATTCACGGCAAGTGTACACCGGATTTCAGGAGTTGTTGACCCCTCGGTTTATTCTATATTAAAAAAATTGCGTCTATAGTTAAAAGTACATGGGTTTCGTATTATCATTTTATGTAACCGCATGTCCGCAAGTGTACTTGGGCCCAGTTTAACGAATTAATAGTGGATTGAGCCATAGTTGACGGATCTACTTGTTATCACCCTTGGCTATATGTAGGCCTATGTTCATTTCGTACCAATTATCAAACTAATAGTTAGCGGATTAATACTTGACCAAGATACCGGCTTTTAGGTACGGTATTTCTGCGATCTACAATTATTCACTTGTTGAACCGCCTTCTTTGGTGGCCACAAGTGTACTTGCGAGCAGTCACTCCACGCACGCATCGTATTGTGGGCGACATCGATCCGACCCACTCTAATATGTGTCGCCATCTAATACATGTCCCCCCCCCCCCCCCCCCTCTCGTGTTGTCCTGCGAGACACCTCCCCTCCCACGCCCGTGCCGAGAGCCACGCGATCGCTGGACCCACCCTTGCCACAGCATCCCTTCTGACATGGGAGTCATCTCCGCCGCCCAGTCGAGTTATCACCTTGAAAACCAAAGTCGAGTCGGGCGTGGATTTGACTCCATCGAACCTTGCTCGAATGGACTGAGTTTTTGTAATCATCCGCTCATTTATAGCTCCGAATAACGTAGCTGTTGATGTGGTACTTGAAAAAAAAAATGTTACTTTCAGGATCTAGTTTAGCCCTAGGCCTATATATTATAACGATAAAATACTGCTGCCACCCTCGTTAGCTCAGTCAGCTGAGGCTCGCTTCAGAGACTGAAGTCACCATTGGGCGTGGGTTCGAGTCCCGCATAAGGCATGGGTTTTTGTGACCGTCCTTTCACCTATCATCTCTTCATCGTTTCATTATCACCCGCTCATTCGTACCCCCGTATAAGCTGGCTGTTGGTGGGGTCGTTAAACAGCATTATATATAGATACCATACTGCTCCGACGCCATTAGATCTCAGTTATCATAACAGTGCGTCGTTAAACCCAATATATATATATATATATATAAACCCAATATATATATATATATATATATATATATATATATATATATATATATATATATATATATACAATACCGTACTGCTAGATTGTAGACGGTTATACAGTTTAAACCGGCAGACGTAGCTCAGTTGCTAGCGCGTTTGCTATCCGGGAGATGAGGGGCATATCGGGCCTTGGTTCGATCCCCGTCACAGTCCATATTTACAGGGTTTTTTCGTGGGGTCTCTCTGTAGTCTGGACTGATGCCGAAACTTTTTTTTTTTACTTATGTCCCCACCTCAAGACATTCTTGTGTTCAGGTGTTGCTTAAAGTCATTGTTTCCGAATTAAGGTTAAGGATGAAAAGGTAGGACCGTTCGGACGAGTTTACAAGGGCGATCTTACCATCCCACAATATCAAACAAAGTAGTTTACATTAAAAACATCCATGTTCTTTGAAACCCGAAGACTATAATCGGGTGTGGGTTCGAATCTCGCGTGATTTTAACCTATTATCTGCTCATTTGTAGCTCGGAATTTCCCTAGCTGTTGTTGGGGAGCAAACAACGAGTATCCTCTTGTTGGCATGGCTCCTCCACCAGTACTACTCTGGCGAATCCCTATCCTATACTCTAACATGAGTGGTGGAGCCGTGCGACTATGTGGCTTCTTTAATTCAACGGATAATGAATCTCTTTATCAGAGAGAGAGAGAGAGAGAGAGAGAGAGAGAGAGAGAGAGAGAGAGAGAGAGTGAGAGAGAGCTTTGCTTGACAATCCAAAATATACCAATCCATAGCATGAAATCAATGAATGGACAGAGAGAGAGAGAGAGAGAGAGAGAGAGAGAGAGAGAGAGAGAGAGTTGCTTGTAAATCCATACCAATACATAGCATGAAATCAATGAATGAATAGATAGAGTGAGATGATCAACTGTGCCACACATGTATGAATAAATGTTGACGATTTTTGAGATGGGAAAATCTGGGACCATGCTAAGAGGCTACATACCAAATCTTAGAAATCCCATGTCTCCAAAAAAAACATCTTCATTTCTCTCCTACTCTTCTATGCCTACTATAGTCTCCTGCTGTAAATGTAGTGTAGCGAATATGTATGTACGGTACTGTACTTATACCATAGCATCTTGGAATGTGCACCCCATTGTATTGGCTAGGGTAGGGCAAGACATTGTCCGTCTTGGGGACGGACAGGCAGTCTGTTTTCCCTCGTGTTGTCGAGTGGTTGATTATAAATAAAGCGCTTGAGTACGTATACTTTAACTGTGTATGTGTTGTTACTTGTTAATATCAAACCCCTAAATAATTATTACACTGGTGACAGCGGTGGGATTTGAACATTATAAAAATAAATAAAATAATAAGTGCAGTTAAAGTGTTTAGAAAAACGCGCGATCCCCAAAACTGCTATAACAGTCAGTTAATCAGGTGATTATTTATAGTGAATTTAGTTTTAAAAAACAATATTAGTTACAAGACTTGGTGTTGACCATAGGCCTACACAAGGTGTCAAGTTGAACAATATTCTACGGTGAACGTTTGCGCGGTACTAACTGTATATCTATACCCCGTGTGCGCTAAACTTGATTCGTGAAGACTATAGATACCCATAGTGTGCTAAACTTGTATTTTGTACATATATATTCCGTGTGCGGTTAACAGTTGTTATTAACGAACAATAAAATGGCGTCTACAAATCGAGCTGTGCCCACTGTATTTTCTGGCATTGGCGACTTCGATGACTGGGTTTTCCAATTTGAAAGAGTTGCTAAAATAAACAATTGGAACAATACAGTCAAGAGCGATTACTTGGCCCTCAGCCTTAATGGGAATGCGTTGAAGGCGTTTCGGGCATTACCTAGTGCAACCCAAGACGAATATAATCTAGCTATTGTGGCTCTGTCAGCTAAGTTTGACCCCGCCGAGAAGGTTGAGTCGCATAAGTTAGCCTTCCAAGCTCGTGAACGGAAACATGGGGAAGAACTTTCTTCCCTAGCTACCGACCTGGAATGCTTGGCATTAAAGGCGTACCCTCGACTGCCTCAAGACGCTCGCGAGGACCTAGCTAAGGGTAGGTTCCTTGAATGTTTGGATAAGTCCATTCGAGTGATGGCCAGACAAGCTCGCCCGAACAGTTTTAGAGAAGGCAGTTAGCGTAGCCTACGATCTTGAGGGTATAGCCTTGTTAGAAGCAAATTCAAATAAAAAAGCTTGTAATTGTGTCAACCCAGAAACAGTTAAGGAGTGCAGCGTCGTGCAACCATTATCACCAATGGATCGACTATTGAACGAAAACATGACCGTCATGCGTTCAATGGCGGAGGCCATGACTCAGTTGACCGTTGCCCTTCAGTCCGGCAACAACTCCTCAAGTGGAAGAGGGGGCAGCAGGCAGCAACGTGACCGTGGTCGAAGAACGTGCTTCAATTGTGGGAAAGAAGGCCACCTACAGGCTACCTGCTGGGCACCACGCACAAATTCCGGAAATGTCAATGGAGGGGGTCAAATGTCATCTCAGTCTTCGGGAAACGGGGGGAGGTTGGCGTACTAACTAACAATATGCCAGCCACGTTACAGACAGCCATTTTGAAGAGTGGTGTGTGGTGTGTCGAGTCGGAGTCGGCAGTATTTATTTCCGGTAAACTAGGGACCGAAATGATGGAAATCCTAGTCGACACAGGTGCGGCGGTGTCTCTTGTAAGAGAAGATGTTTGGCTGCGAATCAGAGAGAAGGAGGATATATTGTGCGAGCCTGGGATACCCAGAGTAGTAAATGCTAGTGGAGACTCTCTTCAAATTATCGGACGCGGAACGGTAAGGATTTGTTTGGCAGAAAGAACCTTTGTGCATACTATGTTGGTTGCACGCCACCTATCTCAGAAATGTCTTCTGGGTGCCGACTTTCTTAGGAGCTATAACTGTGATGTGTTATTGTCTCAACAGAAAGTACGTTGCGATGATGGTACGTCAGTACCACTATCCCCTATAAGTTCGATTACCCTTCCAATCTCCCATGTGTCCCTAAGAGAGAATGTGGTAATACCTGCGGGGCATGAGATCATACTCCCAGGTACTTTAAACTCACTACAATCACACTCGTACCTGGGTATGTTCGAGCCAAACATCAGGCTATCAAACAAGCATGAGCTCCTTGCAGCCAGAAGTATTTCATATTCTTCAGCAGAGTACATCCCGGTACGGGCTATGAATCCGGGTAATACTCCTATCACGCTGTACAAAGGAACAGTTCTGGGACGCCTGGAACCATGCGAAGAGGAAAGCTATTGTGTTACTGCAGCATCCGTAGGACGCAGTGAACATGATATGCCGGCGCATCGTCTATTCGACCTAAGTGATGTCCAGCCTGAACTAATAAGTAAGTTAACTCCCCTATTAGATGAGTTCGGGGATGTGTTTTCACGTAGCCCTGATGACTTGGGACGGACGAACCTGGTTTATCATAAGATACTCACTGGAGACCATAGGCCAGTGAGACAACCTCCTAGACGAACTCCGATGCATCGTCAAGAGGAGGTAAGAAGCATGGTTACGGATATGCTCAATCAAAATGTGATTAAAGAATCGTCTTCCCCTTGGTCGAGTGCTATTGTCTTGGTCAAGAAGAAGGATGGAGGCTTACGGTTTTGTGTCGACTACCGTAGCCTGAACGAGGTAACGATCAAGGATGCTTATCCGTTACCAAGAATAGACAACATCCTCGATGCAGTGTCAGGATCGAAGTTTTTCTCGACCCTTGACCTAGCCAGTGGATATTGGCAAGTCGAGATAGCCCCAGAAGATCGCCAGAAAACTGCTTTCTCAACAGGAGAAGGGCTTTATGAATTTCAAGTGTTACCCTTCGGTGTTTGTAATGGCCCCGGAACATATCAGCGTCTTATGGACAGAGTATTGATGGGTCTGCAGTGGGACATATGCGCTGTCTATTTGGATGATGTCATAGTGTGGAGTCCCACTATTGACGAACATGTTGGGCGCTTACGACAAATTTTTGAAAGACTTCGAGGAGCACACCTCAAATTGAAACCCTCGAAGTGTCATCTTCTCCGCACAGAAGTTAAATTCCTTGGCCACTGTATCTCAGCCGCTGGAATTGCTACTGATCCCGATAAGGTTGCGGCAGTACGACAGTGGAAAACGCCACAGACCTTGGAACAAGTTAGATCGTTCTTGGGGTTTGCGTCATATTACCGCAGATTCGTTAAGAACTTTGCGGACATTGCGGCACCCTTACATCGACTAACCCAAAAGGGAGTCCGTTTCCTTTGGAACGATGATTGTGAAATTGCCTTTGCATCCCTCAGACAAAGGTTAATTTCGAGTCCCATCTTATGCTCTGCAACAACATCTGGCCAGTTCATCTTAGACACTGACGCCAGTAACACAGGGATGGGAGCTGTGCTGAGTCAGATTCAAGGCGGAGAGGAGAGAGTTATCGCGTATGCCAGCTGCTCATTGTCAAAGACGGAAAGGAGGTACTGTGTCACCCGGAGGGAACTGCTTGCTGTAGTGTATGGCACGAAGTATTTCCGACACTACCTTCTAGGACGACCTTTTCTGATCCGAACCGATCATAACTCCCTTCGCTGGCTGCAAAATTTTAAAGAACCAGAAGGCCAAGTATCGCGGTGGTTAGAACGACTGTCGGAGTTCGAATTTACCATACAACATAGACCAGGAAAGGCTCACGGCAATGCTGACGGCTTATCCAGGGCTTGTGGACAATGCGGGGTAGTAGCGGAACAAGAGGATATCACCGAGGAAACGCTCAATGTTAACAGCATTCGTGATACCGGTAACCTAGTTTGGACACCTACCTGGACATCGCAACAGCTAAGCGAACATCAAGCCAGAGATAAGTCCATTGCCCCGGTTAAAAATTGGCATGCAAAATCAGCCAGACCAAGTCGCGATGAAGTTTCTGGTTATGGACCAATAACTTTGAGCCTGTGGACACAATGGGACCGCCTCGTCTCGAAGGATGGAGTATTGTATAGACGTTGGTTTGAAGAGAATCGCCCTGACAAACTACAACTTGTAACTCCTGAAGTACTGCGAAAAGAAACCCTTGTTGCCTTGCACGACAGTCCTACCGGCGGCCATCTAGGAACGGCCAAGACTCTAGGAAAGTTACGTGAACGTTTCTACTGGCCAGGAATGAACGTTGACGTAGTTTTATGGTGCCGCCAATGTCCCGGTTGCGGTTCCAGGAAGGCACCAAACCAGACCCCTCGCGCCCCTTTGGTCTCAAAAACCAGTGGTTTCCCACTACAAAGGGTAGCGATAGATCTGGTGGGCCCATTGCCTAGGAGTACCAAAGGCAACAAATATATAGCGGTGGTAACCGACTATTTTACTCGCTGGACGGAGGCTTATGCCATGCCGGACATGGAAGCATCGACCGTGGCCAGAACACTGGTGGATGAGTTCATTTGCCGGTATGGAGCACCTTGTGAGCTTCACAGCGATCAAGGTCGCCAATTCGAGTCCCGGCTTTTTGCTGAAATGTGCAAGATGCTCGGTGTATCCAAAACGAGAACGACTCCATACCATCCCGAATCGGATGGTCTAGTGGAGCGGTTCAACCGAACTCTTGGGGCTATGTTGAGTCAGTTTACTGACAAAACCATACTGACTGGGATGATAAACTGCAACCTGTCATGTTAGCATACCGTTCCAGCATTCAAGAAACTACGAGGTTCAGCCCATATTTCTTGATGTTCGGCCGCAATGTTCGACTCCCCATTGATGTCGTGTTCGGATCTCCGAAAGAAGAAAGCGTGGAAATCACCGAGTGGGCGTCCAAATTAAGAGCCACGCTTGACAATGCTTATGAGACGGTGCGGACCAACACAAAAGCAAAGCAGGCGATACAGAAGACTGTATATGACCGCAGATGCGCAGGAGAGCCATATAAGGTCGGCGATCGAGTGTGGCTGCATGAGCCAGCCGTCAAGAGGGGACTGGCCCGGAAACTTCACAAGTTCTGGCAAGGTCCCTTTGTGGTGAGGAAGGTATTGTCCGACGTGACTTACCGTGTGCAATCGGAAAGCTGCAGAGCACGTAGACCGGTCGTACATTATAATCGACTGAAACCGTATTTGGCGAGAGATGACATTGTCGATGATCAACCGCCCGTAGAGGATCCTCAGCCCCTGGATACCACTCAACCCGAAAACGATCATCAGCCCAGGGAGGATGAAACACTGATTATTTTGGGTGGACAAGATCAGGCAGATATCGATGAACCACACGCTGCAGATGAAGTCGCTGACGTAAATCTGAGACCAGATTGGGCTGTGCTTCCAGCGGCGGCCAATGATGCGCAGGATGCAGCAACCAACGATCACGAGACTACCCTAGCAGTGGATACACCTCGACGTTATCCAGGGCGAGTAAGACACTGCCCCGACAGACTCCAAGCTGGAATAGCATAAAGAATCGGGACGATTCTCCGTACAGGGGGGGGATAGTGTAGCGAATATGTATGTACGGTACTGTACTTATACCATAGCATCTTGGAATGTGCACCCCATTGTATTGGCTAGGGTAGGGCAAGACATTGTCCGTCTTGGGGACGGACAGGCAGTCTGTTTTCCCTCGTGTTGTCGAGTGGTTGATTATAAATAAAGCGCTTGAGTACGTATACTTTAACTGTGTATGTGTTGTTACTTGTTAATATCAAACCCCTAAATAATTATTACAGTAGTTTCGAGTATTATATTGTACGTGATTTCTGGATTGTCCCCGTTTCCCATCCAAATATCTCAAAAAAAAAAAATTTCATATAAATTCAATTTGTCGAAACCGAAATTAAATTTGTGAACAATTTTTCCTATATTATAATTGACGGGAAAGCCAAATTTGCAGACTGGAAAAATATAATTTTCCATCTGGAAAACCTGGAAAATTTGTAGACACCCTGAATAATCATCATGAAATGTTGTTGTTGTCGCAGGGATCTAGCAACCAGGCGGTGCCGTCAGCGTGCGCGCAGGCGGTGTCGAGCACCGTCACCGTGGCGACCGGGGGCGGAGACTCGTACTCTCCCACCACCAGCAGCAGCAGCCTGCCGCAGTGTCCCACCGCAGCGGTGCCCACCGTCGACTGGAGGCAACAGGTAGGACCGGATACATACCCTCTTATACTCTCTTGTGGTCTTATGGTACCGTCTTATTACCGTCGTCTTATACCGTCGACTGGAGACAACAGGTAGGACCAGACCTCAACGTATTACCACGCTAGCGCAACTTGATACACGGACGAATAAGGTCGTCGCATACCCTCTTATGGTACCGTCTTATACCGATATAACACATGGCTTGACACCAACTGCCCAAATTGAAAATACGAAAAAATTACCGGCACATGCAGCGTAGTGATTGACTCGCTCGCTTCATGTGATCCGGGAGGCGAGGGGTTTCGGACCCGGTTCGATCCCCTCCGCCGTCCATCTTTACAGGGGTTTTTCGTGGTTTCTCTATAGTCTAGGCTAGTGCCGCGATGGTTTCTACAAAATAGGCCACGACCGCTTCCTTCACAATATCTTTCCCATTACCCAAGAAACCTTCATCTCATCATCCCATCATCTCATTAATCATCCGTCCGACGCCATTATATCTGCGCTATCATAACAGTACGAGGAAAAATGAAAATAAAAATTACCCACTTTTACTTGTACACAGGTTGCTCAAGAAATAGAACTGCATTGCGTACTGTAACGTAACGTGTCTAGATCTGTTTCCTCGTACGAAAATGTAGTCCGAGACGTAGCCCGGCCATTTTTTATTCCAGCGCACGCTTGGATGGCCCGGGATCAAAATTTATGTACAACAAACATGAGTAGGCCAATATTTCAAATTAATCTCCAAGCGTGAGTGGCGGGGATCGAACCCTGGCTCCCGGTCGCATGGACCAAGCGCGCTACTTCTGGTATAGATAATAGAAACTGATGAGAAAGTAGACATGCTCTTCGTTACTGTCACCCTTCCCCCCCAGCAGAAAAATCAATTCCAATTTTATTAAATCAATTTTATCAAAATTATTCATTCAATTTGATGTTGATCTATGGCTTGCTTGACTGTTAGCCGAACGTAAGTCTCATATTGGAAACGAATGTCATTAGTCATTACTGATTTAATAAACTGGAGTTCTGTAAGTCGAGATGAGAGGTAATTCAGATGTATGAATATTAAACGAAATGTCACAGCGATTATTCGAGTACTTGTCGAAACGAGCCCAAGGTGAACAAGGCTGTAAAATCCGTCAGTCAATTACTGGATATGGGCTACGATTGTTTTACTACACTTTTATATTAACACTGGGCAGTCGCTGTTCATTGCTCTATGTCACCACAGGCGGACGATGTTGTTGTTGTTGTTGTTGTTGTTGTTGTTGTTGTTGTTATTGTTGTTGTTGCTGCTGCTGCGCTCAGCCTAAACCAACCTAATTATTCCAATCTAACTATTAACTCTCAACTTACGTGTTACGGGTTTACGCACAACTTGTAACTTGTTCTATAATGTTCATTAAAAAAACTGAAAAAAAAAACTCTAACTTTAACTATTATTATACCCAATCTAACTGACTTACTCAACCGAACATAACCCAAACTAACCTAACCAAATAAAAATCCCAAACTGATTTGATCAAAACTAAACTAATCTTCCGGTCCGACGAATAGCCACTTCGGACGAAGTGGCTATTAATGGTCAATCAAGTCATATCAATATTCACGCGAAGAAAATGTATCATTAATACGCATTACAACTAGCAGACACTTTACATTAGCACTCCGCTATAAGTAGGTGAGAAAATTAGAGGTAAAATATGCGTAGCTTCATTTAAAATTTAAATTTGAACTTTGGAAAAGACATTTCAGTGGTTTATTCCGAAGTCTATATTTGAATTTGAGAGAAATATACGGATATTTTACCGCTAATTTGTTCACATACTTTCAGTAGCGTGCTTATGTAAATTGTCCGATACTTTAAATGCGTATTTGTGTTAAATTTCAGTAATTAAATGTTATCTCCTTGGGTAATGCGTATTTGTGTTAAATTTAAATAATTAAATGTTATCTCCGTGGATAATTTCCTTGTATATCTATTGGGTTAGTTTTTTCACGCGAATATCCCACCCCCGCCCCCGCCCCCGCCCCCGCCCCCGCCCAATCTGTTGCATGCGTGTGCCGCTGTGCCGTGGACCACCCCGCCCCGAGAATCGAACCCAGGACACGGCCTCTCGTCTGTCCTGACCTCTTGTGACCCCGCGCCTTTATTTCCCTCTCTCGCTCATTCTTTCATTCTTTCTGTGTGCTATTTGGTGTATGTCCTACGTGAACTTCTCATTATATATATATATATGTATCTCTCTCTCTTTCAAGCATTATTCGGTGTACGCGAGATACACACGCGAAGTGCCGAATTGTTAGAGATGGCCTTCGAATGTCCGTCCAACTAGACAAGTTTTTTTTCTGAATATCTTCTCCAGATAACTAAATTGTTTCAATTTAGTTGCAATTTAGACTCAGTTTGTGCTTGATACGAGCCTTGTTTCACCTTCATTCTCGTCGTAACCGCTCCTTACCGCTATCACCTTCATTTTTGTTCAAATATTATCTATATCAGTTTTAAATTTTCAACCGTAATGTGAATTACCGGTAACTTGATGATTGCTTACAACAATACTTTTTATATTTTCCATATTGGGCTTCAACGTGCACTGTAATGATAGCCAAGATCTATTTGCGTCGGTGAATGATTGATAAGATGAAGGTTTCTTAGGAAATGGATAGGCTGGTGGGAAGGAAGCGGTCCTGGCCTATTTAGTAGGAACCATCCCGGCATTAAACAGAGGGAAACCACGAAAATAAAATCAAAGATGGACGTCGTCTATGTGGTTCTTCTTGACACTTCCTCGACGGTGACCCCGTAGAGCTTTCATTACCCCCCCCCCCCCCCCTCTCCTCCCAGCTCTACAATTTTACGTCTAGGGCTAAAGGGAAATAACAATTCCGAAAGACTTCCGTCTCTCACTGTTTTCTAACCATCCTATAGCATTGTCGATCGAGCGTTTCCAGTGTGCCTATCAACGTCGTATCCCCCAAATCCAGCCTCTCCCCCGGCGTCGTCCTCGTCGGCGTCCTCCCAAGGCGGTGACCCGACGGCCGGTCGGTCTAGTAGTAGGCTGCCGGCTCGGCCGCGCTCAATGAGTCAGTCAGTGGTATCTGTGCGCGCGCGAGAGAGAGAGAGAGAGAGAGAGAGAGAGGAGACTGTTACTACACCGACCAAGGCCATGACGAGATCGGCGAGGGGCAACAGCCTGACTGACTGTCTTCTGTTGTGTGATAGTTAGTTGATAGCGAAACGGAATTGAAACATGATTCAGACGAATTATTTTCATTAGAACCGTTTGAGTCTGGAGGAAAACGATGTAGTTTTATTGATAGTCTTCGTTGGTAAATAGAAATACTGAAATAGGCCTCTAGCAAGTCAATGAATCTATCGTTCTAAAATTAGAAATGTTACGGTACTATTCTTGTGTTCTCGGAAGATAACGATGGTTTACCAACAAAACCAAAGTAAAACTTTATTAATATTGACGTTTGGCAGTTTCGTTCTGCCAGAAGTATGAGCGCTTATGGAAATTGATTTAGCAAATATCACTTTTTTTTTTTTAAAGAGTAATATTTGACGTATTGAAGGTATCTAAAAGATTCTGTGTTTCTATTAGATTAAATTTATGATATATGTTCCAAAAAAAAAAAAAAAAAAAATCACTAAATCGATTCTAATTCGCACTTGCAAGACTCCATTTCCTCTCGATGTATTACGATCGGAGCGTACTGTGCACTACAATAACACTTGTCTGCAGACATTCCTCGCGACACCGGCACGTCCGACCGTCCCGCGACCGACCGGGCGTCCCGCTGCGACTACTGGGCCCTTACATGGGCATTATAATATCGTATCGGGGCCCTTACACGGGCATTAGCCTATCAGTGGGGGGGGGGGGGGGGCTGTTTTTACCTCCTGGAAGTAAATGTGTGTATGGTCGTGGTCGATCCAAGCTAGAATAGAATGCATCCCGAAGAAAATATAATCATTATACGCAATAAATTAGGTGACAAATGTGCGTATACGTACTCCACGCATGGCATAGTATTTGTAAAATTTGAAGGATAAATAGGTGTAGATTTTATTTCAATTTAATTTTGAATTTCGGATTGAATCACTTTAGTAGAAGAGACTGCTACTTTACTTCGACTGCGAAAACATCTATGTTACTGTGATACGTACAAGTTATCTTTCCATTTTTCTATTTATAAAATTTGACTTTTTAGCATTTTCGACAAATATTGTCAGCATCAGTCGATGTAACGTGCACTGATGAGGGTTTAATGATCATTTATATCTGTGAAATCCCCCCTGGCGGGAACTTTTTTCCCTATGGAGACTGGGGACGCCTTAAGGGGGTGCATGCACGGTGCTTATAAAAATAGAGAAATTCATCTTTACTATTTTTTTTCTTCATCACGAACAAGTGTATTTGAATACAAATTATATCAAACCTGAGATAATTTCATGCTCTTTCAATATTACGACATTCTATTTTTGTCAATTCAACCAGTTTCAAGATAATACGTCAAAACATATCAAGAATGTTATAAAATTTATTGACGTATTATCTTAAAACTGATTAAATTCACAGAAATAGAATGTCATATTGATTAAAGAGCATAAAATTATCTTGGGTTTGATATAATTTTTATTCAAATACACTTGTTCATGATGAAAAAAAAAAAATAGTAAAGATGAATTTCTCTATTTTTATAAGCACCGTGCCTGCACCGCCTTAAGTGAGATCATCGCTAAACGGACTAGAACACAGAGCTAAGTAATCGTCCAGAAAACTGAACTAATAATCTGCTTCCTCGCGATGGTTCCGATCGACCGTCTCCCCTATCCCACACCACTATCGCCCGGGTGTTTCGCGCCTTCAACTCGCACCATCACAATTACACCACGAGCTAGTGTACGGTCCGATCGACCGTCCCCCCTATCTAGCAACACCAACAGTCGGCCGTGTCGATCTGTCAATACTCGACGTATTCACTGGCTTTTGTGTTGAAGAACAAAAAATGTCGGTAAAAAATGTCCGCACCGATCCTGTGAAAAGAAGAGTGATGAATAGGATGATGGAGTGTGATGAGAGGAAGTTATGCGAAACTCTTACTGGATATTAGCGGTGAGATTTCCAGTAGTGCTATATGCACAGTGGCGGCAAGTCAGAGAACTAGATTAGTAGCCCGTGAAACTGACGGTATGTTGGTCGTGGGTTCGAGTCCCGCTTAAGGCATGGGTTCGTGTCTCTCTTGACGTATGGGTTCGAGTCCCGCTTTAGGTATGAATTTCTGTAAAAGTCTTTCATATATCACCCGGTTATTCGTATCCCCTTATAACTATCTATTGGTGGTAGGGGTGGCAAAAACCCGAAGAAAAAATATAATCTAAAAAATAATAACCCTAGCTTTTATGAAGAAAAAAACTGTTTTTAAACTGGGCTAAAAAATCTTATACTGCACTTTGTACCACTGTTTTTTTGAGTTGATTCATTCTGAAGTTTCTTGTCTCAATTTGACATGTATGTAAATATCGAAGGGAAAAAGAAACAACAGATGATTATTACAAATGAAAAACTTATTAAATTATATATTAATAGCTGTTGAAGAAAAATAAATAAAACCTGAAAATGTTTCATGACGTCAGTATTTCAAGATAAGTGACATTGTGTGAAAATGATAACATTTTGTAGATATAGGCTATAAATAGCAGCCAACTGTTGATTACACTAACAAATAGTTGAAAATTACGCATCAAACAAAATCCCGTGTGCGGGTAATTATTAGTTGAAGTGGGTTTTCCTAGGTGGTTAATACCTAATATAATCCACTGTGTTTTATTGGGCTGGTCAGTTACTTGCCGTGTTGAAAACCATCTACTAAAGAACAGTAACTAGATCTTGACTGAGACGGGTGGCCCAGTAGCTAGAACGCTGAATCGTATTCAGGATACCGTGGTTCTATTCCCGCGATGATCGACCATCCTGACAGAATGTTCGTGGTTTCCCTCTGTCGTTCCGGTCAATACTGGGATATTCCCGCGATGGTCGACCATCCTGACAGAATGTTCGTGTTTTCCCTCTGTCGTTCCGGTCAATACTGGGATATGATTTCTCAACAACAGGCTACAACCGTATCTCTCACTTTTCAAAAACACCCATCTTCCCATCGTTTCATTCATCATTCACCGACGCCAATAGATCTTCTAGCTATCAATACAGTGCTTCTTTCAACCTGTTACAAGTACTTACACGAGATCGAGTTGAAGAACAGTAATGGCTTACCGGTAGTATTAAACCGTGACAAAAGTTAAAAGTACTGATGGGAAAGTAACTAGATCTAGTATCAGATTGTACAATAGTGGCAACTCTGCGAATTGAGCATTCTTGGCCAGGTCATCTACAGAGATTCTTGACCCCCCCCCTCCCCTTTCCCCTCCCCACACACCCCTTGGCGTATCTTGGACGAGATGCCGCGAGATGGCATTGCTCTATTGAATGACACACACACACACACACACATAGATATATAGAGAGAGCAATAGCGAAGAGAGAGACTGTGTGAGAGAGAGAGAGAGAGAGAGAGAGAGAGAGAGAGAGAGAGAGAGAGAGAGGAGAGAGAGAGAGAGAGAGAGAGAGAGAGTGTGTGAGAGTGAGAGAGAAAAAAAGGAGAGGAGAGAAAGAACGCGAGAGAGGGGTAGAGAGGAGAGAGGAGACAGACACAGAGGTAGCTGGTAGAAGAGTTAGAGAGAGATGGTTGAGAGAGAGAGAGAGAGAGCGAGATAGGAAGATAGTGAGTGAGAGAGGGAGAGGACAGACACAGATGGAGGAGAGAGTGAGGAGAGAGATATTAGGGAGAGAGATAGAGGTAAGAGAGAGAGAGAGAGAGGAGAGAGGAGAGAGACAGACACAGAGGTAGCTGAGAGGAGAGAGAGAGGGTGAGAGAGAGAGAGGAGAGAGAGAGAGGGTGAGTGAGAGAGAGAGAGCGAGAGAGGGGTATAGAGAGAGAGAGGAGAGAGATAGTTGGTGGGTGGGTGAGAGAGAGAGAGAGAGAGAGAGAGAGAGAGAGAGAGAGAGAGAGAGGAGAGAGAAGAGAGGAGAAAGAGACAGACACAGAGGTAGAGAGAGCGAGGAGAGAGATATAGGGAGAGAGGGAGATAAAGTCGCTCACAGCTGACTGGTATCGATTAGCCCCACGGTGAAGCGGTCGAACACAGCGGCGGGGTCGGCGGTCTCCGTGCGTGGGCTTCCGCTTAGACAAAGAGCTTGCTTGCTTACCGGTCTGTGTGATCTCTCGTCTTGTTGACTGCTTTGGCACAGATCAGACCGTCAGCTACCTAGAGCAACGTGGAGGTGGAGATCTAGGGAAACGATATAGTACAAATGTGTGAGCGAGGGGACTTCACACTTTTATTGTCACCAACTCATTCGTACCCCCAAATAACCTAGCTGTTGGTGGGATCGTTAAGCAATCAATAATCAATCAATCGAGTAATTACTGACAAAATAATATTTAAAATCATCAGGTATTACAACCTGCTCCAAGAAGATTTTTTTGTTGATCTTCTTCCTGTTCTAAATGAATGTTATGACTGGTAATGACGACCTATCGGCCAGTACGGTGTAGAGAGAGAGAGAGAGAGAGAGAGAGAGAGAGAGAGTGTGTAACATCGCTTGGCAACAAGGTGTTGCATCACGTGACCCCGGCCAAGTCGTGGTCGGGGTCAAAGTTGACGAGAGTGACATTGTGCTCGGTGGTTTGTTCGTGTATTTCAACCAGACGTAAATACTGCCGTGTTGAGGAACTGGTTTGGCGAGGATATGGTAGTTCATCGACGGTCCCTTCATTTCTATACATTAACTATGCACTGTAATGATAACTCAGATCTATTGGCGTCGGGTGAATGAGTAATGACGTGATGGGATGATGCCGTGATGCCGCCCTCCGTGACTCGGTCAGCCAAGGCACTACGTGAGAAACTGAAGTCAAGCAGGTCTGGCGTTGGTTCGATTCCCGCGTAAGGCATGTGTTGAGTTCTTTCACTTATCAGCAGTTCGTAGTTTCATAATCATTCTTCTTCCCGTATAACCTAGCTTTTGGTGGGGTCGGTTAGCAAACGTTAATCATCGATCATGATGGGATGATGAGATGAAAGTGTCTTGGGGTATAGAAGGAAAGATAGTTGGTAAAAAGCAGCCGTGGCCTCTGTTGTAGGGACCATTCCGTTATTATCCTAGACTAGGAAAACGTCATATATGCGTTGTTAGACGAGCGAATAGTAATAGTATGGGTAAAAATGGGTATAAACTGCTTCGAGTGGTACCAATTTAGCACATTTCATGTTTTTTCTTCAAAATGGCTGACCCGATCAAGCTGAAATTTTTTATAAATGTGTATCAACATGTAATTCAACTTCATGCAAAATTTCATTTTTTTGGGAAAATATATATATTTTTTCCGCCATGTTATTCTAATGGGTATTTTGAAATTTCTAAAATTCATAAAAATAAAAGTTACCCCCCGATAATGCCACAAAACTTTACAGATCTAAGTTAGATGAGGAACCGTATTGAAAAAAAGTATGAAGTTGATAGGTGTAGCCGTTTGACCTGTGGAGAACCGACAAAAAAACGAACACCAATTTTTTTCAGTATGTCAAATTGAATCCTCGCTAAAGCTCGTCTAAAAACTTTGACGATGGCCCCTCACCTCCCGGATCACTTGAGCGAGTGCGTTAGCCCGACGGACTTGAATGATAACTAAGATCTATTGACGTCGAATGCATGATGAGATGAAAGCTGATTTTATTGGATTGTTTTTGATAGTGGGAAGGAGTCTGTTGTGGCCACCCCAGTACGAACCTAAACGACGAGGGAACCACTACTATCCTGCTCATTCGTACTCCCGTATAACCTAGCTGTTGGTGGGGTCGTCAATGGGACAGTGCTTATAAAAATGAAGAAATTCATCTTGATTATTCTCTTCTATGTTCACAAACCAGTGTAATTGATTGAAAAGTATATCACCTCCAAGATAACTTGATGCTATTCAATTGATGTGACATCCTATTTATGTGAATTCAATCAATTTTAAGATAATACGTCAATGAATACCAAGAATATGATCAAATTCATTGACGTATTATCTTGAACTTATTGAATTCACAAAAATAGGATGTCATATTAATTAGAAGAGCATAAAATTATCTTGTAATTGATATACTTTTTATTCAGTTATACTTATTCGTCAACATAGAAATAATGGGGAAGAAGAATTTCCTCATTTTTATATGCACCGTACATCCACCCCTGCAAACAAAAATGAATCAAATAGACCATTTTAATCAGTAGTACTCAGTTGTGTCGGAAACCTTCCCGGCTGTCCTACAGGATGGCCCGTGTTCGCACAGGGGTGGGGGTGGGTGGGGGGTGGGGGATTGGCCCGGGTCGTATGTGTATCCGTCATGTGTGTTGGTAGCACTGAGGTAAAACCCCCCCGAGTGGTACAGCACCGTGCACACCCCCGTGCAACACGCCCCACCGTGGTTCATTGATCAACTTGAAAATAACTTGTTCCGGATCAATTTTTGGGGGGTTTTGTAAGATTCATTTTAGAGTAATTGTTTGAGATAATTTTTTTGTGATAAATTTCAGACATTGAAATTATTTTTCTGTCCTCTAGGACACGGCTATTTTCCTTAGTTGTGACGTAGACATTACTCGATTCTGTTCATTTTTTTTATACAGAATCGGTGATGCCTACGTCATGACTCATGGTCTCTGGAGGACCGAAAAATTAATTATAATTTCTTAAATTGAGATTATGACTTCTAGTTTCATCTAAATTTAGGGGAATAATTATCGTCATCATTCATCAAAATCTAGTTCCAGGGTTGTGATGTCCTTTAACGTGCGGAGGCTTCTAATCAAGATCTATTAGAAAACACCAATTTTAGGATATTAAAACAAATGAAATTAATCTCGATGCGCCTCGAATTTCACCAAATCTTCCCCAGCTGAATTTATGCAAATTGATTTTTCGAACCCACTTTTCATTAAAAAGAAAAAAAGCGTCCATTTGTGTCGGGGCCTCGGAACAGTTCTAACCATGGCAAGCCCGCACACAAGACAGTATGCGTGTAGCAATGTGGGGGTGGGTGGCGGGTTAGGGGGTGGCATTATCTACCTCGGGCTCAGTGCACTCGACGGGGAAGAGATCCCACTCGTGGTCCATTACAGCCGCAGTGCAAACCCCCCCCCCACCCCGCACCCTCGGCCGAGTGGTTCAAGTGTTGTTGCGTATATTCCCGTGTCGGGACGGATGGAGTGGAGCTAGCTTCGTGCGATGTCACTGTCGAGGTGTGAAAAGGGCGGCGGATAATGACTATACATGGCCGTGTTTTTGTTATATCTGGATTTTAAGGGGGTGAATGCACGGTGGGGGAGAATTTCATATTTTTTTTTTTTCATGTTCAGGAACCAGTGTAATTGAATGAAAAGTAGATAATCTCAAGATAATTCTATTCATTTTGTAAACGTCCTTTCACTTGTCATCACTTCGTAGGTTTACAATCATCTACTCGTTCGTACCCCCTTATAACCTATCTGTTGGTGGGGTCGTTGAACAAATAATGATCATCATCATCGATAATAATAATTTGTTGATGAACTGGCCTCGGACAGGCTACTGAGAGAGACGAGTGGTCGCGTGGCTAGCACACTGAACCGTTATTCAGGAGAAGGGGTTCGATTCCCACCGTGGTCGATCACCCTGACAGGGGTTTTCGTGGTTTTTCTCTGTCGTTCAGGTCAATACTGGGATGGTTAATTAACTACAAGTCACGACCGACTCCTTCCCACTATCCAAAAACACCTAATAAAATAACCTTTCATCCCATCATCACGAATATCATTCACTAACGCCAATAGATCTTGGCCATCTATACTTTGCGTCGTTAAACCCAATACAGTAAGTCGGCCATGCTGCAGGGTTGGTCCAATGGACGTATGTAAGACAGCAGTGCACACCTAGAGGGGGGTGTCGGTAAATGGGATCACCGGTCTCTGATCGCCGGGTCGACACACCCGGTCGCCCGTGATGCCGCATAGGGGAGACGGGCGCTCGTAACACGTGTGCCCGAGGATGGATGTGGACCAATCAGATCGCAGCTCCACTCCTCTCTTTGTTTCGATTTGCCTGTTACGTCATATCTCTGCTCGGATGTGTAATCTCGTATCTACGTCACCGTTTTCATGACAAGCTGCTACGTAGGTCATTCGCAATTATTGTGAGTTGATCAATCGTGTGATTTGTCAAATGGTATTCGTAAAATGCGATCTGGGAAAGTGTTTTCTTTCTCGAGTTTTTTTTATCCAAACGCTAGTATAAAAATCCCCTATTTCATGAAAACAGTATCCATTTTGTTCATTTCGTTTTCAAAAATCATTTCATTCTTGTTATAAACACTTTTTTATATAAATATTGAAACAGAATATAACTGAGATCATTGAAACTGTGTAACTGTGAATAACTGGATTGCTGATAAGTATTGTTTGCGTAACGACCCCACCAACGCCTAGGTTATAAGGGGGTTCGAATGAGCAGGTGATAATGAAACTACGGCGTGATGATGGGTGAAGAGACGTTGGGTAATTTTTTATTTTCAATCTGCATTGGGACCCAGAACTTGGTATTTACAGGTCAAACGGAAACAAAATGTTGATTAAAATTTGACAAAATAGTTACAAAAATACAAAACACTAAACGGGTTTGTTCTTTTCCTGAAGTTCATTGAATGTTTCGTAAATTTTTCATTTCCAATTTGATTTGGGACCCATAAGTTGCTATCACTTCACTCGGTATGCACACTTTCTCGTCCAGCATATTATGTTTGTGCGCATATTGGCGACTGTCAGTCGTCATTCGAGCCGAGTGTGACGTGTGACAACAATGGATGCGTGCGTGACCTTCACTGAGTGTCACACAATTGTTATCGGCCTGGGGACATACAGTAGCCGACCACGATAGACCTCGGATTGGGTTGCATATAACTAGTGATGGGCGCATGGGAATATTTCCCCGGGGAATGTTCCCGCTAGTGGGATTGTTCCCGGGAATATTTCCCATGTTGGAATAAATTCCCATATTCAGGGAATTTATGTTCTGAAAAATGAGTTCAGCAGTTCTTACCGTGAGATCCGGATGGTCCGAAAGATCCTACCTTGCGGCCTTGCCACCCTTCACCTCAACTGGGGAACAACGACTATGTGTCAGATTTTACATCTCCGTAATTTAAAAAAAAAAATCTTCACCTGATACATTTTGTTATTGTTCATATGTGTATTTCTTCTCTTATGATTTAGTCTTTTTTCGTAATCAGAGCGTACTGCAAGCGGCCTTTTTTCTCTCGTTTACGTCATTTCATAACTGTTTATATTGCTGATTGAGTTATTAATTACCGACATACCTAACTGGTATCCGAGAGAAGGTTCGAACCACACGCGTGCCAGTGCCGTGGGATAGGGGAGACGGTCAATCGGAACCTTCATATCTCGTAGATATCGGCTATACCTGTAAGACGGTACCGATTGACCGTCTTCCCTAATCCATACCGTTACCGCGCGGGTGGTTCGAGCCTTCTTCTTTCGTGAATACACGTATACTTAACAAGATGTGAGCGCGAACCACCGCGCGCTAGTGGTGTGGGATAGGGAAGACGGTCGCTCGGACTAGAATGCAAGTACAACATGGCATACTGCCTCAATCACTTCAACTCCCCTCCTACCTCGACGTAACTGGGTTCGAGACCCGCACCGACCATCATTACATTGCCACCAACAGTCATATACACGTCAAACCACATACCACAATGGTTGACCACGGCAGGAATCGAACCCCGGTCTCTTGAACGGCTCTTATCCAAGATGTTTTGATATTTGAGTGAGAAATATTGATTAGTAACGATGGGGTTTTGTCGGCACGTGCTAACACCCCCCACTCCCCCCCCCCCCTCTTCATCCAGGTCCTGATTTCAATATGATTTAACTTGTACCCCCCACTCCACTCTCCATCTTCCTCCCCCACACCCTTGACGTAATAACGTGTACTAGTCGTGATATTGATCTTGGTCGGTACCGAGCAATTCCGGTTGAGTTGGAAGCGAGACGTTTTTCCGGAAACGATTGCTTTGGGCATATAATACGGTGTTGCCGTTCGATATGAGAATTAATTGCAAACGATATCGATCGAGATATAATCGACATTTTCAATCGATATCGGATTGGAAAAAAATTCGAGATTGAAAGTCATGACGGTTTGTTTCAGGTTCATTTGGTTATTTGAATTTATTTTGTCTATTTCCAATTATTCGATTCGATATCGATTACCGTTTCGATGCTGAATTACAAAATAATCGAATATTCTTGTTCATCATGAAATCGAAAATGGTAAAATCGAACGACAACCCTAGTTGGCCTATATATAGCCAAATTCAGGCTGTCTACAAGACTGGAAACCCTGGAAAAGTCAGGGAATTTAATAAATCTGGAGAAGTCAGGGAATTTTGTTTTTTTCTGGAATTGTAGGCCTACTCAAAATATAAAGAAGACAAAATTTTATTATTTAGATACCATTTTTGGTTGCTGCAAATACAAGTTCACAATTCAAAAAAATAATTCTTCAATTGCTTTGCCTTGCCGTATTTTTCAAATTCCCACCTATAGGCCTACCTGACAGGGTTCGAAAATTAAATTTGTCGAAACCGAAATAGAATTTGTGAACAATTTTTCCTATGTTATAATCGACGAGAAAGCCAAATTTGCAGACTGGTTAAATATAATTCACCATCTGGAAAACCTGGAAAAGTCAGGGAATTTTGTAATGAAAAATTTGTAGACACCCTGTAATTGGCCCACGTGGAATTCTATAATTATTGTGAAAATAAATGCTGAAACTTTTGTCGATGATTGAACACAGCTTCCCATCCGGCATCCACATCTCGCATCTCTCATATCACAGCTCGTCATCGGCTACATATCTGATGCGCAATTACTCTGCCCGATTAGCCCCCCCCCCCCCCCCCCCCCACCCCTCGGTACTGTTGTCGGGCGGTGCGAGCGAGCAGGAGAGGCCGGTTTGCTGCAGCACAAAGACCGCGGGGTGACGACGTAATAGCCAGTGCAATCACAAGCCAAAGATATGCCAGTTAGCTACTGTTACATGTACATACACCCGGGATACAGATGGAGAGGGAACAAAGGAAGTGTTCAGGGAATGGGATCGGATTGAAACTCGGGTTTCTGGCGAAGTGGCTATTTGTTAGACCGGAAGTAGGTTTTAGATTGGGTTTAGGTTAGATTGAATTGGTTTAGGATGTTTGTATGGTTAGGTTATAGTTCGTGTTTTGTTAGGTTGATAGGCTGCGCACAACAACAACAACAACAACAACAACAATGTCCGCAGGGGGTGACATGAATGAAAGCGGCTGCTAAGTTAGTTAGCTGACTGTTGTGTATATATACATACCCCTGGATATAGATATAGAGGAAACAAAGGAAGGGTTCAGTTCCGGCAATGGAATGGGATTGAAACTTGTTTTCTGGAGTGATGGTTTTAGACTTTAACATCATTATAATTAACTTACACATCGAAACATTATAATTTTATGCATGTAGTTTATTTTTGTATGTTGATATTTTCTAAAAGATGATTCATAATAGGCCTATATGACTATAGACAAGGTTTTTGTGGTATTCACTCAAAAAGGGAGTATGTAGTTTCTATGCTGAACGATTTGTATTTCTCGATTTTCAATGTTTTAGCCCAACAACAACATTATATTTTAATGCAGATGTGTATTACTTTAAAATGTATAGTGGCTGTTTAGAACAGTTTCAATTCGAAAACATTTGCTATTACAAAACATGTGCGAGTTGTTTGTGTATTATCTCATAATTTAGTAAAGGTTCGAGGCTCGACTCTCAAACAGTCGCGCAGGAAGAGATGTTTGTTTGTTTGATGCCCCCACCAACAGCTAGGTTATTCGGGGTAGGAAGAAAATTAAAGAGAAATTATTGTAGAGAAAATTCTAGAGAAAATATTCAGCAGTCATAGGCCTACTACATGACCGCACACTGAGTAAAATTGCCAACAAAAAAGTTATTTTTTTATATTATGACTTCATACAAATTAATAAATAATTATATTATTCAGATTTATATTCGAAAATAAAATGTTCATACTATGATATCGTTAATTTACAAATGATAAAATATGATCTTTTTAATCTTGGAATACAAAATATTGACCTAATAATATAATGTTTTGAATCGTGAATTACAAAATATTGACGTAATAATATAATGTTTTAAATCGTAAAATACAAAATATTGACGTAATAATATAATGTTTTAAGCCGTGAAATACAAAATCCACAAAGCGACCGGAATCTTCTCGTCGTATCGCAATGTGTTCTGGAATGCGGTGTTGCCAGGTGTGTGGGTCACGTGACACTGGTGGGGGGGTGGGGGGTTGCTCAGCTGTGTGTCCCGGGGGCTGGAGGGTGAGAGAGTGATGGCTAGGGGAGGGGAGGGTGAGGGTGCGGGGCTGCAGTGCGATCTACGTCTCGAATAAAGGGTGCAAACACTGGTAGCTGCTCTAGCTCGAGATCGAGATCACTGGTGGACGCCCCAAAACCTTCTTGTGTTCGTCTTCGTATCGTTCGTACACTCGCTGACCTCTGCGGAACATTAGCTTCATATCTATATTCGTACTTTCTTGCTCGGTACTTATAAAGATAGAGAAACTCATCTTCACTATTTTCCTATAGGCCCTATGTTCAATAAACAGTGTAATTGAATGCAAAGAGTATCAACCCCCAAGATAATTGTATGCTCTTTAATTAATATGACATCCTTTTTCTGTGTGAATTTAGTCAGTTTCAAGATAATACGTCATGAATAGCAAGAATGTGATTACATTCATTGACATATTATCTTGAACTGATTGAATTCATAAAAATAGAATGTTATTAATTTAAAAGCATGAAATTATTTTGGGGTTGATATACATTTCATTCAATTACACTGGTTCGTGAAGATGGAAATAATAGTAAAGATGAAGTTCTCTTTTTTTTATTTTTAGCTGCACACACGACGCACTGTACTGATGACTACGATCTATTAGCGTCGGGAAATGATATATGGGATGATGAGATGAAATGTCATTTTATGAGGTGTTTTTGGATAGTGAGAATGGATTCGATCGTGGCCTGTTGTTAAGGAACCATTCCAGTATTGACCCAGAGGGAAACCACGAAAAACCTCTGTCAGGATGGTCGACAACGCTGGAATCGAACCCCTGTCGCCTGAGTGACAGTGCAGTATGCTAGCCACTCGACACATCATTTCAGATGTTCATTTATATCCAACTTTTTTCTAATGAGTATTCGTCCACGAACTAGATCTAGTTCTACTTCTAAATGTCGAATGAGAATGCCTATGATTCTGCTTTCTACCAAATTGTCCGTGAGTCCTGTGGGACGCCGTGAGCGTATCCTCGACTCCTCGTCGACTCCCTGCCCTCTGCATGCCACTCAAGTGCAACTGTCGGGGGGGAAATCAATGTTGTGTGTTCGTCGCACCCAGGAGGTCGTTCAGCTCGCACAAATCAATAAGCGACAATTATTTATACTAGATGTTGACCTTATTTCGGTAACCCATTGTCTCGGTTCCAACTTTCTGATCGACTTTGTTCGGGATACGCTTGTTGTGGAAATGGGGACGTTTGATGAACATTCTCACGCAGTGTCAATAGTTGTGAGGGAATAATTGAATGGATACTACAAATGTAATACCAGCTATATATTTTTAAATAAAATGGGGTGACAAGTACATCCTTGTGGTGCCCCGTCCGAACGATGACATATCCTATCATCGTTAGACTTGATCATGAAAGAAATTATTCGATTTATCAAAACTTGTTTGTTTTCCTAGACATTTTTCTAATATTATTAATTTCAAGTGATTTTATTCTTCATAACAATTGGTTCTTGTTTCTTTTTATAATTTTGGTGGTCATTTTTTGTAATATTACTAATTTTATATAATTTTATTTTTCATAACAATTGGCTTAGAAATTAGAATGCAATGCATTTGTTTTCAATTCAATTTTTTAATCTGGTCATAATTAGCTATTACTGGGGAACAACGAGAGTTTTCCGATGTTGAAAAACAATCTGAATAAAATGGCAGAAGAAACTGCTTTTACCAAGTTCTACTACCGTCCACCTTTGTCATGACTGTCCCTAACATTGACTACGCGAATCAACCACATCGTCGTACAGTGTATATATATAAATACAGGCAAATGACTTACGTAGTAACTAACGTCTTCGGGTTTTCGGGTGGGGTGCAAACAATCGCCTCCAGCCACTTCGGCCGTCTTGACATTCGATTCGGCCAAGTTCGGCATTTGTCTCATGTCAGGCAATCACGGCGACTGTGATACGTGCACACACGGCCTAGTGGTTTGGGGCGCGGTGTAATTATAGCTCGCCTTGCTGGCGGATAGAGCACGGTGATGCGGTAAACTGCAATTCTATATTGCCAACTTGATAACATGAAATATTTATCTGTTTATATTTTTATTATTTATTTTTATTAACATCGAAAACTTGACACAAAGCCATTGTTTCCCTATGAAGGCAAAGGAGGGAAGTAGGATCGTTTTAACGGGGATACCACCCCAAAGAAATGGTTACATATTCAACACAATGTAAAAATTATAGTGATGAGTTGAAAAATGAAGAACCATGCATTCAAGAGTCGTGTTGGGAAATAAGTGTTCCTTTTCTTCTGAAACTACCTTGTTTCGAAATATAGTATCATATAAATATAATACTTATACATTAAAATTATTATAGAAACATTTCTATACAATATAGGCCTAATGACACGAAAATGATTGTTTGCGCACTGCAACAGAAGGAGGGGGATTGGACCGGGGTTCGATTCCCGTTATGGTCGACCAACTCGACAGCTGTTTTCCGTGGTTTCCCGCGGTTGCTCGATTGGTCAAGTGAGTAGTTAGTGGTTGGTCGCTAGTTAGGTATAATTTAGTTCGTGCTTAAAATATATTCATGTATTCAACGACCCGCTGTACTGATAGTGACCATAAGATCTATTGGTGTCGGTGAATGATGTATGAGGTAATGCGATGATGAGACGATTAGTTATCTCTTTAGGTGTTTCTGGATATTGAAAGGATTCAGTCGTGGCCTGTTGTTAAGGGACCATCCCAGTATCAACCTGAATGATGGAAGAAAACCAAGGAAAACTCCTGTCAGGATGATGCAGGGTGGGGCAACATTTCTCGAGCGTGCATCATGGTCACCGAGCCTCTGATCAATCAACCAAACTCGAGATCTCTGTAGTATAGCCGCCCCTGTGGCTAAGTCAATTATCGCTAGCGGTTTTTGTAAACGTCCTTTCACCTATCATCACTTCATCGTTTCATTATCACCCGCTCATTCGTACCCCCGTTTAACCTAGCTGTTGGTGGGGTCGTTGAGCAGCATTTTAAAAAAAGATCTCTGTTGCGCTTCTCAAGTCCTTGGCGCGCACCCTTGAGTGGAGTCTACTTGGTCTCGGTGTGGTCGTGAGGGGGTTCGAACCTCGCACCTCTGCCACGTGGAGAGGCTGGGGAGGATTCTCGTGAATTATCTACAGGAATCGGCTGGCCTGCGGGAGAAGCTCAGTTCTCGGGGGTGAGGGGGGGGGGGTTCTATACGACGAAGATGGCGGTCAACGCGTTTTCATGTCTTTTGATAGGTGAAATGTACTTATCCCTTTCTTCGAGTCTTCTTTTCATCTTTTCAAATCTTCATTCCTTTTTTATTATTGGTTTCAACGACGCACTGTATTGATGACTGCAATCAGTTGACGGCGGTTGAATTACTATAATGAAATGATGGGATGATGAGATGAAAGTTTTTTTCATGTAGTGGGAAGCTAGTGGGTCGGTCGTGGCCTATATTGTAGTAACCACCTTATAATCTCACGCTTGGAGAGGAAAACCACGAAAAATGTCTGTAAAAATGGGCGGTAGCGGGGATCGAACCGAGGCCCGATCTGCCCTCATCTCCCTGGTCACACGGAGTAAGGTCGTTAGCACTGATACTCTATTGCCGATTCCTCTTTTCTTCTATTTACAATGATATTTGACCATTTTTGTTTGTTGTTTGTTTTGATTTGTTATATTATCTTTTCCTTTTTTTGTCCATACATTGTCATACGCAAATAGCGCACACTATTGGTCGTTGGCATTGTCTGAAGCGAACGAAGTGTCCGGGCGGAAATCGAAGCCCTAGTTTTTTCAGTGGCCGATTAGTGGGTATCTACATTAAAGGCAATTATTGTACCGGTGTGCGCAGGATCTATTTCTGTACCAGCCTCTCACTCCGTCTCTCTCTCTCTCTCTCGACATGCCATTTTATATTTATATACCACACTCTCACACATGCATATAGGCGCGGGGGGGGGGGGTCACCGGCGTGACTGACGGACAGGCGGGGTAGTCGATACTTTATTTATTTATTAACATCGAAAACTTCATTGCTGCCCAGGCGAAAGATCGTTTGAACGGTGCACCACAAGGGCGATCTTGCCACCCCAAAGAAATAGTTTGTAAAATCTAGGACAATAGCTGTCCACGATGGATACGCACCTGAGTTCAACGTTGTTCTGGATCTAAGAAACCGATCTAAGCCACTTAGATCGACTACTCACGCATTCAGCTAATTTGTAGGCGATCTAGATGGCGTCGTAAAGTTTCTTAGCAGTGGAGATGATCGTCAGCTGGGATAACATGGGACAAGTCCAAGTTGCGTATCCATCGTAGATATAGCTATTGTCCTAGGTAAAATGATTCAATCAGCTAGTTAGGCAGTGAGTTAATAGATCCAAAATCAATGTGTCCACCTTTAACAATTTCTCCAATACATTCCATATAAATCTCGCTCATCCCACAACGCATATACTGCGTTTTTCATGTTATGAAAAAGGTTTAATAATGTGAATCATATCGACAGTCATACCAACTTTTAAAAAAATGTGCATGCGGTTGAGACAACTCAGGTTGGCACTGCAACGGCCTTATACTCTCTTGCATGTATAAATTGCTGTTAATATCAATCGAGAACCCCCGTGCGACACGGGTATTCACGCGGGTCTCGGATCGCCTACGTGTGGTTGTAGGTCTGGCCGCGATAATGATCATCGCGCATGGCAATTAGCCTACCTCTCGATGTATACGTTCGGTTGTTTTTTTTATTTCTACGCGTTTATTATTACGTCATTGTTGAGTGGATAGAGGGGTGGGGGGGGGGGGGGGGTGTGCGCTCGCGTATACCCAGCACAAAAAAACACGTATTTATGTAATATGTAGAAATTAATTAAATACTTTTATGGTATGTACCTCCGCGGAATTCTGAAGAGCACCCACTGGAAATGTGATCAAATACTTTTGTTTGGTTAGTATTTTTTTGGTTTGTACTTGTATCCACGGAAGAAGGTCGGCTATCAACAGAATAATTCTTAAATCTTCACATGAAAACACACTGCGGCTGTGAATGTTTAATTTTGAAAGATGTAGTTGTATTTGTAATCGTAAAACACATCGTTGGAAAAACATTGACCCGTGAAATACCATAGCTATAGAAAAACTAGAACGAAAACGAGAGAGAGAGGGAGAGAGAGAGAGAGAGAGAGAGAGAGAGAGAGAGAGAGAGAGAGAGGAAATAATAGGGAAATTTGTGTTTATTATGTTGGTAACGAATAGTACAGTATCATCGCTGTAAGGTAGACCGCCATCGTCATGGAACGTCATTATCAAGCGGGGGGGGGGGGGGGGGGGGGGAGTTATTTTTGGAAATACTGTCTCATTGACAATTGTTTCGCCGACGAAATATCAGTAGAAAAAACCTGAAGATCACGTGAACAATGGAGGTATTTCAGATGTCAACTGCTTTTTGTTCGATCGACAACGTCGTGTAGCGTCCTCAGTCGGGATTCAAGAAGACATCTTGGGAAAAAAGGCCCCTTGATCGGTCTAGTCTCGGCAGAAAACCCAAAGTCTCGCAATGGAAACTTACCTGAAACCTGTGTACATGTATTTTTTTTTTCATCTTCGCTGGATGCGAACTTTTTTGGGGCAAATATTTTTTGTTGAGACTAATTCTTGTTACACGAAGTGGAGTTATGATTGAATTGTAGAAAAATATGAATAACGGTGGATTTGGTTAGTTGGTTACGATTGGCCAGGGTTGTATTTTATGTTTTATTATCGTTTTCTTGCCCCCTTGACGTCACAAAACATGACACCCAATCAAGTGGGCTGTTTATTAGGGGGAATTTTTTCGAAATCTCCAATTAGGGTATCTCAAGTTGCACTTATGTAGGTGGCCGATTAATAAGCCACACCTATCTTTATAGTTCATACAACTAACCACAAATCTATTTTAGGCACATTTCGGAAACGAAATGTCCGAAAACGATCTTCTTGATTATCATTTGTCATTAAAATTCGCGTTATAAATTTAAAGAATCAATTTAGCTTTGGTCTGTGACATCACCAAATAGCCAGCTGTGATGCAGAATCCTTAGACTCGAATCCAGTCCCTCAAGGAATCTCACAAACAGGATAAATACTCCGCAGTGGAAAATTTCCCCAAAATCCTCAACCATCTCATCCGATTCAGCTCCACGCCTATTGGTCGCCGTCACACATGTGGTTTCGCCGTGGCATATCTGGACCAATTACAGTCGACTCTTATCGATCTCGGCCCTCTCATCTCGACGTCGACGTCGGCTTGTGTGTGTGTGTGCGGATGTGTGAGTGTTTACAATCATGGCCGATCGTAGTGTCTGGCTCGCTGGTTGCCTGCCTAGCCGGGAGGAGCGAGAGAGAGGGCAGCCCAGCTGTTCGGCGGTGTTGCCAAGCAGCCGACGGGCACCCGTGCGAGCGCTGCTCGACAAGTCAGTCAAAGAGTGTCGCTTCCCTTTAATGGACGGTGTAGCGCGGCGGTAATGAGCTTTGTGATTCGGAACACTTTCTGTCACCATGGACTCCGTGTTGATGTTAACTTATTGGCAGTTTCCAAAGGTATTTTAGCAACAGTTTTCCAATGGTTTATTAGATATGTGTGTTGGTCTTGTTGACCTAGTCGACGTTATCAACACGATCCATGTGAACGTATTTACACACCTCGCTACTCGCATGGAGAGACGTGTTTTTCGTCGGAATTAAAATGGCTTACCTCTTGGATCAAATCTGTGTGTATACAACGGGGGAAGAAATTTCCGGTGGAGTTGGATTTTTTTCGTTGGTTTTCTTGGATATGTCCACATTTACCGACGAAAATGTCTTGGAAAAAGTGATACCCGAATTGATTTTCATCCCAGTGGCATTTTGGATTACTTTTCGATGTTCGTTTTTTGTGTTTTTTTTTTATTTGGTTTTTAAAAGCAGATGAAAAGTCCGGTGGAGTTGGATTTTTTTTTCGTTCGTTTTCGTGGATTTATCCACATTTACCGACGAAAATGTCTCGACAAAAGTGATACCCCAACTGATTTTCATCTCGGTGACAAATTGGATTACTTTTCGATGTTCGTTTTTTGTGTTTATTTTTGTTTTTTCGAAATGTCTGGGGCCCCAGACGGGTGTGTGTGTGAGTGTGTGTGTGTGTTTTTTTTAAAGGCTACCTACTTATGATTATAGGCAGGCCTAGATATTCAAGCGTTTGAAAGTTATTTGCGTATTCTTTTCTCTCGGTGTGTGGACGTTTCTTACACATATGTCTACGTATTATTATTACACCTACGAATAAATTCAGGTCGCCAACGAGTTGACGGAATCTCATTATGAACCACCATTTCTTATTTATAGACCGTGGAATATCTTCTTTGACGTTTTGCAGTACAATCGTTAGTTCCATCATCAGAAGGAATCCATTTTTATTTATTTTTTAATGAATGGATTATTTAATGTGCGTCACTAGCGAGGTCATTTTGGATCACAATTTTTTATATTTATTATATATAACATTGTTAAGAGTTCACTGGAGTCGATTCAACGGAGTGTCAGTTTTTTTTTGTGACAACTTTTGAACGGTATGAGATATCGACATTCTAATAGTGAGGGAACACAGATATTTCCAATACCTTCTAGATGGTGTAAGTTAAATAACTATTTATCTCATCGCATTGTCGGGCGTTTATTGTTAGAAGACGTGTTTTTTAGTTGTATACGCTTGACCATTATGCGATATGAATATAGTTATTATATATCATACCATCCAAAAGGTATTGAAAATATCTGTGTTATTAGAAATTTGATGTCCCATACCGTTCAAAAGTTGTCCCCAAAAGACTTATTTTCCGTTAAATCTACTCCCATGGACTCTTATGGCTGTTTCTCTCTTTAATAATCGGACCTGGTAAAATTATCCGATGTAAATTGTTGAATTAGTTGTTTTTTCCGTCGTGTCATGATGTTGGTAGAAGTGGTATCAGCGCGATATGCTGATACAAAAGTAATACAATACTGATTGATTGTTTAATGAATTGATCGGCCGATTATCGGAGGCGGTGGAATTGTTTTCTAGTCGAGCGTTTGTACGTGTGTTCGAGTTTATTAGTCGGTTCTGTCGAATACCTGACCGAAGAGGTGGTTAGCGGACGCGAGTTCACGCTGCAGCTATAGTGCAATTCACGTGCACTCGCCTGACAGCCGGGCAAGGTCAACATCTTCGTGACGGCCGCGACGCGTTGCGTTGGTAGACCTGGGATGCGGTAGAAAACCGGCTATTAGTTCACCGGAAGAGACGATGATTGTCATTGTATAAATATTACATTCTTATTTTTGTGGATTTTTTATATTCATAGCAATTGGGTCTATACTATATTTGATCAATTTGCTTGGATAGTTGGCCTATATTGAAAAATTAAGATCGTTTAAATCGTATTTCAAACTTGGAAGTGATTCCTTTTTCATTTTTTTGACACGTGGTTCACCGATTTAACCAACTTTCGATTTCATTTTTAAATATTTCGAACGAAAATGACCGATTAACTAGACCAATAATCTGAATCCTATGTGTATTACGGTTAGAATGTTGTATTTAGGCCCAAGTTTTGGAATTTGTCCGCATATTTCGACGGTCGTAACATGATAAATCAACTCAACTATGCTACTAGGCCTAAAATGTATTGATTTTAAAAATTAATGTGTACGGTACCGTATGCCTAGAGTAAACTGCTACCGTTATTGACGTATTTATAATTAATATAATTATTTCATCTATACATAATAATGTATAATCTGTACCATGTACAATTATATATGTGTACTTATTATGTATAGGCATATATAATTATTATATTATCGAACATTGCTCGCGTACACTACTATTCCATTGATTTTTAAATCACGTACTTTACGAAGTCATTCTGCTGCCATTTCTTTCTAAGTGAACTCACATTATATTCGGTTAGATTAGCCCGAGATTTGACGTTTTCTCAATAACAGGTAATTTTATACACATTTGTACAGTTCGTTGGGTCTTCGTCTTTGATAAGTTTCGTGGAAACCGGAAAGTCACGGAAACGTCAGTCAGCGGTAAAGTGCCTTGAGTGGTGATACCTATACTGTAAATCACGGTGTCAGTCTGGGCTGACCGATGTCCGACCTGACATGTTCTAACTTGTGGTTTACTATTTCAATTATGGCGGTCAATTGAAAATGAATTGATAACATCGAAACCTGATACAGAATAACGGTTCCCCGATTAAGACTATGGATGAAAGTAGGATCATTTGGACGGGGTACGACAAGGGCGATCTTACCACCCCATTTCAACATTTTTAATGAAAAATTATGTACTTTATAATCAATATAATCAATATAATATAATAATGGATAAAAAGTTTGAACGCGTATGGCATTTATAATTGTTATTGTTCTACACAATTAAATTTTGAGACACCATTGTTATCTCTGAACGAATATGATGGATCCCAATTGCAACCTTGGGAATAGCTCTAACTGGCAGTTAAGTGTTATCAAGTCGTGCTATTTGTTGTCACCGAACTGCCAGTATTTGCCTGAATAGACTTTGAACCCGACTTTCAACTAATGTTATTAATTATACTGTGATAATAAATACAGAATCAATCAAAATAATCAACTGAATTACGTAAGTGAATTTGTAGTACAAATCACTGATAATGGTTTAACTGTTGCTATCAGCCTCTTGGTTTGCAACTCGTTAAGGTACACATCCGAATGTCAACAAGGTACGTCGCGCCTTAAATTAGCATTTCAATCAGCTTCCTGGCTGGTCAACTTGAATTATAGATTTGCACTTATTTCTCGTTTATTAGCTCGGTATGACTTTTAAAGGGCATTTCAGTGATTTTAAGAGACTATTTCAGATTTCATTTTCAGTTTTTCGATTTCAGTTTTTTGGTGGTAACTATTGAACGATAGATATCAAAATTCTAGTAAAGAGGAAACACATCAAGATAGTGTAAGTTAGAACTATTTATCGCATAATTGTCGCTTGTATACAGTTGAGAAATGCGTTTTTTAGTCGTATACGCTTGACAATAATTAGGTGATATGCCACAAATAGTTATTACTTATACCGTCTTGGAGGTATTGAAAATATCTGTTATCAGAATTCCAATTTTGGAAGAAATACAAATATTTATAATACCTTCAAGATGGTATAGTTGCTATTCAACTTATATCGCAGAATTCTCTGGCGTACACAACTAAAATAAAAATAGTTATACACTTTCGTCAATTATGCGATATAACCTAGTTGTTGTCGGGGGGGGGGGGGGGGGGGGGGGGGGGGGGGGGGGGTATTTAAGCAAACAATGACTCATTTCTCTAAGAGACGGTTGTACCAAGTGATGATTAGTGAATCAGGCAAAAATTAGCAAATTAACTTGTTATTACCCTTTGATACATATGCTATTTTTGTACCTTAAGTCATGATTAGCTAATTAATATTTAATCATCAGTTGGTACAATCGGCTCTAAATGATGAAAGGTAGTGATTTGCCGCTGGCATGGCCAGTAGGGTCATCATCACGCGGCTGCCCCCCGCCTCGCCGCTACCCGCCGTACACGAACGACGAGACAAAAATGGCGTGCGATTGCATTCCACTGCAGGTCGGGTCCAAGATGTAGACTAGAGTCCACGAGAGTTGACGGTTCCTCTTATCGCACACCACTAGCGCGCGGGTGGCTCGAGCCTTCGTTTGTGGATATATGTATATACATACTGAGACGAGTGGTCGAGTGGCTAGCACACTGAATCGTCATTCAGGAGACCAGGGTTCAGGTCAATACTTGGGATGGTTCCTTAGCAACAGGCCGCGACCGAATACTATAGAAAAATCTAATGAAATAACCTTTCATCTCATATATAATATATTATTCAACGACGCCAATAGATCGTAGTCATCAGTACAGTGCCTCATTCAACCCAATATAATTGAATAGTAATCAAAAAATACACATACATTATATAGGCCTATATATATATATATATACATTGAATATTTTTTAAATATATGTATATATATATATATTTATATATTTATACATATATACGAGTATTCAGGAGAGATGACTGCTCCCAAATGACCGTCTCCCCTACACCTCTAGATTGGTTTGCTCCTTCATCTCTCGTGAATAGAACCATATCTACTTGTACCCACGATGAATGCCACCGATCGACCGTCCCCCTATCACACACCACTAACACCCGGTCGGTTCGAGCCGTCTCCGATAAGCCGCCATACAAGTCCGTTCACTTCCTTCCTCCATTATTCTCGAGTTCTCTCGTCATCCCCGTATAGTCCGATCGAAATACCTCTGTATCCACGCGCGAACCACCCGCGCGATAACGGTACGCCATAGGGGAGACTACCGATCGGAACCGTACAGGCAGCAAACGAGATGCGCATTTAGAAACACCGTGGAATTACTTTGACGTTCCCCTCTCCTCCACTCCCCTTCCCCTCTCCCCGCTCGACAAGGATTAGCTTGTGTGTGTGTGTGTGTGTGTGTTTTTAGTGCATTGTGGGATTGTTTTGTGAATGATCAACGTTGCCGGATGAGATGATTTGCACCGACAAATTGTTTTCGTTTTGAAATGGTCTCGATGTCGACATTGTTCAGTCGACTTACTTGGCTGGATGTTTGATATGGGATGGCGATCAGGCGGAACTGAAGTCTGAAGAAATCGCCGTGTTGGACGTACACTTTTAGTTGGAGGTGGAACTTTTTTTTTATTTTTTTTATTGGGTTTAACGACGCACTGTTATGATAACTGAGATCTAATGGCGTCGGATGGATGATTATGAGATGATGGGATGATGAGATGAAGGTTCTTGGGTAATGGGAAGGATAGTGGGAAGGAAGCGGTCATGGCCGACTTATTGTGGGAACCGTCACAGCATTAGCCTGGACTACAGAGGGAAACCATGAAATACCTCTGTAAAGACGGTCGGCGGCGGGGATCGAACTGGGTTCGGAATTCCCCTCGCCTGCCGGATCACATGAAGCGAGCGTGCTAACCACTACGCTGCATGTGCCGGTAAAGAGGTAGAACTTACAGTATGATGTGTAAAGGTAATGGATTACTGGTAAGGTTGAGGTGATTCGTGTTGGTTTGATTAAATTTCGGGTTAGGTTATATAGCTAGGTTGGGTATGGTATAGTTGGGTTAGCTGGGTTACTCAGGTCGGTTAGGTTACGTATAGGTAGGTTAGCTTGGTTACTTAGGTATAGGTCAAGTTGACTAGGTTACTCAGATTGGTTAGGTTCCTTAGATAGGTTAGCTTGGTTACTTATAGGTATAGGTCAAGTTAGATAGGTTACTTAGGTTGGTTAGATTGGTTACTTATAGGTATAGGTCAAGTTAGATAGGTTAGGCCTACTTAGGTTGGTTAGATTGGTTGCGTTAGTTGAACTGGGTTCGTTGGATCAGCTGGGATAGTTACATAGCGGAGTTAGCTGTAGATTAGTTTAGTTAGGTCAGCTGGGTCTGGGTTAGTTACATAGTGGAGTTAGCTGTAGATTAGTTTAGTTAGGTCAGCTGGGTCTGTTTAGTTAGGTCAGCTGGGTCTGGGTTAGTTACATAGTGGAGTTAGCTGTAGATTACTTTAGTTAGGTCAGCTGGGTCTGCGTTAGTTACATTGTGGAGTTAGCTCTAGATTGATTAGTTAGGTTAGCTGGGTCTGGATTAGTTACATTGTGGAGTTAGCTGTAGATTAGTTTAATTAGATGGCTTCGTTCGAGTCTATAGTTGGTCGGCTGGGTTGCTAGTTGGGTGTTTCAAGTTGAGTAACACCGCGATATGCTCGTTGTGTTTTGACGGACGGAGAGCGAAGTTGGGTGCGGTGGTAAAGTGACAAGCCTGTCATTCGTGACGTGCACTTGGCGTTAATATCTCTAGTTTGTCAGATGAGTCGCACTATGATTGATAGTTTCCATGGGGTGGTGATATCGCCCTTGTGGTGACCCGGCCAAGCGATCCTACCTTGTCATACTTGGTCTCAGTTGGGGAACAGCGACTGTATCAAAACACGGCACCTCCACCACTATTACAACTACGCATAATTTTTAAAAATCATGGTTTTCAAATTCAACCAATGAAATTATGTTCAAAGAAAACAGTACGGTATTAGACTTGGATTTTTTATTATTTGAAATACATAACATCTCAATTTGTTTATTTCTGAAATCTAATTATAACGAAGATCTATCGAGTAAAGTTATGTTGAGAAGTATCGGAGTAATGTAGGAATAATATCGAGGGCCAACCAAAAAAAAAATGGGTATCATATCGTTTATTATCTTGAAAAATCTCCAACTTGGGTTGAGTGGAAGATAATTGTGTGATATCTCGAAACACCCGGTCGACGATGTTGTATCATGCAAGGAGACAGTTGATCGTTCGCTATTGCACGGAACTGTTAATCAGGAGACCGGGGTTCGATTCCCGCCATGGTCGACCGTCCAGAGGTTTTCCGTGGTTTCCCTCAGTCATCTCATTTATCATTCACCGACGCCAATAGATCTTAGTCATCATTACAAATTTACTACCGGTAAATCTTTGATACCCAATATAAGTAATGTTATATCATGCTCAAGAAGACACCGTTTTACCGGAATATGTAAATCAACTTATCATAAAATTACCAACAGGTTTTAATTTACACGTAAATCATTATAAACTTGTTGATTTTATTCTATAAAATAACACCTTCTATACGATCTGGGAAGGAAGTAGGTAATCTTTATTATTATTTGTACCTCATTCAATAATTGATTAATTAATATACTGGTTTATTATTTTCACTTCATGATCTTCATTTAAATAATACGGTATGCAAATATTGTCCTGTGAACAGTTAAACCAACTCAAATTTGTTGAATTCCACCTGTTTTTCTTAGTAAATATTTGACGTCATTGAAAATTACCTCGCATTCAAAGTACAAACATACGTAATTCATAAAAAAAATCGCAAGTTTAATTAATTTTCCGCGCTGAAGTTTCAGTACAAATAAAATCCTTGCTTTTCGCAAATGGCGTCGCTCCGATTGTTCCAGTTTAGCCACGCTAACAAAACCAAATGAAATGTACAGCCACACAACATATACTTCACGTATCAACATCGTAATTCCGCTAGCAGATAATTATCCGCTAGATATTCCTGGCCGACACCCGCGCTCGTCAACCGTAACACATACTACGGGGACTATCGATTGAACCTTCAACTTGGTCTAGATATGACTTGGTGTGTGTGTGTGTGAACAACTTGAACGTTGCTTTAGTTTGTCGGCAGCCACATTGATTTCCATCCTCTCTCGCTCTCTCTCTCTCTCTCGCTCTCTCGCTCTCTCTCTCTTGCGCTCGAGCTTCCCCCGACGGGACTGGATTCACGTATTTACGTGTTCGTCGTGCCGTACGTAGTGTGAATAGTAGAGATATCCACACGGACTAGGCCTGCCTCTATTCGCAGACATCTTGGGTTTTGTTCATGACAGCTTGCGCAATGGTCGACGGGACAAATCGTTCTCTCAATATACTAGCAGTCACGGAAGCTGGCCACTAATCGTGTTGTACGATCGTTTTTTTTTGTTGCGATTTAGTATCGTAAGACTTTGACAGTTATTGTGTAACAGTTTTTTTTAAATAATAATAATAATAGCCAGAACTAGACACCAAGTCATTGTTTCCATCTATCCAATTGAAGTAACCAATTAAGGCTCAGGCTAATATAGGGTGTCAATCTCTTGAACAAACTGGAAACAATCAACTTCTAGGGCATATGCTCAGGAATAAGTTCATAATTTGATCTTTGTTTTAAGGGAAAGTGATTTTCTTGAAAGACGATGACAAAATTGTGAAAATCGCAGTGAACTTTAATTGTAGTGCATGCTTTAAACGCGGTCGTGGAGCAGTAAGACGAGAAGTGGTCTAAACGGGGACCCTGAAGAGCGTATACCGGAATAAAGTCTACTTGGTCGTGTGACATGGGCTTCGGGGTACTTTCCATTAGGATGTGGTTAGGGTTCAGGTAAGGTTGGACACCCAAACCCATGTCACACAACCGAGTCGACTTTATTCCGGTATACGCTCTTCACGCGCCCCATTAAACAGATATCAAATTAGATACACAAATTGATTTATATATTTCTTGTATCATCTTGATTCGCTGTGTTATTCTTGGCGGCCGGTGGCGGTGTGTGGGCGGGCGTTGGTCGCATGTGGTGAGGCTCACAATCTCCCCGGATCAAGTCGACACTGTGTATACAATTAGATACACTACTACATCTTTCAAAAGCGTGCTACAACGAGCTTATCTACATTTATCGAGGCGCCTGAAGAGCGTATACCGGAATAAAGACGACTCGGTTGTATGAGACGGGTATGGGTGTCAACCTTATACCTGAACCCTAACCACATTCCACCCAAAAGTACCCCGAAGCCCATGTCACACGACCTATTAAACTTTATTCCGGTATACGCTCGTCAGCGTCCTCCATTTACTGGAGTTTTTACTTTTATTCGGTTGGTAGACGAAATTACGTGGATGCAGCAATACGACCGGCCGTCCCCCCTATAGGTTATGACTAGCGGCCGGGGGTTCGTGGCGATGTGGTCTGAACATTCGACTGGCAGTGAAACCAGCGAAATGGCTTTTTACAAATCCTGTTGGTCACTATTATAATACAGTATAACTGTTGCATTGGATTAAATTATGTTGGTTTTAGTATTTGAATTTAAATAATAATTATTGAACAGCTGACCCTAAAGATACTTGGTTTTATATTTGCATAGTCTAGAACTGTCTCGGGTTGGCGGACGGATCTACACGGCATACATTGTATGCAATGTACGATAATATGTTATTACCCCCCCTCCTGACTCGCCCATCTTGTTTCCCGAATCAATGACGCGCTGCTATTCGGGCACTTCTTATCGCTCGGCGTTGTTGTGACATTGCCCTGCTCGGCCTGCACTTCTACACACCTTGCACGTGACATACGTCATATCAGGGCTGTCGATAACAGCAGACTACTACTGTACTTACGCTGCAGTTATAGGCCCACGAGAGTTGGAGGTTCAGAGCGACCGTCTCTCCTATTATACAACACTAGCGCGCGGGTGATTCGAGCATTCATATCTAGTCGGTATCAAGTATGTACTTATATTCACGAGAGATGAAGGTTCCCATCGACCGTCTTCCCTATTACACACCACTAGCGCGCGGGTGATTCGAGCCTTCATATCTCGTCAGCCCAAGTAGATTCAAACAAGTGTATTCACGAGAGATGGAGGCTCCGAGCGACCGTCTCTCGTATCCCACAACACTGGCGCGCGGGTGGTTCGCGCCTCCCGTATCTCGTAGAAACTAGTACTGTTCTTTGCATGGATTTGTGAAATTACCTATACTCTTGTCACGAGTGTACGAAGGCAAGTTGTAGCGGTTTTTTTCTTCACCTTTTATAGCTGCATTGTGTCCCATGATGAGGCGATTGTAAAGTGAACTGACCATTGAAGGGTCATCTAGGGTTATGTAGGGGTTCTGTCGGCCTCGAAATATCAGCTGACCACTTTAGGGTCATATACTGGGTGCTACTTGACAATCCCGTGTGTAGGCCCCAACGCAATAGCTAAACTAGCTTCAATTATTGCAAAATATACATTAAAATATAAATTTTTCTTTGAAGGAAATGCGTTATGAACCTTCTCCAACTGAGCCTAAACAAAATATAAACTTGACATTCAAGCAGACTAAAACCTAACCATAGCTTCTCTGTGCCTAACCAATTTTCTCGAAATTATGTAACTCTTATGGCGATATATTTGTATCCAGTATTTCAGAAAACAAAACAAACCAGGATATTAGAACACTATCAAAAACATTGATTCGTGAAAACAAAAAAGTTTGACTACAGCGAGATTCGAACTGGTGACTTTCGGGTCCAAAATCGAACGCGTTGAACATTTGAAATTCGAACGCATGAAATCGAACATGATTTGTTCGATATATTAGCCGAGATAAGCAAGGAATGCGAGTCAAGTAAGCAATGTTTTGTGACGTATACGGGTTTGTAAAGACGCTGCCGGATGGGTAGGTAGATCTTACAAGATTACCCTTTTCAGAGACCCTGTGTATTTGCAACCCAACATGTAAATTCAATTGAGCTGACGAATTCGTATTATATATTTTTATAGAATACCTACTTTCCGACCTTTTTCACCCTTTTTCACAAGGGAACACGATATTAGCTTTCCCATTGAGTGACTCGACCTTTAGATATACTTGTGTCCACGAAGGTAGGCGGTTTTCTACCAACTGAATAATCGTAAAAACTTCGGTAATGATCGGCTCTCGCTGCAGCTTCAATCGTGTAACATTTTGAAAAATGTAGTTGTGTTTTTCCAAACATGAATCTCGTCATGTAAAATCATCGAGCCTCGAAATACCATCAGCTAGACAAATAATATAATAGTGATTTTTGTTTTTGTTATGCTGGTAAACGACTTTTCCTTTCGTGGATACGGCACATGCCAGTGGTTAACCCGCTCGCTCCGTGTGATCCGGTTGGTGAGGGGAATATCGGACCTGGTTCGATCCCTGTTTATGTAACCGTCCATCTTTACAGTTTTTTTTCGTGGTTTCCCTCTGTATAGTCTAGACTGCTAGGATGGTTCCTACAATATAGACCACGACCCTTACTGTCCTTCCCATTACCTAAGACACTTTCATCTCATCATCCCATCATCTCAAATCATTTATCCGACGCCAATAGATCTCAGTTATCATTACAATGCGTCGTTAAATCCAATATAAAGAAAAGAACGAGTATATATTATATATAATGTAATATACAAGCAGATATTCGGTAACTGAATTCAGTTTAGTAATTGTAAAAGTGTAAAACCTTCACTCGATCTGTAATGAACGCGAGTCTAGTAATTGTTTATGTAATTGGATTAACACGGCAGTCGTGTTGTACATCGCGTGAGTATTTGAAACGTGTGCATTCGAATGATATCTGTTGTAAGTGACACAGTTTGTTGAGCGGATGTCTCGAATAGGCCTATAAACTCATTTCCGGTGGTCTGGCGAACAGTCTTCAATGTGGGTTATATACATACATTTTTATTCATATTTCATCAAAATGTTCAATATTTACTACTCATTTACTACTCAATAATGCAAAATTAATATTATTGTATAGACGCCCTCCGTGGCTCAGTCAGTTACGGCACTGCTTTAGAATATTGAAGTCACGGTTGGGCGTGGTTTGAGTCTAGCAAAATGTATGGGTTTTTGTAAACGTCCTTTCACTTACGGTATCATCATTCCATTATCACCTGCTCGTTCGTACCCCCAAATAACCTAGCTGTTGGTGTGGTCGTACGGATGGGTAGTGGTTCGCGAGTGTCATGATAAAAAACGCAACTGCATCTTTCAAAATCGTCGAACCGTTTAACGGTTCAACACCTAGACGATTGTTGTCAGCTAGATCATTTTGTTTGTTCTCGTCTTTATGATTTTTTTTAAATTTGACACATAAAACTAGTCACCAAGTCATTGTTCCACAATTAAGGCTAGGGATGACAAGGTAGGATCGTTCGGACGGTGCACCACAAGGGCAAAACCTTACCGCCCTCAAGGAAATGGAATTGACCATTATTTTTTTTGGGGGGGGGGGGTGGCTAGATTCGCAGATTCCCTGTAGTACCAAAATAACGAATTATTTCCTGCTACACATGCATGCTAAATATCTACAACTTTTATAATTTGTCAATATATTTTCATGGTCGCATCTCAACGACCGATCGTATTACGTCTGTTGACAAGGTTTGTCAATATACTGAATTTATTATTGCCAGCCTTATCAATAAAACGCTGTAAAAACTTCTGTTTTGAATAGTAATGTAGAACTTAATATTCGACAAATAACTGCTAGTGACAATTGGCCATGTAAATGTAAATTAACATTCATGTTCATCCGGGCATTGTAGAAAGTTCTACACTTTGTTTAATATATTAATTATTATAAGTTGCGGTTAAAATAAAGAGTGTTCAATTTCCCTGCCTTATTTAAATTTAATGATAAGTAAACGTTGCAACCTGGCGCTAGAGAGAGAGATAAGAGAAAGAGAGTGAGAGAGAGAGAGAGAGAGAGAGAGAGAGAGAGCTAGCTAGGTTGTACGATTGAACGGATGCTAGATGGATGATGTGTACAATAGCCCTTGTCTTATACCGGACTCGAACCCACGCCCTAAAGCTGTGACTTGACTGAATGAGCCACCAGGGCTGGCAAACTATAAAATTGTGGCATAAAATATGAACCCTGCAACCTGTATGGTGAGAGAATACTGGGAACACCTGAAGAGCGTATACCGGAATAAAGTATACTCGATTGTGTGACATGGGTTTGGGTGTCCAACCTTACCCTGAACCCTAACCACATTGACCCGCAGCCCATGTCACACGACAAAGTCGACTTGAGTCCAGTATACGCTCTTCAACGCCCCCGAATATTGAGATTATGTTTTTCGATAATGATCGTTCTACCTTATCTAAATTCAATTGTATGAATGATAAACGTTGCAACCTGTCTTGTGCAATAGACAGAGAAAGAGAGAGATCGAGACAGAGAGAGTACTATGAATGTTGGTGACTTATCCCACCATATTTGGTATGTAACCTATCCATAACAAATAATCTGTGAAAATAACAAATAATCTGTGAAATACGCGAAATATTTCGCGTCGTATCAGGGCCGCAGAATAACAATACAGGTAAACTCATTTCTACCATCGCCACATATCGATCTCTTGAAACGGTGTGTCCTCTATGACCAGTGGGAGAGAGACAGCGCGAGAGAGAGAGAGAGAGAGTCGGAGTTAAAGAGTGTCCGCGTGTTGATAGCGCGTCGCTCAACTTGGCAGGCTTGTCTATTTTCAGACCCGTGGTACGCCTGGCAACGTCGCCGTCTCTAAGGCCTCTCAGTGTTTTTTTTTTATGACTGCTAAATATCACTGCAGTGCCATATTATGATTATCAGCGTGGAAATCGCGGGGAACAATGCTAGGAACGTTTTTACACACGTTTCGCTAACTAGCCTCGCGTCGACATTGATTAATTTTTATTGATTGATTGGAAATAAAATGGACGTCAACTGATGATTGTGTGGAAAGAAATGAATTTCCGTGTAAATAGATATATATATCGATAGGTAAGCTGAATAAATTATTCGCACAATATACTTGAAAATGCATAACTGAAGTCGCGGTTGGGCGTGGGTTTTTGTTAACTTCACTTATCATCACTTAATATGTTCCATTATTATCACCCACTCGTTCGTACCTCCAAATATCCTAGCTGTTGGTGGGGTCGTAAAGCAAACAATTAGGAAAAAATCTACACGCGTTTAGCAAACTAGCCTCGCATAGCAACATTAATCAATTTGTAATTATAGATTGAGAATAAAATGGACGGCAACTGATTATTGTAATGGAAGGAAGTGAATGTTCGTGTAAATAGATTTTCGATACGTAAACTGAACATTCGCAATAAAAGTAAGGCTTATTTTTGATGCCGAGCTGCATTTTGTGAATCAGTTTTGCGTAAAACTCTTGATTTGTAACGGTTTAAAGATTCTTAGATTCTTCGTTCATTCATAAAAATCTGTATACATTGAAAATTCAAGAAAATTAGGTATTTATTCATCAGTATTATTATTTTCATTATCTCAATTGCATCTGCTTCTTTTTATCACATTTTTTTCCGCAAACAAGAATTCATCCATACATTCACCTCACAACAAACGTGACAGAACGATAGATTAATAGAGCCTACAACTATTAGCTATGATAAACAGGGGAAATAGTTGTGTTCCCGCGTCTATTTAATAATATTCCTTCGAATTTTCAAATTAACCAAAAATATTACAAGTAGAAACAATCTGACATTAAACAAACATACGCAACCAAGGGTGATGAGTTAATTTCGCTAATTATTGCCCAATTTCACTAATTGTCAATTGGTCTAAGCGACTCTTTCAAGTATTGATTCAATAATTGAATTGATAAAATAATAATGTTGGCCTATTCATAAATGAATTGTATGATGCAGTAATTAATTCAGACTTCAAGTCCTACTTTCATTCAAACACTGTGAACTTCGAGTATCGACCAACTTATGACTGTGTGGCTTATAAATAGAAACTGCATGAACTTATGCAAGCAATTTCTCACCTCAGGTGCATTATTTGCAATTAATTCCAACCTAACGGGTCTACCGATGCATGGGAATTATTTGTCTAGCGTAAGCATCAAGTTATTAAGCGAAAGAAACTGGTTCGATTCGAACGATTTAACCAAGTGAATGCTAATTACTGTAAATGTAGTTCTAATATCTAACTTTTTTGTGTAGTATAAATATTAGAATGCATTCTTCATGCGAGAGCTAGGGTTCCCACCGATCGGGGAAATCTGAAAAAGAAGTGAGGGAATTCGACAAAGAGGTCAGAAAGTCACGGAACTTGAAAAAATAAATTGGAATAGTGGGTGATAATAGAGGTAATAAAAATCATCGTAAAGTCATTCTGGGTTTAAAATTTATGAATCCCTTATTAATTAAAAGTCATTAATTCATTGGATGAGCGAAGCAAAGACTCCATTTTACCGTGGTCGAAAAAAGGAAATGTTTGTTTTTTCTGTTCTCTCCCCTACTGGTCAAACGAAAACCACATTGTTGATGAAACTGGGCATACACATGTGTCATCATCTAACTCGATACTCGGTAGTGTTGAGGCGCAATCGGTAGAAACACTTTTATGACAAATAAGATCGAAATTTTGAGAAAACCCAGAGGAAAACCCAGGGGGGACGTATAGGGATTAATTATCCATACATAATATCCATATGAATTCAAAACCAAAGTTGCGAACAATAATCGATATATCGATATATTTTTACGAACGAAACGATAATCTATTCAATATTCACAATACGATAATCGATATGATTTATTTCGATTATTGAAATGTATTATATTAGTTGTTTCATAACTTCCCTCCTTTCTGTATGATTCGTCCAATCCTTGTGATTGGCGCTTTAAAATATCTTCGTCTCTACTGGACCCCTATTCCTGAGATAAATGAGATGTGAGAAAAATCAGTGAGAAAACTATCTCATACAATAATGACATATTTCATCTCATATTTTATGTGAGATACTCGTTTTCTCACTCATTTTTATTTTCTCACATCTCATTTATCTCAGGAATAGGGGTCCTGGACACGCCAGTCAACCAAACCAGACACAGTATTTAGACCTAGATACGATTATCGAATAGAAGAAATATATCGATATATTACAATTGATTGTCGATGTGATGTAAACGATAATCGATATAAATTTGTACATCGACCAATTCAACCCTATAGTTACAACATACTCTTGTTTAGGTAAGCAAATAGCCCTTGTCTGGTTTGTTATGTGTACGAGACCCTTGATTTGTAATGGAATCTCCCCCCTCTCCCTGGAAGTAGGCTTTTAAAAAACACCGGCGCTGCTTCACAGTGGTTCTTGTGTAATCCATACACCCTTCCAGTCACCCCTTCTGGTTACCCCTCCCTCCCCTTCCCCCGGCTGCAAGTACGGACATGTTCATAAGAAGCGGTTATTGTCGGTTGGTCCGGGGGTAATTCGGGGCAGGTGGTGAGACGGGGGGGGACTGTCTTGCAATGCGACTTGTGTAAGATAATATACCAACTAGTTATAAGACTTATATGTACTTGTATTAGAGAAAGGTACGAGGTACGCCAACAAAATGAGTGTGAAAAACTTGGATACAAAATGTTTTGTCCATTTTGCTTCGGTACGATAATCGGTACAAGATTGCACAGGCAGCGCTGTCTTGCTAATTAATGAAATTTAAAGTATTTGAAATATTTAAATGTATTCGTATTTCTTGAACGTATAGATATAGTAAAGATAGGCCTAAATGATCATAAAACTTTAACCCTGCAAGATACAAAATTAACAAATACAGCAGAAGATGCAGACAATATTTATCGAAAATGCTTATTATACAAATTTTGTAATGGCAAAGGTGGAAAGATCACTTGTATGTATAATATAGTGACACGCGATATTTTTGACATTGATTTTCACCTCACACCGTACCGTTCCATACAAATAACACGTAACATATTGTGAATGTTTATTATGAATCGACAGTATTTTAGAAGCTTCTTTCCTACACGGTGTGAAGCAGTTTCACTACAATATATTCATCGGGAAAGTTACTGCGATCGTTTATATGTTACGTTGTTATTGAAAATGTTACGCTGAGGGTGGATCCCCTTCTAATGGAAACTTCTATTCAACGATAGAAATCGAGAAGAAGATGAATCTACACAGAGAACAAATTGAAAGTGTTTTTGACATGGTTCTGATTGGTGTAATAAAGCGATAACCGTGCACGATTTCGTAAGTTTTATCGCGCACATTTATAATTCAACTCCGACTGAGTGACCTATAGGCCTACAATTCAATTCGTCCGAATAACATTTGGAAGTGTAATTATTTTGTTGTAAGAGGAATCAGTTCTGTCTGTATATATAGAGAAGGCTCTGACTTGGAGGCTGTGATGATAGTTATAGGCTTAATCGCCCAGTTAACCCAGTTGTTGGTGGGGTCATTCAGTAAGTGATTATCATCTCATCTCACCATACTCCCTAATAATCCAGTTGTTGGTGGGGTCGCTCAGTAAGTGATTATTTTCTCACTATACTCCCTAACAATCCAGTTGTTGGTTGGGTCGCTCAGTAAGTGATTATTTTCTCACTATACTCCCTAATAACCCAGTTGTTCGTGGGGTCGTTCAGTAAGTGATTATCATCTCATCATACTCCCTAATAACGCAGCTTTGGGTGGGGTCGCTCAGTAAGTGATTATCTTCTCATCATACACCCTAATAACCCAGTTGTTGGTGGGGTCGCTCATTAACTATCTTCTCATCGTACTCCCTAATGATCTAGCTGATAGTGGAGTCGTTCAGTAAGCAATTATTGTATAAAATCGTGCTCTCTTTTAACTTGGTGGTTAGTGGAATCGTTGAGTTAATGTTGGGAATTTGTCTTACTTCTGACTCGGTCGTTCATTCATCCATTCATTGGGACATTCATTTGGTCAGGGGCATGCAGTATACCTCAGTTCGATTCCCGCCACCATTCATTTTTACTTGGGTTTTTCATGGTTTCCCACTTTCTCCCAGTTTTCCCAGTTTGTCACGACCGATTCTTTCCGCTATCATTCCCATTATCTGAGAAACCTTCATCTCATCAATCCGGCGCCAATAGATCTTGATTATCATTACAGTGCGTCGGTAAACCCAGTATGAATAAACTGTTCTGTAATGCTGTATAGGAAAGCCAATCCACCCCTTATGCGGACTTTTTCTCTGGAAGTCACTGAATAATATTGGCGTAAGGTTATTGGGATGGTCTTTTTTTATATATGTAGGCTTATTTATAAAACCAAACCAAAACTTATCTACGAAGCAAAATGTTTGTATAAACCATAAATCCGAACTTTTCTATAATGTATTTTTAAAGATAGCATGTAGACCTATGTGAAGTGTTGGAGCAACACTTCTCGCGTTCTATGATCTCCTGATAGAAGGTTCGGCAACAGATCCACCCGACTCAGTGTTTCCCGTCAATGGCGGACCATTTGCTTGTCGCATTCTCGCGCAAAGCCCTCTTTAGTCGGCGGTGTCGATCGCATGCCGTGTAATTTGCCCCTGGAAAATACCGTACGCCAAACGTCTGATACTTGCACACCGACACACCGAGATACAGAGAGGGAGAGAGAGAGAGATTCAACATACAAATCTAATCAATATCATGCTCTCTATTCCTGTGTTCGTATACACACACACTCTACAAGTCTATCCTCTATCTGGACCTTCCTTCCCCTCGGTTACCCGACTTGCACAGTGTCGCTCTAGATAATTGCAGCCACTAGGGAGGATCGCCGCCATCACAAGACAGTCTGGTGTCGAGTCGGGTGTGGGTTCGAGTCCCGTATTCATCTAGCGTACCCTAGCTGTTGGTGGGGTCGTTAAGCAAACCATAGACTAACCAAAATCAACGAAAGACCAAGTAAATTGTTTGAACTTTGGTGATTACATGATCATAATACGACTTTTGAAAGGAGCGGTTGCGTTCAATTGCAATCCTCGTCCAAGTGAATAAACCCCGAAGACGCCCTCCGTAGCTCGGTCAACTAAGGTACAGCCTCAGAAACTGAAGTCACCGTTGGGCATGGGTTCGAATCCCGCTTAAAGGCATAGTTTTTTGTAAATGTCCTATCCCTTATCATCACTTATATAGATTCATTATCACCTCATTCGTACCCCCGTATAACCTAGTTGTCTGTAGGGTCTTTAAACAAACAATAATAAATCAATAAACCCCAACATCCTAGCATATTTGTATTTTTTTTTTTCAATGTTGCTTAACGACCCCACCAACAGCTAGGTTATACGGGGGACGAATGAGCGGATGATAGTGAGACGATGAAGTGATGATAGGTGAAAGGACGTTTACAAAAACCCATGCCTATGCGGGACTCGATCCCACGCCCAACGGTGACTTCAGTTGTACTACCGCTAGCGATAATTGACTGGCCACCGGGGCGGCTATTTTGTATTTGTTATATTGGTAGACAAAGTTCTTCTCTCGTGTATACTGGTATAGATCTGTCGTCTTGGCTGAAAGATCGTGGAGCGAAGGGAATGACGGTGTAGGCGTTGCCGTGCTTAGGTTTACCCCCCCCCCTCCCCTCCCCCTGCCACCACCCACACCGTATTCACCGACCCCCCTCCCGGCAGGCAATGACGATCTGGATAATAAGCGGCAAGCGGCCGATGATTATGTCACTGGGGGGTGGGTTGTGTGTTAACCTGGCCAAGCTCGACACTGATACCAAGATGGTGGATGTGTCGAGGGAAGGGAGTAACTGCTTTAACATGCACAGTGGTAGTGAAATTAATGTTGACTATTTTTTTCTATGTTCACGAACCAGTGTGATTGGATACTAGGAAAACGCCATATATGCGTTGTTAGACGAGCGAATAGTAATAGTATGGGTGAAAATGGGTAAAAACTGCTTCGAGTGGTACTAATTTAGCACATTTTATGTTTTTCGAACACCAATTTTTTTCAGTATGTCAAATTGAATCCTCGCTAAAGCTCGTCTAAAAAAGTATATGCCTATAATCTCCAAGGTAATTTTATGCTCTTTAGTTAATATGACATTCTTGGTATTCATTGACGTATTATCTTGAAACTGATTGAATTCACAAAAATAGAATGTCAAATTTATTAAAGAACGTACTATTACATTGGGGTTGAACTTGATGTACTTTTTATTCGATTACACTGTACCGTAGTAAACATAGAAAACAATAGTAGACGATGAATGTCTCTATTTTTTCAAAGCACCGTGCATGCACCCCCTTGAAGACTTGCTCACGCTATTTAGATTTAGGGGTGGTTTTCTAGGTTTGGTTTTGCCGGTAGGTTTGGTTTTTTCGCCATTTTATTGGATTAATTTGTAGATTTTCGTATAAAAGGATGGACATAATTATTAATACCTAATGACTAAAATATTCTCTTGCTCTTGCTGTTCCAAGACTTTGAACAATAACAAAATTAATTTTTCAAATTCCACAAATACATCAACATCTAAATTATTCCAGTCGCTTCCCGTCCGATTTGTGAAAGAAATTTTCCCGACATCTTTCCTAACATTTTCACATATGAAAGACGGTCAGATACATCGAATTTCCCGGCGCCATTCTGTTTCCCAATGTCATCGTTTTTCCACGTGGCATCTTCGATATAGATTGCAAATGAGAAATGTCGATCGATATTCAATACTAAAAATCGCTTCCAAATGTTTCTAATCGCACGGCAACGTTGCACAGACACGGGAATTGTAATCGTAATATTATAAACTAGCGGCTCAGTTATTTTCGTCCGCGACATTTTATCATGTGAGCTGCTACCTTGGTCACCTCTTTGTTTGCTAGACGCAAATACCTTGAACACACATCCTAGTGGCAGCGTTTGATTGAAACAGGCTACTCACAACTACTATTCGACACGGGCGATGTGTAGAAATGCCAAAACAAACCGTTCAGAAGGTTGTTTGTTTGTTTGGTTGGTTGTATTATTATATTATATAATGTCTTTCATATAAATATACAAAACATAATATTCAATACTAACTATAGTGAACATAATTATGATACATTGGTTGATTAGCGTACAATAATAATAATAACTAAAATTTAATGATTTGAAAATATAAAATTTATTTCGGTAATCATAATTATATTATATTATTGAAAAACCAAACCCGTATAAGCCCAAGCCTGTGTGTGGGAAAGGAGAAAAATACGAAAACATTCGAAAATTTAAAAAAAAAAATGAAATTACTACCTGTATTCAAGATTTATTGTTTGTTAATGAGTTATCTTACTTTAATTATTCTTTGTGGTGGTTAGATCGCCCTTGTGGTGCCTCGTCCAAACGATCTTGTCTTCCATTCATATCCTTTATTGGGGAACGATTTTGTGTCAAATTTCGATGTTATTATAAAAAAAATGTAAGGAACTCAATGGATTGTTGGTACATAGTTTTGTGAGCTGGATAAATTTCATATATTTCTAGAGAGAGAAAAGTTGAACTTTCAAATATAAATTATGATACGTATTATAATTATTCTAGCAGAAATGAAATCCCCGTCAATAGATCGTTTTCCGTGTGTTATATCGTTTACTTGCCGTGTTTGAAAAGTCACTCTGACGAGGGGTGGGGATGGGGGGGGGAGACATTCTGATATAATCAATATAGAGTTAGCTCGGGTATATGTAAGTGTGCTGCTTGGTCGACGAACCACCCTTGCTCTGTTTCTGTCTCTTCAAATGGCATCTGGGCACAATGCAGGTTTATTTCAAGGAGCAAGCAGCGCAGATGATATGTGAGATCTGGGACATCCAGTCGTGGCTTAGTAGTAGAGTGAAATTAGGTTTGTTTTGGGTAATTAGGTACTTGAATGTTGAGATTTTTTTATCGTACTTGAGTAAAGTACTTTACTATCTTACTTTAATTTTCTTTGGGGTGGTAAGATCGCCCTTGTGGTGCCTCGTCCAAACTGTCTTGTCTTTCATCCATAGCCTTAATTGGGGAACAATGATTTTGTATCAAGTTTCGATGTTATTAAAAAATATATATTGTTTTTAGAGGCAATCGTTGGACTTCGAGACATTATTTAGTATTGTATCTGTAACCTCATTAACCTACATAAATCTCAAAATAGATTGCATGAAAAAATGAGGTGCCAAATTATCAACAATAGAACATTTTATTTTTTTGATATATATTAAAAGAAATGTATTTGAAACTTTTTTATTTTATAAAAAATTATGTCAATATACAATCCATTTTGCTCAAAGACTTGATTTATTGGTATTTGCCTTCCTGCTTGAAGAATGTAAATAATTATTCATTTTTGATGTTGAGTTGATTCTATAAATGTACAGACAAAATAAAAATGCAAATGAATAGTGGATAAATATATTTACAAATCAACATATCTCCATTCAAATAAATGTATCTGTATTCAGTGTAGTTCTAATATAGATGTTTTTCTGGATAAAAAGCTATTTATTTTACGTATTACTACACTACATTCTGTTAATGTTTCTTGTAATTTTCAATTGATTGAAATTCCTATTTGCATGTCCTACCGCCGTCGTAACTACGTTGTCAGGTACACCAATAAAACTTCTATGGAGTTTTGGAATGAAAATATTGATTGCGATTAGATCAATAATTAATGTGGCGCTCCATTAACTAGAAGGATTTTCAACCATATTACTTCACAGTCCATACAAACAAGGTATCAAACATGCAAACGAAAACCCCTCTGAATTTAAACAGATGTCTACCTAATTCTACAAGATAAAGATAACTGGCACCTACCATTTTATACCTAGCTACCACTAATAGGTGTTGAACCCTTCTCAAACCTAATCTTGTATTCTCAATATGTTGTGTAGTATAGATCTCGTAATCTAGGTCATTGTGTTTTTACCTTATCTTCAGACTTGACCTAATTATAATGACCTTGACTCATCTTGGCTAGGACTCATCATTCGGTGTGTGACAGTCCCCGTGTGACCTTGTCGTTGGTGGGGTCATCAGAAATGAATCCCTAAGCAAAGTTTTTGGAGATGACAATAGCGAATGTTTGCGTTGATCGACTAGATCGTAGTGTAATACAGTTGCAGTATTTCTCAATTATTTTCGTGTCGATGTGAATCTTGGATATGTGAATCTTGGAATCTTGTAAATCTTGAATATCTTGGATGTGAGTCTTGGATATATTTGGTTATTTATTTACTCTCTCGCTGTCTATGTCACGGTTATACTTATGTCCACAAGAGATGACGGTGCCAACCATCCGTCGCCACCCCTCGCCCCTAGCACGCAGTCGGTTCTCTCACCGTATCTCTTGTGAATTCGACCAAACCTTTTTCTCGATAAATGAGCTCCCAATCATTTTTTTATGAAGATTATTAAATTGTTTGCTGCGTGACACCTTGAACAGCTTAGTTGCATGGAGATTGTTTTTATAATCCCACCAACTGATGGTTATTTTGGGTGATTTGCATAACCCCACCAACAGCTGAGTTATTCAAGGGTACGAATAAGCAGGTTATAGAAGAACGATGTTCATTTCTCGAACTCACACCCAACTTCAACTTGGAAGAGGGTAAAGTCACCCTCTTGGCAAGCTGTTCAGCTGTATTTGTGACTGTTACAGTAGTCGCCTAATGAAGACGAATGAAATGTTGTCGAAATATTGTGTTGGTTCATTATTTTGACGAGCAGAGAAATTTTGAATAGTACGCTTTTCTCTTGAACATACTTCGTGTCTGAGCTTGAGCCAAAAATAAAAGCTTGTTTTCCTGTTGGACTGATACCTGTTGGATCCTATGCAATATTACATTGTTGACTAGTTTAACAAAGTGGAAAAAGGACTTTGGTTCCAGCTGTTTATTATTTTTCTGTTTCAATTACCGGTTCAACATCTTGCTGCTATCATTTCTTGCCTCGCCTCGTTCTTTTGTCTGATTGTGTTTCTAACGTGTTTGCGTTTGTTTGCGTTTCCAGATGTCTGCTGGCACACAGATACAGATGGCGCCCCAAGCTACTGTCAATTCCGGCCAGTCGATTCATAGCCAAGACTCCAATATGAGCACAGGTGAGTGTCCACGGAACGATTGGAACCGAGACGGGTAGATCAGTCGCTGGTGCCCTGAACCGTCAATAAGGAGACCGGGGTTCGATTCCCGTCATGGTCAGCTATCCTGACAAGAGACGAGTGGACCAAACGTGAACCGTCATTCAAGAGACCAGGTTTTGATTCCGATCACTTAGAGCCGATTGTACCAACTGATGATTAAATATTAATGAGTTAATCATTACTTAAGGTACAAAAATAGCATATGTATCCAAGGGTAATAACAAGCTAATTTTCTAATTTTTGCTTAATTCACTAATCATCACACGGTACAATCGGCACTTTGTTGAATAAATACATTGTGACCAATTATTTCTTGTTGGGAGGTAAGATCACCCTTGTATGTGGTGTCCTGTCCGAACGATCCTGTCTCATCACACTTGGCCTTGATCTGGAACTGACTTGATGTCAATGCGTATCGACCCCACCAACAGCTAGGTTATATGGGGGGCTTTATGTCAAATTTTGTATATCAATAAAAAACAAATGTAACACACGCACAACCTTAACCTAGCAAACAAACGCTAAATTTATTCCTGAGCAATGGGTATACTATATAGCCAGTCAATTGATTCAAGATGGAAATTTCCTCTTCAAATATTTGCGCCATGGTCGGCCACCCTGAAAGTGTTTTTTTTTTTTTATTGATTCATTCAGTCGTTGAAGTGCTCTCCGGGGAAGTTCCTCGACAACCATTTCCTTCCCGCTGTCCAAAACGCCTTTATACAATAACCTTACGTCTCACCGTCCCATTATTTCGTTCATCATTCGCCGAGACAAATAGTCCGTAGTCAACATTCTAGAGAATCATTCAACCAAACACAAATTAAAAACAACGAATTTTAAACTGGAAAGATAAGGCTGGAACTTATAATTGTTATTTTGTTTCACATTAGTGTGCTTACAGATTTACGTTGTGATAACGGTGTGAACTTTGTACAGTATGATTTTCAATTCACTTATTCATAGACTCAATTACATTACAAATATATATATGTAAATCTATTATCTATAAAGAGAAGACGCAGTTTTGCAATACAAAATTGTATGAAATCATTGATAAATATCGGGTTCATAGAATATAGAATGAAAGTGAATGGAAATTTTAATGTATATTCAATTTGAATTGAGCATAGTATTTATTACCAAGTTCAGTTGACCTTTATCTGAGAGGTTGGTAAACACAATTATCCTGGCCGGGTAACCATAGTGATAACTTGACCTACCAGGTAAGGCTACTTCCTCGTTGGTATTGGGTTTAACGACGCACTGTTATGATAACTGAGATCTAATGGCGTCGGATGGATGATTAATGAGATGATGGGATGATGAGATGAAGGTTCTTGGGTAAGGAAAGGATAGTGGGAAGGAAGCGGTCATGGCCGACTTATTGTAGGAACCATCCCGGCATCAGCCTAGACTACAGAGGGAAACCATGAGAAATCTCTGTAAAGATTATCGGCGGCGGGGATCGAACTGGGTTCGGAATCCCTCTCGCCTCCCGGATCACATGAAGCGAGTGCGTTAACCACTGTGCTGCATGTGCCGGTTGATGGAAAATTTGTAGTCACCCCGCTTTACTTATACGTTGTTTGTGCGTGTGTCCAGGTTCCTCCCACAGCGACAAGGAGGTGGACCCGAACACCCCCGAGAAGCCGCCCCGCACCCCGACGGAGCGCAACAAGCGGAAGCGGAAGGCGGACGACCAGGGGGGAGGGCTGGCGGGGGGCGTGGCGGCGAGCGGGGTGCCGACGGGTGGTGGCGGCGGCAAGGGGGCGCGGAACGCCGGCTCCGACAAGAAGATCAACGAGTACTTCTCCAACAAACACTCGGGCAGCAGTCCCATCAGGCACGGCGGCTCGAAGAGTCCCTCACCGCAGCAGGGATACCAAATGGTGAGTCGCGCGTTATGCCGAGCACGTTTTATCTCTGTTCTGCTTGGGATCGGGCGCGTAATAACTGGGATGTCAACAATAACACCAGGGGAGAGTTGAAAAATTAAGGGAAAAGCCCAGTGAGATGGTAAAAGAATTGGGGTGGGAAAAATTAGAGGAAAGGAGGAAACAGGACAGACCGCTGAACTTTTTCAGAGCAAAGTATTGTTTTACGGGGTGGGAAGAAGTTAGAGATAGGATAGGGATGAGAGTTCAGAGGAGTGTGAGAGGAGGAGAGCAGTTTGCTGTGGAGAGGGCTAGAACAGAACTGGGTTGAGGTGGTTTTATTCAGAAAACAATAATGGATTGGAATGGGCTGGGAGAAGAGGCAAGAAGAGCAAAAACTATTGCAGAATTCAAGAGAAGAATACAAAACTAATGTGGATTGTGAATTATAAATTTGAAAACTGCCACCGCGCATGCGTGCGCAACTGCAGTTGTATAAATAAATGAAATGAATAAATGAATAACCTATATACTCTGGAACCTCTTTGGCGTTACTTTTTTCTGTTTGAATGTTTCCTCAAATCAGTGACATGGGTGCTTGAGTGTTAGTCTTCTATTGAACACTCTCTAAAGATAATGAGAAACGCTGTTGTAACGACAAACGTACATTTGAAATGTCGTTACGATATTTTAATATTCGATACAATTATCAAAAAGGAGAAGAAAAATGAAATTCATTAGGATCAATTATTGATGTGACGTCAACGATATTAGACTCTAATCTGAGGAAAAACCTACAAAAAATATAAATTTATGCCGCCCACCGTAGCTCAGTCAGCTATGGCAGTGCGATAGCAACTGAAGTCACCGTTGGGCATGGGTTCGAGTCCCATTTGAGGCATGGGTTTTCGAAAACTTCCTTTCACTTCCTTTCACGACTCGGAGAAAGGGCCGGGTCCTGACGGACAAATCAATTGATTATGATTTCTGATTTAAGGCGCAAAATGCGCTGTCAACGCGCCTTTAAACTCTAACACTGTTACTAACTAACTGAAATTGATATGATTTCTGGTTTTCTCTAAAACTAGGCAAATGAATATCATCACTTTTCGTTAAATTTCAGTTTTAAAGTTGTGATGTACTTTACCGAGAGTCTAATGCAGTGCGCTGAACTAACGTCCGTGTCTGTTCTCTGTTCCAGTACCCCCCCTCCCCCCAGCCGTCTGCGTCGAGCAGCCCCGTGGAGCTGGCCACCCTCATGCAACCCCCCCGCCCCGTCAACAGGCTGGACAAGCAAGTGCAGACCGAACTCACCTGTAATCGAATACAAGAGTTCGAGACACAAGCGTCGTCCGACCTAGAGCTTAGGAATAACAAAATAGATGAACTAAATAGGGTGAGTTGAGGGTTGCGTCCGGAGACGTGCGGAGGGTTGCGTTCTACCCGAGTGGAGGGGTGCGTTGTACGTGTGTTTGTAGTCCATGGGAGTCGATTTAGCGGGATATCAGTTTTCTGGCGATATATTTTGAAAGCGAACACAGATATTTTTAATACCTCCCAGATGGTCTAAGCAGTAACTATTTATCTCAAGCGTATATGCTTGAAAATACACATTTTTAACCGTATCCTCGTGACAATTAGACGATATGAGGTACACAGTTATTATATACACCATCTTGAAGGTATTAAAAATATCTGTGTTTCCTCGTTTTTAGAATTTCGATATCTCGTTCCGTTCAAAAGCTGTCACCATAAAACTGAAATTCTGCTTAATCGACTACCTAAATCACTCTTAAGGAGTGTGTCAAAAGATGGCATAGAAATGTTCCTTGGTCCTGCAGTAGCCACCGTGATCTCGGGCATGTGAAAATACTATAAAATTGAATTGATTAAATCGAGGAGACTGGATTGCTAGTCAAAATTGTCGTAGAAAATGTAATTAAATAATTTTTTCGTGGCATTTCAGAATACTGGATCCTAACCTTATAAATTCTGTGCTAATGCTCTTCATATGCCTCCACGTCAATATAATTGTAACGAATATATTCATAATATATTCATATATTCTTTTTCATTCGTCGAATGAAAGAGTTAATATTGCTGAGCGTATATATGAGATTCATCTCACGATTTGTTCGAACGGAAACCGCGTATCGGCGAGCGTACTAATGACATATATTTTGTTTTGTTTGCCAGACTGCGGAAGAATTTCGGCATCAGCTTGCGACGCAGGCGAAGACGATCGAGCAGCAAAAGTCCCACAATAACAAGTGTATAGACGTAGTTAAAAAGTTATTGAAGGAAAAGTCTAATATAGAGAAGAAAGAAGCGAGACAGAAATGTATGCAGAACAGACTCAGGCTCGGCCAGTTTGTCACGCAGCGGGTCGGCGCTACCTTTCAAGAGAACTGGACTGACGGGTAAGCGCCAGCGCACACCAGACTGGAATACCGAGCAATCGGTAGAGGTGTAGGAATTTAGCGTCCATGAAATAGACAATAAAATCTAAATATGGTAAAATTACAGACACTGAGCACGCCTATTCGTGTTTTTCCCCCAACCTCCCCCACTAACCTAACCAACATATTACCCCCTCCAGCACTCTCCCACCCTCCCCAACAATGGCATCAACCTACCCCCCTAACCTAACCAACAAAATTCACCCCCTCCAGCACCACCCCTCCCAATCAACATGCAAAAACCATCAGATTCAAGTGAGTTTAAAAACTATAAAAACCAACAATTCTCAACCTCCCGCAACATTTTCTGAAAGATATAAACAAGATCTTTCAGAAAACACAAAAAAATCAAAAATCAAACACCAATTGGCGATGCTCAGTGTCACAGTATTACCCTAAATATTTTACAAGGTATTTATCTACGGTTTTCTTCGTTTCATCGTGTTTCGATTCATTTATCATTACTTTGTGTTTCACTATTTTTCACAGTATTCAGCCATTTCATGAAAATGTGCACGGTTTGAAGACAATGAGCTGTCCTATTGCATGAAAAATTATTTTCGAAAAGTTTTTTAAAATATAAAATTAGCTGGAGAAACCTATGGTAAAGTGGAAAAGAATCGTTATCTCTTTCCTCAAACAGTAAGTGGCATTCGAAGAGCTTTGTGCCTCAGACTGAAAAGTCCAAAATAAGGAATTTCTGTTGATAATACTGCAGTTGTTGATCTAGAGTTTGCAGCTACCGTACTGTCTTTTCAGTAGTTTGCTACAAAATGCATCATTTTACAATGTGAAATGTCTACCATACCAAAACTGAATGTGAATGCTATTTTCCTACAACTCTGGCAATCGGACAAAGTCACATAATTAGTATTTGAATTATAACATCAAAATTACTGGCACATGCAGCTCAGTAGCTAGTGCGCTCTTTTCGTGTGATCCGGGAGGTGAGGGGCTTCATCAGACCTGTTTCGATCTGGGCCACCGTCTATCGTTACATGGATTTTTCATGGTTTCTCTCTGTAGTCTAAGCTAATGCCATTATGGTTCCTACAATATGGGCCATGACCGCTTCCTTAGATGCCAATAGATCTTGGTTATCATTACAGTGCATCTTTGAACCCAATATGAATGAAACATCAAAGTTGAATCAATATAGTAGCCCTTCTGGCTCTGTGTAATTTCAAACATTAGCTTCTCAATCGATCTCCTAGATGTCAGTACAAGTATCGTGTCAATATGACGTAATGCTGACGAGATAGTAACTATGCACTTCATGGCCATTAACTGGTTAAAACTAAACGTAATCCCCGTATAACCTACCTGTTGGTGGGGTGGGGTCATTACGCAGCATTAGAAAAAAAAATGAATTTTGTTGAAACAAGTTACTCATTGACTAACCCAACTACTTGGTTGGACTTGGTAATACCGATGCTAAAAGAACGAGTCGTTGGTCGCTCGCAGCGTGACTGACTGTTGTTGTTGTTGTCGTTAGTTACGCGTTCCAAGAGCTTGCGAGGCGGCAGGAGGAGATAACGGCGGAGCGCGAGGAGATCGACCGGCAGAAGAAGGTGCTCGTGAAGAAGCGGCCGCCGAACAGCGAGACGGGTCGCAAGCGGAACAACTCGCAGACGGGTCCCGGCCTGCACAACGGCACCGACGCCACCTTCCTCAAGCCCGATGCCGTGCCCGGATTCTCCTGGCAGGAATACTACGAGGCCGACGAGATACTCAAGGTGGGGAGAGAGGGTGGAGACAAGGGGGGGGGGGTAATGGGGTGTGACCAAATGTAATGTATGATCCAGGGTTTATTCATTTAGAATATGATAATACTGTAGTTCTAATTGTTGAAACAGTGGCGAATAGCGACGACAATGTTAACATTCCGTATCGTGATTAATTAGTTTCCTCCAGCTCAAACTTGGTAATATATTTATATAGGCCTATTCCAAATATATTGATATTTTCTGCTAGTATCCTTCTATCCACAACAGAAAACAGATGGTTACAAACATAATAAAAATGAAATATCACCATTATATTTGTGATTTTTCATAAGGAGGTGTACAATACCACAATATTTGAAAATATTTATAAGATCGCCTAAACTTTTAAAAAATAATAATGGATGACTTTTAAAAATAATAATAATGAATGATTTTCAAAAATAATAATAATGAATGATACCAGCACATGCGGCGCAGTGGTCAACGCGCTCGCTTCATGTGATCCGGGAGGCGAGGGGCTTTCGGACCTGGTTCGATCGCCGCCGTCCATCTTTACAGGGGATTTTCGTGGTTTCCCTCTGTAGCTAGGCCACGACCGCTACTTTCCCACTATCCTTCCCATTATCCAAGATACCCTCATCTCATCATCCCGTCATCTCATTAATCATCCATTCGAAGCCAATAGATCTTCGCTATCATAACAGTGCATCGTAAAATTCAATATTTAAAAAAACAATGTATGATGCGTAATATTGACTTGTTAATCGTGTTTGTCCTCAGCTGCGCCAGAGTGCGCTGAAGAAGGAGGACACGGACCTGCAGCTGGAGATGGAGAAGCTGGAACGGGAACGGAACCTGCACATCCGGGAGCTGAAGCGGATCCACAACGAGGACCAGTCGCGGTTCAACAACCACCCCGTCCTCAACGAGCGATACCTGCTGCTCATGCTGCTCGGCAAGGGCGGTTTCTCCGAGGTCCACAAGGTCAGTGTGGCGTCATTTATTATACGTCGGATGTATGACTGTTGACAAACATGGATTAGTATGGGTAATAAATTGGAAAAATTTCGAGGGTACCATCCTTGATTTTCCTCTTCAGGATGTCCCAAAAAGTAAATCCAAAATTCTATCTAATTAAATACTTACGTAATTACAATTAATTAGAATACTACAATTTTTCTTATTTTTTCACCAGTTATTCTAGCGGTTATTTTTTAAATTTCTAAAATTCATAAAAAAAGTTACTACCCGATAATGCCACAAAACTATACAGATCTAAGCTAGATGAGGAACCATATTGGAGAAAGTTTGAAGTCGATAGCTGTAGCCGTTTGACCTGTGGAGAACCGAATAAAAAAAAAAGAAAGAACACCAATTTTTTCAGTATGTCAAATTGAATCCCCGCTAAAGCTTGTCTAATCACCGTAGTAGAGACTTCATTTACTATTTTGCAAAATATCACTGTTCACACTATGATCACTAACTGCTGTTGAACTACTAACTGACGTTAGCAACATAGTGAGAAAGGATCGCACTACTTACGTAAACGGCGTCTCTTAATAATTACGACCGTAACCCGAAACCGCCCTCAGTTTTTTCTCGGGAGATGAGTGGCTTGCGTGTTCGCCAACAGCTTACCTCGTGGTCCTAGTCGTAACTCGACTTGTTTGTTGTTTGCAGGCGTTCGACCTGAAAGAGCAGCGGTACGTCGCTTGCAAGGTCCACCAACTCAACAAAGACTGGAAAGAGGATAAAAAGGCTAATTATATCAAGTAAGTATCGTGCGACGTAACTTTGTGTGTTCTGTGAGGTTTGTTGGTATACTGTTATTCACAAAAGAAAAGTATTGTCTACCAACTAAACAAGTGTGAATCTTTGGGTAATTGTTAGGGTCCCTGAGTTATGGTGAATAAAAGTGCTTCATTTTGTCATAAAAATATAAGTCGAAGTGCTGTCAAAACTCTAAAAAACGGAATATTTTGCAACAAATGGAACAATTTCAGTGGTTTTTAGATGAAACGGGAGGGTTGGGTACAAAAATTTGACAACACATATTTTCTATAATCCTATTTTATTACAGTACTAGGCATTCTGATTGCCGAATGTTACAGACATCAAAATCTCCACATTTTCAGGCTTAAGTTGGGTTCGTAAATCAGTCAGAATATTCCCATACATAGAGAAAGCTCTCTCGCTATCAACATTGGATACTGGGATCCAAACTGCTTTGATACTTGCTTCGGCAAACGCCTTATGCGATTCCCTCAATGGACGAAGCATCTTCAGGATGTCGAATGGTTCTTCTGTGCCCGATTCCATCCACGATTGGACTGTAGTTTGAAAGGCAGCATAACCTTCAAGAATATTTATATTCTTCAATGAAGATAACAGCGAAATCTTTTTTGCTGTTGAGATCAATGTCTCATTCACTTCGTTTGATGTGATGTTTCGCACATCAAATAATTTTCCAACATTATGGACAAAATCTTTTGCCGAGTCTCCTGCAATTAACTGCGTGATCTTGATACTGCACTTGAGTCCAACATTTTTAAGTTTCGTTGTAAGGTCCGATTTCTTGATTATATTTCTCACAGCTCCAACCTTATCTGCAGTGCACTCGTGTAACTGGCCGTTTGCAACAATCTTAAATGATGCATGGATATCTTTGACTTTATGGTACACCTGGTGGGCAAAAGGGTACTTGCTGCCTTCTAGTACTACAATTGTATCTATTAGTTTTTGGCAGTGCTCTAATAGAAAAGTAGCCATGGCCTGGATGACTAACACCTCATCCGAAGATAATCCCTGAAAATACCTGACAGCACTCGATTCTTCGTCCAAAGTGTTGGTGAAGGAGACTAAATCTGTTATGTAATCCCCTACATAAAGAGCGGATTTGAACCATGACGTCCACCGTGTCATGACCGGTGATGGAAAGAGTACGCACTTCTTCTCACCTTCAGGATATTTGGCCCGCAAATGGGAAATGTAGCGATGCTTTCTCTTCCGCGTATTTAAAAACAACATCTTGGTATTGGTAACGCACTTGTTCAATTCCGGCAGTTCAACTGTCCAAAGGCTTGCCACAAGATTGAGCTTGTGAGCCCAACATTGTACGTGGATGAGTTCTGGAATTGGTAGCTTCAACGTGTTCGCTGTTAGTGTCATGTACCGCGCACTGTCAGTCGATAATGATACAACATTGTTGAAATTTATCTCGAACTTGTTGAGTACTGCATTTATTGCTTTAAAACACTCAGATGCTGTGGCATTTTCGAGAACTGTTATACCCCCAACATACATTTTTGGTTCAGTGTTAACATTTAATACACGAAGCAGAATTGCAAACACACATTTTCCATTTCGGTCAGTTGTCTCGTCACACAAGACAACAACTTGCTGATTTTTCAAATCTTCTTTGATCTTGGCTTGTCGTTCTGCACCTACTTTGTTTACGTAGGACGTCCGCAACGTATCTGCAGTGGGAAGATCACCGGCACCTTTAAAATCAAAAAACATTTTTATGAAAAGATTGTAAAAATATGGTTAGGCCTACACTTGTTTAGTTCCCAGATGTGTGCATAATACCAAGACTAGGTTAAGGTAAAAATACTACATACTCCCAAAAGCAAATCAAGAAAAGTTAGTGTTGGACTTGGTAAATTAGTCAAAATGTGAATAGGCCTAGGGTATTTCAAGCTCTATGGATGGCCTAGGGCCCTAGGCCTAGGGTATTTTAAGCTCTATGGCCCAGTCTAGGCCTACTAACCTTCTATGTATTTATTCATCCATGCCCGTAGATCTGGATTATCCATTTTCTCCAATGGAATATTGGCTTTCATGAAGGCTTCTGTAGTTTTCATGATGAAATCTTCTTTGTCAACTTTATGTTTTTTGGCTGGTCCTTGAAGTGAGTCTGATATTGATAATTGCCTTTTTGCTGTGTCCAATTTTATTGCATCTTCCTTCTTCTTTTTGTGAAGATCACAAGAAACATGTTTGCTACATGTATCTTTTCTTTCCCAGTCTATTCTCATATTACAGAACTTGAACATTTTTTTTTTCACTTCATCAAAGATATAGGGCCTAAAACTCTTCTGACTTGAATTCAGGTTCCCTATGAAAAATACTAACAACTTTTAGCATTTTATAACATGTGGTCACAGAAAAGTAAGTTTGAAGAATGTTGCAAAGGAATGTTGTTGATGCACCAACATAACAAAATAAAAGTGACCAACATACCAAAACTCTCAACTATAGGCTAGCTGTTGGCAACATGTTTAAAACAAACATGGTCCCCAAAAAATACGAAATCAGTAAATTTATAGTTTTTACACCACTTTCATTAGATTTTCTTTAAATTATGTCAATTTGGCTTTAAATTTCGTGTATAACAAAGATAATTCAATATTTCGTGCATAGCAACAATTTCATCCGATTTTGCGTCATTTCGTGAACGTTAAATGGTACGCCTAACCTCCAGAAGATGTTGTATGTTGACAAAAACACTCCAAGTTCAATAATAGCATTTTTCGTGTAAAAACCATCAACGAAAATTCGGTGACCCTAGTAATTGTACCTAAACTCGCTGCAGCTTTAAATTTTAAACGCTGTTAAAAGATACTGTGTTTCTAACCAAGAATCTTGCCTCTGAAATCATTGACCCTCAAAATACCAGTTTTAAAAATATTTATGGAAAGTAGGGCTTGATTTAAGGAATATCAATTTCTGTTGCATGATGCGAGATATGAGCTTTGATATGATATATAATGATACAGAGAAAGAGAAACAAGTGATGTGAGAGGTTAAATGTTGTTTCTCTTATCATCACTTGATAGTTTTATTATCACCTACTCATTCGTACTCCCAAATAACTCGACCGTTGGTGGGTTCGTTGATCGAACAATAAAATAATACATCTATCTCGAGCTATCGCCATTTTGACATGTCGCTAACACCGCTCCTCTTCGCCTAGGCATGCGCTACGGGAGTACAACATCCACAAGGCACTGGACCACCTGCGGGTGGTGAAGCTGTACGACGTGTTTGAGATCGACGCCAACTCGTTCTGCACGGTGCTCGAGTACTGCGACGGCCACGACCTCGACTTCTACCTGAAGCAGCACAAGACGATACCGGAGCGAGAGGCGCGGTCGATCGTCATGCAGGTCGTCTCAGCCCTCAAGTACCTCAACGAGATCAAGCCTCCGGTCATACACTACGACCTCAAACCTGGTACGAACGCGTTACGACATTACAACTGTCGTATCTTTCGTCTCATAACTGGGAATATATTGACGGGAAGAAGTTTCGTGATTGTATTTCGAATATAAACATTTCTCAACCCCAGATAACCAATTAGACTGGGCCAGGGGGTGTTTCCACCACTTCTTATCTCGATCGGTTCCTGCCTGTTCAGACTTCTTGCTCCTCTTCTTCACTACAGTGAAACCTCTATGCATCTTTCCCAGATCCATCGTTTTCCTGCATGTATCATTCATTTTTTCTCACCCCACTCCCATATAATCAATGCTAAATTTTCCTGCATGGATGGTTTAATTTTCCTGATCCTTTGAAAAACGATGGATAGAGGTTTTAGTGTACTTCTAAATTCCAAATTCAGCCACCAGTGGTATCTCGGTCAGCTGAGTCACTGTTTCAGACACTGATGTCGCTGTTGGGCGTGGGTTCGAGCCCGCATAAGGCATGGGTTTTTGTGAACTTCCTTTTAACATCACTTTATAGATTCATCGTCACCTGCTCATTCGTACCCTCGTATAACCTAGCTGTTGGCGGTGTCGTTGAGCAAACAATAATCAACGTTTTCCGCAGGCAACATCTTGCTGACGGAAGGCAACGTTTGCGGCGAGATCAAGATCACCGACTTCGGCCTGAGCAAGGTTATGGACGAGGAGAACTACAACCCCGACCACGGCATGGACTTGACGTCGCAGGGCGCGGGAACCTACTGGTACCTGCCGCCCGAGTGCTTTGTCGTCGGCAAGAACCCGCCAAAGATCTCGTCCAAGGTGGACGTGTGGAGCGTCGGCGTCATATTCTACCAGTGCCTCTACGGCAAGAAGGTGAGACGACTGTTGCAAGCATTTCATTACGATTGCCCTAGACGACATTAGGCGTTCGATTGTGGTATCTAGGAGAATGGGATGACTTGGTCACGATAATTGAAACTAAAGAGCATGCAAGTTTCAGCACGTATATTCTTGATGACACAGTACAGCTTGAAGCAGAAGTAAAAGTCTCTTTGCTACCTGGTCAAACCAGTTGACCAAGTTATATTGCATAGGATTTGACAGGTATCTAACGACAGAAACAGACTTTTACTTATGCTTCAAGCCGTACATGGAGACAAACCTGGTTTTGGCTCTCCGACTGGCCTTACTCGAGCGTTGTGGAAATAGCACTAGTATATCCGGTCAGCTACCTACCCTGTCTAAACCTAATGACTTATAACTAACGGTATCTCTACAGTTTAGTCTGTATATACCTACCCTTAAGCTATGCTATTTGTTATTCTATAACTAACAATCTTATCTATTACCAGTCTAAACTTACCTAGTTAGGTGAGTCCTAACACGATGTTGATCCATTTTAGCCACCCTCCATTGGGCGTGGATTTGATTTCCACGTAAGGCATGGGAATTTTGTAAACGTCCTTTCACTTGTCATCATTTCATAGTTTCATTATCACCCGCTCATTAGTAGCCCCGTTTAACCTAGCTATTGATGGGGTCGTTGAAGTAAAGACTTTCAGCCTTATTGATTTTGTATCGTTATTGCAAAACCTTGTATGGCTTACAATACAGTATACACGTGTTACGTATCCTTAACGTAGATTGATGCAGATATCACTGTGAATCGTAAATTAACTAGTGATTAAGCTAAACTAAATTAAACTAGGAAATAGTGTACTTGTAACAGTTTCATTTGCCAAGAGAAATAACCACACATATAAAGTTCATAGTTCTGCGTAGTTTTAAAATGCCTGGTTTCTATACCGTTATTTTGTGGGTGGCTCGAGAATCTTAGAGACTGGTTCGGGCAGAGCACGGGGTCCTCGTTCAGAGCTGCAGCATCCAGAGATGACGTAGCAATGATGATTGCCATCCTTTGTTAGCACGCACGAGAAGAAGAAGATTTAGTTGTTTACCAGAGTACTGAATGTATCCATGTCGCCTCCGAGGTCTAGACGTTGATTGTTGTTTTATCTTTTCCAGCCGTTTGGCCACAACCAATCGCAAGCCACCATCTTGGAAGAGAACACGATACTAAAAGCCACCGACGTACAGTTTGCCAATAAACCCACAGTCAGTAGCGAGGCAAAAGTAAGTACTGCCAACTACATAATGAATACATTTATAATGTTGAAGAAAGTTGTATTGTTTTTTCGTTGCTCAACGCTGAACGCTTGGTGACACTGTCATTGTTGGGTGATTGTGTACAACCAACGACCGAAACTCACAGCCTGTCGTCACGGTGAATGCCGGGATGGTTCCTACAATATATTCCACAACCACTTTCTTCCCATTATCGAAGAAACCTTCCTCCCATCAATCATTCTTCTAACGCCAATAGATCTAAGTTACTATAGTGCATTGTCAAACCCAATATAAAAATCTAGGTATCGAATAGGGCGGGATTCGAGACCGGAATAAGGAGCCTCATTAATCTATTGTTCGCTCATTGGTACCCCCGAATAACATTGCTGCCCTGTTAGCGGGCTTGTTAGGCAACAATAATCAGTATATATATTTCTCAAACCCAGATAACCAATTGGATTCCACCACTTCCTCGAGGGAAGTCATCTTAAATCAATAGGCTACTACCAGTTGCGACTTCTTCTTCCTCTTCTTCACTACAGTACTACTATCCTCTGCTTCAATAAAATAATCATAAATAAAATAAAACGTGAATTAAGAATCGATAAAAATCCAAATTACCATCTACAAGTCGGCGAGCACTCGTAACCGCATCAATCGTAACGCTTGCCTCTCGTTTCAGACGTTCATCCGCAGTTGTCTGGCGTACCGCAAGGAGGACCGCATCGACGTGTTCTCGTTGGCGCGCCACGAATACCTCCAGCCGCCCGTTCCGAAGCACGGCCGTCAGGCGGCCAGCACCCAGCAGCAACAACAGCAACAACAACAGATCCAGGCCGTTCAGCAGACGGCGGGCACGTTCTCGTCGGGCATGTTCAGCGGCAGCGGGATGAACGCGGCGTCCAGCTCGTCATGAGTCAAACGGAAGAGGAAGTGAATTAGGATTAAAAAAATAACTACAGCTACTTAAAAGAAAATATTACAACAAAAAAATAATAATGAGATAATTTCCCTTCATATCCGTCTTAGCGAGTTTTTCTAAATGGAAGAAAGAAAAACGATAACGTCGACTTGGTTCCTCCTACGTTTTAGTGCTTGTTACATTACGAAGTTCTACATCCGTATTTTATCCGTTGTCAACAATATTTACAAAGAAAAAATGTGTCAAAAAATTACTATATAAAATAGAAACGAGCGAGAGAACGTAATTTTAATTGTTGGCTAACATGTTCCTCGGGTGTTCGGGGGATGAAGAAATTTGAACAAACTGACAGACTTATGAAATAGATTGTGTAGAGAAAAATAGTGAACACATTTACAAACTGGCTTGACTGATGATACTATCAAAAAAAATGTTAAACAACTATTTAACTAGGAAATCAATTTACCAAACCAAGCACAGTTCTTCATGTTCAATGTTTCTTTTTTCTCTTTTTTTTTTTTAGTTTTCTCCTCTTGTGGAAATGAAATTGATCTTCCGATTGGTTCGTAGCTGGGTGAAGTGTGCAGTGAACGAGAAGTCGTTGTTGTGATTTTATATACATTTGTTGTCATGGCAACTCGAATACGAAGTTCCTCTTCAAGAATAAGTGACTTGCGTTTTTAATTATATTATCGTTTCTAGACATTAAAATAAACTTAACGGACACTCATTGAGTCGGGGTGATGATAATTAATAAATTGAGGGTTTGCTTTAGAGTCAAACCCTAACGATCAACTGTATATAATTTATGTTAACAATTTATTACGCCTACTCGTAATTAGGAAGGCACGCGCTGTGAAAAGGCATGTTAGTAGTTCCCTTCTAAGTTTGCATAAAAAGGGATTTGTTATTTTACGATATTGGTATGTACTGCTGCGAGAGTTACGTACGAGCGTTTAGTGTAAAGCTTTAGTAAAAAATATGGACGTCGGTACGGTGTTCAGCGAGGAATATTCTGTGAATATTTCTTCGTCGGATCAGACACGATAAAAGCAAAACAATCTCTCTTTCCCGCTCTGATAAAAAAACAAAATAAAAAACGCTTTCTTGCTTCCAGTAAACAAAAACACATGTTGATGAAATAAAAAAAACTCGGGATTAATTCCTTGATCCGATTGTTTTACGGGGATTTTTTTTACGTTGTTAATTATGTTTTTGTTATACTTTTTCGTCTTTCAAACATGAACAAAGGGGGGGAAAGATATCAAGGATACCGAATGCTGTACATTGTTTTTTCTTTATAACAATATTAAAAATAGTTCTTTGAGATGCATTTTAAAGGCAACTCTGCAGTACATCTCTCTTGTTTTTATTTCTACCCTTGTGCCCATATGCTTGACTGACTTGTATTCATTTACAAATATAATCGAGTGTACAAAAGGTAAGCGGTGGTATTTTGTGTTTGTTATTCGTTCTTCCAGGTTTAACAGAACCTAATGCAGATACAGTGAAACCTCGATGCGTCGTTCCCGGATCCGTCATTTGTTTATTCCGTTCCATTCTACTCCATTAGAAGTTGGTAACGAATGTTGAATTCCTGGTGCAGTACCTTGAAAAATCACTAGTTTTCAATTTTTCATTGAAACTGATTTGTCAAAAAAGAAATTCATACTGTATTAGTAGGCGTATAAGCAGTAGGGCCCATCGTGTTTTGTATGTTTTAAAGTCCAATGCTTGAAGATCATCTGTACTTGAAAGTAAATTACACCACACAAGTCCGTGAGAATCAATTTAGACTTTAGAGGAATATCAGATTTTTGGGGATAACTTTTGAATTATTGAAATTCTGAAAGAAGGAAACACTGATATTTTTAATATCTTCAAGATGGTGTAAATGATAACTATTCATCTCAAATAGCCTAATTATCATGCGTATGTACGGTTAATAACGCGAAACCAAAAAATGATATTCCACTAAATCGACTCCCATGGACTCTTAACATTGCTCATTTAATTATTGATTTACATTGGGATCAGACACAACAACCAAGATCCAGTGGCATCAGTGTAAGATGGATGAAATGAAAGGTGATTTTATTAGGTATTGTAGACGGTAGGTGCTATAGAGGAACATGTCGTGGCCCGTGTTGTATAGGAACCATCTCAGGATTCACTTTTAATGACAAACCTCTGTCGGGGTGATCAGCCTTGGCGGAGAAACGAATCCCGGTCTCCTGAGTGACTGTTCGTCATGCTTTCGATTGATCTACCCTTCTCAGTTATAACTCGTCAATATATGGATGCTGCTTCAATATATTATTGAGAATCTTATTATATAATTCAGTAGGTCTACCTATTCTATTCTCGCTTTTCCACATGTATTTATTCATCTTATCTGCAGAGAAGCTGGATTCAATTTGTATTTCTGTAAAGTTGTGTACTTGAACCAATGCAAGTAACTGACGTAGACTTGAGCATTAATTACGGTTCACTTCCCAACTCGACAGTAAGCCAAGGTCCAGATGTCTTCCACCAATTTTAGTTCCCACTTTGAAGACCAGATCCTGCAATTACAGGTATGTGATAGGTTTCTTTGTGTTTCAATCATTTTACCAAATATTAATTTTTCAAATTATGACAAGCTTAGTCTGGTTGCAAATCGTTTGTTCGAATTATCGCCAATGTAGCTAGGGAACGAGTATAACAATGGGGTGCAACGACCTGGTATGGCAGAAGGGAGCAGACTTGCTCTCAATGTGTTTCCACTGTGTCTTGGTCTCCACAGAATCAAAATGAGGAGACCAATGGGAGTGTGAGTTCACTAAAAAAGAACAAGAAAAGAAAATAGACTACGACGATTTACGAGAAATAATGCGCCACAGGTGATGGTCTGCTATGAATGGAGAGTATCTGTCGACAGCTGCTCTAGTTTTCGTAAGAATATATATCGGACGTCCTACTGAAGTGAATGGAAAAGTAGTCGGTAATGAAACAATTCAATTTTCAAGTTGCCATTTGATTTTTGATACTTGCAGAATTATATTTTGACAATTTTTACTAAACCACCCCTATTTTCATGTTATGAAATCAGCTTTACCACCATAGTAAATTGAAACACTTGTTTTATGTTCATGTTTCGGTGTCCAAATTACTTTTTTCAACACATCAAAACTAGGGTTGCCAACAATAATCTATATATCGATTACTATCAATATTTTTGAAAGCAATTTAATGATTAAATTTTTACGATACGTGATTATCGAAACTGTCGTTTAATTCTTGTAATACATCCCTCCTTCCGTTCCGGATTGAAGTTATTTGTTTTTAGTTTAATAGTCTATAGAAAATACCATATTGGTGACAAGGCTGGTCCAAAGTCTTGGCACAATTAAGAGGTACCTCTTCTAAAAGGTCCTACTATGATGATCCTACCAGCCTTAATAGGGAACCAATGATTATATTATCAAGATTTCGATGTTGATGAAGGTAATATAATTATAATAAAAATGAGTGAAATATTATATGAGAGGTAATGACGGTGGCACAAGGAAATTAAACAGCTGTACCATGCTTTTGTATATTATGAGCCATTAAAATAATTCATAAACAATATAGGATATAATAACCAACATTATTTTAATGTTGTTCCGTGTAGAGAAATTAACTGTCGAAAGTCTAGTAACATGATTAATTTATGGCATTTTTTATCAAGGTCCAATCAAAATGTTGGAACATTGCGTGTCGTATTCCGCGGGCCAACCAATTTAGTCGATAAAGCAGTACAAGCATAACCCCGAGCGTAATTTCTTGATTTGTGGAAGACTGCCGCTAGTTACGGTCACGTGATAGCAAAATCAACCAATAGCATCAATTCCTTGACCCCTATACGACGTGGCAGAGCTCGAAACTACGGTACTTCCACGTCCGCCATTTTGACAGGCACTATTATTTGGGTGGATTGTGTTATTGGGATAGCATTTCGGCGAAGAATAATCGCCTATTATTAACTAGCGTAAGTGGAAATATGTTTATTACAATCGTTAAATGCTGACAGTTCATTATAGATAGTTTTGTAGAAGAGTTTTGGCTTATTTTACTAGCATTTCACTCCCGTATGTATTTTTGGGAGTAGACCGAAAAAGTGACACACTGAACGGGGCTTGCCGTTGGAAAAATGGAGATTTCAGAAGTGTCATAATCTTGAGACGTAGTTTTAACTGTCTGCAATTATACCTTAGTTATTAATGTTTTCAGTGATTATACATCGAAGTGCTCAATATATAACAGTGAGTTTAATATCTAATTGACCGGTGATTTCATTGCTAGACAATGCAATGGTGAATCAATAGGGATTTCACCATAAAGACCTGCCTAATGCTAAGCCTAAAACTCCGGAATGGCCTAACTTTTGTTACCTCGGGCCACGTTGACTAAGCCGAAAGTTGTTGCATGACTAAAGGTGATTCACGGTTTTCTGTTACAGGTACCGTAATATAAATTAGTTTGCCAATATGGGGAACATGTTTGCAAATCTTTTTAAAGGCCTCTTTGGCAAAAAAGAGATGAGAATACTGATGGTCGGGTTGGACGCTGCCGGAAAGACCACAATATTATATAAATTGAAGTTAGGAGAAATTGTTACTACAATTCCAACAATTGGTAAGTATTTATTCAATCTATATTTTGCTAGGCTAGACCTCCCCTATTTATTAACCAGTCCTCAAAATATGGGCTGCTAGGCCTACACGTCTTCCAACTTGAAAAACGTGTTTCTAGGCTAAGCTTAGCATGAGCGCTGATGTAGACCTAGGCCCTACACAATGCACCTGCAGTTTGGTTCAGGTTACAAACATTATTTTGTCATGTGTCTCGTGTAAGGGGATAGGCCTATGATGCCTGCTAGGCCAACGCCTAGTCTTCGAATTATTTCAAGTGTTGATAACTTCTTCTGTGAATATTGTTTTATCTTTATTGCATCAGCCTTGATTAGATTGGAATCAAGTTTGACCTAACCATCTACCTGTTTTTGTCTTGCATTCTGCTGCTAGTGTAACACTTGTTTGTGAAGTATTTCATGTAGGTATCACATTAATTAGGCCTATTCTCATTACTGCTGTAAATTGTTTTCAGGTTTCAATGTGGAAACTGTCGAGTACAAGAACATAAGCTTCACAGTGTGGGACGTCGGTGGTCAGGATAAGATCAGACCTTTATGGCGACATTACTTCCAGAACACGCAGGGACTTATCTTTGTCGTTGACAGTAATGATCGGGAACGAATCGGTGAAGCAAGAGAAGAACTGATGAGAATGCTTGCCGAGGATGAACTTCGAGATGCGGTGTTACTCATCTTTGCTAACAAACAGGTTAGTCTTCATACTCACCGTATTATTGCAGTTGTCAATAATATTTCTGTATAAGATTCCATTTCTGGAAACTGTTTAGCATTAGGCCTAGGTTGAACTTCTTGAATTATTCTTGAAAGCCAAATACAATTACATTTTTATAGTAGGCCTGCAGGCCTAGGCCTACATGTAGCTTTGGTGTAGGCCTAGTATCAATTTGAAATTGGTAAATTTGCTCGGCTTTTGTTATGTGCTAGTATTTGGTAAGGTTAGGATTTGGGATTCTAATAACAGTTTTACCGAATTTTCATTTAGTGCTGCCGTAATTGAGAACTGATGTAATGTCAAACTGGAACTTGCCCTTCAGAAAATATTTAAATCCATTGTAGGCTTCCGCCCATACTTGTCTAGAACGTTTAAGAACTCCTGTGGAAAGAGAGCAAATGTAGAGATAGGCCTATGCCTACATAGCTTAGTTCAGGTTTGCAGTTTTGTTTTGTTAAGTAGATTTAACAAGGAGGCGTAGAAGCTACGATAGGCAGTTGATGGCAGATTAGCATTGTTGCCTAATGTGCCATTTTTAAGAATTCGGACCCACAATAGTAGGTGTAGGCATTAATTATAGACCTATGTATATATTTCCTACGGATGTCAACTAGGTGCACGTGTTATTTAGGCCTATGTCTAAAAATAATTGTTCTGTCAAAACATACGCTGTTTTGACAATTTAGTGTTGTAGTCCTATTGTTATGACTTACGGGTGACGTTTGTTTCACTCTGGAGTTCATCAAACGTTCTTGGGGAAATGATATTTGCATCGTGCTGAGGATGGTAAGGCATAGCCAGCCATCCACTGAGGCCATTCCTTGAAAATGTCTTTGAAAAGTCCCCAATAGGCCCTAGGCCTATGCAGCTAAAAAAATCATTTATCCTCAACATGTAGGCCTTTACAAAACCTTCCATTTGGTCTTCAATTCCCGGGTAGAAATCAACTGGGTGTAGGCTCCAGACAAGTTTTCAATTACAAACTTTATTGACAAGATAACTTGATAGTGATATTTATAATAATGATAACTTGGTCCTTCTGGTCAAGCTGTTGGTACTACAATAGGCCTACACAAGCGACTAAAAATATTCTCAATTAATTTTAACCCGTTAGTTTTTGGTCAACATCATTTGTGCATCGGCTCATTATGTCTGTCCTTCTAAGTTTTAACGTAGCGTTGCCGTTTGATTTCAATGTTTTAGGACTTTGATTCGATATTAAATTGGGACTTTGAAATAATTCAGACCAGGAAATAATATCTAGTGAAAGTGTTGACATTTTTTTATTACCATGTTGAGTGACACAAAGTTAGACCTACGTGCTGTAGTTAGTGAAATGTTCCAATTTGCACTGTTCTTGATTTATTATTTTCTTGTGCCGTTCTGCAACCCAAGATTCGGGCAGATATCTAGCAGTAGTTTGCTATATTTCCCAAAGTTAGGGCCAAGCATGACGAGGTAGAACCTAACAGTCCGTCGTTAAACCCAATATAAAAAAAAACGAGGTAGAACCGTTTGGGCGAGGTTTTGCCATATCAATCTCAGCTCCACAAACGAAATAATTACGGGCCTATAATGTAAGCACTCTTTATAAGTGATGCTTCAATCGGATCATTAATCATAAATTTTATAATTAGTTATAATTATTAATAATCAGAATAAGTAATGTAGGAGCCTATCCATTTTTTTAGAGAGTATGATATTTTAATTAGGCCTATTGCTTTTTTTATTTGAAAATTGTATTGATTACATCAATTTTAGTCTGATTCACATCTAGCAAAAGTATTTACCAAACAACCGTACGACAATTAGTTGTGCTAATCCACTCGTTAGACGTGGCGTGAAATTGCACTGTCTTTGCCAGTCTAGCCCAGTTGCCACACGTATCGTGACCTTGATTGCACAACAGCTGGATGACTGTACAAGCATTGACTCTCTTATCATTTGTCACGCTGCTGTTGGTAGAACTGGAGCACTTGTGCGTACTGTGAAGGTCGTGTCTCAATTGACTTCCTAGACTAGGAATAACAACTACAGTTATCACTAGCAAGTCGAGTGTTTCTACGACAGTAGTTACTGCTTTAAGAGATGGTCTGTTAGCAAGCTTATTAATTTCATTAGTTTTCTTTATGAAGATATTATAATTGTTTTTTTAATCAATGTATTATAGTAAATACTGGAATGTGGGGTAGCCACTTGACATTTTCAGTATTATTTGTCCTTTTTGTTGAAACATAATTCCATGTTGAGTAGGCCTACTGTATTTAAGAGCAGGCATGGATAGATTCAGTGAGATTTCAGTAATATCCAGACGTATGAAATGGATCGAAGTAATGCCTCACCAGTTAAACTGATGTCCCACAGATAATTTTAATTGGTTCAGGGTTATAAACGTGTTTTTTATGCTCCAATCCCAATTGTGAATGTTCAATGGTTTCAATTCATACCATTTGGCAGGCATTTAAACTTGAAAGGATCTGTGCTTCGCTGTATATAGGCTCGAATGTTTTCGATCCTTCAAAAGTTTCCCCTAAAATTTCTTGAATCACCGGTAGTAAATTGAAAAAATAAGACTGGATTACAGTGTTTCACAATCAAATTTCAACTGTCCAATATATCAGTATATTTTCATCCTTTTTTTATCCGCTTTTTTATACCAGTTATTTTCATCCGGATGTTTTGGCTTTGTGACTTGGATAAGTTGGTATACCTTATCTGTGTACCTATCAAGAGTAGACCTACCTAGAAATTGTACAGTGTTGAGGTACTTAGAACTGCTAATGTGTTGGTTGGGGCATCATTATTATTTATTGCCTCGTTTATTTATTAAAGGCATTATTTTCCACTCTACTTAACAGTAGACATTCTTATTGTCCAAGTAGTAATAGGCCTAGTTGGGTTTAAACTTTGAACACTGGATTTGCATCATCGTCATTAATTATTATGAAATACTATCCTGTACATTGACACATGGAATTGTGCTTGTCAAAACAATTAGTGTGAAACTGAGTATCGTAGGTGTCCTTAGAGAAATGTGCTTGTCAGCAAAATAAGCTTATAGTTTATCAAGGTGGTCAGCACTGCATTAGCTCACATGTTTACATTTGTTGAAACAACCTACTGGTACTTTTTCTCAACAAAATATCACAGGCCTACAAAGTCATTATTCCCCAATTTAGGCTAGTGATGACAGGGTGAGATCGTTCCCTAATTGGTTGATGGGATAGGACGTGTGAATAGGCCACCGAATAGGCGGTCTTCCCCTCCCCTCTTACCCATCCCCCTGGATTTTTTCATTACCGGTACTTATGTTGGTAGGCCGAACTATTGTGGTAAATATCAGTAGTCGGTCGTTCGGTTTGGGAAAAGAAATGGTGATTGTATTATCGATTTTTAAAACTTAATTCTATGCCTAATTTTCCTTCCAAATCTTTGTTTGAAATTTGAATTATGAATATAAATTTACTGAGACTTGTGGCAGAGTGGTTAATACACTGAACCGTCAGTCAGGAGACCGGTTTCCCTCTGTCGTTCAGGTCAATACTGGTTGGTTCCTTAACAACAGGCCACGACCGACTCCTTCCCACTATCCAAAAACATCTAATAAAATAACCCGTCATCTCATATCATTCACCGACACCAATAGATTGTAGTCATCAGTAGAGTGCAACGTTAAACCCAATATAAAATATATATGTGTACCGTATATAAATTTGTGCCACAATGTTTTACTCTTTTCAACTAGTGGTATTGTGTCTAATAGTTGACGCATGGTTTGCTGTGTAGCGATAGGTTTGTACTTGTATCTATAGTGAGACATTGTCAGTATCGTTGATGTTTTGCGTTTGTCCCCAGGATCTACCGAACGCAATGAATGCTGCCGAGATCACGGACAAGCTCGGCCTCCACTCTCTCCGAAACCGCAACTGGTACATCCAGGCGACGTGCGCCACATCTGGCGACGGACTATACGAAGGACTCGATTGGCTCTCCAATCAGTTGAAGAACGCAAACCGCTAGAAGAGAAACACGACTATACACTTGTGCGCGTCTTTTAAGTTTTATTATTAATGTTGCTCGAGCATTGCCTGCGCGAAATTACTGCGACGTTTTCCCGAATCAGTTTTGTCTGCCGTCTTCTTTCCAAACGGGCGACGCTGCAAACTGGAGAGTAAGCCTCGTTTTACTTTCGCGGGAGTCTGGCTCGAGTTTTGTCCTACGAAAGCCAGAATTGCTACCAAAACAAAATCTCAGAACTGATTGTCGATATACTAACATCCGAGGCGTTGTAGAAATGTTCCGTTTTCAAGGGTTTAGTTGCCTGCCATTGAAATGTTGTTTACAATCGTGGCATTGTATCAATCCCATTAAATGTTCATCGAGTTGGTCGACTGGTTGATTTAAACACTACATCATGAGTACAGCGACGGATGTAATGATATTGAATTACTCCAGTCTTGATTGTGTTCCTATCTTGCCCAGTAGCGTCGACTGACCAGTTGTTTTAGTGGGGTTATGTTTGTCTATCGAGCGTGATTTTGGCTTCCTCCCGACGAAAGAACATTGTGAAAACAGCTGAAAGCGTGGACTGTACGGTACTGTGAGTGCAAATTGTTGGGACATATTTTCAGCAGACGTGACCTTGATGGTTTACTGCCTTTCGGGGTTTGCAGTTAAAACACTCGAGCTTTGGTAATTTGTTCCCGATACTTTTACATTGTTGATTTTGTTTTCTCTGCATTCAACGTTTCGCGGTGAGAGTTGAACTATTAAAAAAAAAATACTACAAAAAATCACATTATTAATTGAAAAAGTGAGCATGTTATTAGTGTCCGTCAAAAAGAAAGTGAATGCAATTAGTTAAATTGAATGAGATAATGTGTGCTCTTTTTTAATGCGTTTGGGAGAATTTGAAGCTTGGTCATCGTAGCGATGAAGTGGGATACAATTAATTAATCATATTATTACTTTGTTAGTTAAGTTATAAGCAAGATATCGTTCACCCCTCTATTTGTCCATCATGTTTTGTAGGAACTTCTGCCCCCACATTTTAAATGTAAGAGCAAACGATTTATATATTTTTTTTCGAAATAAATATGCAATGTAAAATATAGTGATTATTTACAGTGTTTTTTGAGAATTGTTTTTTGATTATGTGGTTTATAAGCATAATTTAAAAATCTGTAGATCGTAATTAAAAATACTATATGATATATCAAATGATGACATTCCGCAGATTGCCGTTTTTATTTTTCAGGCATTGCCAACTGTGAAACTGTTTTGGTTTTGTATGTCGCCGGCTGCTGATGTGGCTTCGAGAGATTGCATTCGCGGAAGTAATTTATTGTTTTCATTGTTTTGAAATGTTATTAATTTACTTCTGTACACGCTGAAAGGTGTGGTTGATGTATGTCGTTTAATTACTCGCCCGATGAATGCAACCTCTTTGAACGAAAACCAATATCTTTTACGTACTTTATGGACAAATTTAATCCATTTGTAAAGCAATTAAGCATTTGAAAATATATTGTAATTGTGCTTGATTTGTTTACTTTACTTGCTTCATCAATTAATTATAATTAAAGTATTCAATTGGTCTCATAATTTTGGATTCTGCGTGTCTCTTTAAGATGGTTCATATTGCGGTAGGCCTAAGACCTATGTCTAACAGCAGCTTTTCAGAGTTAAACGGTTGAAATAAATTGAAACATCCTGTGAATTTTACCTTGTCTTTTTATTAGCGATCACAGGACTTGGTTACGATAGTTTGCCTGGGATGTTTTTTGTTTGGTTTGTAAGTAGAAGATTGCCCTGTCGGCCGTAGCTCGTTGAGTGAGGCTCCGATTGGAAACTGAAGTCATAGTTGGGCGTGAGTTCGAGTCCCGCGCAAGGCATGGGTTTTTGTACTAGTCCTTTCACTTATCATCGCCTCACCGTTTCATTATCACTTCGTTTGCACTGCCAAAATGACCTAGCTTGGTTGGGGTCATTGAGCAATTAATAATCATCTATTCAGAAGATTGTCAGTGTAGGGCTTCAGATTGAAATTAATAGCTCATACCAGTCATAGGCATACCTAATTGAATGAAGTTCTACATGGCTACTTTTATTACAAACAATGCCTTCTCTATATGGTATTCAAGTGAGGTGCGGGTGATGAAATTGAAATAGTCTTGAGATTCGGAGTACCGGTATTTGATCCTTGAATTCAATTGAAGTATTGCAACATTCAAAAACTTCGTGCATCTTGCATAATTATGTGAAAATGTCAACTCTCATGATGTTGGCAGTAAGTTGGTACGATTGTTGAGCATCGTAGGGGATGTCGCAAGAAATATTGCAGCAGTACTTGGTATCACACTAGATATAACCTTGAACAAATTTCACTTTGTAATTCACCCAGAAATTCCATTTCAACAATGGAGTAGACTTGATGCATGAAGGAAAATAGCCTGAGGCTGAATTTATGAATTTGGCAGAATGGGAAAGAAAGTACAGCAGTTTACTAAAGTTGAAGGAGTCGAGATATTCAGAAGGCGATAGTTGAGGGTGTTTTTATTTGTTTTCTGTCAATCGTATCTCCACAATGAGTATTGACCCTATAGATTGACCATACTTAATCATCATCTTTACGCTGCTGTTCTTTCTTTCTCTTTTACCCAATTCATATATTTTCTAAAACAATAGGTTCATTATCTAATGAATGTACTGTAGTGCATCCCTTATATAACCTTTTCAACTGTTGTGTTGTGAATTGTGGTAGTGTGCATATTTTACAACTGAATTAATATATATTATTTTCAATTAGCAAAATTCTGTAATTAGTCATAACAAGACCTTGTCGAACTTATTCGCGCCAATACGATGTGGTTCGTCAAACTCCCACGAGAGAGCATGGCTGTTTCTGGCTGCAGCAACTATTTTTTAACACATCTGACTCAGCCAGGCAAACTGCTCCCGACCTGATAGGAGGATTACAAATCACGGCCTGCTTGAGACCACGTGTCAGTGTCAGCTAGATTCCAATAATTCAATATGGCTGCGATGAACGTTGTGTTTATGTTGTAATAAGTGCATCAAGTTAGAGTAAATTTGCAATGATAGATTCAAACATAATATTTAAACACCACATAAATGGATGAATGAGACTGCAAGGTTGTCAAATACAATTGGTAAAGCTGTTGTCAAGACCATCTTTGTTGTTATTGAATGCATATTGTTCAGTTCTAAGAAAACGTACGCCTGGATGTATGTAGGCATCAAGGCATCAATGGATAATACCTGCATTCAAATGCCAATAATAATGTAAGTATCCATGTGACTGAATGTGTCTAGTTTCAACTCTACTTAAACGTAGGCATACTGCATTTATTGCTCAAAAATTCACTAAGTCCCATCAGTGAAGTGGTATGAGCATGTAACATTTGTACATCGACTAATGACAGATCATCTTTAACCCAACTTTTTTATATCTGCATCTTGTGGTCGTGATTAACTAGGCCTACCCCACCAACAGCTAAGTTATATGAGGGAAGGTGAATAAATAATTGTCATAATAAATAGAAATATATTCTTAGATATTCTTATTCTTAGAATAGGTTCTCAATATATGTTGTACGAGAACCACACATTGTCACTATCAATGTAGGCCTATAGGTCTCTGTGAGCTCAATGCTGTGAGGGACTGACACCAAAGGGGGAAACACTAGCTTACCTAGATCATTATACTTAATGCCTAGATCATTGATGCCTGGATGTCAAAATGTCTCTTTTGAATTCTCTCTTCAAAACACCCCTTTTACCTGAATATTATGAAGTAATTGAGTAAAATGGGTGAAACTCGACTCTGCCGTAACTCAGGATATTGATTATTCTTGTTATCAAAACTCAATACAGTAGCCCACAAATAGTTGAATAACATGTAGGCCTACCACTTTGAATGTCAATTATATAAGTAAAATATTAGAAGAGAAGCTGAAATATCATAGTATCATAGAAGAGCCTAATACAATTTCCTTTATTTAAGATTATACAACCATATTTCTTTTTTTATATCGTCAACAATGTAGGCCTACTGGTATTGTGTTTGTAATAGATATTGAATATCATCAACCGACAGTCATTTCTATGCAGCGCTTATTTGTTTTCAGTTATTACAATTTTATGAATTCTATTAACTGAATGAAAGTCTTTACCGGTAATGTCTTTAATGACTTTGAAGTCTTTAATGTCTTTTCATAGACATGTTTTCATCAAGTCGTTGATGAAAGTCTTTTAATTTGCTGATGTGTAACTGGTAGGCCTACGTATATTAAATTTTTAAAATAATAATACACAATTGATCATTTGAACAATCTTTCACTCCCAAAAATACGTGCTCTTTATTTTCATACTATTTTCTAGTTTGAGAACTGCGAGCATTCACTTTAAATTTCTGAAAACAACATCTTAAAACTGAACACTTTTAAAGGAGGAGAACTCAATCTTATTTTGTGATAGCAATGTATCTATGTTGGTAACATATAGGCCTAGGCATACTAATTTGTTGTTGTATTTTACAGTTGAAAGCATTTTCAATCCAGTGCATGAAAATAAGATGGAAGTTGGAGAGAAGCAAAGGGGAGACAGGATGAAGGAAGACAGAGCAGGTTGAGTGACAATGGGAAGGAAGAGTGAAGAAGAAGAGGAAGTCCGGGACGCAGTAGTACATCGTGACCGGTGAGTACTATCAAGTACGGTAGCGTAATTCTGTAGGCAAACCGATAAGGCTCCAACTCTTCAGTAAATTGATCCTTTTGTTGAATTTCTCAGTTCTGTTTGTAATCTGTGAACTCAAAACTGGTATCCATTTCACAGTACAGTTCAATTTAAAGATTTTAGCTTCAAGAATAAGTTGAAGCTTATTCTATACGGTACCAGTATATTTGTCATATTTGAAATTTACAAATGCATCTAGGTTGTAGGATTTTCTCAAAAATATTCCAATTGAGTTGGGTTTCATAGATTTCCTTCCATTGTTCCACAAAATTTTAGCCGAAATAAATCACAATTTCTTACTGGTACTCTTTGTGACTATTTAAAATTTGATTTTAAAAGTTCAAAAATAATGTATGGTATATTGTTCTTAGAATTGAATCCTCTGTCAGAATATGTAAACACATTTTCATAAAATTGTAATGTTGAAAGTCCATTTTGATAGCTTCTATAACATTGCTGAAATGAACTCGGATAGATCACATCAACACATGAACGCAACACAAGTTGACTACCACCCAGGCAATATACCTTTACTTCGGTGATGGATTATCACCGGGAAAAAGCAGTATATGCATTGTGAGATGAGCTTAGAAGTATGGAAATATACCTAGAATGAAAAATATTCTTTATAGCTCAGTCTACATATGCAGACCTTGAATTACTTCAAACGCTTAAAAACCCTAACAGCCACTTGTTGAATTTATAGTGCAACCTGTGGAATATTGATCCTGTAATCAATAGAATGTTTTTTCACTGCGTTTTCTCCGCTCTTCGTTTTCCCCGTTCTTCGTTTTCTCCGACATGATTTACGTTCGCACTCCGAAGACCTCGCGCCACCAAGTATGAAAACCTCGGTTTTGCCGCATATGTTATCTAGCCTTATAACTCTATGGTTACGCTCATCCAACGACCCTCTTGCTGTTGGTTATCATTTTAATGGTGGCGTGTTCGTGATGAACAATCATTTCATAGACTACCGTCAGATTATTTGTTCGAGCTACGTATACATACTAATAAATAAAACGTTAAATTTTCATAAACAGTGGTGTATCAACTATTTCTCTGTTGAATATCAAATGGAAAATCAATTGAACACAAACAGTATCACATGACACTCTCTTGTGTATTTTAATGCCGTTTGATAATTTTCAACCAAGTTTAACTAACATCGAAACCTGTTACAAAATCTTTGTTCCCCGATTAAGGTAGAATCGTTCGGACGGGTCACCACAAGGGCGATCTCACCATCCAAAAAATCACCTAAAAACATCCAGGCCCAACAAATAAAATTGTTTGTCCAGTGAAGAATGTCTTATTTTGTGACTACAACGTAACTTTGTTGATATAATATACTCATTATTTTCTTCTTTACAGTCGGTGGTATTCACAATCCAGTGCATGAAGAAGCGGACGTTGAAGCGGAGTAGAGGGGAGAACGAATGGAAGAAGATGGAGGGGAGAGGAAGAAGAGGAAGGTGTCAGCGGAAACATCATGACCGGTGGGTACCGTTACTATTTGAGGCCTGTGATTGAAACTCTGATTTGGATTGTTGTTTGTGTGTAGCAACCCCACCAATAGTTTGGTTATTTGGGGGTAACACTAAGCAGGTGATAATGAAAAGTGAAGTGGTGAGTTCTATCAGTTCTGTGGTTATAATTGTGAAGTCTCGTGAAACTAGAACTTGAATCTGGTTTCAAATTCAAAATAGAATTCAATTTAAAGATTTTGGGAGCTAAAATCAACTTGGGCCTATAGTAGGCATAGGGCATAGTTTTTTGGTAATTCAGACCCTTTCTTTTTGGAAGTGGTAAGCGTAGCAAAATTTGGTGATGATTTAAAGATCCTGAAGTTATAGTCAGAAAATGTAAATGTGGAATGTAATAAATACTAGAATATCGCAGGTCTCAGCAGTTCGTAGAAATTGATTGCAGAAGGTCAAAAACTAGTGTATTTAAGTAACCCCTGGTCATTTTGGTCAAATATTTTTGTCGCTTGAAACTTTTTGTTGAATTTCTCAGTTCTGTTTTTGTCATGTATGTGTAATGTAGGGCCTGATCAAATTGAAACACAAATCCGGTCTCAGTTTCAAAATTGAATTAGGCCTAAATTTAAAGATTTTAAAGCAAAAATCAACTTGGTATTATTTGTCATGGTAGAGCCCATATAGGAATTTAAAATCCTTGTAATTATTTTGAAAAAAAAATAAAATTGGAAAAATTCCAATGGAATTGCGTTTTTGAAATGCCCATTGGTCTTCCTACAAAATTTTGAACAAATGAAAAATCATGTGCTTTGAACTTTTTTAGGTTTTTCAAATTTGATTTGTGACATCCACTTTGGTTTTAAAATTTCCAAAAAAATATTTTCTTCTTTAGAATTGAGTCTTGTTGCTGAATATGTAAACATACTTGGCCAATTGTCGTTATTGCAAAAGACCGTTCTGAATGTTGGCTGAAAATGTCAATTTTTTGATAAATCAGCGACGTTTTTCTTGGCAACTGCCAGAGCAATATTAACGAAACTTTCCAATGATTTAAAGATCCTAAAGTTATGAACATAAAAAAATACTAGAACATTATAGCTCTCACCAGTTCATAGGAATTAATTGCGAAAGGTCAAAAAGTGCCTTAGTAACTAACCCCTGTACTTTTTGGTCAAAATTTTTTGTCGCTTGAAATTTTTGTTCTAATTTCTCAGTTCTGTTGTTATGTATGTGTAGTGTGATCAATTTGGAACACAAATCCGGTCTCAGTTTCAAAATTGAATCAAATTTAAAGATTTTAGAGCAAAAAATAACTTTGTAAATTTGTCATGGTAGGTGTCATATAGAATTTTAGAATCCTTGTAATTACTTTGAAAAGGAGAGAATCGGAAAAATTTCATCGGAATTGGGTTTTGAGAATGTCCTTTTGTTGTCCTACAAAATTTGAGCCAAATCAAAATTCATGAATTTTTGCCTTCTTTACGTTTTTCAAATTTGATTTCTGACTCTAATTTTGGTTTTAAAATTTCCAAAAAAATATTTTCTCCAGTAGAATTGATTCTTCTTACTGAATATCCAAACATAATGGGACAATTGTAATTATTTGAAAAGACCGTTCAGAAAGTTGGCTGAAAATGTCAATTTTTTGATAAATCAGCGACGTTTTTCTTGGCAACTGCCAGAGCAATATTAACGAAACTTTCCAATGATTTAAAGATCCCAAAGTTATAAATATAAAAAAATACTAGAACATCATAGCTCTCACCAGTTCATAGAAATTAATTGCGAAAGGTCAAAAACGAGCTTACTTGGATTTCAGGGGATTTCAGGGATATCAGATGATTTCAGGGATTTCAGGTGATTTCAGCCCTGTGCTTTTTGGTGATTTTTTTGGGGTTCGAAACTTTTGGTTGAATTTCCCAGTTCTATTGTTATGTATGTGTAATGTGATCAATTGAAACACGAATCTGGTTTCAGTTTCAAAATTGAGTTTCATTTAAAGATTTTAGAGTGAAAATCAACTTGGTATTATTTACCATGGTAGGGCCCATATACAATTTTAGAATCCTTGTAATTACTTTGGAAATAAAGAAATTGGAAAAATTTCAATGGAATTGAGTTTTTGAAATGCCCTTCCGTCTTCCTACCAAATTTGAGACAAATCGAAACTCATGATTTTTTGGCCTTTTTTCACGTTTTTTCAAATTTGATTTCTGACGTCAATTTTGGTTTTAAACATTCCAAAAAATAATTTCTTCCTCAGAATTAATTCTTCTTGTTGAATATCTAAACTTAATTGGGCAATTGTTGTTATTTCAAAAGACCGTTCTGAAAGTTGGCGGAAAATGTCCGTTTTTGGATAAATCAGCGAACGTTTATCTTGGCATCCGCTTAGGGCAATCCTAACAGGAACTTTCTAATGATTTAAAGATCCCGTAGTATAGTCATAAAAAAATACTAGAACATCACAGGTCTCACCAGTTCATGGGAATTAATTGCGAAAGGTCAAAAACGAGCTTACTTACCCCTGTGCTTTTTGGTGATTTTTTTGGGGGTTCGAAACTTTTGGTTGAATTTCCCAGTTCTATTGTTATGTATGTGTAATGTGACCAATTTGAAACACGAATCTGGTCTCAGTTTCAAAATTGAGTTTCATTTAAAGATTTTAGAGTGAAAATCAACTTGGTATTATTTACCATGGTAGGGCCCATATACAATTTTAGAATCCTTGTAATTATTTTGGAAATAAAGAAATTGGAAAAATTTCAATGGAATTGAGTTTTTGAAATGCCCTTCCGTCTTCCTACCAAATTTGAGACAAATCGAAACTCATGATTTTTTGGCCTTTTTTCACGTTTTTCAAATTTGATTTCTGACGTCAATTTTGGTTTTGAAATTTCCAAAAAAAATTTCTTCCTTAGAATTAATTCTTCTTGTTGAATATCTAAACTTAATTGGGCAATTGTTGTTATTTCAAAAGACCGTTCTGAAAGTTGTCTGAAAATGTCCGTTTTTGGATAAATCATCAACGTTTATCTTGGCATCCGCTAGGGCAATCCTAACGGAACTTTCTAATGATTTACAAATCCTAAGTTATGGTCATAAAAAAATACTAGAACATCATAGGTCTCACCAGTTCATGGAATTAATTGCGAAAGGTCAAAAACGAGCTTACTTACCCCTGTGCTTTTTGGTGATTTTTTTTTGGGGGTTCGAAACTTTTGGTTGAATTTCCCAGTTCTATTGTTATGTATGTGTAATGTGATCAATTTGAAACACAAATCTGGTCTCAGTTTCAAATTGAATCAAATTTAAAGATTTTAGAGCAAAAATAACTTTGTAAATTATGTCATGGTAGGTGTCATATAGCAATTTTAGAATCCTTGTAATTACTTTGAAAAGGAGAGAATCGAAAAAATTTCATCGGAATTGGGTTTTGAGAATGTCCTTTTGTTGTCCTACAAAGTTGAGCCAAATCAAAATTCATGAATTTTTGCCTTCTTTACGTTTTTCAAATTTGATTTCTGACTCTAATTTTGGTTTTAAAATTTCCAAAAAAATATTTTCTCCAGTAGAATTGATTCTTCTTACTGAATATCCAAAGATAATGGGACAATTGTAATTATTTGAAAAGACCGTTCAGAAAGTTGGCTGAAAATGTCCATTTTTTTGATAAATCAGTGACGTTTTTCTTGGCAACTGCCAGAGGCAATATTAACGAAACTTTCCAATGATTTAAAGATCCCAAAGTTATAAATATAAAAAAATACTAGAACATCATAGCTCTCACCAGTTCATAGAAATTAATTGCGAAAGGTCAAAACGAGCTTACTTACCCCTGTGCTTTTTGGTGATTTTTTTTGGGGGTTCGTAACTTTTGGTTGAATTTCCCAGTTCTATTGTTATGTATGTGTAATGTGACCAATTTGAAACACGAATCTGGTCTCAGTTTCAAAATTGAGTTTCATTTAAAGATTTTAGAGCGAAAATCAACTTGGTATTATTTACCATGGTAGGGGCCCATATACAATTTTAGAATCCTTGTAATTATTTGAAAGAAGGAAATTGGAAAAATTTCAATGGAATTGAGTTTTTGAAATGCCCTTCCGTCTTCCTACCAAATTTGAGACAAATCGAAACTCATGATTTTTGGCCTTTTTTCACGTTTTTCAAATTTGATTTCTGACGTCAATTTTGGTTTTAAACATTCCAAAAAAATAATTTCTTCCTCAGAATTAATTCTTCTTGTTGAATATCTAAACTTGATTGGGCAATTGTTGTTATTTCAAAAGACCGTTCTGAAAGTGGCTGAAATGTCCGTTTTTGGATAAATCAGCGACGTTTATCTTGGCATCCGCTAGGGCAATCCTAACGGAACTTTCTAATGATTTAAAGATCCTAAGTTATGGTCATAAAAAAATACTAGAACATCATAGGTCTCACCAGTTCATGGAATTAATTGCGAAAGGTCAAAAACGAGCTTACTTACCCCTGTGCTTTTTGGTGATTTTTTTTGGGGGTTCGAAACTTTTGGTTGAATTTCCCAGTTCTATTGTTATGTATGTGTAATGTGATCAATTTGAAACACAATCCGGTCTCAGTTTCAAAATTGAATCAAATTTAAAGATTTTAGAGCAAAAAATAACTTTGTAAATTTGTCATGGTAGGTGTCATATAGAATTTTAGAATCCTTGTAATTACTTTGAAAAGGAGAGAATCGGAAAAATTTCATCGGAATTAGGTTTTGAGAATGTCCTTTTGTTGTCCTACAAAATTTGAGCCAAATCAAAATTCATGAATTTTTGCCTTCTTTACGTTTTTCAAATTTGATTTCTGACTCTAATTTTGGTTTTAAAATTTCCCAAAAAATATTTTCTCCAGTAGAATTGATTCTTCTTACTGAATATTCAAACATAATGGGACAATTGTAATTATTTGAAAAGACCGTTCAGAAAGTTGGCTGAAAATGTCCATTTTTTGATGAATCAGCGACGTTTTTCTTGGCAACTGCCAGAGCAATATTAACGAAACTTTCCAATGATTTAAAGATCCCAAAGTTATAAATATAAAAAAATACTAGAACATCATATCTCTCACCAGTTCATAGAAATTAATTGCGAAAGGTCAAAAAGTGCCTTAGTAACCCCTGTACTTTTTGGTCAAATTTTTTTGTTGCTTGAAACTTTTTGTTGAATTTCTCAGTTATATTGGTATTTATGTGTATGGTAATCCAACTGAAACACAAATCCAGTCTCAGTTTCAAAATTGAGTTCAATTTAAAGATTTTAGAGCAAAAAATAACTTGGGGCAATTTTAATTTTCAAATTTTAATTTTGCTCAAATTTGCTGTGAACATGAAGTAGCCCTTTGTAATGAAAAATCTCTTGAAATTTTGGTAATTAATTGCATTTGAAGCAAGTTATTCAACTTAATTTAAGCATCCTTTCCTGTTTGCAGGCTTCAGCTTACCTTGAAGACTCCCTCCTTGGATCATCGTGGCGACTACAAGATAGCAGGTAATGCACCGTCATGTGCCTAATCTGACCCGTGTGCCGCCTGCACCCCCAGGTATGATTCAGCCTATTGTAAAATGATCCCTGAGCCGGGTAGGCTAGCCCAGAGTGGTTTGATCAGCACCCCGTTGGCTCAAAACCAAGCTGATTAAAGCTCCACGACAGGAAATCATCTCCTCGAGCTTAAGCAATCGATGCCACACCCGAGCACGTGAATAAAAGGCTCATGGCGGTGAGGGGATTGATCTGGATAGCTCTTGGGTGAGACCTTCTACTTTTGCGTGTGAGATAGACTCACATGAGTCTGCCTTGCATTCAAGGGTACATTGTCATACATCCAACCACTATCTAAGATTAGCTGGAGGGGTGTGGTGGAGACCTTGTATTCGACCGTGCACGAGAGACTTGCGTAGATTTCTCGGAAGCTACACGAGCCTCTCTGCATGGAAAATTTCAAGGTCGAGCCTCTATACAACTTCACAATCCCGCCACCGCCACTGCTGCAGGCGGCACGCGGGATACTAGGAGCCACGGGATAATCACACAAGTGAGAACACATCATGTTATTGCAACTTATCATCGATTTATTGTAACCAAGTTATATCAATAAATCATACAGTCACAAGATATTTGTTTACATGTAATTATCATTCTTGTCCAATGCATTCACATGCTGTTGTTCCAATGCAGCAAGTCTTGTGATCAGTATTCAACCAATCAAAACACAGCAGGCTGAATTGATCAGATGCTTGCTTGACTGGCTGAAGCCATAACTTGATTGCTGCAATGGTCGAACAGACTCCTAACATGATCCTGAAGTCAGCAACTGCATGGCGTGTCTTGATTAGCTGCTTGCTTGACTGGCTGAAGTCACAGCTTTGATTCCTGCAATGGACGAAAGGAACCTCATCATGATCCTGAAGTCGGCACCTGCGTGATGTGTCTTGAACTGCAGACTGGAACGGGGCGCTCACTCGTCAAACAGCTGGGACAACCTGCAACAATAGGAAATAAGCTTGTAAACAACAGTGAACCTGGTCATGAGATTGCAGTAGCAACAATACTGTTTCAGTGAGTAGTGTTCCAGTATTGCTGCAACACTAGTTGTACCAACACGAGACTGACAACATGAACCGTAGAAGCGAACCAGTTTACGCTAGATAACAAGGTAGTTACTGTAACAATACAAGACAAGATTTTACACTGCCACAATCTCTTTAGCAGCAATAATTCTCGAGGTTATATTTAGGTTTATTGAGAGTTACAATTAAATTGGGTTTGAACCATAAAATTAGTCTTGTTGTCAATTGACACGAACCACATTCTACATAAAGCTAGGTTCCCATGACGATTTTTCCACGTCCTGTCCGTCATAACAGCAACTTTCAACCAATCACGTGCAAGAGAATGCATCGAGTGAGGGAACGATTGTTCCCTCGTTTCAGTTGCCAAAACGCTCACTTCATGTGATCCAGGAGATGAGGTTCGATCCCCGCCACCATCCATCTTTACAGGTTTTTTGTGGTTTCCCTCTGTAGCCAAGGCCGATGCCAGAATAGTTCATACAATATAGGCCACAACCGCTCTCTTCCAACTCTCCTTCCCATTACTTCAGAAACCTCCATCTCATTATTCACTCATCCGACGCCTGTAGACCTTGGTGATCATGACGGTGCATTGTAAAACCCAATATGAATAAATAAACTGATAGCAAGTTTATTTTCAAAGCTAGGCCAAGTCTGGTGTACGGTACTGAAAGTATGTTTACGCTTCGTCTCTACAACGTTGAGGTCAGGTCAGGGTCGCTACGAAGCCCACAATCCATAGCTGTGACATTTCAACGGGCCATTCGTCGGAAACATACTTTTACGTGGCCGAATTGCATCCTAATGCATCTGTAACCTACAACCGTATCTAGAATTCACTGTTATAATTGAAAATGCCAACACTTACAAATATTTTTTTCTATTTATTTAAAATGGGTTCAACGACAACGATACCACAATGACAATGACTGTTGAATATTTTCTTCAATACGTAATAGAAATCAGGGCGCAACGGCCTATATGAATTTGATAAAAATTGACCTTGTAGGGTATGCTTTTATTTTGCCCAAAAATGAGCAAGATTCAATTGCAGGCTTACCAAATGAAAAGAGGCAAATTCCCCCTGGTTATGTATGTTCTTTTCGTACCTTGACTAATGATTAACAAATTGACAATGTATCCACGTAAGAGTTGGTACAACCGGCGCTCGGCACAGTGTTGTAGGTGCAAAATGACCTCGCTGTTGACGCGCCTCCAAACCCTAACATTAAATTCAGTTCTTACTGTTTCTTTGGCAAATCAACAAATTAATTTTAATTAGGCCTATAGGTCTAGGGCTACATTCTTCCAATTTGTACATCAAAGTTAACAGTCATCATAATTTGTGTCTACATCAGGCCTACATTCTCAGAATAAATGTATTAACCGTCAAGAGTTCACGTGCCAAAGGAAGGTTTACACGGCACATAGGCCTATGTTTTGAGAACATTATTGCTGATAAGAGTATATTTCACAACTAATTTCTGATCTACAGGCCTAACCACATTTTAGCTCAATCAGAATTTGTTAAAAGGTGGCCAATCTTCGTGATTTTTTTAAGCTGCTTAACGACCCCACCAACAGCCAAGTTATACGGGGGTACGAACAAGCGGGTGATGATGAACCGGCGAAGCATTACTCTACGCTTATTCAACGGGAATCCTACATTAAAAATGAGCACAATGTATATTTCCTTGAAATAGTACTTGCCAAAATTGCAGTCTTCAGTTTTTAATCAAGAACTGGAGGCCTACCTATTGAAGTATTTCATTTTCAAGTAATTTACAAAATTCATAATATTCAGACAATTTCAAAGTAAATCAATATTAATTATCCTTCAGTACCAGTTATGCCATGCCATATATTTTATAATGTTGAAGAAACAAAATAACAGTAAGACGTGGGCCTACTATTAATATTATCATTTTTGTCTTCGATTATAATTCCCATTGCTACGGCACTGACCCTAGCTGGTAGTTGGTCAGTTGGTTCTACGCTGCTTGAACTGCATCATCTCTACTGTCCGAGGGTCTTGCTACTCTTGCAGTAGGCCTATATAGGTTATAATAGCCCAAGCTCACATCTGTACAGTAGAGCAGGCCTAACCCTATCAGAGTCACTATTATAAAGCCTGGATCCCCACAGACGCAGCCAATAGGATATTGCTACTCTTGCAGTAGGGCTCTAGGTTTATGAAGTTTTATAAAGATGAAAATGGATTACAATAGGCCTATTAAAGCTATTCATTCATATTCTTGGTCGTTATTTATTTGTGGTACATCCCCCCCTTCATAAAGCACAAACCCGCAATATGATCAAATGATGAATGTAATCATTCATAATGGGTTTTAACGACACACTATACTGATGACTAAGATCTATTGGCGTCAGCGATTGATATATGAGATGATTAGATAAAAGATCATTCTGTGAGACGTTTTTGGATAGTGGGAAGGAGTCGGTTGTGGACTGTAGTCAAGGAACCATCCCAGTATTGACCTGAAGGACGGAGGGAAACCACGAAAACCTCCGTCAGGACCATAGCGGGAATCGAACCCCGATCTCCTAAATGATGGTTCAGTGTGCTAGCCACTCGACCACACGCCTCAGTATGAATGTATAATTATGTACATAATAAAATTGACGAGTCATCACCACATCATATTTTTCATTGCTGTGTGTCTACAATATTCTATCATTTTTCCAACTTGGTTCATTTTGTTATAACAGGCCTAATTATACCAATTTAGGTCTATCACTAATTAGTTTAGTTCTTTTTCCTTATTGTATAATGATAAACATCACATCTGCTATATGGAAGAAGTGTACACTGCCCAAGAGACTTGGTTCAAAGTGGAAGATATCAACATTCGTGTGTTTGGTTCACTCTCAATACCAATGCTGGTAATGGGTGGATATATCACGGTAACGGTTTCTACTTATAACGTGTTCCGGACTTTTGGAAACTGAAAGACATTTATCTGCGGCAGAACAGTGTAGTTACAGACTTTGCAGTCCTGGTGTTGAAGTTGATTGGTTTTAAATGATTAAAATGGGATGGTAAGATCGCCCTTGTGGTGCCCCGTCGAAACGATCCTACCCTTCATCCATAGCCTTGATTGGAGAACAATGATTTTGTATCAAGTTTCGATGTTGTTGAAAAAAAAATAATAGTACCGGTAGACTAGTCTACATTTTTTTTTTGAATGAAGAAACGTTATTCTCATTTTATTGTTGTTCCAAGATAGGTTCAACAGCCCTGCAGGGGAATTTTGGGGAATTTGTAGGCATCTAGTTATATAGTAATTGCATACAAATTCATACTCTGAAGATGTAGCCCACACATGTCAATGATAGAAAGACGGTTATTTGAATTTGATGTGCAATTTAAAAATAATTTCAACAAATGTTGACAGTTTTTTAATTTAAAATGAAAACGAATGAGTACGGTAGATGAATTTTACCGAGCATGAAATTTACAGTTACAGTATTTATATTTCTTACTTTTTTGAAAGTACAGGATATTTGATGGTTTTGAGAACATTTCTCAAGACGCCGGGAAGGGAAGCTCAAAACAAGGACAATCCCGCAAAAACCAAACGTCTGGTCACCCTAGGCACAAGATACAAAATCCCCCATGTTACGCAAATCAATATCCCAATGATTGAGAATTTATTTCTTTTGCCAAAACCGGGACAAATACGTGTCCCGAAATAACTTTTCGGCACAATCCCGGTTTTCCGGGACGGATGGTCACCCCGAAATAACTTTTTGGCACACTGCGACAAAAGATGGAAATCCGGGACAATCCCGGTTTTCCAGGACGGATGGTCACCCTACACGGAGCGCTGATAGTTTTTGCTGTCTACTGTATTGAAAATACAATGTCTGAAACTTGTGAAAATGCATTGCTCAACTATTTTTCTATTAAATTTTGAATCGAATTGAATTCGCTCGTTTCAATTAGGCTGCTCGCTCAAACCAAAGTTGTGCTCAAACTCGCTCGAAACTCACTTGGAATTCAAAACGCTCTACTCGCACAGCCCTAGTAAGAACCCTTGTATGCTTGGTATTGAATTTTTTGTTGGCTTAAAATATCCTGAGTTCCGATATTTCTGAGAAACAACAAAATTTTATGACATACTATTTAAAAACAAACAATGTATTTTATTTTTTGATGAGGTCGTTGAATAAAAATTACCTGCACTCGGAATATGTTAAATATACTCATCATTATAGGTCTCTGTTGAATATTTCAGTCCTTCCACAAAAAAATAACAGAAAATAAATTAATCCGGACATGAAAACTTATGGTTTTGAGGAATTCAATTAGCATTTTTCAATTATATATTGGGTTCAACGCCGCACTGTTATGATAGCGCAGATCTAATGGCGTCGGATGGATGATTAATGAGATGATGGGATGATGAGATGAAGGTTCTTAGGTAATGGGAGAATAGTGGGAAGGAAGCGGTCATGGCCAACTTATTGTGGGAACCAATCCGAACCACCCTGGTATTAGCCTAGACTACAGAGGGAAACCATGAAAAATGCCTGTAAAGATGGACGGCGGCAGGGATCACACTGGTTCGAAATTCCCCTCGCCTCCTGGATCACATGAAGCGAGCGCGTTAACCACTATGCTGCATGTGCCAGTACGTAAGCAATTGTTAGCAAATAGTATAAGTCAATGTAAAAAAAGAGGCAATTTGTCAACTATGGTGACCATCTTCTTTTCCAATGAAATCAAGTCAACCAATTTGTGAAAAATAAATTCCCCATTCTTTGTTGAATCCAGAACTCCTAACACAAGTACTGTATCACATGTCCCTGTAGTACAGTTTCCACAGTGACGAATAAAATATGGAAATTTGAAAACAAATGCAGGAACATGAACACTTCTAAAACTAAAAAACTAGGAAGTGGACCAGAGAATAATCAATTTATGGAAATTGTATACCAGATAATTATATTGAACTAATATTATTTCCAATAAACAACAATAGAACAATAACAAATAGAACAAAAAGACAATGGAATCGGATACCAAAATTGAATACAAGTATAATATTGAAACACCAAGACTTCAACCTTGCTATCTGGAGGGCAAATATATGAATTGTGACTTCTAAAATTGAGATAATGATTTTAGTGTTCTGTGCAAAAAAAAAGATAAAATCGCGTCATTAGTATTTTGATATCATCATCTTCACACCACTGAGAAATTGTAATCGTCTCCAAAGTGTGTTAATAAAAAAAGATTACCGTATTGTCCCGAATATAAGCCGAGGGTTTTTCTCGAAATTGCGAGTCCAAAAGTCACCCTCGGCTTATATGCGGATCTCGGCCTAAAATCGGTCAAAAACACGTTTTTCTCTAAATATGATTACGTGCACTACACATGCACATTCTTGACAATGGAATCAACTTGAAACTACAAAATATTGCACTAAAAACACGTTTAATAAATGTTTCAAAAGCACGATTTTCCCAATTTCCAACATTTTTATATGACGTGTAGAAATAAACATAGGCACGTTGAGCTGTTAGCTGCATTGTCTTGTCAGACCTTGACGAGTGGGCGGGCCATATGACGATCGAGTGTCATCGGCACTAGCCGAGTACACGATCGTGAGGCCCCTCTCAACGGTTTCTCACACGCAGTTGGCATAGCTTCCTCACGCGCGCAATACGAAATTGACTAAATTCTAACTCGGAAGAGTGATGATTTACATGGAAAGGAGATAAACCCTTTTTTCAATTGTAGATCTATAAGTTTGGGGGTCAGCTTATATTCGGGACAATACGGTACTTTACTTTATTCTAATCATCAATCTTCAAAAAATTCATTTAGGCCTATGACTATGAAAAAATATATTTGAAAAAAAATCATAATTGAAAAAAAATCATAATTGAAAAAAAATACTCTCTTGCCCCCTCTCCCCACTCCTTACGGACCAATCCCAGTACCGGTATTCACTTTATAACGACAGAGGAAAACCACGGTGCACTTCTGTCAGGATGGTCCAACATGATGGGAATGGAACTCCGGATGACGGGAATGACGGTTCAGTGCGCTATTGATGGATCACCCATATTAGTATCATTCATAATACCGGCACATGCAGCGCAGTGGTTAACGTGCTCGCTTCATGTGATCCGGGAGGCGAGGGGAATTTCCGACCCGGTTCGATCCCTGCCGTCGTCGACCTTCATATGAGTTTTTCGTGGTTTCCCTCCGTAGTCTAGGCTATAAAGCTGGGATGGTTCCCACAATATAGGCGACAATCACTTCCTTCCTACTATCCGTCCCATTACTCAAGAAACATTCATCATCTCATTAATAATCCATCAGATGCCAATAGATCCTACAGTGTGTCGTTAAACCCAATGAGAGAAAAAAAATGTCAAAAATGTACGAGTACAACCAATTCTTACCAATGAATGATGCTTGGTAGGTGATGGGTAGATGGAGAGAGCCAATCAGACGCTAGCGTTGGTTGTTCTGGCCAGGAGTGAGCCCAGCAAGTGGTTTTACGATACCAGTCGGTGATGTCAAGCTCTCGGTAAACTGTAACATGAGAAACATGGCTATCAATTCAAATACTAGATACAGATTCCATCTTGAGAAGAAAATCTGGTACCGTAATACTATATCCAGTCGAAATGAAATTATAGAATTGGGTCTTCAAAGGGTGATTTTTTTCAAAAAAAAACAAATTATTCTATCTTGGTGTCACTAAATATCAACTGATTTATTCTCTTTCATAAAAAACAAACAAAAGCATTGTGTGATGCCTATTTTTTTTCTATGATGCTCAACGACCCCACCAACAGCTAGGTTATACGGGGGTACGAATGAGCGGGTGATGATGAAATGATGATGAGTGAAAGGACGTTTACAAAACCCATGCCTTATACGGGACTCGAACCCACACCCAATGGTGACTTCAGTTTCTGAAGCGGTGCCTCAGCTTGCTGAGCTATCGGGAGTGGCATACAGGGTTTTTTCGTAGTTTCCCTCTGTAGTCTAGGCTAATGCCGAGAAGGTTCCCCCAGTATGGGCCACGACCGCTTCCTTCGCCTCATCCTCTCCATTACCCAAGTAACCCTCATCTCATCATCCCATCAATCATTCATCTGACGCGAATAGATCTTCGTTATCATTACGGTGGGTCGTTAAACCCAATATGCAAGTATAAAAAAATGTCAAGCTTACGGGTACAGCTAATTCTTACCAATGAATGATGCTTGGTACGCGATGGGTAGATGGAGAGAGCCAATCAGACGCTAGCGTTGGTTGTATCGGTTGTTCTGGCAGGAGTGAGCCCAGCAAGTGGTTTTACGATACCAGTCGGTGATGTCAAGCTCTCGGTACAAACTGTAACAAGAGAAACATGGCTATCAATTCAAATACTAGATACAGATTCCATCTTGAGAAGAAAATCTGGTATACACACTATATCCAGTTAAAATGAAATTATAAAATTGGGTATTCAAAAAGAGAGTTTTCCAAAAATCCCAATTTTTCTATCTTGGTGTTACTTTATTAACTGATTAATTCTCTTTCATAAAAAACAAACCACAGGATTTTGTGATGCCTAGTTATTGTAAAAATAAATATTTCCGGATCCTCCTACATTTATGATTAGACAAAATGGTTTGTGAATACTAGTAAGTAAATGTAGTTATAATTCAAGTATAGGGTGGTAAGATCGCCCTTGTGGTGCCTCAATCCAAACAATCCTACTTTCATGCATAGCCTTAACTGGGACGCTTCATGTGATCCGGGACGCGAGGTGAATTTCCGGCCCGGTTAGATCCCTGCTCAGTCCACCTTTACAGTTTTTTATTGTGGTTTCCCTCTAATGCCAAGAAGGTTCCCCCAGTATAGGCCACGACCGCTTCCTTCCCATCATCCTCCCATTACCCAAGTAACCATCATCTCATCATCCCATCAATCATTCATCTGACGCCAATAGATCTTCGTTATCATTACAGTGTGTCAAACCCAATATATATAAAAAAACAGAAACATCAAGCTTACGAATACAGCTAATCCTTACCAAAGAAGAAGCTTGGTACGTGATGGGTAGATGGAGAGAGCCAATCAGACGCTAGCGTTGGTTGTGCCGGTTGTTCTGGCAGGAGTGAGCCCAGCAAGTGGTTTTACGATACCAGTCGGTGATGTCAAGCTTTCGGTACGAACTGTAACAAGAGAAACATGGCTATCAATTCAAATACGAGATACAGATTCCATCTTGATAAGGAAATCTGGTATACACACTATATCCAGTTGAAATGAAATTATAGAATTGGGTCTTCAAAAAGAGATAAAGAAAAAAATTCAAACTTTTCTATCATGGTGTTAGGCCTACTTTATTAACTGATTAATTCTCTTTCATAAAAAACAAACCACAACATTTTGTGATGCCTAGTTATTGTACAAATAAATATTTCCGGATCCTCCTACATTTATGATTAGACCAAATGGTTTGTAAATACTAGCGAGTAAATGTACTTATAATTCAAGAATAGGGTGGTAAGATTGCCCTTGTGGTGCCTCAATCCAAACAATCCTACTTTCATACATAGCCTTAACTGGGACGCGAGGTGAATTTCCGACCCGGTTCGATCCCTGCCGTCGTCCACCTTTACAGTTTTTTTATTGTGGTTTCCCTCTAATGCCGGGATGGTTCCCAAAATAAAGGCCACAACCACTTCCTTCCCATTATGCAAGGAACCTTCATCCCATCATCTCATTAATCATCCATCTGACGCCAATAGATCTTCGCTATCATTACAGTGTGTCAAACCCAATATATATAAAAAAAAGTCAAGCTTACGAGTACAGCTAATCCTTACCAATGAATGGAGCTTGGTACGTGATGGAGAGAGCCAATCAGAGGCTAGCGTTGGTTGTATCGGTTGTTCTGGCCAGGAGTGAGCCCAGCAAGTGGTTTTACGATACCAGTCGGAGATGTCAAGCTTTCGGTGCAAACTGTAACATGAGAAACATCGGCTATCAATTCAAATACTAGATACAGATTCCATCTTGATAAGGAAATCTGGTATACATACTATATCCAGTTGAAATGAAATTATAGAATTGGGTCTTCAAAAGGCGATTTAAAAAAAAAAAAAAAAATCTATCTTGGTGTCACTAAATATTAACCGATTCATTCTCTTTCATAAAAAACAAACAAAAGCATTGTGTGATGCCTATTTTTTTCTATGCTGCTTAATGACCCCACCAACAGCTAGGTTATACGGGATACGAATGAGCGAGTGATAATGAAACGATGATGAGTAAAAGGGACGTTTACAAAAACCCATGCCTTATACGGGACTCGAACCCACGCCCAATGGTGACTTTCAGTTTCTGAAGCGGTGCCTCAGCTGACTGAGCTTTCGAGGGTGGCATACAGGGTTTTTTCGTAGTTTCTCTCTGTAGTCTAGGCTAATGCCGAGAAGGTTCCCCCAGTATGGGCCACAACCGCTTCCTTCCCATCATCCTCTCCATTATGCAAGTAACCTTCATCCCATCATCTCATTAATCATCCATCTTATGCCAATAGATCTTCACTATCATTACAGTGTGTCAAACCCAATAATAATAATAAAAAAAAGTCAAGCTTAGGAGTACAGCTAATCCTTACCAATGAATGATGCTTGGTACGTGATGGAGAGAGTCAATCAGAAGCTAGCGTTGGTTGTATCGGTTGTTCTGGCCAGGAGTGAGCCCAGCAAGTGGTTTTACGATACCAGTCGGTGATGTCAAGCTCTCGGTGCAAACTGTAACAAGAGAAACATCGGCTATCAATTCAAATACGGGATACATATTCCATCTTGATAAGGAAATTTGGTATACACACTATATCCAGTTGAGATGAAATTATAGAATTGGGTCTTCAAAAAGTGATTTAGAAAAAAAAAGCAAATTTTTCTATCTTGGTGTTACTTTATTAACTGATTAATTCTCTTTCATAAAAAACAAGCCACAGGATTGTGTGATGCCTAGTTATTGTACAAATAAATATTTCCAGATCCTCCTACATTCTTGATTAGACCAAATGGTTTGTAAATACTGAAAAGTAAATGTAGTTATAATTCAAGAATAGGGTGGTAAGATCGCCCTTGTGGTGCCTCAATCCAAACAATCCTACTTTCATACATTACATACTACATAGCCTTAACTGGGACGCGAGGTGAAATTCCGGCCCGGTTAGATCCCTGCCAAGTCCACCTTTACATTTTTTTTTGTGGTTTCCCTCTAATGCCGGGATGGTTCCCAAAATAAAGGCCACAACCACTTCCTTCCCACTATGCAAGGAACCTTCATCCCATCATCTCATTAATCATCCATCTGATGCCAATAGATCTTCACTATCATTACAGTGTGTCAAACCCAATATTAAAAAGAAAAAATGTCAACTCACACGTACAGCCAATTCTAACCAATGAATGATGCTTGATATGTGATGGGTAGATGGAGAGAGCCAATCAGAGGCTAGCGGTGGTTGTACCGGTTGTTCTGGCAGGAGTGAGCCCAGCAAGTGGTTTTACGATACCAGTCGGTGATGTCAAGCTCTCGGTACGAACTGTAACAAGAGAAACATGGCTATCAATTCAAATACGAGATACAGATTCCTTCCTGAGAAGAAAATCTGGAATACACACTATATCCAGTTGAAATGAAATAGAATAGGGTCTTCAAAAAGAGATTTTTCAAAAAATGCCAATTTTTATATTTTGGTGTTACTTTATTAACTGATTAATTCTCTTTCATAAGAAACAAGCCACATTATTGTGTGATGCCTAGTTATTGTACCAATAAATATCTCGAGATTCTCCTACATTCATGATTAGACTACCGTAAATGGTTTGTAAATACTAGTAAGTAAATGTAGTTATAATTCAAGTATAGGGTGGTAAGATCGCCCTTGTGGTGCCTCAATCCAAACAATCCTACTTTCATGCATAGCCTTAACTGGGACGCGAGGTGAATTTCCGATCCGGTTCGATCCCTGCCGTCGTCCACCTTTACAGGGGTTTATCGTGGTTTCCCTCTGTAGTCTAGGCAATAATGCTGGGATTTTTTTTTTTCAATGCTGCTCAACGACCCCACCAACAGCTAGGTTATACGGGGGTACGAATGAGCGGATGATAATGAAACGATGAAGAGATGATAGATGAAAGGACGTTTACAAAAACCCATGCCTTATGTGGGACTCGAACCCACGCCCAACGGTGACTTCAGTTACTACTGCTAGCGATAATTGACTTAGCCACCGGAGCGGCTGCTGTTGAGATGGTTCCCATGTAATATAGGCCACAACTGCTTCCTTCCCATTACACGAGAAACATTCATCCAATCATCTCATTAATCATCCCGACACGAATAGATCCTACAGTGTATCGTTAAACCCAATATGAAAAATACAAAATAAAAAATAAATGTCAAGCTTACGAGTACAGCTAATCCTTACCAATGAATGATGTTTGGTACGTGATGGGTAGATGGAGAGAGCCAATCAGACGCTAGCGTTGGTTGTATCGGTTGTTCTGGCAGGAGTGAGCCCAGCAAGTGGTTTTACAATACCAGTCGGAGAAGTCAAGCTTTCGGTACGAACTGTAACAAGAGAAACATGGCTATCAATTCAAATACTAGATACAGATTCCATCCTGAGAAGAAAATCTGGTATAGGCCTACATATCCAGTTGAGATGAAATTATAGAATTGGGTCTTCAAAAAGCAATTGAAAAAAAAAAAAAATCTTTCTTGGTGTCACTAAATATCAAGTGATTCATTCTCTTTCATCTCATAAAAAACAAACAATAGCATGTGTGATGCCTAGTTTTTTCCCACCAACAGCTAAGCCAGACGGGGGTACGAATGAGAGGGTGATAATGAAACGAAGAAGTGATGATAGGTGAAAGGATGTTTACAAAAACCCATGCCTTATGCAGGATTCGTACCCACGCCCTACGATGATTTCAGTGTCTGAAGCGTGCCTCAGCTGACTTGAAGATGCCTAGTTAACTAATGGAATAACCAGGCATACAATAACTCCAATAAATATTGTAAAAATAAATATTTTGAGATCCTATTACATTCATGATTAGACAAAATGGTTTGTAAATACCGTATTGTCCCGAATATAAGCCGAGGGTTTTTCTCGAAATTTTGAGTCCAAAAGTCACCCTCGGCTTATATGCGGATCTCGGCCTAAAATCGGTCAAAAACACGTTTTTCACCAAATATAATAGGGCGCACTACACATGCCTACTCTGAACAACAGAATCAACTTGAAACTGCAAAATATTGCACTAAAAACAAGATTAATAAATGTTTTATCATGAAGAAGCATCATTTTCCCATTATCTGTCATTTTTATTTGACGCGCAATAATAAACAAAGGCCCGCTCAGCAGCTGTTACAGCCTAGTCTTGTCAGACCTTGGTCCTTGACGAGTAGGCGGGCCATATGCCGATCGCGCGTCATCGGCACTAGCCGAGTACACACGATCGTGAGGCCCCAATCAACGGTTTCTCACACGCAGTTGGCATAGCTTCCTCACGCGCGCAATACGAAATTAACTAAATTCAAACTCAGACGAGTGATGATTGAAGTGGAAAAAGAGATAAAACCTTTTTTTCAATTGTTGATCTAAAAGTTTGGGGGTCGGCTTATATTCGGGGTCGGCTTATATTCGGGACAATACGGTACTAGTAAGTAAATGTAGTTATAATTCAAGTATAGGGTGGTAAGATCGCCCTTGTGGTGCCTCAATCCAAACAATCCTTCTTTCATACATAGACTCAACTGGGACGCTTCATGTGATCCGGGACGTGAGGTAAATTTCCGACACGGTTCGATCCCTGCCGTCGTCCACCTTTACAGTTTTTTATTGTAGTTTCCCTCTAATGCTGGGATGGTTCCCAAAATGAAGGCCACAACCGCTTCCTTCCCATTATGCAAGGAACCTTCATCCCATCATCTCATTAATCATCCATCCGACGCCATTAGATCTGCACTATCATTACAGTGCGTCAAACCCAATATGAAAAAAAAAAATGTCAAACTTACGAGTACGGTACAGTTAATCCTTACCAATGAAGATGCTTGGTACGTGATGGGTAGATGGAGAGAGCCAATCAGACGCTAGCGTTGGTTGTATCGGTTGTTCTGGCAGGAGTGAGCCCAGCAAGTGGCTTCACGATACCAGTCGGTGAAGTCAAGCTTTCGGTGCAAACTGTAACAAGAGAAACATGGCTATCAATTCAAATACTAGATACAGATTCCATCTTGATAACAAAATCTGGTATGCATACTAGGGCTATATCCAGTTGAAATGAAATTATAGAATTGGGTCTTCAAAAAGACATTTTTGTATCTTGGTGTTACTTTATTAACTGATTAATTCTCTTGGATAAAAAACAAGCCACAGGATTTTGTGATGCCTAGTTATTGTACCAATAAATATCTCGAGATCCTCCTACATTCATGATTAGACAAAATGGTTTGTAAATACTAGTAAGTAAATGTAGTTATAACTCAAGAATAGGGTGGTAAGATCGCCCTTGTGGTGCCTCAATCCAAACAATCCTACTTTCATGCATAGACTCAACTGGGACGCTTCATGTGATCCGGGACGTGAGGTAAATTTCCGACCCGGTTCGATCCCTGCCGTCGTTCACCTTTACAGTTTTTTATTGTGGTTTCTCTCTAATGCCAGGATGGTTCCCAAAATGAAGGCCACAACTGCTTCCTTCCCATTATGCAAGGAACCTTCATCGCATCATCTCATTAATCATCCATCTGACGCCAATAGATCTTCGCTATCATTACAGTGTGTCAAACCCAATATATATATTAAAAAAACAGAAACGTCAAGCTTACGAGTACAGCTAATCCTTACCAATGAATGATGCTTGGTACGTGATGGGTAGATGGAGAGAGCCAATCAGACGCTAGCGTTGGTTGTATCGGTTGTTCTGGCAGGAGTGAGCCCAGCAAGTGGTTTTACGATACCAGTCGGAGAAGTCAAACTCTCGGTGCAAACTGTAAGATGAGAAACATGGCTATCAATTCAAACACGAGATACAGATTCCATCTTGATAAGGAAATCTGGTACCGTATACTATATCCAGTCGAGATGAAATTATAGAATTAGGTCTTCAAGAGGCGATTTTTTTCAAAAAAAAACACAAATTATTCTATCTTGGTGTCACTAAATATCAACTGATTCATTCTCTTTCATAAAAAACAAACAAAAGCATTGTGTGATGCCTAGTTTTTTTTCTATGCTGCTCAACGACCCCACCACAGCTAGGTTATACGGGGGTACGAATGAGCGGGTGATAATGAAACGATGAATTGACGATGAGTGAAAGGACGTTTACAAAAACCCATGCCTTATACGGGACTCGAACCCACGCCCAATGGTGACTTCAGTTTCTGAAGCGGTGCCTCAGCTGACTGAGCTTTCGAGGGTGGCATACAGGGTTTTTTCGTAGTTTCTCTCTGTAGTCTAGGCTAATGCCGAGAAGGTTCCCCCAGTATGGGCCACAACCGCTTCCTTCCCATCATCCTCTCCATTACCCAAGTAACCTTCATCTCATCATCCCATCAATCATTCATCTGACGCGAATAGATATTCGTTATCATTACGGTGGGTCGTTGAACCCACTATGCAAGTATAAAAAAATGTCAAGCTTACGGGTACAGCTAATCCTCACCAATGAATAATGTTTGGTACGTGATGGGTAGATGGAGAGAGCCAATCAGAGGCTAGCGTTGGTTGTTCTGGCAGGAGTGAGCCCAGCAAGTGGTTTTACGATACCAGTCGGTGATGTCAAGCTCTCGGTACGAACTGTAACAAGAGAAACATGGCTATCAATTCAAATACGAGATACAAATTCCATCTTGATAAGAAAATCTGGAATACACACTAAGAATACATTGTACATACACACATACACACATTGTACAAATAAATATCCCGAGGTCCTCCTACATTCATGATTAGACTAAATGGTTTGTAAATACTAGTAAGTAAATGTAGTTATAATCCAAGTATAGGGTGGTAAGATCGCCCTTGTGGTGCCTCAATCCAAACAATCCTTCTTTCATACATAGCCTTAATTGGGACCCTTCATGTGATCCGGGAGGCGAGGGGAATTTCTGACCCGGTTCGATCCCTGCTGCCGTCCACCTTTACAGGGGTTTTTCGTGGTTTCCCTCTGTAGTCTGGGCGATAATGCTGGAATTTTTTTCTTTTTTAATGTTGCTTAATGACCCCACCAACAGCTAGGTTATATGGGGGTACGAATGAGTGGATGATAATAAAACGATGAAGAGATGATAGATGAAAGGACGTTTACAAAAACCCATGCCTTATGCGGGACTCGAACCCACGCCCAACGGTGACTTCAGTTACTACCGCTAGCAATAATTGACTTAGCCACCGGAGCGGCTGCTGCTGGGATGGTTCCCACAATGTAGGTCACAACTGCTTCCTTCCCACTGTCCTTTCCATTACACGAGAAACATTCATCCAATCATCTCATTAATCATCCCTCGCGAATAGATCCTACAGTGTGTCATTAAACCCAATATGAAAAATACAAAATACAAAATAAATGTCAAGCTTAGGAGTACAGCTAATCCTTACCAGTGAATGATGCTTGGTACGAGATGGGTAGATGGAGAGAGCCAATCAGAGGCTAGCGTTGGTTGTTCTGGCAGGAGTGAGCCCAGCAAGTGGTTTTACAATACCAGTCGGTGATGTCAACCTCTCGGTACAAACTGTAACAAGAGAAACATGGCTATCAATTCAAATACTAGATACAGATTCCTTCCTGAGAAGAAGTGAGAAGAAGAGATGAGAGTGTGTGAATACACACTATATCCAGTTGAAATGAAATAATAGAATTGGGTCTTCAAAGAGAGATTAAAAAAAAAAAAAAATATCTTGGTGTCACTAGGCCTACATATTAACTGATTCATTCTCTTTCATAAAAAACAAACGAAAGCATTGTGTGATGCCTAGTTTTTTTTCCTATGCTGCTTAACGACCCCACCACAGCTAGGTTATACGGGGGTACGAATGAGCGGGTGACAATGAAACGATGATGAGTAAAAGGACGTTTACAAAAACCCATGCCTCATACGGGTCTCGAACCCACGCCCAATGGTGACTTCAGTTTCTGAAGCAGTGCCTCAGCTTACTGAGCTATCGAGGGTGGCATACAGGGTTTTTTCGTAGTTTCCCTCTGTATAGTCAAGGCTAATGCCGAGATGTTTTCCCCGGCCAGTATAGGCCACATACCAAATCAAGTCTACTAGGATTCATTGGGGTGGGTAAGCCTAGTTACAGTGAAACCTCTATGCATTGTTTTTCAAGGGACCAGAAAAATAAAACCATCCATGCAGGAAAACTATCCATCCAGGAAAATTTAACATTAGTTATATGGGACTAGGGTGGAATAAAATGAATGATACAAGCAGGAAAACGATGGATGCGGGAACGATGCATAGAGGTTTCACTGTACTTGCCAACAAATATTTCTTTAAATTAAATCAGAACAAGTCTTGGACTAACTTTAATCCCACTGCTCATTGATTTACTCAAGGTTAAATTCAACTAATGATAACTTGACTGTGACACTGAGCATCGCCAATTGGTGTTTGATTTTCGATTTCTTGGTGTTTTCTGAAAGATCTTGTTTAAATATCTTTCACAAAAAGTTGGAGTAGGTTGAGAATTGTTGGTTTTTACAGTTTTTAAACTCACTCGAATCTGATGGTTTTTGCATGTTGTTTGGGAGGGGGCTGCTGGAGGGGGTGATTTTTTTTGGTTAGGTTAGGAGGGTAGGTTGATGCTGTTGTTTGGGAGGGTGCTGGAGGGGGTAATATGTTGGTTAGGTTAGTGGGGGAGGTTAGAAAAAAAAAATGTGCATGCCCAGTGTCTCAGTAATTTTACCGATGTGTTAAGCATATTGAGGGAGTGAGGAAGAAGGAGAAAAGTAAGAGAAGATAGTATAGAATAAAATGAAAGAAGACGATTAGATGGCGAGAGAAGTGGTAAGAAAATTGAATAATATAAGATACAAACACAAGGATCAGTACTCACTCCTTATCCTGCGGCACTGCGGTCATCAGAAGGCTTCCACGCGACCGAGACGGTCTGAGCTTGGTGTGGACTCCAGACCTCATCGCCATGAGTGACCATTAGGCAGGCTGTGAAAAAATGAAGGCAAGCTGAGATCAAAGGCTATACTAAATTCTAGGTGTTTCACTGCAAGACAGTGGCAATTGGAAAAAAAAACAATTGTAAAGGAGAAAGGAATTGAAAAGAGAGCTGAAATCTTGAGTTGGGCTGAAATTGACCAAGCTAGGGATCTAAAATAACTGAAATAGGTAGATCAGTTATTATAGCACACTGAATCATCATTCAGGCAACTGGGGTTCGATTTCGCCATGGTCAACCACTCTGTCAGGGGTTTTCATTGTTTCCCTTAATATGCCTTAATCAACTCGATGCTTTGGTAGTTCTACTGGTAGGCCTACCCATTGAGTTTGAAGGTAGTAAACCTACCAAGAATTTGTACAGGTAGGCCTAGTCTATAATAAAAATGTACAACTATCAAATCATAAGGTAAATTTGTTACACTCGGTACCATCCCTAATTTTGCAAAATAACTTCCTGAAAATTGTGTTTTCCAATAGATAAAAATCAAATCTATCGAAAAAAGACACCTGACGCATAAGATTGTTATAATAGAATTAAATAAACACTCCTAAACAGTATGAAATTACGCCGACATTGGTCCTAGTCAAAAATTGAGTTAATTCAGTGAACATTGAAAGAATTTAGGCTAACAAGTCCGATCTCAGACCACATGGACAGCTCAGTGCTGAGAGCATTATTTCATTCCACATTGCTTACATTTTAGGTGAATTCAGCTATTATAACCTCTAAATCCATACGTAAGAATGCTATCGAGCCTTTAAATACATCGAAAAGTAATCTAAAAAAGTAATCATATCTAAAATACCGTAAATACATTTTTTCTTACCTGTGATCTATGCCAAAGAGGTGATTACGCCATAGAGGATTCATCGAAGGTCGAACTCGAAGCTGACTTTCAAGTTTTTGCATTCAGAGGTACTACCAACCTATATTAATGCTACGAGACCGTGGTCGAGAAACACTTGCCTTCATGGAGATCCAAGTCGATAAAGTAGTTCTACCTTATGTCCACGGTCTCGCGCGCGGTATTTCTGAATGTCTTACCATATTTTCACACAAGTTTATTTTATTCTGCTTTAATTAATCACTATTATTTTATTTGACACGTTCTCCGAAAACTTGAAAGCATACCCTGATTGCGATTCGTTTCTGTCCCTTGCCGAAACGATGGGTAAGGCTACGCATGCGACAATTTGACATCTATGGATTGTTGTTTTTTAATCTTGTTAGGAATGTATCCGAGGTGTGTGAATGCATGTCTTAAATAAGTAAATACACTCTCTATTGTCGAGCATGTATCTACGCCATACGTGTTCTGAAAAGATCAACAAAGAAGTCGGGGAATTTGTCATAAGTAGAGATTGTCATGCGGAGACATGTGCCGCCTACACCCATTTAGTCGGCACACAATGGCGATGGAATGTGATGGCAGAGAACGGTGTGCAATCTGACGTTTTTGTCCCCTCTGTAAGAATCACATTTTTATTTATTGTAGAGTAGAATATTGTAAATGTGGATCGGGCTTAGCGTTTAGGAATTCGAGATCGTTGGGGAGGCTCTTCTTGGAATCTGGAAATATATCAATCTAAATCCGTATTATAGGACATATTTGAATAGGCCCACCGGAAAGTCTTCGCGTTCTTTTTTTTCGTGTTCGTTTTTCACGAAAAGCAGGCAATAATGGAAAAACAGTGACAGAGTTTGTTCCAATTTTAAACTTGATTACGTCAATGAAGTAAATTGAGCTTCAGCGAAAACTAATGCTAAATTGTGTCAATTGTGTGAGGTTAGATGAATTTCGTGTATTTGATCAATTAGAAAAGGAATGAGAATATAATATTATCGAAATTTTCTCAAATAAGATCAAAAATTTTCCATGACAACCCTAAACGATCGCAGAGTATACCTCGTCAATGGATAAACTACCCTTTTCGTCTATGATTTATATATTATATATATATATATATATATATATATATATATATATATATATATATATATATATATATATATATATATATATACGATCCGTTCGCGAATCGCGACTTCATCCATCGCCAATATACGAGTATATAAATAGCCCATGATCTAATCACAAATAATTATTATCAACATATATTCAAATAGAACAATACACAATCGTCACCCCTCATTAATTGATCATCCATTCTATGAAGAGTTATTATCATTGATTCCAACTCACAACCTCCGTTGATGCTATTGCATGACATTGCCAGGATATTAGTCGAGACGAAGATTTATCTCTCTGTGGCGACGTTAGATGCATGAGAGACGAGATATTTGTGCATCGTTGCACTTTACATAGAAATGCATTATTCTAGTGACCTCTGATTGGTTGCGATCGCACAAGGATGTATTAGTTGATCTTCGGATTGACATTGAGGGTAGAGTTGAATTGGAAGTTGATCGGCTGTGGAGAATGGTAATGATAAGTAACGATGTAATGATGTAAATGGAGGAGATATGATTGAATGAACGGAATAATTGTGAAGTTTCAACACTTTGGTGGATTACATATTTGTCAGGTTTGTATCTTTTAGTTACTAGAAGAGTTGGGGGGATACAAATTAAGGCGTCCCCAGACTCAATAGGGAACAAAGTTCCAGCCAGGGGGATTTCACAGATATAAATGATCATTAAAATTAAACAGTGCAACACCAAAAATTAACAAATACATCACAAGATGCAGACAATATTTGTCGAAAATGCTGATGAGTCAAATTTTATGATAACGAGGGTGGAAAGATCACTTGTATGTAACAGTAACGCTCGATATTTTTGCCATCAATTTTTACATCACAGTGTAAATTGCTTATAAGAAAATGTAGGGCCAGGGGGAAAAGGACGCCATAAAAATGAGGGCCTAGGGACGCAAAATAATTTGTCACTACCCTGCGTCTGCAAATATTCCATAGTCTATATTTTCCAGCCTCAACGCGACACCATTTACATAATTGTCCCCATCAGTGACGCTCCTGTCAACACATGCAAGCGACTGCATGCATCGCATTCCTGGCGATCAGTGCGCTAATTGGCCAGACATCGGCCCCATGGATAAGTCACGTGGGCCTAAACTGCAGCGTCATTGGTTAATTGATTTATTTGCGAATTGAGACGGTTTTTGCCGCCGCGATCTCGATCGTGATCTCCAGGCCTTGAGCGTTGGCTGCGATTATAGCCCTGCTGGCGAGGGATGGGAAACTGCGAGGTGGCTGTATTGTACCGATGGAGGCGCCTGAAGAGCGTATATCGGAATAAAGTCGACTCGGTTGTGTGATATGGGTTTGGGTGTCCAACCTTACCTGAACCCTAACCACATTTTACAACCATCCATTGATAAGTACTCCGAAGTCCATGTCACATGAGACACGACCGAGTCGACTTTATTCCGGTATACGCTCTTCAGCGAAAGGCACCGATATACAGGGGCAGATCGGGGAAAAACGGCAGGGGAGGCCCCAACTCAAACTCCCCAAACTCGAAGAAAATAATTAATTGAAATGTAACCAATTCAACAAAGTGTAAATTGATGGCCAATAAGTCCAGAAATAATGTGCAATTTAATCAATTAAGGTTGGGAAAAATTGATTTTTCTTATCAACATCGAAACTTGATGCAAAATTATCGTCCCCCAATGAAGGCTGAGGATGAAAGTCAGGGTCGTTCGGACGGGGCAGCACAAGGGTGATCTTACCTCCCCAAAGAATAAATAATAATAATAACATAATTATGGGAATGAATTTCATCATACATTCTTGGTATTCATTGACATGTGCCTATATTATCTTAAAACTGGTTGAATTCACAAAAATAGAATGTCATATTAGTTAAAGAGTATATCTTCGAGTTTATATAGTTTTTATCCAATTACACTGGTTCGTGAACATGGGAACAAATAGTAAAGATGAATTTCTCTATATTTTAAAAGCACTATGCACCCCCTTAAAAAATGAGGAGATTTTCAATCCATAATAATTGGTTTAAAGATTAAAGTGTAAACCACATGTGATCTTGTACGGATCTTGTTACGAAGCACAATACCAGGAATGTGTGAGAAACACGGATTGTCACGCCTGACAATTGACAGGCACGTCTGTCATCATCATCTTGTTGTTGTTGTTGTTGTTAGACGGTCGCTCGTCCCAGCACGAGACGGGCGGTCGGTCGGACCGTGCCCAGAACCAGCTTGTAGAGGTGGTGGAACAAGAGGGAACATGAGTTGGGATGAAAAGAGAGAGAAGTAATGATATTATTTAGTTAGTTGAACATGAGAATGAGTATTGAGACGGGGTTAAAGGGGCGGTGGGGGGGGGGGGGGGGAGGGGCAGGCATGGTGCGTATACTAGGAAAACGCCATATATGCGTTGTAAGACGAGCGGATAGTAATAGTATTGGTAAAAATGGGTAAAAACTGCTTCGAGTGGTACCAATTTAGTACATTTTATGTTTTTTTCTTCAAAATGGCTGACCCGATCAAGCTGGAAATTTCTAGAAATGTGTACCAAAATGTAATTCAACTTCACGCGAAATTTCATTATTTTGGAAAATAAAAATATTTTCTTTTTTTTTCGCCATGTTATTCTAATGAGAATTTTTGAAATTTCTTAAATTCATAAAAAAAAAGTTACCATCCTATAATGCCACAAAACTATACAGATCTAAGTGAGATGAGGAACCATATTGAAAATAAGTTTGAAGTTGATAGCTGTAGCCGTTTGACCTGTGGAGACCCGACAAAAAAAAAACATTAAAAAACAAACAAAAAAACACATTTTTTTTCCAGTATGTCAAATTGAACCCTCGCTAAAGCTCGTCTAAAAAATAGAGAGATGCATCTTTATCATTAGTTCCATAGTCATATCCATAGACACCATAGTTCAACTCTTTATTCTGAAGGCTCCTTTCATATGTGTACTTTCATCTTCAATCGACTTCCATGTAACATCAAATCTCTTTCGAATATGACCACTTTCAGACTAGCTTTAAATTTATATCTTCAGGAACATTGTTTGTACTCTATATCTGACTACCTCCACGATGTTGTTTTTACATAAGACTGTGTGTGATCCTACAAACTGTGATATTTAATACCTATTTGACTTGTTATAAACTATGTACCGTATTTCTGTACACATGTAATAATAACCAATAAATCAATCAATCAATTTATTTCTATATTCACGAAACCATATTCACGAACCAGTTTAATTCAATGAAAAGTATATGAACCCCTAGATAATTTTATGCTCTTCAATTAATTCAACTTTAAGGGGGAGGGGGGGGGGTGCATGTACGGTGCGTATAAAAATGGAGAAATCCATCTTTATCATTTATTTCTATATTCATGAAACCAGTGTAATTGAATAAAAAGTACCGGTATATCAACTCCAAGATAAATTTATGTTCTTCAATTAATTTGATATTTCATTATTGTTCAATCAGTTTTACGTCAATGGATACCAAGAATGTGATGGAATTCATTGGCAATTATAATAAAAAAACATAAAAAAATATACAAAAAAATTATAATTTCTGAAATAGAGATGTTGATTTGTATTTTTTTCTCTAAAATTCTGGAAATGAATATCTTAATTATTAATTAAAATCCAGTTTCAGGGTGTGATATTTGAATGACGTAAATGTTCTGACCCACCTCCACTCTCGCGTCATAGCTTGCTCCGACCTGTCAGCGCAAGCGGATGTCGTCGTCGACTAGGGGGGTAAAACCGAGGTAAAACCGAGGTAAAACCCAGCACGAGCGCTATGGCGGGCGCGGACCTCAAAGGGCTGGCCTTATCAAGCTAATAGGGGTAGCTGGCGGATTAGGGGAGGTATGCAGGTGTTGATGGTGAGGGAGGGGGGAGTGGGGGGAGGTAATCCGTCATTGGATGTCGATTAGGAAGGAAGTACTTATTACTTGTACAGTTTTTCTTTGCTACCAGGTGTCTTATAAGATATACTTACTGCCACTAGAGATGAAGTTTGTGTACCAATTTGATGACAAATAATAATACACTAGCACATGCAGCGTGCACAGTGGTTTAAAAATAGAGAAATTCACCTTTACTATTTTTTTTCTTTGTTCTAAAACTAGTGTAATTGAATGAAAAGTTCACATCTCCAACATAATGTTATGCTCTTCAATTAATATGACATTCTATTTCAGTTAATTCAATGAGTTTTAAGATAATACGTCGATGAATAAAATGAATGTGATGAAATTCATTGACGTATTATGTATACACTGATTGAGTTCACGAACATAAAATGTCATACTATTTAAAGAGCATAAAATTATCTTGGAGATGTGAGCTATTCATTCAATTACATTGGTTTTTGATAATAGAAAAAAATAGTGAAGATACATTTCCCGATTTGTGTAAGTACCTTGCACAGACCCCCTTAACGCGCTCGCTTCATGTAATCCGGGAGATGAGGGAAATTTCGGACCTGATTCGATCCCCGCGACCGTCCATCTTTCGTGGTTTCCCCTCTTTAGTCTAGGCTAATACCGGGATGGTTTCTACAATATAGGCCACGATCGCTTCCTTCACAATATCCTTCCCATTACCCAAGAAACCTCCTTCTCATCATTCCATCATCTCATTAGTCATCCATCCGACGCCAATAGATCTTTGCTTTGTTTTTGGTTGTTGTAGAGAATTTCGCGGCAGGCTTAAATGTTTAATAACGCTTCTGAGAGATGTAGTTGTGTTTCTAATTGTAAATCTCGACCTGAAAAATTATTATACCTCAAATCACCACAGCTGTAAACTAATATAACGGGGATATTTGTGTTTGTTATGTTGGTAGGCGACCTTCTTCTTTAGTGGATACAAGTATATACATAAGAGATGATTTTGCCATTTTGGATTTATTTATAAAATCATTTTTTTATTGTTATTTGTAAATTGTTGAAGATTATTTATTTGTCGGATTGTCGACTTTTTCTGGTGACTGTTGAGTTTCTGGCCCTTAGTGTGTACCGACATGGGAATTTTATTTTTGTTTATAGAGGTATGTATAAGCCGGGCACACGAACTTGGAAATTACAAGTATTATTTCGGTTATATTTTCTTTACATATTATGTTTTTTTATTCTTCTTCCAAGCACCCAGTTCGACAATTGTGGTCAAACTAAACATTTTAAAAACAAATTAAGATAAGTAGAGATACGAGCTTCGCTAGAATTTTTGTTTTTGTTTTGTTCCCCAATTAATTAGCTAAGAATGACAAAATCTGGGATCAAATGATACAGAATTATAAAAAATAGAACGAATATTGTTTTTTTGTCGACCCCACTAACAGCTAGATTATTTGGGGGAACGAAATAACAGGTGTCAATGAAACTGTGAAGTGAAGGCAAGTGAAAGGACAATGTCAATAATATTTTAGATCGACATTCGATATTTGATCGATATATTTGATCGGCTACATAGTCAAATATAAATTAATTGAGAAGAAAAAAATAGTGATAATGAATTAAGTGAAAAATATTCAAAGAATAATAATTCCAACAAGAATGATAGGAGAACAAAAAAGAATGGTAGGAAATGATAAAGTATCAAAGGCCTAGTATGAAAAGTAATATAAGAATAATATAAAAATAATATAAAATAACTAATAAATTCTTAATAACCATAACGAGCTATTTTCTCTACCATGTCCATGGACTGCCTACAATTGATAATATTTGGTTATTTGTTACTCAGATGTTTCTTAGTTCACAATTATTCACAACGTTTTCAATCGATATTGATCAATGTTTCGATATCGAATTAATCGAATATCGATTTTCCAATTAGATATCGATTCAAAGTGTTAAAATATCGAAATGCGTGGCAACCTTGATATATTGTCACCGCCTTATTCGTTGATAATATCAAGGATTTCAATACTGAATTACATTAGTTTCTTCTCGCATTTTTTCCTCTGGAATTTTAATATCACGTTTTCATAAAACACCTTCCACGATAAATCTTGGAACGTTTAAACCATAAAATATCGAATAATCTCTTTCACATCTCTACGCCTATCTACTCTTAACGGAGATCCCGATCGTCCGTTCTCCCTATAACACATCGCCATCACACGGGTGGTTCGAGCCTACACATTTCGTCAATACTAGTACATGTATATTGTGTCTACAGAAATGAAGGTTCTGATCGACCGTCCCCCCTATCCCACAACATTATCATGAGTTGGTCCGAACCTTCATATCGTAACCCAACTATATCATAGAGAACAAAAATTACATTTTTTTTTAAATATATCGCGCTCTTGGTCGTTATTTATTTGTGGTACATCCCCCCTCCATAAAGCACAAACCTGCGATATGATGTACTGTGGAAAACCATGTACCGAGATCGATTAATCGATTAGAGTGTTGATAATCGCGGAACCTCTTGGTTTACGTGATGTAGGCTGCTAATAGCCGGGTATCCGAAACGTACGGTCGGCGATGATGTCGACAATAGTGATCTCAATTTTTTTATTATTATTATTAAGAGTGAAACTTGACACAAAGCCATTGTTTCCCAATCAATGGAAATGATGTAAGGTAGGATCGTTTGACAAGGGCGATCCTACCACCCCAAGGAATAATCAAAATGAGATGAACAATAAATCTTGAGGTTATTATTTTAAGAATAGTTACCCTAACAGTTTGAACAATTACATTGGGGAGGATAAAATCTTCAATTTTCGCATCTTCAAATATCTTGATTTTCAACTTCTTTTTATTGAATTCGTCTGTTGTTTCCTTTCTTGTTTGTTATTGTATTCAGGCGTATTATAATATTGGTGATTTTTGTTTCGTTTTTTTTCTTATATTAATTGTAATTATTATTATTACACATACTCTGTATTTGTTCTTAAATTTATATAGTTAATAATCCAACGGTGATATTTTTATCTGTTATTTTGGCACTGGTCTATATATATATATATATATATATATATATATATATATATATATATTATGTTATTTCGTAGGCTTAAACGACTCATAATGTGATAAAATGAATATTTATGGATAATTCAAGTCGTTTTTTTAATATGAAACACCCAATAGAATATACATACTATTTATATTCTATTGGGTGTTTCATATTGAAAAACGACTTGATTTATCCATAAATATTCATTTTATCATATATATATAATAGATATATATAAAATATATATATATATATATATATATATATATATATATATATATATATATATATATATATATATATATATATATATATATACATATATATATATATATATATATATATATATATATATATATATATGTGTATTTTATATTAATAGAATATTCATAAAACAACTTGCATATAAATGTTACAAATCATTAACAACAATAATGCTCACGCGCAAAATCACCCCGTTGTTTCAAATCCATATCTCATATCCCCAGTGGCGCAATTGGTTAGCGCACGGTACTTATAAGACAGTGTTGGTGAGCTATGCCGGGGTTGTGAGTTCGAGCCTCACCTGGGGAATATATTTTACATACATTAGTTATGGTAGCTAGCATTTCTTGCCTTCTGAATCATTTACAAACTCTTATATCATTTGAAAGAAGGATATTATTCCCGAACAAGTTTGAAAATATTTTTTTTATTATTTGTGTTTTTATTTATAGGCCTACTGCTTTTGACACCAAGGGCAATACGCTATATTCCATACGATATTATTTACAAAAAAGGATGTTTAAATATATTGATTGATTTAATTAATTAATTAATTCATGAATCTATTTATTTGTAATTGCTATTTTTATAATCTCTTAATAAAACAATATGCAAAATACATGCATTTTATAGATTTTGTTTTAATGTACAGAAAAGGAATGATATCTGCATCAGATTTTGGCAGCCAGAAATGTATAATTAAAGTAGCAATAGGCTTGAAAATAAGTAGAATATTCAAAACCTGTTGATTCGATTAAGGCACGTGCTTTTAAGAGTAGAGTATGATTTTATTTTATTCAAAACCGAGCTATATCCAAGTTGAATATCCAGGCCTGCAGTATTTCTTCTATAATTTCTTGCGCATTTATCAGGTTTAAAAAAGTAATTTTCGAAACTATTTTTTCTAGATAATTATTTCAAGAATAAGAATAAAAATATTTTGAGATTTTTTTTATTAAGAAAAAATAATAGCAAAATAAGCATAATATGTGAAAACAAAATGATCCTTACTGATCCTTACAACGTGTCCTTACTAACACGAGTGGTCGAGTGGCCAGCATGTTGAACCGTTATTCAGGAGACCGGAATTTAATCATATGATTCAATTCCCGCCATGGTTGACCATCCTGACAGGGATTTTCGTGGTTCCCCTCTGTCGTTCAGGTCAATACTGGGATGGTTTAATAAGAGCAGACCACGACCGACTCCTTCCCACTATCCAAAAACTCTTAATGAAATAACCTTCCCTGTCATCATCCCATCATCACATTCAACATTCACCGACGCCAATGGATCTTGGTCATCAGTGAGCCAATATACAAATAAAATAATAAATACATTGTAAGTGTCATCGAAATATGTATTCTTTTGTAAAAATTGTATTTTTATTTTGTTTATCATCAAATTTTTATCAAACCGTCTCCCCTATCTAAATACATTACCGATTTGTAGTTCTGACCCGACGTGAAATGTAGACTTGAGATGACGACGCGAACCACCCGGGCGCTAATGGTATCGGATAGGGAAGACGGTCGATCGGAACCTTCATCCTTCAAGTCTAGACGGTCGATCGCGCGGTGTGGAACGAATGGGACGACGTGCGATAATGATTGGGGAGGAGAGAGGGGGGTGTGTGAGATGATGCACATTCCTTGGCTGCATATCTCTCTCTCTCTCTCTCTCTCTCTCTCTCTCTCCTTCTCTCTTTCTCTCTCTCTCTCTCTCTCTCTCTCTCTCTCACTCCCCCTCTCTCTCTCTCTCACTCTCTCTCTCTCTCTCTCTCTCTTTCTCTCTCTCTCCCTCTCTCCTCCCTCTCTCTCTCTCTCACTCTCTCTCTGTCTCTCTCTATCTATCTCTCTGTTGAACAAATTCAGTTGTATTGTATTACAATCAGTTGGATCGAGTATTGTAGATGGAAAGAGTCTGCAGTTGCTTGGCAATGATTCCATCCTTATTTTGAACCCGAATCCCGAATCGAACCCAGGTCTCCTGAATGACGGTTCATAGGTCCATAGTGTCCAGTAGATACCAGTAAAGTCCGAATCAGTTCCCCTCACCTAACCAAACCCTTTATGGGGTCATACTCCCAGCTTGACTCACCTACGGTGGGAGTCGTCATTCCAACTCGTGTACCTTACCTGACCCAACAATTGTATCTCACACTACCAGAATGGGGTCCTATGACCCCGTGTGGATACGTCCATATCCCACATAACCTCTTCCACTTTGCGGTCATCATACCAACTCCCACCTAACCCAATACTTTATGGGGTCGTTGCATCTGTAACTGTTGTTCTATATTGAGATCTTCATACCACCAAATATTGTCGTATTTGCTACCAACTAACCTGTCTCACAATGGGGGTCTTATGTAGTACGCGGTCCATATCGGTTTATTACCACTTACTCCCACCTTATATAACACTTTATGGGGTCATTGCATCTATAATAACCTTCGTACTCCCACCTAACCTGTCGCCATTGTACGTGGCCTATATCGGATTATTACCTACTCCCACATAACAGACCACTTCATGGGGTCATTGCATCTCTAACCTTCATACTCCCACCTAACCTGTTTCAGGATGGGGCTCGTCACTATGTCAGTTGATAATTGTCTTACATAACACTTTATGGGGTCATTGCATCTATAACCTTCATACTCCCACCTAGCCTATCTCACCATGGGGGACTTACATTGTACACACTCTATCCGTTTATTATTACCTACTCCCACCTTGCATAACACTTCATGGGGTCATTGATCATCTACAACCTTCAAACTCCCACCTAAACTGTCTCACGATGGGGAACTTACATTGTACACACTCTATATCGTCTTGCCCCCCCCCCCCCCCCCCCCCCCCCCCCCCCCCCCCCGCGTTCGTCTGGCGCCACCATGCAGCCAGTCGTACCAACAGCCAAACAACCGGCGATGATGTCATTGCGAGATTTAAAAAGTTGGTACTCGTCCAAGTCGACTGTATAAGCCCGCTAAATGAGGTGTCTATAGTGGCGGCAGGATAAGCACGTCGTTGTCGTGTTCACACCTTGCACAGTGGCGTAAGTGCGAAGGATAAGGAGGAGGTCGTATAATGAATAAATGATTACTTCAATCAGTGTTGGATCCAGGCGTACCTGCGGGGGGAGGGGGTTTTAGAGTCTAACTGTTTGCTCTAGAGACTGGGACTATCAGGCCCATTCACAATGCGACGCTAACCTTAACTTATACGTATACGTAGTCGTTGGGGACCCAGACAGTCTTGAGATTGGTACATTTTTGTACATTTTTAAATTTTTAGTTTTTTTTTTTTTTTTAAGTGTGCTTAAAACGTCAGTATCATTGGTATTTACGTGAGTCAAATAGTTTTTATACAGGAATTATTTTAGACTACTCGCGTTCTCAATTTTGATATGAATTGAGGCCATTTTTACTATTTGTCTGACTGCTACACAAAAATCATACCTTAACTTTCAACCTGCAATATCTCAGAACTAGTTTATTCTGTACTCATGTTCTTTTTTCTCAGGAACTACTCGACAAAAACTATTGAAAAAAGTAGAGATGTTTTTGTTACTGTTATGAACATTACATCACAGCGGATTTTTGATAAGTTGATCTTTCACTTTTTAAAACAATATTTATTATATCAAAGTGTATCAAAATTTGAATGTAATTTGAAATAATAAATAATTTACATATATATAAATAAAAAAAATCCTGTGGTGCAAGTTAAGTAAAGGTCTGAATGTCATGTATACCAATTTTCAAAAGATTATGTCCAGCCACTTTCCAGAAAAACGTACATGAAATTTGGAAATTTAACATTGCCAGCATAGGCAGCCATACTCAAGTCTGGGTCCCCTTAAGTCAAGTAGCTATCGTAATATTTGAAGTCTCTATTCACAATAGACCAACAAGTAACCGTATACGCGAAAAACCAACCAATCACAATTTCGAATTTCAACCAATCACAATTTATTTTCTGTTGTCGGTGTCTCCCTATAGGAGGATTTAATTAAAACTTATATTAAATCCTTCTAGGTGTCTCCAGTTCCCACGCCCTTCTTCGAGATCGATCGATTCGGCTTTCTGATTGGTTGCTTCTTACGTTGAACTTTAACTTCTAACGAGAAAGCTTGGACCTTGGTAGCTTACAAGTTAACGGCATACTATAATAAGTTAGTGACATGCATTGTGGATAGGCAAGTCACTTCCCCTAAGCCAAACATTTTATAAGTTAACGCTTAAGTTAGCGTCGCATTGTGAATGGGCCTATAGCGTTTTCCGACTGTATGATACTGATGAGCGTATAGTCCATGGTTTTGTTTAGGGTTGGATTTCCCAGGTCTGTGTGATGTGTTTTTCGCCGCCAAAGAAGTCAGCTATTTCCTTACATCTACACATAATGTTGATTTAATCTTGATTTTTAATCGTTCATAGAAGAACAGCTGTAAATACCATATACATAAGGTATACTATTATATAAATCGGTAAACTGAAAATAGCAAGGGATGAATGCGAGGGATGAAACAGGCAGGTAAATTAGGGAGGGGGAAAAAGAAGAAATATGTCGGCAATTGTGACTGGGATTCGTTTGTGATTGAAAGAGTGGACATTACTGAGACGAGTGGTCGAGTGGCTAGCATACTGAACCGACATTAAGAGATCGGGGTTCAATTCCTGTTTACACGAAAAAAAAAGATTTTTTTTTCATTAGTTCAATATAAATTCGCTGGTTCTGCATCAGTTTATTCAAAATATAGTTATTTGTAAGAATTAATTTCTCTTTTTTTTTTATTGTTTTGAAAAACCTAAACCAATCAAAATCTGTGTTACCGGTATATATAGGCCTAGTTCACCACAGTTCTCTGTCTTGCCGCGGGAACGATTGTTATTCATTTATTACTTTACAGAATCCTATATAAAGTTCAATTTTAATTAATTAATTTATTCATTTGAACGGTCATTTTACTCACTTAGTTGAAAAGTACATGGTATGAAATTAGCCTCTGTATAATATATTTCAGTTAGGCTATAATAAAAATTAAAAACAGGAGAGAAGAAAATTTCAATTATTGCAATGTCAATGTCATCAAAAAATAAAAATGAACGAATTCAAGTTATTTACAGTTGGATAGAATTACAGATTGAAGAACTGGAATTCTTTTGTCAAAAAAACTGTCATTATATATCGATCTGATTTATTTCCGTCCTCAAGTAAAACGAGTAGTAATGTAAGGAGATCACTGATTGTCTGATTCCTTGACCACTGTGTCTCTCTGATTGTTGTACCGTCTACCGAGTTTTGGTTTTCCCCGCACTTATCGGGTGTACTTGGTCATGTTGATTACGCCGACAAAGAGGCAGAAGGTATTGGTGTTTTCCAGACAAAACATCGCGACTTACTTTCTTTATCTGTGCCTTTGGTCTTAGTCACTATAGCTGGGTAATACTTGATGTAGCAGTGAATATAGGGCATTTTCTGGGTTGGAAAGATATTTCGAGTCTCTTTTCTAAATTCTTTTTCTAGTTCTATTTACATTCTATAGTTAGAATGATCATTTCTGAAGATTTAAATATATTTTTTACACTAAAACTACAGTATTATTTACTCCATCTCTCATTTATCATCATCTATCTATCATCTTTCATCCTAAGCCTTACGGTGCTCATACAAATCGAGAAATGTATCTTCATTATTTGTTCCTATTTTCAATAACCAGTATAATTGAATGAAAAGTTTACATCTCTAAGGGCCGGTATTACGAATCGATAGTTAGTGGATTAAGCAATAGTTAGCGGATTAACTTGTTATCACCGTTGGTTACATATGATATTTTCGTACCTTTAACAAATAGTTAGTGGATTAGCACTTAACTAAGATTCGTAAAACCGGGCCTAAGACAGTTTTATGCTCTTTGATTAATGTGCTGACATTTTATTTTTGTGAATTCAATCAGTTTTGTGATAATACGTCAATGAATTTCAACACATTCTTTTCATTCATTGACGAATTATCTTAAAACTTATTGAATTCACTGGAATAGAATGTCATATTAATCAAAGAACATCAAATTATCTTGGAGATGTGAACTTTTCATTCAATTACACTGGCTTTTGATCATAGAAAAAAATTAGTGAAGGTGAATTTCTCTATTTTTATAAGCACCGTGCATGCACCCCCCCCCCCACCCTTAATTGGGGATGTTATTGAAATGTTTTCGATGTTATTAAAAAAAGTGTTATTTACTAGTTATAGGCCTGTCGTAATAACCTCTATTTTGGTATACCAATTTAGTTGAGCCACATGGGTTGGTTTTGTGGGAAACTCTGAAGATTTAATTTTGTTGTATGTCATCTAGAAAAAAATCCTTAATTATTTGTATATTATTTTTTTGCATAAATTAATTGATTAGTTGTGTTTCTCTGTTTCAATATATTTTAGTTGAAAATACAATTGATGTTATAAATGACATATCACAATTTACAATTGTACAATTTCAGAGAATGTTTTAACCAACGATCACAATTTTGTAATTGTAGAACGCAATTTATTACAATTATACATCAGCAAACTGCATGATGATGAAATACTAATTAGTTCGTTTTTAGTAGAGGCACGAAAAAACCAAGGGTGATAACAAGCTAGATCGCTAATTTTTGCTTTATTCACTAATCATCAGTTGGTACAACCGGCTCTTTTAAATAAATGTTAAATTTCAATTTTTCTAAATATTAAATATAGTTCATTGTACGCCTATGATAATGTGACAAATTGTAAAGAATTTCGATCGTCTGTTTAAACATTTTCTAAAATTGTACAATTGTTATAGTTTGACAACTATGTGGAAAAACATTGAACGTAGACCAAATCAACCCATAGTATATTGGATGACACATTCATAGATCACACATTATCGCATGATTATCACATATTGGGTTTAATTAATAATTAATTAGTTGATTAGCGATTATTATCAGATTAACGTGTGATAATCATTGGTTAACAGCGACATATTTTTCATTTTGTTGGCTTAGTTAAAAATTATCGTAATTAACATATTTTTAAAACGAAAACGAAAATGACAGAAAATGAAATATTGTTTTATTATTATTTTTTTTTTTTTGGAGGATATATTTTCTCTATAGTTCCATTTTTTATATAGTTTTTAGTTTGTTTTTTCAGGGTTTTGCTGTTGTATTATCAACGTTTATTCTACAGTGTTCGTATTCACACACATCTATTTTTATTATTTTTTTGTCATTCCTAATAGTGTCGATTTTTCTTTAGAATTACTTTTCCCTCAACTTTCGTGCGGAAGTGTATGGCTTCCATTATCTCTCAATTCATTGTGATTGTAAGGTTTTTCCACGTCGTTAATACGTGTATGGCTGCTGATTGAAGAAGGCGTTGCGCCGCCAAAGGTGACATTATCTGATAGATGTCCCATCTTGTACCAATCACAGACTATCGGAAGACAATCTCTTACAGCTCTGTCTACTGTCTGCTTACTCACAAGCAATCCTCACCCGAAACAATACTAAATCATTTTCTCAAAGATGACTTTTGGCAAAACAGTCACGTTTATTTAATTGGGAAAACGCAACATATGCGTTCTTGGATGACTGGATGAGCGATATAGGTAGGCATATTTATATATATATATATATATATATATATATATATATATATATATATATATATATATATATATGCAGGGGCGTCAGAACATTTTAAAAGTTAGGGGGGGGGGGGGGTAAGCTGACAAAAGTGAAAAAAAAAGCTTATTTTAACAAAGTGGGTTTCAACAAGAAACAACGAGACGAATTGAGACTTGCAAGACCTCTTTTTGCCCCCCCCCCCCCCCCCTCCTTGCCAACCCTTGGCAACAAGTTGGAGTGGCACTGCCCCCCTACTCCCGGGTTCCGACGCCAGTGTATATATGTATTTCTTAAATAACATCGAAACTTGATACAAAACCATTTTTGAGATCGTTTGGATGGGGCACCACAAGGGCGATCTTATCACCACAATATGTGTAGCTTTCCAGTACATATTTATATAAAATGTAATGGCAAGCTATATGCACCTTGAGTTTTAAACAATGTCAATACCTTACTGTTTTATTAATTACTCATTTCAAGCCTTATATAATTCAATTGGGTTATAGGCCTACCAGTTTTGAGATGATACGTGAATGAATTTCATCACATTTTTGTTAATCATTTAGGTATTATCTTAAAACTGATTTGAGTTCACAAGAATATAATGTCATATTAATTAAAAAGCATACAATTACCTTGGGGTTGTTAGACTTTTAACACAATCACACTGGTTTGTGAACACTGAAAAAAAGACGCCCCCGTAGCTCTGTCAACTATCACTCACCGAGATAGAAACTGAAGTCACCGTTGGGCGTGGGTTCGAGTCCTGCATAAGGCATGTGTTTTTGTAAACGTCCTTTCACCTATCCATTCATCGTTTCATTATCACCCGCTCATTTGTACCCCCGTATAACATAGCTGTTGGTGGGGTCGTTAAGCAGCATTAACATATAGGCCTATCTTAAAAAATAGTAAACATGAATTTATCTTTATTTAAAAGCACCGTGCATGCACCCCCTCCCCCTCTCCCTTGTTGATGCAATTTTTTATTTTATTTCTGCCGCCCTCGTTAGCTCAGTCAGCTGAGGCACGCTTCAGAAGCGAACCGCTGGGCGTGGGTTCGAGTCCCACATAAGGCATAGATTTTTGTAAATGTCCTTTCATTTATCATCACTTCATAGTTTCCTAATCATCTGCTCATTCGTACCCCCGTATAACCTAGCTGTTGGTGGGGTTGTTAAGCACTCAACAAACAATCTATCTATTTTCTTTTTCATTATTTTACTGACGACAATCAGTCTGTCGTCGACATATGTCCGAATACCATGGGACATTCTTGAAGAGAGTCGAGTTGTCTCTCGTTTCTCAGAGATTGCCTTGTAATGACACCACGCTGTCTAACGCGAGAAGGAAGTGATGGTTGTACCCCCGGTGGGTGAGGGGTTGGTGGGGTCTACGGAGGGAGGGTGTGTTGTAACTTGCAAGAATGTATGACAGGTAGACTTTTAAGGGTAGTATTGTCACGGTGTGTGACCGTTGTAGATGAAATATTTCATTCATAACTTCGTTCCCATTCAAGTGGAGTCCATTCAGTATTTTCTTGGACGAAATGCCGGAGAGTGGAAATGGAGTATGATTTTTTTTTCTATTTAAAAAAAAAAATCCGAGCTTTTGGTACAAAATCGTTTTTTCCAATTGAGGAGAGGTAGGATCGTTTGTGGAGTTTTGACGGGGCACCGCAAGGGCGATCTTACCACCCCAAAGACCCTCTAAACCTGATAAAAAATCGTTGTTCCCTAATTGAGGTTATGGAATGGATGAAAGGTAGGATCGTTTGGACGGGACACCTCAAGGGCGATCTTACCACCCCAAAGACCCTCTAAACTTGATATAAAATCGTTGTTCCCCAAAAGGTAGGATCGTTTGGACGGGGCATCAGAAGGACGAACTTACCACCCCAAAGACCCTCAAAACTTGATACAAAATCGTTGTTCCCCAATTGAGGCTATTATTGAAAGGTAGGATCGTTTGGACAGGACATCACAAGGGCGATCTTACCACCCCAAAGACCCTCTAAACTTGATATAAAATCGTTGTTACCCAATTGAGGCTCTGGAGGAAAGGTAGGATCGTTTGGACGGGACACCTCAAGGGCAATCTTACCACCCTAAAGACCCTCTAAACCTGATAAAAAATCGTTGTTCCCCAAAAGGTAGGATCTTTCGGATGGGGCATCACAAGAGCGATCAAAGACCCTCAAAACTTGATACAAAATCGTTGTTCCCCAATTGAGGCTATTATTGAAAGGTAGGATCGTTTGGACATGACACCATAATTGCGATCCTACCATTTTTATACACCTTTTTCTTCTCTCCTTTAATCACACTCGAATATAAATGAGCGTGTATAAACGTGTATCCACCCTCTCACGAATGTCACGTTATAGAGCAAGTGTGTTAGCACCTGAGCCGATGTGGGTGGTCTGTGAGGTATTTTCACTGGCACATTCCTGTATAACGGGTTGCATGAGGCGTGTCGCAGGCGCAGTTATCCTGCAGTAGCCAACAGGTGTGTAATACGTCACTGGTATTGTAAGTCCTAAGATTTTCTTGAAAATGTATCTTTTTCGTTTTTTCTTATTTATATGTTTATATTTTTATTTTATTATTCATTAATTGATTCAATGATCCAGTTATTCATTTATTCAATAATTTTTTAAATAATTAATGAAATAATATATTCATTTGTTTATTTAATTATCTGTTGAATTATTCGTTTATTCATGTTTTTATTTGTGTTTTTATCTATTCACATAGTGAATTATTTATTTCATTATATTGTATAGGCCTAGGTCTATCTATGTATTTATCTCTATATTCATACTTTCATTTTTCCATTCAATTATCGGTTTATTCAATTATTATTTTCCTCATAATTTCGTTTTTTCGTGTATTCATTCATTCATTCATCATTTTTCGATCATGTTCTGACTAACCACCCATTCACCAAACCCGTTCACCGACTTGATGAATTGATACGGATTAATAAATTGTATCAATTATTGTGAAGGAAACGAAACATAATTATTTTATTCATTAATATCAGTAAGCAATATTTTATTTAATCAAAATTACACATTTAAAAATATACGCAATATTTCGTCAGTACATTTTTTGTCCATCAATTTGAAGTGACTTTTGGTCCACGTATTTTGTTGTTACCAGGCAGTCTGGCCTAGAAGAAACACGCCTGTAAAACTGACTGAGAAAACTGATCGATATCACGCCTTGAGTGTTGACAGATCGAAACGTACGATCGCTAATGATGTTCGATAGAGGAAACCACCGATCGGAACTAACAATATCTGTGAATGGAAGGATACAAAAAGATCCTTGTCAAAATTAGTAGAATTCTGTCAAACTTCAAAAACCCCTTTCTTTGTTGATTACCGTTATAAAGATGGAAGTAATTCGTTGATGGTAAAAAGGCAACCAAGAAATCGGAATGCGTATACATGCGTATTCATGCGTATTCATGTGTATATCGTATATACATGTGTCCACGGAGCAAGGAGTTTTCTACCAACTAAATGATTGAATAATTTTCTGCAATTTTAATCTATCTGCGCTTATTATAAAACCGATTAAGGGGTGAAAGAAATCATGTAAAAAGTCCCCTAAAAATATCATGGGAAAAGTGTCTCTGGGGAAGCGATAATTTTTCTACTAGTCGGTTTTTGATTGGGAATAAAAGTGACCAATGGGAACCACAAGATTTATGACGTCATGATACAGTTACCGACCCGTGCTACGATATTGTTAGCATAGCTGACTGAGTGCTCGGGGCTATTAACTGTCATTTTAGTAGGTCTAACTTGAAGATTGTTTAAATTTTTCTTCGAGTTAGGTTAGGTCACATTTAGTTCACCTGTATTGGTCTCACTTTGCACGTCCAGAAATTATTCACAGGGGGATATTTCTTCCTGGTTATGGATTTTCCACCAAAAGTTGAGGATTCTTATCCCAGGATATCTCTTCTGGGGATATTTTTTCTGGATATTTTTTATGTGGAAATTTTTACTGGATATTTTTTTTTTATGAATATAAGTTGGGGATACTTTTACCAGGATATCTTTTCTGGGGATATTTTTTCTGAATATTTTTTACGTGGAAATTTTTTCTGGTTATTTTTTTTTCCGTGTAAATTTTCTCTGGAAATATATTTCCCATGGATACTTTTTCTGAAGATATTTTTTCCTGAGATATTTTCTCAATAACCTTATCAGTCTATCGTTTTCGATTAGTAACCTATTAAGGAATGCGAATAGGCACACCAATTCGTGCCAATAGGACATAAATACCAGAACTGCATCGGAAAGTAAAACAGAAAATACCGCGTGCGCATTTTAATACACGTGCCATATAGTTTAACACTCTTGGAGATTAGCCCTACTTTTTCATACACAGTACAAACAGATGAATAATCGCATTTCTGAGGAATGCTACGAAGTCATTTAATATGTTTAGATTTTAATTTTATAACGAAGTGGCTATTTATAAACAGTCCTGTTGGGCACTGTTATAACTGGTAGTTAATTTGGATTAAATTATGTTAGTTTCAGGTTACAATAAATTAGTTCAGGTTAGGGTGGATAGGTTGTGTCTGGTTAGGTAGGTTTGGTTAGTTAGATCAGATAATCCTTCGTCAATTTGAATTATTCGCAACAACAATAACAACAACAACAACAACGCCTGTCGGCCACCACCGTCCATCTTCACAGAGTTTTTTCTTGGTTTGCCGGGATGGTTCCTACAATATAGGCTAGGTTGCATTATTACAGGTTCATACCAACATATAGGCTCTATACTGATATAGGTTGCATTATAGAGGGATACCATATGACTATGATAATAATTGTATTATTTTACGGTCTTAGTCTGTAGGCTTAGTCTGTGTCTTAGTCTCAGTTTGTCACTATTCTAGTATAGCAAGGTTTGATGTAAGAATGGTCGCTCGGCTAAATCTCGTCGAATAAAGTCATTAATAATTATAATAATAATAATAATAATGATAATATAATATGTTGGCGGGTATGGTTTATCCTTGCCTATAGTATTGAATTGAATATGTAGGCCTATATTTATAAATCGTTATAATGTGCAACCACCATCTGTTTAATCATCTTATTCTCTCAGTAGGCTTACAGTACATAGTTGTTTGCTACAATATCTCATATAACATTTTTATTACAAAAGAAAACAGAAGTAAAAAAGGAAGAAAATCCCATTTTTTCCATATCCTTGGTATTTTACGTAAATAATAATTCTAGATTGAGTTCCTTAACAAGATAATAAGTTGTCATTTGAAACGTGTTTTTACCGCGTGTTTATTACATTATTCTCAACCATGCAACTATATAATATAATGTCGTCTCATCGTCTTCATACATAATCCATATTTAATTGTAATTGATATTTCCATAATCAATTGGTACTCATTCTTGAAATAGTTAAACCTGTGAACGGGAAAACATTAATCAGCATCAACTTGACCGAATTCATAGATACTTTCAATTCGTTTTCAGCTCAAGAATGACGAGATAAGTCGATAGCTGGAAATCGATTTATCGAATTATTTTCCTTGCAATTACTCGAATTGAAGTGAGAAATCGAAATTTTAATTTGGCTAATTCGGTCTAGACCCTACTTTCGGTATTTTCAATAACTCAATTCAAGTAATATTTCTTGCAATTCCCATATATTCATATATAAATATATATATATATATATATATATATATATATATATATATATATATATATATATATATATATATATATATATATAGGCCTATATATAATATATATAATATAATAAATTATATATAAAAATATATATATATTATTTTGTTCCAAATTTTCAAACATTTGAAAATTGTTTATACAAAATAAAATCCCATTTATTCCCATTTAGTTTCAAAGAGGATGTCGATGCGTAGTATATCGAGATAATATAGAGATTTATGTATAATAATGTTGATTTAAGATTAATATCCAACTGCATATTGATTTATATAGTCAAATACCATTGTCTTACGTATATTATGCACAGTAATGCAAGTACATGAAGGTTGCTAGATTCCTTGTCGTTCCGATACGTGTCAATTATGTGTAATTGACATCTCTACAATGCAAAGACAATTAAACATATAATTATGGTTGAGAATACCTTGCCTTAACGACGCTACAAACCTACGTCTTGTGTGCGATTATATTTTATCTGTGTCTTGGTTAGACTAACCAGTACTTACAGTGGCGTACAGAAAAATTCAGGGAGGTAATTTTTTTACATTATTAGACGAGCTTTAGCGAGGATTCAATTTGACATACTGAAAAAAAATTGGTGTTCGTTTTTATGTGTTTTTTTTTTTTTTTTTTTATTTATGTTTTTTGTCGGTTTTCTACAGGTCAAACGGCTACAGCTATCAACCTCAAACTTCTTTTCAATATGGTTCCTCATCTAACTTAGATCTGTATAGTTTTGTGGCATCATCGGGGGGTAATTTTTTTCATGAATTTTAGAAATTTCAAAAAATACCATTAGGCTAGAATAACATAGCGGAAAAAAAAGAGAATATTTTTATTTTCCCCAAAAAATGAAATTTTGCGTGAAATTGAATTACATTTTGATACACATTTCTAAAAATTTTCAGCTTGATCGGGTCAGCCATTTTGAAGAGAAAAAATAAAATGTGCTAAATTGGTACCACTCGAAGCAGTTCTTAACCATTACTATACCGTGTACCCATACTATTACTATCCGCTCGTCTAACAACGCATACGGCGTTTTCCTAGTTTAATCATTAGGTACAACGAAAAAATGCAAATAATTTCTTTATTGGGTCTGTTGATAGCATGTCTGCCTCACGTTTTGTGGGTCCATGGTTCGACTCCCAACTTTGTTACTTATTTATTAAACAAAATAACTATCAAATGTTTACTCGAGGGCAGGGTTATTATTATTTTTTTTGTCAATTTGACTACATACACAAAAGTATCTGCACAAATATTGTGATTTTTAACCTAATTTTTCAATAAAAACAGACTTCCAGAAAAATTCTCGCCTCCCATGCCCCTCTCTCTTTACGCCACTGCCGATCTCCTTCGAGAATGTCGCGTATTTACATATATAATATTTAATAATTGATTGGAAAATATTCCTCAAGTAAATACTCAATGACAGTTAATAACATACATTAAATCGAGTGTAAATAATTTAGTTTCAACGTCGGTTAGAATTTGAATATATTATAATAGAGATAATATATCGTTAATATTCACTCGTGTCTTTTCACTGATATGATTAGGATCAATACATGTGCACTGTCACATTTACTATTTATACGCAAATAATGATGATTATTAACAATAATGATAATAATAATATATTCATAAATCAACGTAAGCAATTGTCAATAAATATATTTGAATATAATAATAATGGAAAATATAATAAATACAACAACAATAATATTGGAATTTTATAACAATAGGGAGATAGTATGTTTGTTTGGTTACCTTAGCAACTAGAAAAGTTGGGGGCAAACAAATTAATAGTGAAGTTTTGAACGGAGAACCCAATTTATGGGCCATTGTTGTGAATTAATTACAACACTGCGTATGGCGTCCAGTATGACGATGGAGTGATTGTCAGGTGACCATGCATATCAATTATGAAAGTTGTGGTGGGGTCAAAAACAAAAGTATTGATTGGGGAACATAATAATTGCGGGACATTGTTGTCCACTTATAATAACAATGTATAAGACATCGCTTGAAAGAAGTAAAATATGTACAATAATATAATAGTATAATAAAATATATATCAATTACTAAACTTTGCACTTTAGAATAAAATGTTATTCGACATTTGCAGCTGTTATGCAATCAACTTAGATAATGTATTTTATTTAGATTTTAAAAACGAAAACATCTTTTTATGCCATCTTTATATATTAAAAGAATAACACCAATCCAGGGCTCAAGAAATTTGTTCATAATTACAGCCCCAGGTATATTTTTTGGGGGTATTAAATAAATATATACAATTACTTAATTATTCTTTACTGAACTACCAATGATTATATTCAACACTTCTTTCGATATCGCTTTTGAGACTTGTTTTCCATGCATCTGCTCGGTCGTCTATAAGACGTCCCCAATCGCCATAGGGCAAACATTTCCCGCCAGGGTGATTTCACAGATATATATATATATAAGATAGTGTAAGATATATTTTTTGTATATATATTTGGTTTAACGACGCACTGTTATGATAGCGCAGATCTAATGGCGTCGGATGGATGATTAATGAGATGATGGGATGATGAGATGAAGGTTCTTGGGTAATGGGAAGGATAGTGGGAAGGAAGCGGTCATGGCCGACTTAATGTAGAAACCATCCCGGCATTAGCCTAGACTACAGAGGTCGGCGGGGATCGAACTGGGTTCGAAATTCCCCTCGTCTCCCGGATCACATGAAGCGAGCGCGTTAACCACTGCGCTGCATATGCCGGTTTAAGATACAAAATTAACAAATACATCATGTGATGCAGACAATATAGCCCAACTGTCAAAAATACTGGAGGGTCAAATTTTATAATAACAAAAGTGGAAAAATCAGTTGTATGTAACAGTAACATTCAAAATTTTTGCCATCGGTTTTTACCTCACAAACAAACAAATAAATTATGTAACATATTGTGAATGTTTATTATGGATTAACAATATTTTATAATACAGGCCTAGACTTCTCTGATTGTTAAGAAGCATTATCACTACACAAAGAAAGTCACTATGATTTGGACATTTTTTGGTATTTCTGGTGCATATCTCTCCTATCGTTTTGCAGGTATAGAATAAGGAGCCAGAGGAAGTTTTTGGAATTTGTTGTCTTCTAGTAATATTTTGGGTTCGGTTCGGTTAGGTTCGGTTAAGTTCGGTTCGGTTTTGACCCATAAAGAATATATTTGTCAAAAACTCTCTTCCTTGTTTTGTCTTCCCATGAATCTTTTAGCAGGGACCTTCGAGTACACTGAGATGAAGATTGTTTACCAATATAACAAACACAAATACAATCGTTAATTGCTGCCGTTTTGGCACATTAAGATTTTTCGTGACGAGATTTACAATTAGAAACACGTCTACGTCTTTCAGAAGCATCAATTCCTGCATGTCACAGCGAAGTCTGTGCTCTTGTAAATTTTTACAGTTACATTTTTTGTTGGTAGACGACCATCTTCTTTCGCGGATCCAAGTGTAGACATGAATGACTTTGTGAGGCTGTTGGAATTCACTGAACTCTGCAAGTTTCAGTCATTTTTGTTAATGAATTTACAACTGTCATCAATTGAGAAAACTTAGTTCTCACTTCTAGGAATTGCAGGAAAAAAATGTACGTAGACGAATAAGTGACAGCTGCTAATTTACAGCTGGCTCAAACACACACATGCACGTATATGGAGAGAGAGAAAGAGGAGAGGGAGAGAGAGAGAGAGAGAGAGAGAGAGAGGAGAGAGAGAGAGAGAGAGAGAGAGAGAGAGAGAGAGAGAGAGAGAGAGAGAGAGAGAGAGAGATGTGCGTAATAGTTTTTTTTAAATGCAATTAGTGCAATTGCATTTTGTGCATAATGCAAGTATAGGGTACTAATGATGGCCCTGGGCTGAGTGCATGGTGATCATATTTAGAGCCTTCAAACGGTTCTCTTTCGCAGATGTTTTACATAATTATATACTAATTAGGAAAACGTAATAGCTGGTTTGGGTTGATAGATGAGTGGAGTGGATTGGAGATATTTTTATGAGAGATAATTGTGACGTCAACGTACTTACTAATGCGCGCGCCGACTGAGAGCCACTGAGATTAATTGTTCATGCATAGCTTCTCTGGTGAATTGTTTAAATCGATACAGTATCCTTTTATGAGGATAATATATAACTCACCTAATTTTTTTTATCAACATTGAAACTTGATACAAAATCGATCGTTCTTTAATTAAATTAAGGGTAAGAATGAAAGGTAAGATGGTTCACGGGACGCCACAAGGGCGATCTTACCACCCCATAGAATTCACTCAATAATAATTTATCCCCTAATGCAAATAAATAACATGTTTGATGAATATAAATACATATATACATATGATCAATTTTTTTAAATGGTCTTTGAATTGATTGATTTATGGATTTATGATCATTTATATCTGTGGAATCACCCTGGCGGGAAATTTTTGCACTATGGAGACTGAAGGGGATACCTTAATGCTTGGTGTTACTTTATTTCATATTATTATTCATATTATGAACTCAACTCATCCTGACTGATGTTTTTATCGTTTTTCGAAGTTTTTTTCGAGTTTCGCTCAGACGTCAAGTCTGAGTGAAGTACAATTCACAAATTCAATCAGATACCACCATATAATATTGAAAAAACGAACAAAATCAAACAAATACAATAACCTAATAAAAATCGAAACGAAATTATCAATTTTGTAATGAGTAAAAGTTAAGAAAAATGAAGAAAAAAGAAGATTTGAACAATAATAATAAAATTCAATTTTTTTTTCTTCCAGCTGGGATGTTCGAATTGTTTTCCCACCCTGAATTAAATTATTAGCTCAAGATTTGTTGTTTGTTGAATGAGTATATATAATTAAACTTCGGGGAGGTAAAATCGCCCTTACATATTTTACATATGTAAGGGCGATTTTACCACCCCGAAGATTAATTATATATACTCATTTAACAAACAACAAATCTTGAGCTAATAATTTAATTCAGGTTGGGAAAACACGCCCTTGGGGTGAGTGTCCCAATCAAACGATTCTCCAATTGAGGAAAAAATATTTTGTATCACGTTTTCGTTATAAAAAAAAAGAAAAAAAAGGAAAAAAAAAAATTATTACCATGGACTGAAGTGATCAATGTTATCACGATTATATTATTAATGTTATAAAGAGTCAATGTCATTACCATTTTCACTTCTAATCTTCATTATCCATCTCATCCCTCCTCAGTCTGCTTCTCTACGACAGGTCTTCACGCCAGGAACGCGTGTTTTGTGCTGTGGAATGGTTGTTGTGGTTACCGATGACTTGTTCTCATCTCTCGGTATTCCAGTTTTAATTAAACGACTGATTGTAACCGGAAACCGCGAGAACTATTAGGTTGTCGTTGAGGATATATTGGGGTTCGGTCGCGTCGTTTCGGTCGGTTCATTTGTCTCATTGTCTGGCTCGTTGTGGTTGCCTCAGTCGGGACGTTTTAACTGCCGGATTAATCAAATGAATACCTCGAATTGTATAAATAAATGATGATATAATACTTATACAATATTACACACACACACACACACACTTATATATATATATATATATATATATATATATATATATATATATATATATATATATATATATATATATATATATATATATATGTGATTTGAAACTCTCTTTTCCATGATGCATATTTGAAAATAAAGACATCTTTTGGGTTTATTTCATGGATATTATTATTTAATAAATAATAATAATTGTTATGATAGGCTAATTGTTGTTAATTGTTGATAATTGTAATTGAGATAATTGTTGTAGAATTAGATTTATATTTTACATTTTATTTGAAAAAATGTTTACTATTATTGATTAATTAGTTCTGATCAATTTTGACCCTGAAGAAGCCAGGACAAATCCTGGCGAAACGTTGGTCTTTTCAAATAATAATATCCATGAAATAAACCCAAAAGATGTCTTTATTTTCATATATATATATATATATATATATATATATATATATATATATATATATATATATATATATATATATATATATATATATATATATGTATATATATATAACGTGCACGTATATATAAATGCACGTATACTCCATCCATTCTCGCTTCTAATTTCAGTCAATTAACCAAATATATCAAATGACGTATTTTACAAAAACAATCTACCATGCATATCATTCATGATTAATGCTATTTTTTTTTTTTAATATATTTTCCTGGTACTAGTCTCATAAACTAAATTTATTGTCTCTAGAAATATTTTCTGTTTTTTTTATTGTAACTATTAATAAAAGATCCACGAGTCGTCCCTCATGCTAACCGCAGACTCGCGGATCACATTCGTGGGCCGTGTGTAACGCGATGGACTGACGTAACTAGACGAATTCCACAGTCAACAGCTCATGGTTAAGGGGAACCTAACCGCAGCGTCACATTTTCAGTGTCAACGTGACATAAACGATTGTATAACTAGGAAAACGCCTTAAGGTGGCCTCACAATGAGAACTAAGACTAACAATTAAGATTATGATTAAAACTAAGATTAACACTAACCAAAGAAGTACTCTTAATGTTAGCTACTTTTACAGGATGAGGATAGGTCCATGGATGTCACATGTCAAAATGAAGCCATCTGATTGGTCGAGCTAAGAACTAAGAGCTAAGAGTTGAATGTTAGTCAACTGTTCAAGGTCGTGCACTGCATTGTGAGAGCCAGCATTGGTTACCCATCTTCCAACTCTTAATCTTAGTTCTTAGCGTTAGTGTTAGTCTTAGCTCTCATTGTGAGGCCACCTTTATATGCGTTGTAAGATGAGCTTAGAAGTATGGAAATGTAGAATTAAGAACATTTGGTCGGCTCAATGTACATATACAGGCCATTGGATCACTTCAAAGGTTTAAAAACCGCGGCTGTCTGTTGGTATATGGACCTTGGTTTCCCAACAATGGTACCAGTGCCTTCTTGATATCCATCACAGATTTAAATCGTTTTAATTTATTGGTGACACTTGTTGCTCACATTTAATAGTTCCTTTAATTGCTTTCCTCTAATTGCCAGTGTTACTGAACATATTATATACAAGTGATATTACCACCTTTTTAAATATAAAATTCTACCTAATTAGCATCTTCGACAAATATTTTCTTCATAGTATGATGTATTGGTAATTTTGTATTTTGTACGGTTCTAATTCTATGATCATTTAGTCTGTATCTGTGAAATCACCTTGGAACTTTTTTCACTACGGAGATCGACTGAGGATGTTTTTGGTAAACTATCACTGTTTTGCTGATTAACTTTTTAGTCCCCTGAAAATGGTAACCATTCAACTGATGTCCATGGGAGGAGATTTAGAGCTACAGATATCAGTTTTTTGGTGATAACTATTGAACGGTGAGATATCGAAATTCTTAGTTAGAATGAAACATAGATATTTTCAATACCTTTAATATTGTAAATAACTAGGAAAACGCCATATATGCGTTGTTAGACGAGCGGATAGTAATAGTATGGGTAAAGATTTGTAAAAACTGCTTCGAGTGTTGCCAATTTAGCACATTTTATGTTTTTTCTTCAAAATGGCTGATCCGATCAAGCTGAATTTTTTTAGAAATGTGTATCAAAATGTAATTCAACTTCACGCAAAATTTCATTTTTTTTTTAAATAAAATCCGCCATGTTATTCTAATGGGTATTTTTGAAATTTCTAAAATTCATAAAAAAAAGTTACGTCCCGATAATGCCACAAAACTATACAGATCTAAGTTAGATGAGGAACCATATTGAAAAAAAAATTGAAGTTGATAGCTGTAGCCGTTTGACCTGTGGTGAACCGACAAAAAACATAAAAAAAAAAAACATAAAAACGAACACCAATTTTTTTTCAGTATGTCAAATTGAATCCTCGCTAAATTCTCGTCTAATGATCAATTATCTTATATCGTCTAATTGTCACGCGTATACGACTATTTTTTTTTAACCTTATGCGCGTGACAATTGTGCGATAGTTAACACTTTTATCGTCTTGAAGGTATTGAAAAATCTGTGTTTCATCCTAACTAGGAAAACGCCATACATGCGTTGTTAGACGAGCGAATCGTAATAGTATGGGTAAAAATGGGTTGTAACTGCTTCCAGTGGTACCAATTTAGCACATTTTATGTTTTTTCTTCAAAATGGCTGACCCGATCAAGCATATAAATTTTTTTAGAAATGTGTATCCATTTTTTTTCCGTCATTGTATCCAAATGGATATTTTGTGAAATTTCTAAAATTCATAAAAAAAAGTTTACCTTTCGATAATGCCACAAAACTATACAGAACTAAGTTAGATGAGGAACCAATATGAAAAAACGTTTGAAGTTGATAGCTGTAGCCGTTTGACCTGTGGAAAACCGAAAAAAAAACATAAAAAAAACACATAAACGAACACCAATTTTTTTCAGTAAGTCAAATTGAATCCTCGCTACAGCTCGTCTAACTAGAATTTCCATATCTCATACCGTTCAATAGTTATCACCAAAAAACTGCTATCTGTATCTCTAAATCTCCTCCCATGGACCCATTCCTCAGATTACTCAAGTGAAAGAGATGAATCTCTACCCAAGCTCACAGCATCTCACAGTATCCAATATCCCGAAGACGCGATGCGCTAATTCCGTATAAATAGATCAGTAGAATCCTATATCAAGCATTGTTAAATCCATGGCGCCACCAGTGGGGCTCCCTCCGGAACTGTGGCTACAGGCGCCACCTATTAACATTCTTTTTATTGTTGGCACTTCACTATGTGTGTGTTGTGTTTTTTTATGTTTAGTTTTGTTTTTTAATGGTTTATTTTACACATGCTTCTTTCAAGGTTTTTGATATGTTTTATGTGTATACTTGTGTTCACGATAGAAGATATAGTGCATGGTTTACCAACATGAATGTGTAGTTGTATCATGTTTAAAGCAGTGATATTTTAAAGGACATCAAAACCCTGAAACTAGATTTTAATGAATAGTGACGATATTTATTTCCATATTTTAGAGTAAACTAGAAATCATGATCTCAATTTAAGCAATTTTAATCGATATTTTTGTCCTCTATAGAGACCTTGAGTCGTGACGTAGACATCAGAAAAAGGGCATCTGAGGGCATTTTAATTTTAATTTCTGATTGAATGAAATGTTTTGTTTCTCTTAAATTAGGTTAATTTCTCATCATCTGTTTCAGGTTTGTAGCCCTTAAAGGGGTTCGTTATTTCAGAAGTCAGATAACAGTGTTAGGTTTACAACATATTTACGATAAAAGCACAACTACATATTTCAAAAGCGGAAAGCGTCTAATATTCAAGTGTGATCAAACGAAAACCAGATTTTTAATTATTAGTGGTATTCCTTTCCTTTTTAAGTAACAATATAAAATCATATGTGTTAAGAAAATCCATTATTTGAATCTCATAATGACCAGTGGCAAATTAGTAGATTATAAAAAATATTACTTAATTTCATCCATTTGATCGAACCCCTTCCTCACGTTTCAACTCGGGCATATCGGTAAAATTTTGTCATAACTTATTGGGGTAAAAGGGGGTTGGGCCGATTCGGGTTCGTATCTGGGTTATTAACAAACTATTCGCGGGTCCGCCCTTCATTTTCTAATTAACAGTAGGGTTAGTTTTATTAGATCCCATGGTTTTTATGCAATGAGTCGTTGTGTTATTTTGCCTTTTGTGTTCAACTAGAGGGGAATACATGCAAGATTTGGAATGTAATGGGCTCAATAAAAACAACGGTGACCAGGAAACTGATAGTTTAAGGTTGAACTGCTACTAATATTTAATTATATATATTCTTAGCATATCATCGATTCTTCTATTTATACTATATAACATTTATCCTAATATTATATATATATATATATTATAAACGATTTCGGCCACGTTATGATGCGCAGGAATGATATGAAATGAATTCTGGGATGGGAAGGGTGGGGGAAGGGGTCTCGCGACTTTTTAACCATCTGCATCAGCCATAACTAAAACCAAAACCGTTAGATGCCGCATCATTTTTAATTCCCCTCGGTGGATCACATGAACGAGCGCGTTAACCACTGCGGCTTCATTGCCATGTTAACCGTTCCATTTGTTACAAGTTTGATTCTCTAGAATCTGTCTATACCGAGGGGTCTACAACTCGCAAATTTGGTGTACACCTGATTTTAGGTTGATTGAAAAGATTTCAAGTTATTCATACGGATTTCAGGGGACTTCATGGCAAGTGTAACCCGGATTTCAGGAGTGTGTTAAACCCCTCGGTCTACACTAATTCTAATCTCTGATTAGTCATACTGCCAGTTTAACGAATTGATTAACCAATAGTTAGCGGATCAACTTATTATCACCCTTGGTTACATATGTCATTTTCGTACCTATAACTAATAATTAGCAGAATTTAAAACTGGCCCTAATACTAATACTGATTTTTAATTCTGACTAAAACTATTCTTTCCATACAAGTATATAATATTTTCCCATTTAAAAAGCTTCCGTGATATTCAGCTGTTAACGGTTTTTGCATGAGCAGCTCGTAATGCGATCTCAGGTTCAGTCTAATTGGGTAATGGCCGAGAAATGGTTCAAGGCTTTGATGTGTTTCGGGTGTGGATTACATACACGCACCTTGGCTGTTGGAGAATTACAGACAACTGTAATTTATACAAACTCTAGGCAAAGTGCACAACATATGCCTCGTAAGATGAGCGAGATATTTATCATTATTATATATATATATATATATATACATTTTATATACACATTGGCTCAGGCATCGGGGGGGGGGAAATGGGGGTTTCCCTTTGGGCCCGGACAAGGGGGGTGCAAAAGGGCTTCAAGATCAAATTGTTTTCAGGTGGAACAATACTTAATGTAGAAAAATGTGGCACCAAAATTTTCCTTTTTCCCATACTTGGTTCAATAATTCTTAATTTTTTCAATGCAGCCAATAATGATTAAAATATTCATTCCTTTATTTTACCTTGGTTTTACATTATTTTTTCTATTTTTTCCTTTTCTTGTTTAGGTTTTCCAATTAAAACGGTAACTATACTTTTTTATCCTTACTAACTATCTTCCAAACAGTTTGGATTGGTGTAATTTCCATAAAACTTTTTTGTTTAAAAATTTCATATTTAAAACAGGGGGTTTTTTATCAGCTGTAATTGCCCGATACTAGGTTTGTCTAATTGAACATCCAAAAGTCGGTTTATGTGTTCTGGGGGCCTTATAAGACAACTTCTATTTAAATTTACAACAACATACTTTTCAACTCTACAATTTGCATCCTTTTCCGTTTTAATCCAATATTTATTCTTTTAATTAATTATCCCTTATATACCATTATAATAACCATTCCGATATGGTCTAATTGGAAAAAAATTTCCGCGTGAAATTTACCAAGGGATTGAATAGGGACTAAAAAACTCATACATTTACTCAATTTCATGAACTATACAAAGTGTTCATTGTATTACCCCCTTTCCATCCCTCCCATATTTGAGAACGACGTAATTTAGTGCCACCAATCCATAAATCATTTGAAATTTAATTACCCATTGTCAAATATCATAACCTTAATAAAAAGAAATACCAATTTAATAAATGTTCATTATAATTATAACGATTGGTTTGAATAAATTGTACTCATTTTAAGCGGGATTTAGCTGAATAATGCGGTTATGCTCTATTCATTCAACTAGGAACCCCTCTAAAATGCAAGGAAAATTTTTGGGCCATGTTTTAACGCCTAGACCCAAAACCTAGTTTAAGGGTGCGAAGACACAAAATAATAAATATCAACCCCAAGTTATTCATGATAATGCTCATTATATTTGGGCCAACTGGCGTTGTTCCTGTTATAAGAAAACTAATGGAAATGGGTTATTTGGATGTACCATAACCCGTCCTTAGACCGGACTCCCACTCACATACGTTTTATAAATTTTATATTTAATTCTTAAAAAGGCTGCCCACGATATTTGAATGCAATATAAAATCCTTATTAATTAAAAAAACTATGAACCTTCTAGTTATTTTTTGCTTCCATAATATTCACCATCTTAAATCACAAACTGATAAAACATCTTTAACTATTCTCTACGGATATTTTGAAAGGCGACGAACCCACCTACATGATCAGTTTTACATTAACTCATTGCACCTAGAAGGACCTCGTAGTTCAAGTTAACCATAAAACAAATGTTTCACTGAATAAGTGGTCAATCAAAATTATTAAGATTATGAAAGTGGTAATTAAGTTTACGTACTTCATACTATTACTTAAATGTTTTAAATTTTTTTAATTTATTAGACGAGATATTTTTTTTGTGTTTTAAACAATGTGATACCTGCCACGCTTAACCCCCCACGTACCTTTTTAAACCGTAGCCATTACTTCCAGGGCTGGGTAAAATATATAGGGGGGTAATTTCAGTTTAATTCCTGTTATACCTTTTCCTATTTTTTTAAATTTATTAAATTTTTGTTTGGTGTATTAATAAAGAGGGCACTTTTGGAAAGTCTAGTTTTTCAGGAAATAATACATTTTACCAAAAAAATGGTAAAGGGTAAAAATGAATGTTTTTTTATTATCTGTATTCATTGAATATATCAATTATTATTTATGTCCAGAAGAGACATCCATTATTACTAAAACTTTAATACCTTCAAGATGGTGTGAGTTCCAATCATTTTACTTATATATAGGCCTATATATATATATATATATATATATATATATATATATATATATATATATATATATATATATATATATATTTAAACATTGAAACTTGATACAAAATCATTGTTCTTCAATTAAGGCTATGGATGAAAGATGAGATCGTTTGAACGGGGCACCACAAGGGCGAACTTACTCATAGCCTATATATAACATAATTTTCACAGGTAAACAGTTAAAATATATTTTCTGTCAGGCGATTGTCAGGCGTATACGCTTAAAAACACCATCTTGAAGGTATTGGAAATATCTGTGTTTCCTCGTTTTCAGAATTTTGAAATTTCATACCATTCAAAAGTTGTCACCAAAAAACTGCTATTCCGCTAAATCGACTCCCATGGACTCTTAAAAAGTTTTTACTCCATCATCCCACGAGAGATCGGCTACATAATTACATTTATATAATACAATATTGCAATCAGGCAGTTTGCGGTTTGTAGAACGTAAAAAAGGTTTCCTATTGGCTCATTTTAAACGGTTTGTGGTATTTTACTTATAATGATGGCGTTAGTATTTTTTAGGCGGTGTTAATGACTTTTCAGAGGTAAAGATGAGTCATGGGTGTGCTAGGAATTTTTTTAAACGTTTTTATTTGGATCTCCTTAAGGTGATGCGTGCATGGTGCTGATACAAAATGGAGAAATTCATATTCACTTTTTTTTTTTTTTTACATATTCACGAATCAGTTTGATTGAATAAAAATATCAATTCCAAGATTATTTCATGCGTTTTAATAAATAAGACATTGTTAGACGAGCTTTAGCGAGGATTCAATTTGACATACTGAAAAAAATTGGTGTTCGTTTTTATGTTTTTTTTTTTTTTTTTTTTTTTTTTGGTTCTCCACAGGTCAAACGGCTACAGCTATCAACTTCAAACTTATTTTCAATATGGTTCCTCATCTAACTTGGATCTGTATAGTTTTGTGGCATTATCGGGTGGTAACTTTTTTTTCATGAATTTTAGAAATTTCGAAAATACCCATTAGAATAACATGACGGAAGAAAAAATATTTTTATTTTACAAAAAAATGAAATTTTGCGTGAAGTTGAATTACATTTTGATACACATTTCTAAAAAATTTCAGCTAGATCGGGTCAGCCATTATGAATAAAAAACATAAAATGTGCTAAATTGGTACCACTCGAATCAGTTTTTACCCATACTATTACTATTCGCTCGTCTAACAACGCATATATGGCGTTTTCCTAGTATTTATAGGAACTCAAACAATTTTAAGATCTGATACTTCAATAAATTTCATCACATTCTTGATTGGCATATATTCATTGATGTATTATCATAAAACTTGTAGAATTCACAAAAATAAAATGTCAAATTGATTAAAAAGAATAAAATTATCGTAGCGTTGTTACATTGCAGTACCAATGACACTGGTTCGTGTACATAGAATAAAAAAATATAAAGATGAATTTCACTAATTTTATAAGTACCGTGCATGCACCGCCTTAAAATACCAAGTTGGTATACGGTTGCCGTCACATCAAGTTGGCGATCGAGCTATATATTAGAAAGTAACCTGAAAAAAATAATTGATATTAGGGGCTGTCCGCAAATGATGTCACACAATTTTAGGGTGTATCGAACCCCCCTCCTCCCCCCTTGTCCCAGTTGGTCACAGAGATGATGACCCCTAACCCCTTTAATGATGTCACAATCCAGCCAATATTTACCTCCCCCCCCATGTAATTATTCATGCAAATTTGGAAAAAGTAAGATTGGGATATTGAAAAAAAGTTTTCTTCGATTTTTTAGTGATTTTTTAGTAATTGCACACATGGCCTGGACGACATTTTTGACAAACATAACCTCTAAACCAAAGCAATTGACATGTGAGACCGAGAGATGCAAAATGCAATAAACTTGACAGAACTGAACTCTCAAAACTCATAAGCAAAGGGCAAAGAAGTTTGATCACAAAGATAAAAACTATTCACAGCCACCTAAATTCTGCATTAAAATATAATTTCATACAAATTATATGGCGCTAACTTATTTTCCTGAAAATTGAAAGAAACTAATAATATGTATATAGTGTAAATGTGGATGTCACATTAGTGTATTCCCCCCTCCCCCCTTGTCAAACATTGTCACATGGTTGATGACACGTTTTAAAATTTGGTTGATTCTTATTTTCTTAACGACCCCACCGACAGCTACGGTTTTTGAGGTAATCCATGTAATTTCGACCAACACAATAATCTAGTTTGGAGCAGAATCTCAATTTTATAATGTTATCATTATTTATTGTAGGCCTATATTGATTACATGTTCCTTTGAAAAAAAAAACAATATTTCCTCTTCATATCTATTATTTTCCATCGAGATTATTTAATATTTTACTATTTATTTTAAAATCGATCATTCTTATTATTATTTTTCTGTGAATGCATTATCTAACAAACATAAGGGCTTTAACTTTTTATATAGGCCCTACAAATACTAGATAATCATCATATTCAGGCTGTAAAACTGTTTAAAGATAACAAAGACATGATTGATGTACTCGAGTATCCACGACACAAGCAGCTCATCTACCAACATAACAAACTCAAATATCACCATAAATATATATAGGCCTATATATATATATATATATATATATATATATATATCTATATATATATATATATATATATATATATATATATATATATATATATATATATATATATATATATATATATATATATATATATATATATATATATATATATATATATATATATATATATATATATATATATGTGTTGTTTCGGATGTTCTCGCGGTCAAATTTGAAAAGATTCGTTGCTCCGACGTTTCGACAAGATCGCACTTGTCATCCTCAGGGATCCATGTTGGTCAGCAGTCTGCGTGAAACCTTATCTTTTCAGATCCAACAACTGTATCCAAATGAGCAAACGTGGTTGTCGCGAGCGAGAAAAGAGTTTAACATAGGCCTATATAATTATATATATATATAACTTGGATATAATATATATATATATATAGGGCATATATATATATATATATATATATATATATATATATATATATATATATATATATATATATATATATATATATATATATATATATATATATATATATATATATATATATATAAATTAATGCTGTAGGCCCTATATGGAATATAAGTTATATAACCCCTAACTAACCCAGCTGTTGGTGGCGTCGTTAAGCACCATTAAAATATAATTAAAAACTATATTAACCAAAAATGGCTTAAACAAAATCCACTCCCCAATGAGTCCGAACCGGGTTCTCTGTGACCTTATTGGTAAAACCCTAATCACAACCAGTCTCCACAATCTCCTGTCTGTGACACAAAACGCCAATACACCATCCCACCATCCACATGCACCATTCACAGCACCATTTTCACACCGTTTCACAAGTCACCATCCACAATCCTCGTTCACATCTACTCCTCTACCACTCAGCCGATCTGCATGTGTTTCCACAAAACAGCTGTTCAGAGTACTATGTCATCCGCAGTAATCTAAAGGGCATTGCCAGGCGCCATCTTCGATTACCGTGCGAAACCCCTGTGTGATAATGTTATAAGATATGGGAAACGACCGAGCGTAACCTTTAGGGTCGAGATTGATATACACTTATCAACAAAAGATGACGGAGCGAAACCCCCGTGCGATAATGATGTGTAATAGAGAAGACGATCGATCAGAACATTCTTCTTTCATGGACACAAGTATAATAAGTATCAAAGTATCGAAACTGATGTATATTAATGTTAAAAGATGGTAGGAACCCCCGAGTGAAACCTTCAAGGTAATACAAACTGGTAGAGATTAATATAAACTGAAATAAGTATCAAAACCTCTGTATGTCAATTATAAAAGATAGTCGGAACGTCCGAGCGAAACCTTCAAGTGGATACTAGCTGGTATAGATAGAAATGAAGTCTCGACACCCCTGTATATTAATGGTATTAGATAGGATAAACGCACGAGCGTAGGATTCATATCTGGACGGGTGGTTCTCTCGGCTGACAGTACAGGCTATAAAAGGTAACGTGGTTGAACGAGCTGATAGGTTATAGCCTTGCAGTGATATTAGGAGACAATCTAAAACGGAATTAGATTGTGATTAGATGAGCCTACATAATGTATGAGCGTATGAGCGTATGAGCAGTTGTTTGTACCGGAACGCACCAGAACGGCGTTCCGATTCCTTTTTATTCACAAATCAAGCCCTGTACAGGCCTATATATATATATATATATATATATATATATATATATATATATATATATATATATATAAATTGTACATCTTACGACGATTTGTCGGTTAGATCGGTGGTAAGATCGCCCTTGTGGTGCCCCGTCAAAACGATCCCACTTTCATCCATAGCAGTAATTGGGGAACAAATTTGTGTCAAGCTTCGATATTATTAAAAAAAAAAGTTTCACCCTTTAACAACAGAGGAAACCACGAAAACCTCTGTCAGGACGATCGACTATGACAGTAATCGAACCCCGGTCTCCTCACGAGAGTCCAGACTGCATGCTAACCGAGTCCACCCGTATCATTATATATGAAGATTTCTATTAATGAAACAAAAAAGTATCAGAAGGTGTAAATTTTAATAAATCATCAAGGCAAACTTCATTTAAAAATAAATTCCATAATGTTAGTCATCGTTGGTGTTGGCCTTTAATTAAAATACAAGTACCGGTACTGCCAGTTATTATTACAAGCAATTATCTCTGTGTATCACATTGATTATTGATTATTGATTACGATAAGTATAGATGCGTCAGAAAGATGGTATGATTCAATTGATTATTGATACCAGTAATTTTATTGATTAATTTACTATTTACAATCGTGTGCGTGATTGTATTTTTATGTTGTTGATTTTTAATTAAATTGAAGTTGTAATTGAATTGGCTTGGTTTGGAAAGGGGGAGAGGGTTGACATCGCTTCAGAGAGACTTCTCACTTACAGGTTCCATTCAAATATATTTTTTTGATAATCATTTTCACAATAAGAAGTTGACTTTTTTTTGGTTAATTTAGTTATATTATTTTTATTTATTCTTTGGGTGGTAAGATAGTCCTTGTATGGTCCCCATTCCAAACGATACAACGTTCCTATAATATATAGCATCATCAATCGGGAAACAATAGTTCTGTTTCAAGTTCCGATGTTTTTTTTACATTTTTTTCGTGGTAAATTTAAAGCAGATTTTCACCAAATATTATGCAGCGGCTCTTTCCTGTAGGTTGATCGATTGATTATTGTTTGCTTAACGACCCCACCAACAGCTAGGTTATACGGGGGTACGAATGAGCAGGTGATTATGAAACTTATGAATCATTTATTATGAATCAGCTGACTGAGTTAACGAGTACGGATCACCTGACTCAACTGCCGTGTCTTTAGTTTACCTATTTATTAATGTATAGGAGAATTTACAATCATGTTCCAGTATTTAATTAATTAATTTTATTAAATTTATTTTTGAGAAATTATTTTCAAAAATATAGTACTGGAATAGAGTAAAATAATTGTTACATACATTTTTAAACAAAAACTTGAATCATTTTTAAAATTCAATTTCTTTGCATTGGAATTTTTTAATCCAGTTTTTATTTATTTTTCGTAATGCATTCTAATATTTTGATATCAATTACATTATTAGGCCTATTTAATTATACATTTTAATTCATTAAAAAAATCACTATCGAGGTTCGAATCCCGGTCAAGTAATTAATCTAATCAACGCCTATTAACACAACATCGAGCGGGACGCGAACCCAGTACCACTGTAGTTGACACTACCGTCGACTGATCTACATTCAATGCCAGTTTGTCACAAACTCACACACACACACACCACTACAAGCAAACCCATCCACTGCGCACACCGCCACGCGCATCACCTTCAAATGTTTGTAATTCTAATTTCAAAATAAGAATAAAATCACTCAGTCAGTCTTGTTCTGGCGTTCGGTTGGTACACGTCGCTCGCATTGTCGCGCACCGTCACTGCACATAGAAACTACTACTTTCGAACGTGGAAAAAATATCCGACCAACGTGTTCTTTATTTGAAAAATACACACCTTGGTTTAATTAATTATACTAATCTATTCAATTATAAGTGTCTTATTTAATAAGTAAATAGTGTTACCTTTTTTTCTCTCTTTATTACAATATGGACACAATGTTTTAGCGGTTTTTAAGTGTGTTTTAGTATATAATTAAGCTGGTTTTTATCTCTTTTTCTCGTGAAGGCGCCACATATCTTCTGCGTTACTGCTTCGTAGTAGGATCATGTTTGTATGAGGAAGAACTCGGTACACACCTATATTATTATGACATCGTATCTTCTTGTACACTATCTATTGATAGGTAATCGTATTACGTAATTTTAAGGTCGTATCGTACACACATAATACATTAACGACAGACTACTTACATTCGTGTGGCTGTGTGTGTGAGAAGAAAAAACCGTGTGTGTGTGTGTGTGGTGAATGTGTTGGTGATTAACCCTGATAAGATGGCGAAAATATCGATGATTTTATTGGTGCAATTTGTATTGTTGGTGATCTTTGCCGGTGTTACCGGGAGAAGGCAATCACCATTGTTGATTGAAGAATCGGGAAAAGGACGAAGTCGCTCTGCAGGTGAGATTTTTTATACGTTTTTTTGTTCTCAACGAATGAATGAATGAATGAACGTATGAATGGTAGTACTAATTAGGCCTTATCTACGTGTGCTAACGTTTTTTTTATTTATCGTGTGGTCAAGGTATGGTCAGTGTTTCGGGCCATGTGGTTCGTTCTACATTATGTGGTAGAATTTATATCGAGTTGGAATTCGAGTGCGGTTTTCTTTTTTCTTGTTTTGTGCTCGGTGTACCGCGCGACTTTTTTGTTTTCCGTGCGGCGGGCGGTACTCGTTCAAAAAGGAATTCCAAATTCCCCTGCAGTGCGTATTTCCCGATTTTCGGCGTGTATTTTCATTGACTAGATGATGATGGTTGACCCCGCCAACCGTTAGGTTTTTTGGGGAGTATGAATGTGAGGATGGTAGATAAGTGTTGTATAAAAACCTTATGCGGGACTCAAACCCACGCCCAATTCTACTCAAGTTTCTAACGCATAGCGAATAAACTGACAGAATCTATTTGAATTTACGGATTTTTCCTAGACACGAGTAGGCCCTACTAATAATTTGATACTAATAATTTACGGATTTTAATTAGGAAACTTACTTATTTTTGCCATAAAATTACTATTTCACAAAGTTATTAATAATCTGAAACTGATCGAGCTATTTTTCAACTCTTCGATTGTCGACTTTAACCATCAAAACTACTCGCTTTATTTACAAGGCGTTCTAATATCACTTATCAATATTTGCACATTCTCTCTCTCTCTTTCTCTATTTCACTTGATTATATCGCTCACTCTGTTATATACTGGCCGATACTGGCTTTGGAAAATATCAAGCTGATTATGTTAGTGTAGGCCTATGAGAGATAATTTGGAAAGTATAATATTTTTAGTAATTTTTTCGGTGCGATATCTTAATTCTAATTCGCTAAAGATGTTTTTAATAGAGCGTTGACTGTGTACTGATTTTCATCTAAACACTTGATAACGAGTATTTTTCGTTTAAAGACCCCACCAACAGCTAAGTTATTTGGGGGTACAATTAGCAGGTGATAGTGTAACGATGGAGTGAAATTGAAATGACAAAATATTAACAATGATCTAGGGGTTAACAACTCCTGAAATCCGGTGTACACCTGCCGTGAAATACCCTTGAAATCCTTGAAATAACTTGAAATCCCCACTGAAATCTCTTGAAATCGTCTAAAATCTTCAAATCTGAAATCAGATGTATACACCAAATTTGCGAGTTGTAAACCCCTCGACAATGATATCAAATTTTAATTTTGATATCTAATGCTGTTCGAAAGTTATGAAAACATCTTTATATTTATCCTAACCATGCCCATATTATATCAAGACGATGAAGCGAGATATCAGATTTTTAGGGTCACTTTGGAACGGTTGAGATATCAAAATTTTAACACAATTGAAACACACATTTTAATACCTTCTCAACGATATTCATTGAAATCAATTCACATTGAATTTTAACATGCTCACACGTACAAAAATGAAGAATTATTTATTTAGCTGTAGGCCTCTGAAAATTATACGATATAAATTGAATAATTCTTTCAACCACCGCCTTGAAGGTATTTGAAAATTCTCCTTTTCTATTTTATCAGAATTTTGATATATCTCACACCGTTCGAAAGCTATCGACAAAAACTAATATTTCGATTCCCATGTATAGTTGCAGTCACATTTTTTTTTCGAAATTGAAATCAAAATAAAATCTACACAAATATAACAGCTAATTTGTATATACTATACATAGGGTCTAATATGCGTAAATGCGTATGCATATTGTCTCTTAGTTTTAGTGCATATATTATATTATATCAGTATATTTTCTTCAGGATGCATTTTATTATAGCTTGATCGGCCGCTTTATATGACCCCGACTGTACATAATATTCCCAGATTTTAATTGAACCTGGTAATAATGGCGCTACAAACTTAGATCTTAGCAGTAATAATATCAGGGGAATTACCCCTACCATGTTCGATGACGGAAATACTTCTTTCAATATCCACCAGTTTATTCTTCTACCAATTAGACAGTTATACAAACCTTACAGAATCACGCTGATATCATAACTTTATAAAATTCAACGCTTTTGGAAGAAGTAGTCGTGTTTACAATTTTGAATCTCATTCTGAAAAAATACATTCTTCCTTCAATATATCAGTTTCACGAAAATAACGGGTGATATTTGAGTTCGTTGATTTGGTAGACTGTAAACGAGCGTCATCTTCCATGGATATACTATAGTTAACGCGTAATATCCCCGATAAGAAATGGTGTTACCAACTTACCGGGAACAATTCCATGGGAATTACCATACGTGATTATTAAATGCTTTATATACGATTATTAAATGGTTATATAAATATAATGACCACCCATATGGATGGGCTGGAAAGAGGGGTTCCCCGCAGGGAATTTTTTGTAATATGTTCATTTTTAAGTGTTTTTTTCGATTCATAAGCAATTTTGAAATCCAGTAATTGAATCGTTAAGGACATTTCCGAAGTTATTTTTGATATTCAATCACTAGAAATTTTGGAAGTTATTTTTGTGATCTCTCCCAGAAAAATATTTCATTGTGTGTTTATTTGTAGGTCAACATATATATTTTTAAATTGGATAAATTGATGGTGGGGCGCAAATGTCGATGATGGAGGGCGCCCCACCTTGGACGTGTTAGGGGTAACAACGCCCCTGTCTGTACACTGCTTCGATGAAAGAAATTGAACCAGCAGAGAATATCCTTATGATTATTGATGTTTTTACAATTATTCATATGGTAGACGACCTTCTTCTCTCGATGGTACCTAACGGTATGCAGAACAGATCGCCGTGAAGCGGCGGTTCGTTAAAGCGTTCTGTGTGTTTTTCCCGACGCCCGTGGCCCTCCCTCCTCCCCCCCCTCCCTTCTCCTTGTCGATCCACTCATTCCCGACCAGTAAGTCGACGCCGACCACTGTATGAACACGCTCGGACCCACGAGCGATGGAGGACCGAACCGTCCGCAGGTTAATGGTGTAAGATAGGGGACGCCGTCGTTCGGAGCCTTCATCTCTCGCGAATACGATATTATAATCGTATTATAAGCTTGTATCCGAGGGGTTTACAACTAGCAAATTTGGTGTACACCTGATTTCAGGTGATTTCAGAGATTTCAAGGATTTCTGGATATTTCAGGGGATTTTGAGGGATTTCAGGGGATTTTAAGAGATTTCAAGGGGATTTCAAGTAATTTCAAGGGGATTCCAAAGGGATTTCATGTCAAGTGTACACCGGATTTCAGGAGTTGTAAACCCCTCGCTTGTATCCGCGAAATATGGAAACTCGAACCATTCGCAGCTAATGGTGTAAGATAGGGAAAACAGTTGATCGAAACCCTTTTTTTTGTGGACACAAATTTATTGTATATCCACTAGAGATAGAGGATCGAACCCCCCGTGCGTTATGATGTAGGATAGGGGATACCGTCGATCGGAACCTTCTATTTTTTTCGTGGACACAAGTTTCTTGTATCTATCTACAAGAAATTATAGGACCGAACCACCCGTTCACTATTGATGTAGTATCGGTAAACAGTCTATCAGAACCTTCTTTTTTTGTTGACACAAGTTTCTTGTATCCACGATGAATTGGAATGGAATATGGAATCGATTGAGAGGGATATTAGTTTTTTGGTGATAACCTTTTGAACTGTACGACATATGGAAATTCTGAAAACAAAGTAACATAGATATTTTCAATACCTTCAAGATGGTGTAAGTAATAATTATTCATCTCGAATCGCCTGATTGTCAGGCGTATACGCTTAAAATCACACATTTTTAAACCGTATACGCATCACAATTTTGCGATTCGAGATAAATAATTATTACTTACATCATCTTGAAGTTATTGAAAATATCTCTGTTCCTTCGTTACCAGAATTTCGATATCTCATACCGTTCAAAAGTTATCACCAAAAGAGTAAATATTACGCTAAATCGACTCCCATAGACTCTTAAGGCGTAATTATTAGTGGCTCCTCATGAAATCGGTTAGTTACGTTCGGCGAATTATTCAAATAGATCCAAGAGGCCGGAGGGCGTGATTTGGGAACTTCGAAATATAATCACGGTTTAGGTTATTTGTATTTGTAATTTGACTAATTTTCAGTATATACTTGTTTTCTAAAAATACATTTATATTCGTGAATTTTTGCCGATGGGATTTCTATAACATTGGTTAATTGTGAAATCTTGGCCTACAGGGATTCAGGACCGTATTAAGCCTAGGCCCGGCCGTCCGGGCCTAAGGCGGCGAATTTTTAAAATTAGTGAAACAATACACTGGATAAAATCAGTAAATCAATATCCTGCCAGAAACGGTATAGTTAAAACGGTATTCTCTCAATCTCTCTCTCTCTCTATATATATATGCGTGTATGCTAACCTCTTTTTTCGGGGCAACAATGTTTGCTCTTTTGGATAGCCTACACGTGTTGGATCTGAGAAGATCCGTTGCTCCGACGTTTCGACAAGAGCGTTCTTGTCGAAACGTCTGAGCAACGGTTCTTTTCAAGTCCCGGGGGAGGTTGCGAATTTTGAACAGTTTTAAATCATACCATATATATATATATATATATATATATATATATATATATATATATATATATGTGTATATATATATATATATATATATATATATATATATATATATATATATATATATATATATATATATATATATATATATATATATATATATATATATATATATATATATATATATATATATATATATATATATATATATATATATATATATATATATATATATATATATATATATATATATATATATATATATATATATATATATATATATATATATGTATATGTATATATATATATATATATATACTCAGAAAATGGTCCGGGTCCTGGAGGACAAATAAATTATTTCCAATTTCTGAAATTGAGATGGTGAATTCTAGTTTTCTCTTAAATTAGAGAAAGAAACCTCGTAATATTTGTTCAAATCTAGTTTCAGGGTTATGATTTTCTTTAAGAACAACTGTGCTTGTATGGGGACGATTTGTTTATTACCGTTGCCCTTAGCAACAGTATTATGGCTGTTGTAGCGTAATTGTTTGGCATTTCTCACTGTTTATGGTTCTGGACTAGAACTATTATGATAATCACAAATTCATCCTTCGCCGAAATATATCAATAACACTGTTTTATTGTTACTGGGAAAACAATTAAAATGATTGAAGGTGAGGTTTATTTATAGTTGAAAGTGTGACTGGGTTGGGTTGGTACCTGTGACGTAGGTCAAGTTTGTACCTTTATATTGACAAGTAAAATTTGACACAGCGTCGATGTAGGATCGTTCGGACGGCACGCCACAAGACATTTTGGACTCTAATTGAATCATTATAGATATTTTAGAAGTTGTTTTCAAAAATTGAACCATTATGAACATTTTCGAAGCTATTTTCGCGATTTCCCCCAGCAAGGTCCGCAAGGAATTTTTGAAATATTGTCATTTTTTAAGTGATTTTCGCGACTTACAAGCAGTTTTGGTACCATTATGGACATTTCCGAAGTTATTTTCAATATTTTTATCAATATGGACATTTTCAAAGTTATTTTCGCGATTTCTCTCAGCAAAATATTTCATTGCGTATTTATTTGTAGGTCAACATTATAATATATATATCGGTACATATATATATAATCCGGAACGCACCTCAAAATATCATAGACAAAATACAATAGATTGAATAATATGGCCTTAAAACGTATTTCAAAGAATGTATTCGAAATTATTATCATCTTTATTGAAAGATACTTAATTGTTTATAGCAAATGATAATAAAAAACATTCTCATCCAGAATAGGAAGATATTTATTCATCTGTTAAAATGACATGGCAAAAGTATTAGTGAAAGTAAAATCCACCCTATCTTCGATATTTTATCATTTTAAAACTAAAACTTGCGTACCGTTTTCAAAAAAGTTACCGTTCCGGTTTCAGAAAAGGGACCGGAACACCGTTCCGGCACGTTCCGGCACAAAATAACCACTTTGCATATAATCCTGATCGGTCAGTTGCAGTGACCGGCAGTGTAGTTCTCAGACGTCACTTATTCAAGTCTAATACGCGTCTGGCGCTAGTTCGGCAAGCGTGTTGTTCAGGCCTACATGTATCAGCTAACAGGTTACCTCCGTGGCGGGGCTGGCGCCAATAATCTGCACACGGCACGGTATATATAGCGCCATGCAGCGGCAGCAGTTACTAGAGATCCGTGTACAGGGGGATACGTAACGCCTGGAGGCGAGAATTGTTCTGAAAGTCGATTTTTATGATTTTTTTTATATTGGGTTTAACGACGCACTGTTATGATAGCGCAGATATAATGGCGTTGGATGGATGATTAATGAGATGATGGGATGATGAGATGAAGGTTTTTAGATAGTGGGTAGGAAGCGGTCATGGCCGACTTATTGTAGGAACCATCCCGGCATTAGCCTGGACTACAGAGGGAAACCATGAAAAACCCCTGTAAAGATGGTCGGCGGTGGGGATCGAACTGGGTTCGAAATTCCCCTCGTCTTCCGAATCACATGAAGCGAGCGCGTTAACCACTGCGCTGCATGTGCTGGTGATTTTAATGATGATTATTGTTTGATTAACGACCCCACCAACAGCTAGGTTATACGGGGGTACGAATGAGCAGATGATTATGAAGTGATAAGTGAAAGGACGTTTACAAAAACCCATGCCTTATGTGGGACTCGAACCCACGCCCAACGGTGACTTCAGTTTCTGAAGCGGTGTCTCAGCTGACTGAGCTATCGAGGGTGGCAAGTCGATTTTTAAATGGGACTAAAAGTGACCAATGTGAACGCTACGATTTGTGACGTCATGACTCAGTTGCCATCATATGATGAAGTAGCGTTTAGCAAGCATATCTCTATGTGGTGTAGTTTTAGCAATTGTAAGCAAAACTTCTCTGAATGGTGTGAGGTAGTTTCTCTACATTCAACAAATATCTTCTAATACTTAAAGTCACTGCGATCGTTTATATGTTATGTGACACTGAAAATGTTATACTCTGTGGGTGGCTTCACTTTCAACTTCACAGTGGCTGAATAATCTCAGCCATCATTATATCTCGGCCGCTAGAAGGCAGTAAGCGCATGCGCATTGAATTCATGAAAATTTCCAAACTCAATTCGTTTCCACGGTTGCACCAGTGTTTCACATCCCTCCATATCGTGTCTATAATCGCTGTGCAGCGCCGTTGCGTATATATATACTTGCTTGTACGAGGTGAGAGATCGGGACAGCCGGGTATTCGGGACGAGCGGTGTCTCCGTGTTTAGTTGCAGATAGCTTGTCGCTTTATTGATGTATCAACACTGATGCTGTAGGACCTCCATGTGGATGTATAGTGCAAGCCACGGTCGATGTGCTTCTGGTGGTATATACTGGAAGTCACGAGGTTTGGCAGTCTGATAGTGTAATGCATGTATTATAATAATATAATAAGGTATGATAATCGTATTATATTTATATGTATATTTATTTGTTACGACATTTCCGATATCATGTGATTTGATCAAATTCAAGGAATAAATATTCATTATTATCATGCATATATATTACACAAGTGGTAGGTGTTAATTTTGCACTCACCATAGGAAGTTTTTTACATATTGGGTTTAACGACGCACTGTTATGATAGCGCAGATCTAATGGCGTCGGATTTATGATTAATGAGATGATGGGATGAAGGTTCTTGGGTAATGGAAGGATAGTGGGAAGGAAGCGGACATGGCCGACTTATTGTAGGAACCATCCCGGCATTAGCCTAGACTACAGAGGGAAACCATGAAAAACCTCTGTAAAGATGGTCGGCGGCGGGGATCGAACTGGGTTCGGAATTCCCCTCGCCTCCCGGATCACATGAAGCGAGCGCGTTGTATTTTATTCGAGAATATTTTCAGAGAATTTAAATTTCAAAATCGGTCTTTATAGATCTTTTTCGGTATTGTTTTTGAATAATTATTTGCATTTTGGAATAACTGTACTAATTTAGCGTTGATTCAATTAAAATTCATACAGGTCATATAATAATTCATGTCCACCAGCCTTAGCAAAAAAAAATAGTCAAATTGATACTGAAAGTTATCTATTTCGGTGGTTTTCTAATGGTCACCAAGGTTTATCAACCAAACTTGATCATTCAAATCACTGCCATCTCTAGTTTATTTGTTGCTGCCCTTTTCAGTACTCGTACTTTGGTACCGATATTTTAAAATGTGACTATATCTAGTGCCGTCTTCTCATTGGTTCAAATCTTGGCTGTATAATAGGCCAACGGTCTGTAATCTCAATAAAAAATCATCAGTACGATATTGATAATTTGATAACAGATAAGCGATTGGAGATTTTTGTTGTAAATTCGTGGTTCAACTTACGCGAGTCATAAAAACACGTTGTTTCAAGTAACAACTAATTTTATGGTCTTTAATTAATATTACATTCCATTTTTTGTGAATTCTATCAGTACTAAGATAATACGGCATTCATTGACGTATTATCTTAGAATTGATTTTATTCATACAAACAGAATGTAAAATTAATTAAAGAGCATACTTTTTTTATATTGGGTTTAACGACGCACTGTTATGATAACTGAGATCTAATGGCGTCGGATGGATGATTAATGAGATGATGGGATGATGAGGTGAAGGTTCTTGGGTAATGGGAAGGATAGTGGGAAGGAAGCGGTCATGACCGACTTATTGTAGGAACCATCCCGGCATTAGCCTAGACTACAGAGGGAAACCATGAAAAACCTCTGTAAAGATGGTCGGCGGCGGGGATCGAACTGGGTTCGGAATTCCTCTCGCCTCCTGGATCACATGAAGCTTCAATTACACACAGAAAAAAGGGAATTAATTTCATCTTGGTTTTCATCGACGTATTACCTTAGAATTGATTGTATTCACACAAATAGAACGTATAATATTAATTAAAGAGCATAAAATTATCTTACTTTTCATTCAATTACACACAGAAAAAAGGGAATTAATTTCATCTTGGTTTTCATCGACGTATTACCTTAGAATTGATTATATTCACACAAATAGAACGTAATATTAATTAAAGAGCATAAAATTATCTTACTTTTCATTCAATTACACACAGAAAAAAAAGAATTAATTTCATCTTGGTTTTCATCGACGTATTACCTTAGAATTGATTGTATTCACACAAATAGAACGTGTAATATTAATTAAAGAGCATAAAATTATCTTACTTTTCATTCAATTACACACAGAAAAAAGGGAATTAATTTCATCTTGGTTTTCATCGACGTATTACCTTAGAATTGATTGTATTCACACAAATATAACGTGTAATATTAATTAAAGAGCATACAATTATTTTACTTTTCATTCAATTACAAAAAGAAACCAATATGAATTTCTCTATTTCCGTGTTAAGTAGGCCTTCCATGTCATTTTTTTCACCAATTCAGTCTTTCTTTGGTGGTTACAAGTATATCAACCGAGCCTTCCGTTTCGCAGTCAAGTGTCATCATGTTGAACCGAACTGCGTCTAACGCCGGCGCTAGACTGTCGCGATGACGCGAGACCTCGACCACTTGTGGCTGGCGTGGGAATCTGCGCGGATCGGTCACTCAACTCGGGCCGCTCTCCTCCGATCCATCACGGCCCGTGCTCTGTTGTCATTGCTGCCTATCTATACCCGGACAAGAGAGCTTTTCGGAAATGAAAGTCTGTTTTTAAATGGGATTAAAAATATGGGCGTCGGCAGGAAGAAATTTAAGGGGGGGCAAAATATCCCAAATTCTAAAATGCGTAAGTCCCGATGGGAGAGGGGGAGGTGGTTCCCCAAGGGGATTTTTTGAAATTCTGTTTTTAAATGGGACTATAAACAAGGGCGTCGGCAGGAAGAAATTTAAGGGGGGGGCAAGATTCCCAAATTTGAAAATGCGCAAGTCCCGATGGGAGAGGGGGATGGTTCCCCAAGGGGATTTTTTGAAATTCTATCGTTTTATGGTGTTTTGGGAGGTTTTGTGACTATTTAAATTAGATTTTGATTTTTATAGAGAAAGAAGACAGGTAATGTTGAATTGGTTGAATTCTATGCTAGTATTCTATTCATCTTTTCAAATATTTCATCATACAAAATAGCCAAAATGAGTTATTAGAATCTGATTGGTCTGTATGATACCCAATATCAAAATTTCCGGGAAATAAAAATAGCCCAATAAATCATATTCGTCAGTCGGCGAAGGCATAGCCTTGCCTACCCCACCCCAGTCACATCAGACTCATGACCACCCGCGTAACAAGACATGTTACAATATGTCACCGGTACAGTCGGTACTTACAAAGTTTTGAAAAACATCATTGTTTAAAAAAAACAATTTCAATTTTCCAAATAAATTTCTGCCTGGTCCCAGGGGGGGCGCAAGTGCACCCCCTTGCCCCCCGCTGCCGACGCCCATGGCTAAAAACAATAGTTGAAAATGACATCATTTTAGATGATTTCCATTTTACATAGCAAAAACAAATGGGTTTCGTTTTTATGTTATGTTTTTTTTTTGTACTTTTGTACGTGGCATACAGGTCAGGAAAATTGACCAATCGACTTCAAACTATCATCCTTCACATTTTCAATAATTTGTAGAACAATCAGATGAGATATAACGAATAAAAGGCGATAAAAGTATTCATTTCATCGAATATGTCATTCGATGTCTCGAACTCCATTTCATCCAGCCATCTTCCTCGTGTGTATCTTCTATCGGCTTTATTATATTTCTTCTTGTCCGGGTGGTTAATGGTACGCTGTGAGGTAATAATCAATGGCAAAAATATCGAGTGTTACTGTTATATACAAAAGTAATCTTTCCACCTTTATTATTATAAAACTTGACGTTTTAGCGTTTTTGAAGAAAATTCTGTGCATCTTGTGATGTATTTGTTGATTTTGTACCTTGCTCAATTCAAGTAATCACCCTTGCCATATGGAGACGCCTTAAACCGTGCTGAAACTCTGTTTTGGTAGATATGTACATCACGCTATTTGAACCGTTCCTGGCAGGCTGGCAGAATCGAATAAGAAAGTCATACAACAGGGTGTCTACAAGACTGGAAAACCTGGAAAAGTCAGGGAATTTAATAAATCTGGAAAAGTCGGAGATTTTTTTCTGGAATTTTACTCAAAATGTAAAAAAACAAAATTTATTGTACATGATTTCTGGATTGTCCCCGTTTCCCATCCAAATATCTCCAAAAATGTTTTTTTTTATATATAAATTCAATTTGTCGAAACCGAAATTGAAATGGCGAACAATTTTTCCTATATTATAATCGACGGGAGAGCTAAATTTGCAGACTGTAAAAATATAATTTTCCATCTGGAAAACCTGGAAAAGTCAAGGAATTTTGTAATGGATAATTTGTAGACACCCTGTACAAATGTGTGACCACAATTAATTTGAAAACTGTATAAATACCAACTTATAGGGAGGTC